>OU342741.1:78103205-78703205 GCA_910589775.1 Avena eriantha | reverse complement strand
TTTATCTTATTTATCTGGAAATGCCCTATGTTCTGATTGCTATATGAATTGTCTTGTCCATGCAACACCCGTCCATCCATCCCTATGCCTACCGCGCTTTAATCCTACTATCTACTGCTATTGTTACTACTGTCTTTACTTTTACTACTGTTGTTACTTTGCTATTGCTACTACAAAACTGTTTCTACTGATAAACTGTTGTGAGAAAGATTGTTTCTAGGTGCAGCTGAATTGACAACTCAGTTGTTAAGGCTTATAAATATTCTTTGGCCCCCCTTGTGTCGAATCAATAAATTGGGTTTCACTTCCCTCGAAAATACTGCGATACACCCCCTATACTTGTGGGTTCATCAAGACTATTTTCTGGCGCCGTTGCCAGGGAGCATAGCTTTATTTATCAAGTCCACTTGGAATCATTATTGTTTGCTGCCATCCACCCATCATGGGTAAGTCACGTGATGTCAAGGTTCCTATTTTACCATCCACTACAAGAAGAGGTACGGTTCTGAACACCTCTGTTGCTCTTGATTCACCGTATGTTATGAGTAAGTTCCTTACACCACCACACACACATGCTACACACACTGCTACTACTGCTGAATCTGAAACTTCTGATACTTATGATGCTGCTTCTACTGTGTTTAATAAGAGTGGTTCATTAGGTCATTTCCTAGATGCTACGATTGCTAGAACTATAGCTGGAAATACTAAAACTCCTAATGAAGACACTACTACACCTGTTAGTTCACCTGAGTCTAGAGAGAGCTATGATATTGAAGACGGGTATATTGAGATGACCAATGAATTTATTGAAGAATGTCAAAACACCTATGATAGGAGAGCTGCTAAGAGTCTCCTTGAGAGGCGTACTATTAAACCCAAATTGTCTCCTAATGCTAAGTTTGTTGCGTCTCCCATAAACATTAAAGATAAAGATTATGATTTCTCTCTTGATCTATCATATATAGCTATTGTTGAGAAAGAACCTTTTTGTGGGACTAAGAATGAAAGTGCGGTAGCACATGTGACTGAGCTTTCTACCATGAGTGGCCTGTTTTCTGATGATATTAAGATGCGTACCTACTTTGTTGCTAAAATTTTCCCCTTTTCACGGAAATGAGAAGCTAAAACTTGGTTTAACAATTTACCTCCTGGATCTATTGATAGCCCTGATTGCTTGATTAGTACTTTCCTGCAGAAATATTTTCCTCCTAGTGCTAGACATGCTATTTTGCAGGAACTTTTCGATTTTAAGCAGGGAGAAAAAGAGATATTGCCTGAATCATGGGCAAGGTTTTGTGCTTTGATTCATGCACAGGCTGGATGTCCATTACCTAAGAATGAGCTTCTTGATATATTTTATAATGGACTAACTGAAGAATCTAGGACATACCTAGATAGTTGTACTGATTGTGTTTTCAGGAATAGGAGTCCAAAGGAAGCTGAGGAATTAATGGCTAAAATAAGTAAGAACTATGAAGATTGGACTCCTCCTAAACAAGCTATACCTGAAGTAATTGTACCTGAACCTACTATTCCAGTGCCTATTCCAATATCAAAGAAGAGGGGAGTTATTGAATTAAATGATGAAGTGATGAAGGAAGCTAATAAATGTCTTAAGGAGAAGGGAATTAAAGCTGTAGATGTCAAGAACTTACCTCCTATAGAAGAATTATGTAAGACAATTCCCCATTCATCCACTATTGAGGTACACTCTCTCCAACACTTTGATGAAGGTGATATCCCTTACCTTAAACCTCCTGATCAATGCTTAGAAGAATTCGATATTTTTATTGTTAAGCAAGATAATTTTAATAAAATGGTGCAAAATCATCTAATGGAAAACTCTAGAGCTATTGTTGAGTTGAAGTATATTGTGGAAAGAACCTCTAATGATGTTAAAATGCTTGTTAAACATGTTCAAATGGTTCAAACTCAAATAGATCAACTTATTAAAGTACAAAAAGACTTGCTAGTTAATGCTGCCAAAAAAAACATGCTTATGAAATTAGAACTAGAAGTGGTGCTGCTACCCAGGATCCTCTATATCCCGAGGGGCCTCCTAAAAGAATTGAGCAGGATTCTCAACAAGCTGAAAATAGTGGTACTACTCGTAAGAAAAGAAAAAAGAAACATAAAACTATTGTAGAACCCTCTGAACCTGCTAAAGATCCTAATAGTATATATGTCTCTGATGCTGAAACTGAAAGTGGTAATGAAGAAAATGATGTTCCTGATAAAGAAAAAGTTGAAGAAGAACCTGAAAAGCACACTAACAATACTAAATACACTAAAGAAGATTTTGTTGCTAAGAAACATGGTAGTGAAAGAGAGCCTTGGGTCCAAAAACCTATGCCTTTCCCTGATAAGAAACACAAGTCAAAGGAAGATGAACACTATAATAAGTTTTGTGAGTGGATGAAACCTTTATTCTTGCAAATTCCTTTGATTGATGCTATTAAATTGCCTCCTTATTCAAAGTATATGAAGGATATTGTCTCGAATAAAAGGAAGATCCCTAATGAATAAAATTCTACTTTGCTTGCTAATTATTCCTTTAATGGTAAGGTTCCAAAGAAACTTGGAGACCCAGGGATTCCAACTATTCCTTGCTCTATTAAAAATAGTTATGTTAGAACTGCTTTGTGTGGTTTGGGAGCAGGAGTTAGTGTCATGCCTTTTTCTCTCTATAAGAGACTTCAACTGGAAAAACTGATACCAACTGATATATCTTTGCAAATGGCTGATAAATCTACCACTATTCCTGTTGGTATATGTGAGGATGTACCTGTTCAAGTGGCTCATAATTGCTTGATACTAACTAATTTTGTTGTGCTTGAAATGTCTGAAGATGATAATATGTCTATTATTCTTGGGTGACCTTTTCTTAATACTACAGGAGCAATTATTAATTGTAATGAAGGAAAGGTGACATTTAATGTTAATGACAAAGAGCATACCATCCATTTCCGCAAGAAGATTGAGAGGACTTATGGTTTAAATTCAATTGGACATGTTGAGGGCATTCAGGTTGGAGAAATATATTGTCCCATACCAAGAGAAAATTTTGAAACTATTATGATTGGGACCATTGCTATCAAGGTTGAGGTAACATAATCATTAGTGGAATACAAAGTTTTGTTTCATATAAAATTGTTTTGTTAACAAGACCTAATCAACCTTGTTAACAAAAGGATTTCATTGAACAAAACAATGTTTTGACCATGATTATCTCCACTTACTTCTATTCTATCCATTTTTTTGCTTTTGTTTAGTTTACTTTTCTGTTGTTAGTTGCTTGCATGTTAGAGTGTCTTAGAACTTCTGAAGTTCTAGCCTTGTTTTGTCATTGCATCGTTCCAAAAAATCTTTCTGTCAGAAAATCATTCTATTATACCTGAAAATTGCTCAAAAATAAAGTGTCTCGAAAAATTTCAGAAAATTCATATTAAATTTTACGAGAAAAAAGGGGCAGAGGAGTGCCTGGAAGGTACCAGGGGGGCCACCAGGCAGGCACACTGCCTGGTGGCGCGGCCAGCCCAGGGGCGCGCCTGGCCATGGTGTGGGTGACCCCTGGCCCTCCACTCACTCTCTCACTTCCCACTTACTGCTCTCTCCCGAGAAAACACCAGTTCATTGCTCGATATCGCGTTCTTGTTATTCTTGCCCTCGATTTTTTGATTTCCTTGCTCAGCCCATCTTTGCTGCTGAAATTTGGAGCATTTGTTCTTCGGTATGTGACTCCTTCGCTTGTCCAAGTAGATTTGTGTTTAGTGGTTTATATCTTGAGTATTTTGCTGCTTTAGGTGACAGGTTTTGAGAGCTTGTAAGCTTGTTCAATGCTTAGAGATATTGTTTTGATGCATGTTTAGGCCTCTATAAGTCCCTATGAGCAGTGTCCTTCATTATGTATTCACTTTGCAATCACTTGTTTAATGGATGTTCAAATTTCAGAATATCAAAGATGAACAACCACACCTTTGGAGAAATATTTGAGAGGGACACAACTAGGAGGTCAAGGACTTCAAGATCATCCACTAAGTTTAGGCCTTCATACAACGAAGATCTCATTGCACCACGCTTTGGCAATGAAGGAGATGAGGGGGATGCTCACCCATCTACTTTTCCTTGTTATACCTTCTTGCAAGCTGCAGGGATTCTCGATGATTTCTTACTATTGATTCAGAGGGTTGGTCTAACCTCATACATGGAAGATGAGAGTGATCAATATGCCATGCTCACCAAAACTTTCGTTGAGAGTTTCGTTTTTACTAACACCCCCTATCAGTCAATTGTTTCTTTCAGAATTTATAATCTGCCATTTACTATGCCATTGGAAATATTTTGCAGCATTATAGGTATAGGCATGATAGGGACCGTGAAGAAGATTCAAGGGCGACCCGCTGATTTGCTGGAGCTCTATCGAGGTGTGACCAATGACGATGACCACGTAGCTCAGCGCGGGAAGATAAGAAACATCCAACTCCCTACTCTTAGATACTTTGCCTATTATCTTGCTACTAGCATTCTTGGTAGGGAGAACACGAGTAATATCTCCAATTTATCATTTAGCCTTCCTCGCTGCTACGCTTAACAATGATACTCAGTACAATCTTGGCTCTCTTATTGCTCGCTGCCTAGTTGCTAGGGGGCCTATTTATGGGGGCATCATCGCTTCACGTATGGTCAGTGCATTAGAGATTTTGGTGGATCCCAATGATACTATATTGGCACCACAAAGGCTTGACCTTGCTGCTATGAAAACACATCACTTCGTCACTGCTAACTCTGATATGGACAGTTTAGTATATAGGATGTTGTTTACTGACGGGGATGAAAGGGAGATTCCTTTGCCGTAATCTACTTTGTTCAGTGTTCACAGGAGGCCGTGGTTGCGCTCCAAGGAGGAGGTGGACGAGCAGCTTCGCTTGCTGGGTTTCCATAAGCAGCACCAGGAGGATGTGCCCTCCTACGATTACTCTGCGCACTACGGTGGGGCGTCCTCGAGCTCGCACCAGGACGAGGGTACCTCCTCACCGTACTACGGAGGCGCTCCATCTTGGCCAGCTTGGGATTGATACCCACTTAGGCCAAAAGCCTAAGCTTGGGGGAGGTACACCGACATCGCACTCATCTCCATATCATTTTGCGTCGGTACTTTGTATATTCATGTTTCGTTCTCTTTTTAGTTTTCGTTCTTTCTTTGCTTTTTCTTTCTTAAACACAAAAACACCAAAAATATTTCTGTTGTTTCTCTTTGTTTGCTTCTTCTTCTTTTTGCCTTGGTTTGCTTTTCCTTTTTTGCTTTGTTTGAACTATTTGAAAAACCCAAAAAGATTTTGCTTTGCTTGTTCTTCCTTTTTGGTTCTTGTTTTTTTAAATCGAAAACACCAAAAATATTTGTTGTTCTTCTTTGGTTTTGTGAGTTTGTTGCAGGGTTCAGCAGTCCTCAGTGGAATTTGGTTTTATCTTATTATTCAAGCCACACAAGTGAAGGGCAATAATGAGGATTAATGACAACTTGAGGTGTGGTAAGAGGCTGGTAACGAACTCTATTTGTTTTCATTTTTGTACATATACTCATCATTGTGGGCATGCTTAGTCTGTTCATGTAGGGTGTATGTTATTTATGGATGCTTAGTAGTTCTTGCTTTCTTATGATTAGCTCCAGCTCGCTAATAATTTGTACCATATCATATGATTGTTTACTTGCATTGCTCTGTTCATAACTTGGTATGACATTGTGGTATCCTCCTCTGAGTGTTTCACTTGAATTGACTTGGCACATTCTCACGCATGCATATGACTGAAATAATCAGTTAAGCCTCGATGAATTATTTTGCCTTGAGGGTCTTGAATCACTTTCATGCCATGATTAGTCATGTTTTGTTGCAAGCATGATTATGACAGTTATTGCTCTCTCGTTTGTCGCTCCCTTACTATTGCTAGCCTTCACCTGCACTGAGTATAAGCTTTACTCGTGTTTCCAACTCCCTAAAACCAATTTTGCCAAAAGTGTCAATCATACCTACCTATTAGCATCATTTGCTATTCCGTGCATATTCAATATGCCCTGTTTTCTTCCAAATAAGATATTTGCTTGTTATGAGAAAGTTAGTTAGTAAACCTCTCACGAACTTGATGGCACACTTTACTCTCTTGCACTTAATAATCTTGAACCATTGCATCCATCTTTGTTGCGTATATGCTTGCACTTTATAAGTTGAAGTTAGCAGAATCATGTATCATGGGGAACGCTTTCAACATTTCACTGGTACTTTGTACCTCATTGATATCATGATTCTTTTGCTTATGGATCCCGGCGGTGTGAAATAAAAGGGGGACTTGTAAGATCATGGAGTTTGTATATGTGTTAGAGAAACGCCTGGGCCACTAGCCTAAGCCATGCCTAATCATGGTGGAAACTTGCTGCATAACCATAATGAGCATTCTATGAAGCATCCTCAATAAAAACCTATGCAAATAGCAAATAAAAAGATCGCTGAGATGCTCATTGTCTGCTTGCCTTGTTATTTTGAATATGGGATAGTTCCTGTATCATGTGCAAGGGGTACCCCGTTGGCGGTTCTCTATGATACATATGTACTTACAATGACAAGAGCTTACTTGTGACTAAAGTTGAGTAGCATGAGGTTCGGTACTCGTAAGTAAGGGGCATGAGATTTTAACTTATAACTTGTCAAGCATATCCTCTTAGTTGTGTCACTTTAACCTTAACCATTTAAAGATGCTTATGATAGGGGCAATGAGAGCTCAAAGCTAATGAGTACCATACTTTCAGAATTTGGAAGCCTTTCAAACTTTTCAAAACCTTTTTCATGTCCTTGTTGAGTCACCACCTATTCTATGAGCACTTTCTTGAGACCATAGTTGTCATTCTTAGTATAATGTGCTTGTCTCAAAACTGGATTAATTGTGTTATGACTTTGATGCTTGTATCTTTGATATCTTTACTTCTAGTCTTCACTTGAACTTCAAAGGTGCCTTGGCTTTACAATCAAAGGCAAGTGAGGTACCACTCTATCATACCTTTTTATGAGCATTGCAATGTTGCTTATGTTTATGTTTCATGCTACTTATTATTTTTGAGTTGGAATATCTTCATAGCTTACAATGACTATTAAGTAAACTTAGTTGCATACTCCATATTATGAATTGACTGAGTAGTTGATCACATGCTGAGAATATATACATCTTATGAAGCAAATGTGTTCGTGAAAGTTTCTTTTACCGCACTTAGTTTTCAACTGAATTGCTTGAGGACAAGCAATAAGCTAAGCTTGGGGGGAGTTGATACGTCCAAAATGTATCTACTTTCCCGAACTCATTTGCTATTGTTTTCCTCTAAAATTGTGTGATTTGGATACAACTAACACGGATTGACGATGTTTTCAGCAGAATTACCTTGGTGTCTAGTTTTTGTGCAGAAAGTCAACTATCAGGAAAAATCCCGGAAAATATGCAAAATATCCTATTTCGCCAGAAGACTCACGGAGCCAGAATACGAGACAGAGTGGGGTTGTGGCCTGGCCACACCACCTGGCCGCACGGGCTGGGCCTGGCCACGCTAGGGGGTGGTCTGGCCGCCCCAGGCACCCCCTCGGTCTCCCCCTTTGCCTATAAGTTACCTTCTGTCCTAAATACTCAGGGGGGTTCGACGTTTTTCAAAAAAGAGTTCCACTCCGCCGCCACCACTAGATTTCACGATTCAGAACCAGAAACTCCGTTCTGGTACCCTGCCGGGATGGGGAATTGGAGGAGATCATCGACATCATCATCACCATTGCTTCTCCATCGACCATCCATGTTTCCCCCATCTATGAGTGAGTAATCCCCCGCTGTAGGCTATGGGGATGGTAGGGATTGGATGAGATCGCTCATGTAATGGCATCGGATTGTTAGGGCATGGTGCCTAGTATCTACTATTAGTGCTTTTTGACTTTGTTGCGACTTGTTATGCTAAATGCTTGTCACTAGGGCTCGAGTGCCATGATTTCAGATCTGAACATGTTATTGATTCATTATGATAGTATTGTTTTTGGTCTTACCTGCAAGTTGTATACACACGTTGTTGTTCGAAACCAAAGGCCCCGAAGTGACAGAAATCGGGATAACCGGAGGGAATGGCTTTGATGTGAGGATCACATGTGTTAACAGAGTGTTAATGCTTTGCTCCGGTGCTCTATTAAAAGGAGCACCTTAATTGCTAGTAGTTCCCTTGAGGCCCTGCTGCAAACGGGCTGGCAGGACAAAAGATGTTGTGCAAGTTCTCATTGTGAGCACGTATGACTATATATGGAACACATGCCTATGATTATTTAGTACTTGGATGCTTTATCTTATTTATCTGCAAATGCCATATGTTCTGATTTCTATATGAATTGTCTTGTCCATGCAACGCCCGTCCATCCATCCCTATGCCTACCGTGCTTTAATCCTACTGTCTACTGCTATTGTTACTATTGTCTTTACTTTTACTACTGCTATTACTTTGCTATTGCTACTACAAAACTGTTGCTACTAATAAACTGCTGTGAGCAAGATTGTTTCCAGGTGCAGTTGAGTTGACAACTCAATTGTTAAGGCTTATAAATATTCTTTGACTCCCCTTGTGTCGAATCAATAAATTGGGTTTCACTCCCTCGAAAATACTGCGATACACCCCTATACTTGTGGGTCATCATGCCTCAACTACTTCCAAACCCTTTTATGATGCTCCAGTCTTAGCTGCTCCTACCCAAATGAACTTGTTCCGCTTTGCACAGGATGTATCTTCGTAAGTGTTGTACTGCTTCTTTACTGCTTTATCGGGTAGTTCTATTGTTGATTTTTCCCAATTGTTTGGTTTTTTCCTTTTGCAGTGATGATGATGAAGATCCTCCCGCATCTCCTCTTTGTACGTCTGTTGCCTATTCTGCAAAGAAATATCCTCCGCCGTCGATGGAGCCGAAGGAAAAGCTCATGCCTTATGTGGAGAAGATTATCCAGAAAGACGTTGCCACCTCGTCAAGGCCACCGCCACAAAAAAGGAAGAAAACGGCTGGTAAAGGTGTGGCGATATCCGAAAATCCTGTTGATGTGGATATGAAAGATGTAAGTCATTCTATATTTCAGAATTTTTCTACCCGTACTTCTTTTTATTTTTCCTAATATCCCGTGTTGTGATGTTCTTCTTCAGCCTTTGATGCGCGAGATGGTCGACATGGCCTCTCGTTTTATAAAAATCCTCGATGAAGCCGAAGAACTGAAGGGTATGTCATGTTTATCTTTGGGATTTTTGTGAGTTTTTCTTCTCCACTTTTAATGACTTATTTGCGCAACTGCTGCCAAGGAATCCGGAGTTATTCGGGACGAGGCGATGAAGCGTGCCGATGATCTGGAGGTCAAACTTCAGGCTGCTGAGGAGGCTTGGGAGGAGGCCAAGCAGAAGGCAAAAACTGATGCCGAAGAAGTTGCCAAGCAAGCTGTTGTTCGAGATGAAAATATCCGGGAGCGCCTGGAGGCCCTTAATGCGTCTCTGACCCGTGAGTCTTTTGTCTTGTGTGGCTTTATTTCATTTCTTTTATTTGGTCATCAATCTTTTCCCTTTGTATTTTCATAATTGACTGCCAGAACCTGACGATGCACAAAGGCAAAAATGTTGATCCTTTGTCAGATGTTGTTGGCACTTTGGAGGCCATACGCGTTTGTGGGCACAACCTTCTTGTCTGCTCCATCCGTGCCTTCAAAAGCCTTCACGCCGAAATTTTTCCAACTAAGGAGGTGTCGAATAACGTGAATGATCTTGTCGCTATCTTTGGTACTGACCCCAGCCTCCTTGTTGGTTATAGCCTGATGCAGTCGAAGAGTGGTGCCAAAACTTCAATGGCACTAGCGATGGCGCACGGCGAGAAGGTCGACTAGTAGAAGGTTAGCTCCTCTGTCCCAGTCACCTCCAATGGCGAAGAAGTTGACCTAAAGCCTTATGTTAAGAGGGTTAAAAAGTATTCCCAGTTGCTTTTGGGCCTAGGCTCAAGCTCGGAGAAGTTGGCTGCCCCTTCAACGACGGGCGCTCCTTCTTCGGCTGCTCTTGTCGCTCCCGTAGCTAGTGCTCCTTCTGCTAGTGCTACTTTGTCTTTGGGGAAAACGGCTTTGTAGGCTTTGTTTTGTAGGTTTATTGTGTCTTCCTTGTCGTCACTATAATGAACCTTTAACTTATCCAGCTGCCTTTTGCTTCCTTTTTACAAAAAAAGCAACTATTGAATATATGCGTATGAGTTTTGTTTTTGTATGTTGAGCGTTTCATATCTTTCATGTCTTGCCATATTTTGAATGAATCTTCGGCTTCTTCTAGGTTTGAGCATTTGCCGGATGCAATTTCGTCTTCATCTGTAGTGGGCGCAACCAATACCGCCATTGTGTGTACGGTGGATCCGCCGAAAAAATTGAACAGGTGAAAAAACTTGAAGGAAAACTTCGGATTGTTCAGTGAATGGTGGATGTTGCCCAATCTAAGACACGCCAGGCCCTCGATCGGAAGCTTTCTCCTTGGAAGAAATTTCCAGTGCAAGTGAGAAGCTGTTATGTAAGTCCTTTTCTTCTTTTCTCTACTGCTCCTTCTGGATTTTACGGGAAGTCAATGTTTTCTCCCCGATTTGTAGGCATTCGATTGTGCGAGAGGGAGGAAACCCAACATCTACGCAACACAATGCAAGATCTTGTGTCTGCCTCCGGAACTTCTGAGATAGATTTTTGGACTGATCATCACCATGCTTATGATGTGGCGTTGCTTCAGGACCGCCTATCAGAGTTGGAGCAGTTTGTCGAGTGCTACTACAAATCACTGGCCGTTGTTTGTAATGCCAAGTTTCCTCGGGATCCTCAGCCTCAGACCTTGGCGGATTTGCTTGCAAAGTTTTGACAAGGTGAACGGATTCATCACTTCGTGAAGCTTGAACTTGTGGTGGGTGCCAAGCTCGCGCTTTCTTGGGTACATGCGCATCATCTGACGCTGGACTTGGGTGTTGTATCTTTGGGGCTACCTCCCACTTCTGATGGTGACCTTGTTTATATGGCGCCTCATTACGCCCTTGCTCATAGACCCGCCATTAGGATTGTTCGAAGATGCTTAGAGGCAAACAAAGAATTTTTTGTTAATTTTGCTATCAGACTACTTGCTTGTGCAACCTTGTACTTCATAGAAGAAATACTGTATAGAAATTTCTTATATTTGTCAAAAAGGTCATATGTTTTATACGAGATTTTGATTGTATGATGTATTCTCTTGTTGAGGACCCGGCGAACTAATGTTCATTTGCATAACTGCTTTCGTGTGCCATAGAAATTTGTATCTCGTAAGATACTTTATTTATTCAATGATAAGCATAAATGGAAATACATTGTGAGGGTGTGATCGCCTGGCCGTTGGCCTTTATTGAATATAAAGTGTGTCAAAGTGAAGATTTTCTTTAGGAACTTTGTCTTCTATTCTTGGGGTTCTTCATCATGCTCTTGAGGTCGGCTACGTGTTCAACTACTTCGACCACGTTCCCCTCGGAACGATAACCACGTACGGTCTACAGGGGTATGTATTCTGTATGCTCAGTCGTTACCGCATTACTACATAGATAGATTTTGGGCAGTTTAGGAGGTTCCAATGTAGGAATTTTTTTGTTTTCTGCTCTGGAACCCTTCAGTTGTATCAGAGCCGATCTATGCGTAGGAGTGATGTACGGCCAGTACACACAAGTTTTGTGTGGGCATTGATCCCTTAGTTGTTACCCTTTAACGTGTACTTGTTTATATCGCGACATTATTTGATGAAGAGGCCCGAACCGACCTTACGCATATTCGTACGCGAGACTGGTTCCACACTCAACATACGACTTGTTCCATATAAGTGGCTAGCGGGTGTATGTCTCTCATTCAATAGTTGATATAGCATTTACAACAGAGGGCCCTGAAAGGGGTGTAGTAGAGACAATTGTTGGATCCATGTTGTGGTTGGAAAGTTCGTAGATTAGAGACGGTTCTATTGCGAAAGCCCTAACAACCACGTAAAACTTGCAAAAGATAAAGTAGAGGCGCCTAACTTTATTTTGCAGGAGGGCTTATGTTATGATATGGTATTGGTCGTTACAAAGGTAAAGCAGTTCACTTTTATGTTACTAAGTTAAGTAGTAATAGCCATCGTTCCGATGGATGACCGGGTGGTGGCGTCGTGGACTTGGCGTCAAACCAAGGGCAAGATGGAGATCATGCCGGAGCACTCGATGGAGATCAAGCACAAGAAGGACCATATCATATCACAATACACATGTGATATTGATACCTGCTTTCTATTAGATACTCAACGGTAGAAAATAAGATAATCCCTATATAATTCCAATGATAGTGTTCCCCTTGTGTGTGCACCACCAAGAAAGTTTGTCGTTATGAAGCCGTGACGATCGAGGGCTAGACATATCTACATTCGCATACAGTGGGTGTAAGCCATATTGCACAACGAATACACACAAGTTAGATTTGGCGAGCCTAGCATGCGTAGACATGGCCTCGGAACACAAGAGATCGAAAGATCGAGCATGAGTCACATGGATGATGTGATTGACATTAGGGAATGTGTACCTTTGATACTGCACTGATGGCCGTGATGATCGGGGGAGGTGCAGATGAATGGGATCATGTGATCACTAAAATCGTCTAGGGGATGAAAATTTTAGTGGGAGCTCAATTAGGATTGAACTCATATTATGAACCTAGTCTAGATGTCTGTTTGCAAATATCTTAGTAGATCATGGCCTATCCCATTGAGGTCCTTTGCGACCATGGGAAATATATTGCTTGATATGGAACTTAGCAAAAGGGTCCAACTTCATAGATTAATACCCACGCCTAAGGGATATCCTCGTAAAAGGTGATCTTCTCTTCTTGATACAATGGCCATTAGGAGATAATGTGATGACTCCGCAATGTTTGTGTGTTCTCTATAATCATCCAACAAGCCATTCTCCATTCGATGGAGAGTTGGATTACAATCTTGTATTCTGCAAGATCAGGCACATAAAGTATGAGCTGTTGGATGAGTTTTCTTCCATGATGGATGAAAAAAAGAATATTTGAAGAAACACTTAGCAATCTTGCATTAGAGTTATGAACTCTTAGAAGGACTTGATTGCAATGGAGGTCATGAATGAAAAATGGTATATGTTAGATATCCAAAGTTATAAATGTAATTCTTGCAAAACTTGCTGCATTTTATATAAGTATTGGATACTTGTCCTGTTTTGTGAAAACAAGATGGTTTGCTTGAGAATTGCTGGAATTGAGGCAATGTGGCAAGATGACGGCAAACAAAATAGTTTATGTCTGACATCACCCCTTTCCTCAAAGATTATCATTTGGATTAGTGGACTTGAATATAATTTTGTAATCCTTGTTTGTGTGTCTTGCTTTTAGCAAGACGATTGTTCATATGAAAAGTTACAAGACAGTTGTACTGTTCTTATGAATAATACCTTTATGGTCACATTACGATTATAAATGAGTAATTCTCATCACTATGTTAATGATAATAGTTTAAGCATTTATAAAGGATTAGAATGCTAAAAGATATGCAAAGTTTTAGTAATGACATGACACTATAGAGTTTAAGTCATTTTGGTTACTGTATGTTCTTTATTCTAAATGAAGATCGGGGTCCTAGATGCTTAATCTAGAGACTTTGCAAAACCATGCCTCTTGGGCAGAATGACTAAAACTCCGCATTCTGGTAAAACAGTGATATGCGAAGAAATGTTGAATCTTATACATAGTGATGTATTGTATTTTCAACAAGTAGTGGAAATCATTAGTTAGTTGTGAACTTAAGTGAATAAGCGCATTTACTTAATGCAACATGAGTTTGAAACTATTTTGAATTGTTCAAAAGATTTCAAAGTGAAGGAGGGTATCGAACCAACAAGAATACAAAAGTCTCTTCAATTTGATCGACATGACTAAAGTATTTAAGTTAATTTTGGCATAAAAGGACATGTGAAAGAGGTTTCACAAATGATGATAATAGGGCAATTTCAAAGTGTATTGAAATATCTAAATATCATAATCATTATATATTAGATACATATGGTATAATATTATCTCTTATCAGGGTTATAGTTATCGTTTAGAGTTAGAGATCGAAATGAGCAAACACTCGGTTGAAATACAAAGGAACATCTAAAGATTCGTGGAAACAACACCATAAGAGTTATGGCATGTTCGAGTTTCTAGAGGTTTCGATAATTCGAAATTGTGGCGAATAAACAAGTCTTTGTAGCGTATTCTTAGGCAACTATGAATACATCTTACAAAAAGGAGCAAACATGATGTTGTCCAAAGTTGACATGTCTTGATGAAGATACAGGTGGAAGAAAGTAAAAGATCAAAACAAGGTATTTGACCTAGCCTACGAATTGTTGAGTGGCGTAGCGGAATTTGTTTCGTGAAACCGAACTCTACAAATAGAGGAGAAACTAATGATAATGATCATAAAGTTTTAGTGAATACTTTTACTAAAGACAGTAGGATTCAACAATATATACTCTGCAAGTTCGTGGAAATATATTATTGATTCACTTGTCATGTTTATGAATAAGACATACCTATGAATTACAAAGAAGCGTGATGGACCTAAGTGCAAGAAATGACCAAGTGTCATAAAATCCTGTATTAAGTTACATTTAAGATTGCAAAGTAATATGTTACTTGATCTTATTAAGTAAAGAAGTTTACTTGATATTTCTGAATGACTTCAAAGTCATAAGATGGAAATGAAACTTAATGGAGACGTAAAAGCTTGATTTGTCAGAAAGTATGGACAAATTCAAGGAGTTGACTACAAATGTAGTGATGCTTGAGTTTATTGGATTTACTCTAGCAATATATGGATATTGAAGTCTCGTAGTTGGAATTCTCAATTTGATGATGATCAAAGAATTTTGGACTATCCAAGATTATCGAGAGGACCTGCATTTGAGTGGGAGCTAATTAGCTTGGCCAAATCTTAATATGTAAGAGACATATTTTGAGTCGGAGCTAAGTAGCTTGGCTGAATCAGAATATGTATCAGACATATTTTGAGTAGGAGCTAAGTGAAATCCTTGGATCTCAAATATGGATGCCATATTTGAGTGGGAGCATGAAATCATTCTGGGATATGTGGACGACATATGTGAATGATGTGATTGATATTAATAACATTTAAGTAGATAAATAAGGATGAAGTTGAAAGTTATTAAATGATGAGATCTATCGAGATAGATTGGTAAGTTTGATAAAAATCAAATGTGGAATGCTTCCTGGACTTGATTCTGAAAGATGTTCAGAATGTCCTAAACAAGATTCTGAAGAAGCTTAGAATGGAACAAGGTAACAAAGAAGTTCTTACTATATGAAGCATTGTCTTGGTATTACAACGATGGTTAAAAAGGAAAGAAAGAGATGTGTTGCATCTCCTATGCCTCAGCCATAGGTTCTTCTCTACAACCATATTGTATACTCGACGTAATGTGACCCGAAGTTCTGGTTGGAAGGAGAAGCTCTTAACCGTAAGAACATGTCTTGAAGTGATTCTTGAGTTAATCACTGAATCAGAATTAAGTTTGTACTTAAATGGCAAGAAGCAAAGTAAGTGGCATAGTTGCATTTCATGCACTGGGATCTACATAGATATAGAAGTATAAAGGATCCATCTGATGTGATGTATATTATTATGGCGGGGCTAGTTTGCTTTTAACGTAGAATGATGTGTCCCAGGGCATAGTGCCCCATGAGAAAGCCCTCGAGGTTGATCTAAAGTCACCGTAGGCTCCTGGAAACCGGCCTTGTTCTGCTGCCATAACTGCCGTATATACACAAAGGACTGCAAAGTGTGTTTTAGAGTTTAGATGACAAAAGTGAAAACGACTATCATTATAAACACTAGAAACAAATTCTCACTTTTGTCACCAAACGAATACTTCAACCGATTATAAGATAATGGTGTGAATGTCAAATTTAGGAAGACATTAACGATTTGCTGAGACATAATGATCTGGTAAAACAGAACATGGATATGACATTTTCCATAAGCATGCATGATCAATAAACTCATATGTGATATGGTTTATGATGAGTAAAATGCGAGCTAGATTATTTGAACTCTAGTGCAAGTGGGAGACTAAAGGAGATATGCCCTAGAGGCAAATAATAAATAGGTTTTTATTGTCATATCTCAGTTAGTTCGTAATAGTTTCATATTGTGCTATAACTGTATTAATACGAAATGTTGATACACGTATGGTATGTAAACAAACCAAGTCTCTAGTTACCTCTAGCGAACTAGTTCATTGGTCATGAGGATGATCTAGGGTTTCAAGATCATGGGTATTTATGCCAATTGATAATGAGGTCACATCATTAGTTGAATGATGTGATAGAAAAACAACCCAACTAGTTGTATCTGAATGAGATCTAGTTACAAAGTTCACCATTAATGATAAACTAAGGAAACCTCGCAACCTGTCCTTAGACTATGAGATAATGCAAATCACCGTTCTGGAGGGAGCTTAGATGGTTATCAAGTATCAGTCCATGACTGGATGATCAAAAAGGTGCTACTCAGGTTTCCCGAAGGAGCGCGTAGAGGAGTACATATCAAGACTAGGATTTACCAATCCATCTAACGGATAGATACATATGTGGCCATCTCGGCGACGTTGCATTAACGAAGCTTGCAAGCGTGTGACTAGGTCACGGAATGCAACAACACGAAAACGAGAAAACAAGTTCATCGGTAACGAGATCGAACGAAGGTATGGAGATACCGTAGATCAAATCTCGGGTGAACTAGGTATCAAGTGGCAAAGGGAATGGGAAATGACTGTTTCCGGCTCAAACAACATTATCATCATGGAATGCACAGGGGTCATTATGGGCATCCCGGTCCCGCTATTGATCATTGATGGAGATCATGTTTGTGACATTCCTGAGCCGTGGGGAAATACACTTAAGGGTACGATGATCTAGAGATCCTCTATAAGTTGGAATCACCATATGAAAGAAAAAAGCAAACCAAAAAAGTTCCGTGAGAGAACCGGAATCGTTCCGGGAAAGTTCCGAAGTCGTTCGAAGGAAATCAAAAGGGAACCAAAAGGTGTTTCGGGTCAAATCGGATTTTGTAGTATGTATTTACATATTAATTAATGTTCTTAATATTAAATATAATATTAAAATCTAATTTGAAGGGGTATTCCACTAATGGGCCAAACGTCCTAGGGAAAAAGGGCCCATGAGGAAAAACCGAAGGAGGGAAGGGCCAAGGGCCAAGGCCTAGGCGCCTCAAGGGGGCCCACCCGGCTAGCCTAGGGTTGTGCGCGGGGTGGGGCCTGTTGGAAATATGCCCTAGAGTCAAATAGTAGTAAGGACTATTATCATATTTCATATAGTTTATGATTAAGTTTTATATCATGCTATAACTGTATTGAGTGGAAACATCAATACACGTGTGATATACAAACAACCAGGGGTTCCCAGTGAAACTCTAGTCACTGGTTCATTGGTCAACAGATGATCATGTTTCCTAATCATGTGGCATTTATGCCAGTTGGAAATGAGGTCATCTCATTCTGAGAATGAGATGATGAACCAATACCCAACTAAACATCGTGACCCGATCATGTCACGAAGTAACGATGATTAGAAATGGATCCTCGTAGACTATTCCTTAGATCGTGAGGCTATATCAATCACTGTATCCCAAGAGTGCTTAGATAACATCGAACGCCATCTGGTAATACGGTGGTTATAAAGGTGTGTTCAGGTATTCAGAGGAAACCATAGAGGCAATATATGTCAAGAGCAGGATTTGTCCGTCCATGTGACGGGAAGATACTCAAGGGCCCACTCGGAGAAGTAATATCTAATAGTTGCGCAACGTGTGATTCGATCACGGGGATATCACTTGTCGGAACGAGTCAAGTAGCGTTGTTCAGTAACAAGATTGAACATGACATGGTGATGTCATTGATCAGATCTCGGGCAATGCAAGTATCGATTGACAAAGGGAATAAGACACGACTGTCCCGGTTCAAACGACGAAAGATCTTCATGGAACGCACAGGGGTCACATGGCCATCCAGGTCCCTCTGTCGATCATTGGTGCGGGAGTGTCCCGACCATGTCTGGAGTGTTCCCGGACCGTGGGGTATCACGCTTAAGGGCTTGATGATGCTTAGAGAGTGTTTATAGGATCGGTAGAATCGCCGAAGAATAGTAGAGAGAAAACCGGAAGGGTTTCGGTAAGTCTGGAGGATGTCTAGAGTGGAGGTGGAAGGTGTTCCATAGCCACAGAGGTTGAATAATATGTGAATGAATGTTAAATATTGATTTAATCATTTATTCATAATTATTTAATAAAGAGAAAATCAATTTAAATGGTCAAAGGCTTAATGGGCCAATTCCGGAGGGAGATGGCCCATTAGGGGAAAGGAGAGAGGGAGAAGGGGCCAAGGGGGTGGCCGGCTGGGCCTTGCCCCCCCCCCCCCCCCGTGCGGGGCCCACTAGGGGGCAGGCGGCCTCCCCTCCCCCTCCTCTCCTTTAGTCCCACCCCGGGACTTTGAGGGAGGTAGTACCTCCCCTCCCCCTATATATAGTGGGGGTATTTGGCCAAATTAAATACACCAATAATCAATAAAGGTCTTCTCACTTTTGGGAGGACCTCCAGTTGATATTTTCTCTCTCCCCCTCTCTCTCTCATGACCGTGGTCCCAAGTCTGGACTCCGCGAGCGAGAGACATCTTCACCACAGAGCGTCGTCGCGTTGCTGGATTCGGATCCGGGAGCTCTACTTCCGCAAGTGCTGCTGGATCGGAGAAGTGGGAGTCATCGTCAGGCACCGGACATGTGTAACTCCCTGCGATGTGTCACACTTGAGGCACTCAAGTCATTGGAGCCAAGGAGCGCAAGGACTTCATCACGACCTTGAGGTCGGCTTCAGCTCGTCTACATCAACCATGCTCTCCTGAGCGTTGACAACGCTTTTCGGTCTTCAAGGGTAAGTTTGCTAAAAGCCCCTCTCATTACTGTATTACTAATAGATAGGTCCTGGCAGCTTCAGGGGTTCAGGGATGTAGAGTGAAATTTATTGTTTTCATACGCGGAACCCCAACAGTGGTATTAGAGCTAGATCTATATGTAGTAATGCTAGTATGGGTAGAACACACGAGATGTAGCGTGTGGGCGTTGATATTTTCGTTGTTACCCTCCCACGTGTACTTGTGCATACCACAGTAATGCTTGATGAAGCGGCCCCCAACCGACTTTACGCGTTCATTCGCGAGACTGGTCCACGCTTGACATACGGCTTGTACCGTATAAAGTGGCTTAGGGGGGTGTCTGTCTCTCTCGCATTAGTTGGTATGCCATTTGCAATGGAGGACCCCGAAAGGGGTGTAGTAGAGACAACTACTTGATCAGCGTTGTGCTGAAAGTTCGTAGGTAAGAACGGTTCTTGTGCGAAAGCCCATTCAGCCACGTAAAACATGCAAAGATAAAGTAGAGGCGTCTAACTTTGTTTTGCAGGGGGGCGTTGCTCTGTGATATGGTTGTGGCAAAGGTAAATTGATTAAATTTTTGTTACGTAATAGTAGATAGTCACGAAGGTGACGTACTACCACGTCGGAGTGACACCGGTACCCTGGTGTCTACGGCGCCAGAACCCTGGTGCCGGAACCCGGTGACGGCGGATGGAGATCACGATGTGAAGGACCATATCACATAGCATTTACATTCAATGTTATTGTTTGTGTATCTTATTGTGTGCTAGTATTAGATACTAGACGGTAGCCTAATAAGATGATCCCTGTTAAAATTACCAACGATTGTGTTCCCCCTTAGTGTGCACCACCAAGAAAGTTCTTCGGTATGAGGCGATCCAGGGTTACAGGCCTGGGTGTCAGACATATTTACGTTCATATACAGTGGGTGTAAGCCATGTTGCATAGCGAATACACTAAGGTTGAGTTGGCGAGCCTAGCACGCCACAGAAGCGTGGCCTCAGAACACGGATGGTCGAAATATCGAGCACGAGTCGCATGAATGATGTGACCGACGTTTAGCGTCCACCTTTGAACCCACATCGATGGCCGTGTTCAATCGGGGGAGATGTGGCTGATAGGGGTCGTGTTATCACTAGGAACCCTTTTGGGGATAGGTGTTTCTGAGTGGAGTTATTATTAACTCATTTAATTATAAACTTAGTCTAAATTCCTTTTGCAATTATAAAATGTAGATGGCTCACCGTGACGCTTACTTTGTCATTGAGGATTGGGTAAAGGGTGAGAAACTTAGACTTGATGGATCCAACTTCCCTAGTTGTCTTGTGCGCCTGAATGATCTCCTTACTAGGAATCATGTGGTAGACTATATACGCCGCACGATAGATTTGACTGAGCTAGACTACTATGAGACCCCACAAGAGCTGGCAGACCGCTACTACCGTCAAGAGATGTCCACCTACATTCAGATAATAATGCATTACGGGATGGTGGATGAACTACATCTGCTTATGGGTGATCTTGATCCATATTCGATGGTGGATCAGCTTAGAGCAGAGTTCATAGGCCATGTGCGCATGTGGAAGCATGAGATACTTGGAGAGTTCTTTTTCATACAGATGGATGGGCATACATGTCTGAAGGGTCACTTGGAGCGCATGCTTGATGCACACACGAGACTGGTTCACTTCGTGGATTACTAGATGGCTGATCCATTTGCGATAGACGTACTGCTTCGGTCGTTGCCTCCCAGCTACGAAGGACATGTACGGAGTAGCATCATGAGTGGTGATACGGAAGCATTGGATTCCCATGAGTTCATATTACGTTTCAGGAACGTAAAAGTTGAACCAATCACTGGAGAGGTCATCGATGACAAAGGTATATATTTGATATACAGTTTTATAAATGTTATAATCTTGCAAACACATTTGCAGTGTTAAGTATATCTGATACTTGTTCTGTTTTGCTGAAAACAGGTCCTTCTACACGAGTGGTGCTTGCTGGAGAGGAGGTGACGTTGTGTGTTGATGGCGAGCATGATGATGATGGCCGACGACACTCTCCCTCGACATTTATCATTTAGTTTGTGTTTAGGGTGATTATTATAATCAAGAGATTGTGAACTTCTTTAGTGTGTCTCACACTTTGTGAGACGGTTATTCATATGAGTTTGTAACAAACAGTTGTTCCACTTTTATGAATGATTTCTATTTGTGTTCATATCTTGTTTGATTATGTGTGAATTATCCTTGTTCGTTTGAAACTAATTGATAATGCATGAACATTTGTAAAATATTAAAAATGCCTTGTTTAAAATACCCAACTTAATGATATGTTCATTGATGAATGAAAACCCATTGTTTAAATTCAAAGTTATAATGATAATATGTGAAAAGTCATTCGATTTCTTATCACATGTAAATCATGCCTAAGTTCGGCAAAATAACTTGAACACCGTGTATTACTTGAAATACAAAGTGTTTAATGAATTGTTAAAGTTAATACATATTCGATGTATTGTGTTTTAACGAAAATGGTAATCATCATTATATGATTGTTTAAATGTGTAAAGTAGTTTACCAAAGGAAACATGAATATGAAGCTATCTGATTTGATCAAAATGTTTCATTAACAAAGGGTATAAATATAAAAGAGAATCTAATTGCTATGATTTGATGAATAGTAATGAAATTCAACTTTATAAGAATGGCATAAAAGAAATTGTGGAATACAAAGCTTTTTGAAACGTCAAAATGCAAAGCATCACAATGTGGTATTAGATATCAAAGGGGTTGAATAGAAGGCACCAAATAAATCGTTGTAGTGTAGATGTAGAGACCATTAGTTAGAAATAGTTAGCACTCAATTAGAATTTATAGTGAACCATTTGAATTCGTGAAAGTTTTGGGGTTATTCGATATAACCAAAAAAAATAGCGAATAATTCCTTGTAGAGTATTCATTGGAAACTTTGAATACGAAATCCATAGTTGAAACCAAAAGGAAAGCAAAATTCGTATTGCTTGGATTTTGGTGCATTCTTCAGAAAGCTCACTTCTAGTGATGTTTCTCAATTATGGAGCAAATGGAAAAATATTGTAAAACACGATGAGGATTCAAAACCCTGCATCAGAGTGTTTGGAAGCGCAACGGACAACGTTTCTGAACGATTCTCTTCACAGAAGGAAAGAATCAATGATATTGATCATTGTATTTTCCCCACTAGTGTTTTCACTACATGTAGTAGGATACAAAATGAAATCCATATCTAGTATGGAGACATTTGAGAATCATTTGTCATGATTATTGGAATATGACATACCTACAAACTACTAAGGAAATAATGGTAACCTAGAATTATGAGAAATCCTAAAAGCAAAATTCACTTGAGATTAGAAATCAATTCGTTGATGAATCTCACAAGTAAAAGGGGTTACTTGAATTTTCCCAAATGACTGCAAAGCCATAGTGGAAAAAGGGGGTGAATGATAAAAGAACAATTTGTCAGGTATTGGACAAATTCAAATGAATTTGATTCAAATGTGCTAAATGTCTAGTGGATTTAAAACTAGTAACAATACTAATATCTCATAGTAAATCTCCAAGTTTGATGTTTGATCAAAGGATTTTGAAGTTATTCAAAATAGTGAGTGGATATCCAATTTGCATAAAATTGAGTGGGAGCTATGAAAGTATTCCTAAAACAATATGTGATTGACATATTTTTGAGTGGCAGCTTATAGGAGAAATTCTTAAGTATGTTAAGAATGAAAGCGCAAATACTTATAAATGATGATTTATAAGATGTAGAAGTTGATAATAGGTGTATTAAGATACTATGTAGTATTCCTTAAGGGATTCTAAAAAGTGTTTCAGAATAGAAGTTAATTAAGGAACTGGTCCTTAGTAACTCACATTAGGAATAGCATTAAGTTTAACATCAATGGTTGAAAGAAAGAAAAGGATGATCATCATCCACTATATTGAGACATAGGTTCTATATTAGTAAACCATGATGATAACTTAGCATAATATGTGATCCAAATAAGGAATGTTTGAAACTGATTAAGTTCGAATCACAGAACGTTGAGCTGAGTTTTGTCCGCAGTGTCTAATAGAGAACTGCAGACATGTTTTCCAAATCCATAAAGGATGACATATCTTAAAACATAAAGGGTTATGTTATAAGGTAATATGTTGGAAACTCCTGTAAATACCGATTAAATTCAAGTAGGAAGAGAGGCGAACAAAAACATCGAAAGTTACACTAAGTGCACTAGTGTTTCGATGAATACATTTATAATAAAAGATAAGGGTACCATCTAAAGTGTTGTACAATGTTATGGCGAGGCTAGTTCGCTTTTAATGTAGAATGATGTGTCCCAGGGCACAGTGCCCATGAGAAAGCCCTCGAGGTTGATCTAACGTCACTATAGGCTCCTGGAATCAGGCCTCGTTCTGCTGCCATAACGATGATGCATACACACAGATGCTACCATGTGATGATAGAGTATTAATGTCAATCCAGGTGACATTAGTAAGTTGCAAAGGATTTGGGACTATAAACTATAGACCCAAGACTCAACCTCTTCCATGAGCAAGCATGTTTAGGGTACCGGATATGTGGTGCCAATGATTGAGAACAAATGCAGCTAGTGTATTTGTACTCTAGTGCAAGTGGGGGCCTGTTGGAAATATGCCCTAGAGTCAAATAGTAGTAAGGACTATTATCATATTTCATATAGTTTATGATTAAGTTTTATATCATGATATAACTGTATTGAGTGGAAACATCAATACACGTGTGATATACAAACAACCAGGGGTTCCCAGTGAAACTCTAGTCACTGGTTCATTGGTCAACAGATGATCATGTTTCCTGATCATGTGGCATTTATGCCAGTTGGAAATGAGGTCATCTCATTCCGAGAATGAGCTGATGAACCAATACCCAACTAAACATCGTGACCCTATCATGTCACAAAGTTCAAGTTACGACGATTAGAAATGGATCCTCGTAGACTATTCCTTAGATCGTGAGGCTATATCAATCACTGTCTCCCGAGAGTGCTTAGATAGCATCAAACGGCATCTGGTAATACCATGGTTATAAAGGTGTGTTCAGGTATTCGGAGAAAATCGTAGAGGCAATATATGTCAAGAGCGGGATTTGTCCGTCCATGTGACGGGAAGATACTCAAGGGCCCACTCGGAGAAGTAATATCCAATAGCTGCGCAGCGTGTGATTTGATCACGAGGATATCACTTGTCAGAAAGAGTCAAGTAGCGTTGTTCAGTAACGAGATTGAACACGACATGGTGATGTCATTGATCAGATCTCGGGCAATGCAAGTATCGAGTGACAAAGGGAATAAGACACGACTGTCCCGGTTCAAACGACGAAAGATCTTCGTGGAACACACAGTCACATGGCCATCCAGGTCCCTCTATCGATCATTGGTGCGAGAGTGTCCCGACCATGTCTGGAGTGTTCCCGAACCATGGGGTATCACGCTTAAGGGCTTGATGATGCTTAGAGAGTGTTTATAGGATCGGTAAAATTGCCGAAGAATAGTAGAGAGAAAACCGGAAGGGTTTCGGTAAGTCCGGAGGATGTCTGGAGTGGAGGCGGAAGGTGTTCCATAGCCATGGAGGTTGAATAATATGTGAATGAATGTTAAATATTGATTTAATCATTTATTCATAATTATTTAATAAAGAGAAAATCAATTTAAATGGTCAAAGGCTTAATGGGCCAATTCTGGAGGGAGAGGGCCCATTAGGGGAAAGGAGAGAGGGAGAAGGGGCCAAGGGGGTGGCCGGCTGGGCCGTGCCCCCCTCCCCCCCCCACGCAGGTCCCACTAGGGGGTCGGCGGCCTCCCCTCCCCCCTCCTCTCCTTTAGTCCCACCCCGGGACTTTGAGGGAGGTAGTACCTCCCCTCCCCCTATATATAGTGGGGGTATTTGGCCAAATTAAATACACCAATAATCAATAAAGGTCTTTTCACTTTTGGGAGGACCTCCAGTTGATATTTTTTCTCTCCCCCTCTCTCTCTCGTGACCGTGCTCCCAAGTCTGAACTGCGCGAGCGAGAGACATCTTCACCGCAGAGCGCCGTCACGCTGCTGGATTCGAATTCGGGAGCTCTACTTCCGCAACTGTTGCTGGATCGGAGAAGCGGGAGTCATCGTCAGGCACCGGACGTGTGTAAATCCCCGTGAGGTGTCACACTTGAGGCACTCAAGTTGTTGGAGCCAAGGAGCGCAAGGACTTCATCACGACCTTGAGGTCGGCTTCGGCTCGTCTACATCAACCACGATCTCCTGAGCATTGACAACGCTTTTCGGTCTTCAAGGGTAAGTTCGCGAAAAGCCCCTCCCGTTATTGTATTACTAATAGATAGGTCATGGAAGCTTCAGGGGTTCAGGGGCGTAGAGTAAAATTTATTGTTTTCATACGCGAGACCCTAACAGGGCCCACCCTAGGTTGGCTGGCCCATGAGGCCCATGGCGCCTCCCCCTCTCTCTCCCTTGTTTAGTCCCACATGGGAAACCCAAAGGGGAGGGCACACCCCCTCCCCCTATATAAAGGGGTGCCCATGGGTGGGAATAAACACACCAATATTTGGAGAAGTCCTTTGGTTGACTTTCTCCTTCCCTCTCTCTCTCATCTCCATGTGTTGGCATGGTCCCAAGTAAACCTGTCCGAACAAGAGACACCGCACCTACAGCACGCTGTTGCGCTGCAGGGATTCCAAGCCAGAGATCTACTTCCGCACTCCTGGCTGGAATCAAGGAGTCAGAGGTCGTCATCATACACCGTATGTGTACAAAACCACGAAGGGCCTCACTTGAGGCACCTTGAATGTAATGAGCCGGAGCTGCTGCATGATGAAAAAGGAGCAAGGGGTGACCTGCGAGGAGCTTCACGACCTTGAGGTTGGCTACATGTTCGACTACTTCAACCACGTTCCCCTCGGAACGTTAACCGCGTACGGTCTACAAGGGTATGTATTCTGTATGCTTGGTCATTACCGCATTACTACATAGATAGATCTTGGGCAGTTTAGGAGGTTCCAACATAGGAATTTTTTTGTTTTCTGTTGCGGAACCCTTCAGAACTTAGCGAAAGCTAGTCATCCCAGGATCGCGTGGTACTGATATGGCCAGTCCATGACTTCGAACTCTAGCTTTTCACGTCTGAAGTTATTCTTTGATCCGAAGACTACGTTGAGGTGGACTTTGCCCAATGGAATTTCGGCTTTTCCTTGAACTATCCCGTGGAAAGTTGTGTGTGTAGATACTAGATTTGTCATGGACCAATTCATAGCCCGTAATTTTTTGGCTTAGATCAGGTGCGTAGCATCGGTTTACTGCTCCAGTTGCCCTTGCGTTGCATAGCTCTTGCATTTTTAGGAACGTTCGGTAGTCCTTTAGGAGGTGATTTGATCGTCTTTTCCCTGCCGAGTCGACGTACAAGTGCATATTTCACGGTCCTTCCAACATTTGTCCTGCTGACATAGGCAGGCCGCGGTTCGTCGGCTGGTATTGTTGCTGCGGCTGACCTCCACTGATGTTGTGCCTGTTACCACGATATCTGTTGTTGTAATCGTCGTTTCGTCGGTTGTCCCCTCCAGAGAAACTGGCTGCAACTTAACTTGGTGTACTGTACCCATCGTTGGTTCGTCATCTTCGATCGTTATTGCGCCTATCCCTATCTCCTTTGGGTGAACGGGCTCTTTTGTTGTGTACTACGTCCTCTCCGTTGGCCCAACGATTGTCTATGTCCATCAGCTGTGAGATTGTCTTTGGCTTGGTTCGTCCTAGTTCTTCAATAAATTTCTGTCGACGAAGTCCATCGTTGAAGGCGTCGATTGCTCTTTCATTGGATATGGCTTCAGTCGAATTTTTTATGGTGTTCCACCATTGGATGAAAGCCCATATTGATTCTCCTGGCTTTTGCTTGCAGGCCTGCAATTGCTCCAAGGATGCGGGTCACTTGAATGTGGACTAGAAATTCCTGATAAATTTGTCCCCAAGATCGTTCCAACTGCTGATAGAATCTTCAGGTAGTTGTCTTAGCCAGGAGCGTGCCGTGCCGGTTAGGTGCGGCTGCAAGCTTTGCATTGCTGTAGCTTTGGATCTGCCTTGTAGCTTAACGGTTGCCAGATAATCTGTCAGCCAAGCTTCTAGTTCTTGGAGACCATCGTACTTTTTATGACCTTGAGGTAATTTAAAGTCTCTTGGTACTAGAGTCTTGCGAACCCGTCGGGTAAAGCAACTGGCTCCGTATAGTTCTTAATCTTCCTCGCTTTCGCCGTCGTGATATCTTCGGGTGCTACGCTCTTCTCTGGACCGGTCGATCCTTCGCTGAGTGATGTCGTTTCTTGCATCATTTCGCGGCTCTGACTCTGAAAAGTGGACCCGTTGTGGCGATAGAGATCATCAGGTGTGTCCTACTTGTCGAGGGCTGCTGCGACGGCATGGGGATCTATCAGGCTGTCGTGTGGTTCCTTGCTCTGTTTGCGCGAGAGATGCTCCTACCATGCCGAGATTCATCAGGGCGGAGCGGTGGAGGGTCGCACAACGATCGTCGGGTGCCGGCTGCGTTGTAATTAGATATGTTTGTGCGGCCACGATAGCTGCCTGGGATGTTTTTGCCTTGATGTTTCCAGCCTGGTCTATTGACATGAATGATAGATCAAGGTATCGGATTAGTCTGCTCCTCTCTGCTTCGGGGATATTCTCCAACCGAGATGTTCCTCTCCTTGGCGGTGCTCCTCCTGTTATGCTCCTTGATTCTCGAGTGGAGCTTAACAACGCTCGTTTTAGGCTAGATTCATCGGCTAATCTCTTCCTTTCGTCGAGTTGCCTCTACATCTTGAGTAGGTCTCTCTTCTTGCGATGAAGAAGATATTGGTATGCTAATAGATCCTCGTGTGAAGTGTCCGCTGTCATCGGAACCGCTCCTGAAATTGCTTCCCTTGCTTTTTGCCATGCCGTTGCTGGTAGCCGAAGAGTTTGCCTCACGCCTCTGTGTGGTTCCTCTTCTTCTCAATTTACGCGGTTAACTATTGGGTCTCCCCCGTTTCCTTGTCTTCCTTCATTGCCGCGATCTCCTGCATTGTGGCTTGAAAGAATATCATCAGGGTTAAAAACTGGGTTACCTTTGGAGTCTTGTTGGGCCGAGGCGTCTCCGATGATCACGCATACTTGGTGTTGAGTGATGTATGGACTGGTGACGTCATCGTCTGAACCAAGGGAGACATTGTCAGGTGAACCAGTGAAGTCCATCAGTTTTTGTTCTGGGTAGATTTCTGCCATCCGAATTCCAAAGTTGATGCTTTCGCTGCTTTCTTCGGGTTCTTAATTTGCCGGGATTGCTTCGCGTGGTGGGGTTAGCTATGGATCTGATCTGAAGGAGAGATTGTCGTAAAGACCATCAAGGTCCCCCAGATCCATCTCGGTTTGCTCGTTTTCTTTGCATGCTTCGATCTGTACTATGGCGTCCATGGAGGACCTGACGGATGATGCTGGTACCGCCGTAGGCGTAGGTTTTTCCACCAACGGTTCTGATGTGATCAGGGCCAAAGTGTGCGATTCTCGCGGGTTGTCTACTTGGAAGTGGAAACTTCCGATGATTAGATTGGATCCGCCATTGAAATCGACGTGTACCAATATAGGGGTGGGCGGGTGTGGATCTGCTTTTGTCGGGTTGATGTTTGATGGAGAGTGGTCCGCCGAATCCATGGTTCCAACGTTCAGGTTTCCCACAAATGGCGCCAATTGACAAGGGGTAACCTCGGCAATATCCATGGTGAAGGACTTAGGGTTTCGCGGAAAAGAGAACGTTGGGGATTTCCTCGGATGTCAGGAAAATAATGGAGTCAAAGTCGCCTAAATATTTGCAAATCGCACTATTACAAGTTGCCTGGGAGTTTTCGGTACTCTCGCTTGGGCTTCTCCCGTCCTATATATAATAGGTCGGGTCTCAAAGCTATATGCGGGTAGGTTTTACATACGCGTGATTACAATACCATCACATTGTCGGTTGAGAGACTCTTTCCTAATACAATCAAAGTCTTTGTCGGCTGCTTTCTTGGGCTATCATCTGAAATCTTCATGGGCCGTAAGCCTTTTACCTAGTATAGGGTAGCAAATCATAAGCATCTGAGTAGTCATACCTATGTCACTCAGGAAAGGGAAGAGGAGCCCCTTTAAAAGGGATCCCAGAACTTACCGTTTGGGCCATATATGTGCCTAACCGGTGTACCGGTGAGCCAGCAGAAGTTTCGCTCATCCCGGCTCCAACGACTAGAAAGCAGTTGAAACAACCTGGTTGTATAGGCAGGAAGTTCTACCCGACTCGGGCCGGAACTTGCGGCCGGTATTACCGGTCCACTACGGGCCAAGTACCGATAAATAAACTGTGACCAAATAGAGCAATGACTGCGAGGTATCACGGGCTAAGCGGAAGTGAACCAGAATTTCCACCGGCACTACTAGCGGCAGAATATGCCCGAGCAGTACTTTTGGTGCCTGGCTGGTATTTCCGACCGAGCTGCTCTAATTGCTCTTCCGATAGGTACTACTGGTCTACTATCGACCCAAGTACCAATAAATAGGTAGCCAAAAATAGAACGGATGCTGCGGGCATTCCCATGCTCACTGGAACTAGCTCGGTACTTCAGCCGGTACTACCGGCGCCAAATTTGCCTAGCGGTACTACCGGTGAGGCAGCGTAACTTTTTGTCAGGAAAAACTCCAGAACCAAAAGTGTCATAACTTGTGCATCCAAACTCCAAAAAAGATGAAACCAATTTTGTTGGAAAGATAACGATGCGTAGAATCCAATAAGGGAGAAAATATTGGATATAACTAAGGTAGAAAATACCATGAATTAATATGTGCGATATCTCCCAAGGTGTGGAGCCGAAAAACCCATAAGATCAAAAATGCAATAATTATTCAAGGGAAATCTGTTTTTGATGAACTAGAGTTTGTTATGAAGATAACCACAGGCTCTAGATCCACACATGGACAAGATCCAAACAACAACCAAGAAATATGATGCTATGTGTGAGAAGGTTTGAGCTTCTCCCGAAGAAAATGAACAAGCTACTCACTCGAGAACCCCTCTTGATAGTACGACTATCTATCCTAAACCTAGTCTCCCAACAACTATAAGAGACCGATAAAATACAAAACCTATCAAGATCATACCTTTGACTTGATCATTCCACTTGAGCTTGATGTACACGATCCTGTCTTCTTCAAGATGGAACACCATTCTTCATTGCATTTTTTCATGCTCGCTTGATGAGGACTTGTGAATTACTCCCTCTTACGCCATGGGGAAACCTCTTCTTTGAACATATCTTCATCACTCCATGTCACTAAGGATGAAAAGCTTCAAGCATGAGATCTTCTAGAGATGGTGCACCTTGAGATTGTACTTCTTCATTTCTTCTTGAATGTTGATCTATCTTGAATCAACTCTTTGCCCTTGTCTTGCTCAACTTCCAAACTTATTATTCCTTCAACAAGGTTCCAATAGGCCCAAAGCCCTTGGACATATCTTCGTCCTCCTCATTTCAACCTTGAAACCAACACATGGCCCAAGCGATGCCAATGGACAAATCCTACAAGTGAAACTCAATTCAAACATTAGTCTATAGAGATTGCCATTAGTGACCAAAACCACACACGAGGGCACACATGCAATTTCAATAACATTCGTCATCCTAAAGGAGATCCCTTGGAATTCTGCCTTCTGCTCGCGGAGAAACTGGTCCACCTCTGCTTGAGATATGTCGATTTGCTCAATGTGGCATTCCTTCCCTTTCTCGTGCAACGCTTCATTAAGTTTAACTCGATTCTAGAGGTAGTGTAACATGCACAAAAGGTACCGAGACTTGTGCTCCAGATCAGCCAATACGATCACAGTGCAGTTAGGATTCACCTAACCGCGTCCAAGGAACCTACGACCGGTATCACTGCTCTGTTTAGGATCACACATAACTCTATGAAGCGGTAGAAGACCACACCCACACAGAAGTTGGGTATCCATGTCGACGCCATCCCATTACGGTTCCTTATTAGTAGCATCACGTGGTAATCCAGGCAGAAAGAGTGGGAGGGTGATGAAATGTGAAAAAAAGAGATTTCCCCCAAATGTGAAAACCCATATTGATATCGATCAAGAAACCTCAAATATCTGCCTAAATCAAAATTAAAAACCAGAAATGCACGCTTGCGTCCATCTCAAAATCGATCTCTGTAGCGCGCAACCTAGCTCACGTCAGATTCACCCCGCCGCCGGCTGAAGCTTTTGTGCAGAGAGAGGGTGAAGATAAGTGGGAATGAGGAGAGGCTTAAGAGTACCGACGAGCTGCCCGAACAGCGCTTGCCTTTTGTGGTGGGGTTCAGCAGTCAGTGGAATATGATTAACCTGAGAGTCTAGATGGATCCACTATGCAGGTCGCATATAATCCAAGGCGCTGGTTAATATCCATGTGCCCAGTCAATCACGACAATCCATATCGCCGCACTTGTCGGCCACCTACCACGCCAAATTTTTGTATCAGTGTCGATAATACCATAGCGTGAATCTATGTGCCGCCCTCAATATCCGCCGTGAACCTAAAATAATTTTGTAGGTACTTTTGGCTTTTGCCATCCAAAAAAGTGTCGCGTATGAGGGGAGTTTTTGTTGTGGTTATCAAATGCAAGGATTTAGGTGTGTAGAGAACAACGACTACAATCCACATCAATAATACTCAACTTCCACTCATGGTCTAGAGTTTAATGAAAAACAACCATCTTGGATAGAATAAGTCAAAAAGCAACGGCTAGAGTTGATGGAAAAACTAAAATCACAAACGAGGGAGATGAACATTGTACTTTCTCAAGTATCTCACATGTGCCTGGACACCAACCTCAAGGGTTTGTACCAACAAAGTTAAATGATCCTATATTTGTCAGCATTCAACACCTCAAGTGTAACCTCCAAGGAAGTGTTTGATGATATGAACAAACTCAACTTATTGTGCCTTGCATTCAACTGTAGTTCTAAAGATGACCCCTTGAGGCCAACAAGATGAAGGATGGGAGATATACCGTAGAAGAATTGAAGAAGAGTGAGAAGGAAATGAATCTCAGCAACGCAATCTCATCACAACTTGAGTTAGAGCTCAATACTCCAGAATTTTCCCTTGATTCATGTGAAGTTCATACACCTTCACATGTACCTAAGAAAAATTAGCAAGAGTACAACTGAAGTTGTTGCTGTTGAAGAATAAGTTGCTCAGATTGAGGATGAAGAGTGATCTCAGATCACAAAATATGATGTACTAGAAGAAAATATGAATACTAAGGAAGATATAGATTGATCAAGTGGTGAAGATACATCAGATCTCAATTCCAAAGATGGAGAAAAAGCTAATGATGTGGAAAATGAAGATAAAGAAGAAGTTAGACTGGCCAAGGCTATTGTCATACATGAGTGTGATGAAACAGATTTATCAAATCCTCTTAATGACATGCTTCCCTATGAATTCTCTGCTACTATCTTGCATAACATGATTCCCTCATTTAAGGTAGCATCGAAGTCTGATTTTCTTGTACCTCATCATACTTATTTAGTTAGTGACTTTACTCATACTCATGATGTAACTCCTATTGTCCACATGCTAGAATTTTGATTAAGGATGCATGCTCAAATAGTGCTCATATTTCTCATGTAGATGCTTATCATCCTCAACATGTTCTTTATTGCTATACTTATATTAGCGGTTACTCAATTTATGATCTAGTGGGTGTGAACCCTATCACTTGTGCAAGTTTTTCTTTGCATGAGTTTACTTTCAGGATTTTTCTTGTGTTCCACTCATTAAGACCAAACATGGTTCGAGTCGACATATCCACTGGGATCCTGGTGGATTTATGGCATCATGATGAGGAGAAAATTTGGAGAGGAATAAGGAGAAGAGTGGAACGAGCATGAAGAAAAGTAGGAGGATACAGAAGGTTATTAGATGATGTATCATACACACAAAGGTGAATTAGTTCCATACTTTTTATCCAGTATTGGTTTTAATACATTCTAAAATCAGTTTCAGCTATGAGTACAAAGCTTAGTATGAAATATCATTTTTAGCTTGATATCTAGAAAAATAATTAATATCTAGACTTGTGATTATTCTTTAAGATGGTTATGTTTTAAGTTAATGCTATATGTCAGTCAGGTCAGTTTGTGCTCAATTCACACGTTCTAATTCATGCAATAGTAAGATTTCATCAAACCCTCTACCCAATTGCTTGACAACTTTTTGAAGTATCACTAAGTAAAATAAAGATTTCAACTTCTTGTCCACTTGTGAGCTAAGCAGTCAAGATTCATCGAGTAGTAGCTGTGATCTCAGGATTGTAGCTTATGAAGATGATGTCTCTAACCGGAAGTTTTCTCTTTATGGTTTTAACTTGTGCAATAATTGGTTCACATTTAAATCTTGGCGGTATGAAAATGAGTGACTATGTCACACAGTGCAATTTAAAATATTCAAATCATTCACCCAAGTTGGGCATCATGATCTCGCGATTGGTGTTGCCTGACTTTGGGGGAGATGATTATCAACTACCATAACATACCAAATTTTGGCCTCTTAAATTATTTCAAAACCCTAAAACAATCTTGGTCTCTATTTGAATATTCACTTGCTTTTGCCCCTTCTCAATCTTTCAAGCTATGGACCACCTTGAAACTTGACCTTGGACCTTGATCTTACCAGGAAACTTGATCATAACACAACACATGGGCTAGCCCTAGAGGCTAGACAGTTCATCTTTGTTACACCTGCATGTAAGATTTCCTTTGATTCTCACAATCAAGATTCATAATTGTTATAACATAGTTCAATGAATATGAGATTATATAATAATCATTACTATTATTTTCTCTAGAGCCCTAGCCCCAACACAACGTCAGCGAACGTGGGAGACATGGGTGGCGGAGATCACCGACGCAACATCCACCAAAAGATTTGGATTGGCACATACCAATCATCGGTGCATACAACATGGGTGTACGACATCAAGAACGTGCACCTCCATGGATTAGATTCGGCGAGGATCTCAACTTCTCGTTGGAAAGCCCTTGCCCCGTGCTGGACTTGGCCCTCGCCGACTGCCGACGAGTACTTGGAGGAGCTTCGTCTCCAGAATCCAGAGCGCATCGAGGAGGGCACCAGGCGTACGAGGAGTACAAGGCAAGGAGGAGCTTCATTGTCGCCGGGCCGTCTTCTTCCGTCGTCGCCGGACGTCGACCTCACCGAAGACAGCGACACCCCACTGCATAGGCTTGCTAGATGAGTACTTTGGCAGTAGCTTCACATCAATTTTGATTTCTAGTTAAGTTTGAACCTAGTTTAAATCATATAATCTAGTTTGAACCTAGTTTAAGTCATATTTATATCTAGTTTAATTCCTCGTTTGAACCAAGTTAGTCACTAGGGTTTGAATCCTTGTTTGAATCAAATTTGAATTAAGTTGGTGACGCATAGAAAGTGTTCGACAAAATATCCGTACCAAATGTGAATTTTAGAGAGTTAAATTTAAGGTGTCGGTTAGAAATCAAACATTTTAGAAGAGCAAAAATATACCGAGACCGTCTATACTCCTGTAATGAATATATCGGCTAGAGATTTTTTTTTCCGAATATATCGGCTAGAGATGCTAGAAGGGCCATCCAAGAAGTGCTGGGGGCCAGAGGCCCGGGTTGGCGTTGGCCCTCGCAAAGGTACGCCCCACACCACTCGCATTCCTTAGCTCACAGAAAAAGCTTTGCATTTCGCTTTACCACGCGAGCCACGAGCAGGTGGAGAGAGAGAGAGATAAACCGCTCCAATAAATCTCCACTCCAGTCCTGCTTCCGATCTGAACCCTCGCCTCCTTGCTTCCCGTCCGGCCGCCGCTACCGGAGAAGCAGCTGAGCACGAGCGCGATGCGCGGGCTAGGGTTTAGGCTGCTGCTGCTGGCGCTGGCGGCGGCGGTGGAGGTGGATGCGCGGTTCGTGGTGGAGAAGAACAGCCTGATGGTCACGTCGCCGACGGCGCTGAGGGGGCGGCGCGACAGCGCCATAGGAAACTTTGGGGTCCCGCAGTACGGCGGGAGCATGGCGGGGGCCGTCGTCTACCCCAAGGGCAACTCGGATGCCTGCGACGCCTTCGAAGGCGGCAGCAAGGAGCAGCTCTTCCGCACCAAGCCGGGCGCGCTCCCCAGCTTCCTCCTCATAGACCGCGGACGTGAGTGATGCTGCCATCTCCCGATTTTAATCTCTCCCACGGTCGCACCCTTGCTCAGCGGATTTGCGCTCGCGTGTACTGCTCCTGCGGTTTTGGGGGATCCGCTGATATATTTGCTCTGATAGCTATTGCAGTGTATACAAGTTGGGAGGCGTTGATTAGAGCTGTTTTACTTAATTAATTTTCTACTGGCAGCTTCTGTCTGTCGCTTAGCTGATTCTAGTAGTTGGTGAGGTTAATACTAGACAAAGTGTAGAGTGTACTATAAATATCTAATACCCTGTGCTCTGCCGTGGGATTTTGGCGACATTTCAGTGACATGCTGTCATGAACAGTGAAAGAAATCAATATGCATATTCTAATAGTTGCTATATGGAATATATACGATCCAATAGTGCCAAGAAGACCGAGATACTTGTCTGATATGCATATAAGAAATGAAAGTCTATTCCCAGTACATAGTTATAGCGACATAATGCTTATCTGTACCATTTCTTTCTGAGCTGAATTTGTAAACCTCCCCTTCGTTCCTACCCTGCATGGATGAGTGGGGGGACGGGAAGAATACTGCTACTGGTGGATCGATGTCTCGATGGGGAAGTGGGGATGAATCATGCCTAGTGCAGGAAAGGGGAAGCGAAAGGGGTAGGGGTAGGGAAGGGACTGGGGTAACATGACGGTGTATGGAAATATGGAATAGTGTGCAGGATTGTAATTATTAGATCAATGACATAGCTTGCTATGGAGTTGGGGAGAACAAGTTTAGTGGGGACCAATCTCTTGGTTATATTAACAAATACATTTTTTGGGGATCCAGTCTTCATTACGGCGAGAATTGGCTGATTTACACAATTAATTGGGAGTAAGTGCCTGTTGTGACTTTGCTTGTATAAATTGGCTGGCAGTGGCGGAGCTAGCCAACAGAAGGAGCCTGGGCAAGGCCTATTAGTTGCAACACTGCCCAGTATTTGCATCAGTAAACACCAATACTAATCGCTATGTGACATCATTATTTAACGATGAGCGGCTGGAGCAGCCTGGGCAGCTGCACAGGGTCGTGATCTTATCATGTTCCTGGGGTACATTAGTGTGTGAAGGTTGTGGGTCCCACTACTAGCGTTAATTGGAAGGTTTGTCTTTCCGTTCAAGTTAGTTGATTCCCTTCGGTCTAGCATTGGTCTTGAAAGGGGATGTGATAAGTTATTTGATTTCCAAAACATCAGATTCTAGAGGTGACTTGGGTCCAACTTTCTATGAAATGGTGTATATTAGGAGTTCTGGCAAGCAATAAACAAGGATGGACAAATGACGACTTCAGTTCCTTCTCTATGATAGGGTGAATATTGTACTCTCACCTTTGTCATCGACCCCCTTCCTTTTGAAGCAATGTGGCTTCTCTCTTCATGGTAGTTGCCTTCTTATGAACCTGATCTTATGTTTGATCGTTGCTTGTTCGTCACGTAGTAATTACATCGTGGTTTTATGTACTTTATCAGTTTTTTTCATGATCTGTGGGCTAACGACTTCGGTAGTTGAGTGTTTGTTTGATGGGTATGAAACGGCAGATGATTATAACCTTCCTTTTTGACATGTTGCTACTGTTGCGGTGGTTCTGTATATCTTCTCATTTGATTTGTGATGTGTATGTCATTTCATTAATTCAAATGTCACATTTGGCTATTATCTGTCACTCTGTCTCCTTGGTCCTATCTGACCAAAATTCTCTCCCTCTTTTACAATGATATCCTTTTGCACCAAGAAGGAACTTCACCATCTAGTTTTTCTACAGGATAACTGTTGAAAGACTATACTCGTAGTTAGTTGTACAGTCTTTCCTACTGCAATTTGTTTTATGACACCTTTAGGTCTTAGCTACTCAAGGAACTTAAAAAGGCTAATATTCTTTTCTCCGTGTATGTTATCCAGATTGCCTGTTTGCCAAGAAGGTCTGGAATGCACAAAATGCTGGTGCCTCAGCAGTGCTTGTAGTTGATGACAAGGACGAGCCACTGATAACAATGGACTTACCTCGGGAAGACGATGAGGCTGCAAAGTATATACAGAACATAACTATCCCTTCTGCTTTAATTGATAAAAAATTCGGTGAACAATTGAAGAAGGCTGTTAAAGATGGTGAAATGGTAAATGTGAATCTTGACTGGAGGGAGGCTGTCCCACATCCGGATGACCGGGTTGAATATGAGTTGTGGACAAATAGCAATGATGAGTGTGGGCCTAAATGTGATATGCTTATGCATTTTCTGAAGGAATTTAAAGGGGCTGCACAACTACTTGAAAAAGGTGGTTATAGTCAGTTCACACCCCATTATATTACTTGGTACTGCCCTCAAGCATTTGTGGTCAGCAAACAGTGCAACTCCCAATGTATAAACCATGGAAGATACTGTGCACCTGATCCAGAACAAGATTTTAGTACTGGATATGAAGGAAAAGATGTTGTTGTAGAGAACCTGAGACAGCTTTGTGTGTTTAATGTTGCAAATGAGATTAAAAAGCCATGGATCTGGTGGGATTATGTGACTGATTTTCACATAAGGTGCCCGATGAAGGACAAGAAGTACAATAAAAAGTGTGCAGAGACAGTCATAAAATCACTAGGTTAGCTGCTCTTTTATTTCTGAGACTTACCTTCACCTAAGCATGTTTATTGTAATTAGTTGTACTTATTTTATTAGAATGCTTGTACATTTTTTCAGGAGCATACATAAGTTATGCATTTGAACTAACAAATGTACGCACATAATTTGTACTCCCTCTGATCCATGGTAAGTGTCGCTGATTTAGTGCTAAATCAGCGACTAAATCAGCGACACTTACTATGGATTGGAGGGAGTAGCATTGTATGCCATAAGGCATCTTTGTGATAGCTAAAATTTCATCATCAATTCATTATAAATGTAAGAACTATAATGATTTTACACTTAAACAGGTTTAGACGTTAAGAAGGTTGATAAGTGCATGGGAGATCCAAATGCTGATTCTGACCATGCTTTGCTTAAAACGGAGCAGGATGCCCAGGTGAACTGACCTTATGATGAATTGGTTATCTGACACATAAATAAAACTGACACTGCAGACTATTATCAATAAAATTAATCACCTTTAATGCTACTTTCGTTTCTTGGGGTTGAATATGATCTATGGTGTTATATAGATTGGGAAAGGGTCAAGAGGAGATGTTACCATATTGCCTACTCTTGTTGTAAACAATCGACAGTATCGAGGTAAATGTTCTACAAGGTCCTGTGTGAGTCTGTAATCAAATTGCATCTGCTCTAGTTGATTTTAACCTCATGATTAACAGGAAAGCTAGAAAGGAAAGCTGTCCTCAAAGCTCTTTGTGCTGGCTTTGAGGAAACTACTGAGCCAAATGTTTGTCTGAGTGATGGTAAGAACAGACATACAATCTTTTGTATGCTGTACTTGTTTTTTCATATAAAGTGCTAATTCTTGAGTTGTTTTAATACAGACATGGAAACTAACGAGTGTCTGAGTGATAATGGAGGTTGCTGGCAAGACAAAGCTGCTAATGTAACAGCTTGTAGGGTACGTATGAATATGTTGATGATTTTCACTGGACATTATGTTCTTGTGTTCTTAACCCCTCTCCTGGTTTTTAACTTTGCTGTCGTCAACACTTGTTCAGGACACTTTTCGTGGCAGAGTGTGTGAATGCCCAACATTCAATGGTGTGCAATTCAAAGGAGATGGCTACAGCAACTGTGAACGTAATTTCTTATAGTCCTTATGCTTTTGTTATGACTTCTTTGTGCTTAGCAGTATTACTTCTTGGCTATGTTTACAGTTTCCATGCATAAGTGGCTGTTGAAACAATTATGTTCTGGTGTAATTTACAACTCCTTGTTGACACTACTTGCGTCAGTTAGGGGCTAATAGTGAAACCATGATTGATCAACATTTTACTGGTTAGTAAGTTCTTTTGTTAAAACTTGCTATATATACTGATGTTAATTTGATTTAAGAGAAACATGCTTAGTATTTTTGATTTATATGTATGCTAGCGTGTCTCTTAATGCATTAAGAAGCAGGTAAACCATTGCGGAATGTGAAACTGCTGTGCTATGTTATCATGCTACATTCCGTTAGTTTTTTGTTTCTATATGTTGTGGACTCGCATTGGGGCCATCACAAAATACTAGAGGAGGTTCGATTGAGAACTCGGATAGTGACAACTGACAAGGAGTTGGTGCAGTTCCATAGGACTCTTTTGTTTTAATAAAGCAAGAGAGTGCCAATGGTTTGCTGAGACAGTAGAACTCCCGTAGGCTGTAGTTAGGAAGTGCGGAAGAGGTCTAGGAAATCTAGAGTGTGGTCAACATAGCAATATGAGTTTCAAAATTTAAATGAGTTCAGTCGGCCAACATTTTGTGTTAGGATTGCAGGTTAGTATAATAGTTCATACTGTAGAGTCGGCCAGTTCATACTGTTAGGCTGCAGTTCGGAAGTGCAGAAGAGGTCTAGGAAATCAAGAGTGTGGTCCACATAGCAATATGAGTTTCATAATTTAAATGAGTTCAGTCGGGCAGCATTTTATGTTGGTTAGTATAATAGTTCATACTGTAGAGGTTGGGCAGCTGGGTATTATTTCTAGACATTGCAACCTTTTTATATATACTTCTTCCCAGTTGCTTCCCCTACCAAATCTAGCCTCTCTACTGTCTCACCCTTGGTGCCTATGTAATACTGATCATCGTTTTAAAGCCCCCCCCCCCCCCCCCCCCCCCCTCCCCCAGCGTTGGAATATTGACCGCTTCAGGTGCCTAGGCGTCGCTGTCAGAGCACCCCCAAACTGCTCTAAGATGCCTTAACGCCTTTAAAAGTTAAAACCATGATACTGATAGCTCTGGGCTATGGTGATCTTACAAGAAATACACGGGTAGAAAATTCACAAATCAATCTTGTCCGCTTCAAACAAACAAACTTGCCATTAAACAAGTAAACAATAAGTAATTGGAAAATTCCTTGCCATGTAAATCAGTACTGTACAAACAAAGAAATGAAGAGCGACTGCAACTTGTGAAATAAACAAGCACACACCAGATCAGTATATCTATGCATGTATAATGTGGAGGGAAGAGCCCACGTGGTGGAATAAGGTGAAAGGAAGCAGGGTGCATATTACATGATTGAGGTTGTGATTGACTGATTGCAACTATTGAGTCCACTTGCTAGCTTCATTCTCATCAGTTTAAAGATCATATAAATTTGCACGGTGATGCCATGCTAAAATGATATAAATAGGCCTATTTACTATTAAGACTCAAAAATATATAAATAATAGAGCGACAGGGCTGGTCCTGTGGCTTTTTTTAATTAAGAAGAGACAAAGAGACAACCATGAGGCACCACCACTTTTTATGGACTGGGCTCATACAACTGCATGCTTCTTGTCAACTGGTCGACGCCTGGTTCTGTAAAACCCCAAAATATCATATATTACTTGGCGGACATACTATATGATTTTACAGTTTTGTACTCCCTCCATCTCAAAATATAAGGCATATAAGCTTAGTCAAAAGTCCACATCTTATATTTTGGGATGGAGGGAGTACTAATTTGTTTTATTTTAGTCAAAATGTCCACATCTTATAAGCTTAGTCAAAATGTCAACTGCTGCTTATTGGGGTAGTAAGCACTGAATGATTAAGCAGTTAAAAGTTCAAGATTGTGGTTTTAGGTTCGATCTTTTCAGAATTAGCCATAGTGTAATGTTGACTGATGCTGCGCACCTTAGAATTGCATTGTTTGTTTCGACTTGCATGATTATTTGACAGATTATGAACTGCACACGTTTTTTATTTGTAATCTATGATTTACAACGAGGGAAGTTCATACTGATTTTTTATTTCATATACAGCTGCTGGACCAGGAAAATGTTTGATAAACCATGGTGGGTGTTGGCATGAAACTCGCAATGGAAAAACATTCTCTGCTTGTCAGGTATGTTTAGGCATGTAATGAATCTGATAACATGTTTTTTGAGTCGTGACTCAAAGGTGAGTCGCAAACCCCTGCGACTCAGTGATAGTCGACAAAAATCGCTGTATAGTCGCGAGTCGCCGTGATTTTTGGAAAACGACTTGATTAGTCGGTGACTCAAAAACCATGTCTGATAAGATATCTCATAGACTCATACTCAGTTTTTTTATTTTCCAGGAATCAGGAAATGGAGATTGCAAGTGTCCAGCTGGTTTCCGAGGGGACGGTGTTAAAAAATGTCACGGTACTCATAGCCTCAGCCTTTCCCACTGCATCTCAGAATAACTGATGTCCTACCAATGGTCCCATACGTGGATGAAAAGTACAAATTTATGCTGCACTACCTGTCTTCTCTCTATGAATTCTATTGTCACAATAGTCTCTTATTCCTCGCAGAAACAACCAACTCTCTTATTCCCTGAAAAGATAAGTCTTTCTTGCAGTTCACTGTCCTACCAACCTAATGCATAAAACAGTCACACATATACTCGGGAGATGGATCTTTGACATGAATATTTGTTTGATTATGAATCTTCTGCTAAAACATTATATATTTTGTGACATAGGCAATAATAATTTAGTGCACAGATATAGCAGTTCTTAAACTGTAGCTTACTTTTCATTTACCTCTGCAGACATTGATGAGTGCAAGGAGAAAAAAGCTTGCCAGTGTCCTGAATGCAGCTGCAGAGATACGTGGGGTGGCTATGAATGTACTTGCAGTGGAGACCTTTTGTACATCAAGGAGCATGACACTTGCATAAGTAATTTTTACACTTTGATTATATTTGTTATATCTATCTTTTGTATGTATCACTTAATCACCTTGTATGGTTAATCTGCAGGTAAGACAGCAGTTCAGGCTAAAGCAGCATGGGCTGCCGTGTGGGGGATCTTGGTAGCGTTGGCTGTTTTGGCAGCAGGAAGCTACATGGTATACAAATACAGATTAAGGGTAAGCTAGCTGATGCAGAATGTAATTTTCATTCATGTAGTTTTCATTTATGCACCTAGCTAAAGGATGAAATGCTCTGCTATTTCGAATGGTTTGTTCGGGACGTCTTTTTATTAGTTCATATAGAATGCTTGCGTGCTGTAAATGGTGCTATGTTTATCCCTTGTTGAATTAGCCTTATGGTCTTCATGATCTGTGCTGTTATATTTTAAGACATTCAATGCATTGCAAAACAGTATTCTGCATTTCTGCTACACATGTGGCGTCAAGCCACTAGGGCTATTGAAAGCTCACACACAGATTCATATCAATTTGCTATCATGTCCTTTTGTGCTATACACAGAGAGTAAAATCTCTTTTGGCATCTTTCCAGTTACTATGTATTGCTTGTTAAACCTAAAAGATGAAAACATGCCATGTTCTGTCAGTGACAAAGTTTTGTCCTTGGAAAAGAACTGGAAATAAAAGATGTTAGCCAATCATAATTACTTTGAAAATCGTATATCTGTTTATGATTAGCATGCCCTCTTTCTCATAATAACTTATTCAGCCAGTCGAGTGGGTATAGTTGATTCACTATGTCTACCAGTGGATTTAATAGATGTAGCACTTTGTCCAACCTAAATTAATTCTTCATCGATTCTGTAACTAGTTTGGCCATGCTTGTGACACACATTAGATTGGCGATTCAAATTTATCCTAATTGCTGTCGTCATAAAAGATGGTCGAATTTTGTATGCGAATATGATACTAGCTTTCTTGGGGTTAATATTTTGAGACAGAATTTGCATAGAAAACTTAGATATGTAACCAATGATCACATGTTCCACTGTAGTTTACGGTTTTAAAGTCGACATTATCTAATCCCTCTTATCCCTCTTATGCTTTTGAGTTTTGCCATGTGCTTTCATTTACCAGCCATTCCATCCTATGAGTGATCTTAGATACTGCAGATATGCCCCAATACATGGTTTCTTCTCCTTTAGCTTCGTTCACGCATGTCTATTAATTCTACGTTTTGTTTTCTGTTGTTTCTTTCAGTCATATATGGACTCTGAGATCAGAGCTATCATGGCACAGTACATGCCACTGGACAGTCAAGGAGAGGTCCAAAATCATTCACAGGAAGATCATCCATAAGAGTGTGATTTGCAGATCACATCATGGAACCCGTACAACTGACAGGCAGAAATGTGAAGCTCGCGCAACGATGAGAAGATATACAGAGAATGTATTCAGAGGTGTATGATGGCTAGTTGTTAAGAGTCGACATGAATGCGTGATTCACCTACTAATTCATGGGGAGCACTTTCACCATATATTTGGTGGTAAGCTCCATTTACGGAGGTGCACCAACTTGTGGACAATGAATTTTTTGGTGTGGTCCATGCGTAGTGGAAATGAAATCTAATGACCTTAGATACTGTAACGACCTTAAAAGGACCATTTGACAGTGACTGGGGAATGTGGAAATGGTGTGGGTGCTCAGGTCCCTTGGAACTCCTGGAATAAATAACCGACTGTCATCGGTTGTGCTGTGAACCCTGGTTGTTCCTGTCATCTAATTCACTTTCAGGCACACGTTGATTCTGATTACCTGTACTTTACTACTACCTCTGTTTCAGTTTACAAGTCCGCGTATACCTAGGTCGTCAATTTATTCAGTAAAATATAAATTATATAGCACAAAAATTATACCATTAGAAACTTTAGATGTTACATTTTTTAATGATACTCCTTTCGATCCAAATTTTTTGATTCAAATTTGTCAAGATACGGATGTATCTAATAGTAAATCATGTCTAGATACAATCTAATCTACACAAATCTAAGTCATTTAATTTAGGTTACAGAGAGTATAAAATTTATATTTTAATGATCAAATTGATAATCTAGGTACACACGCAAGACTTATAAACTGAAAGGGAGGGAGTATGCTTTTGTTAGGTCCCCTGCCTTTCTGCTTTAGAGCAACTAGCAGATCATAACGGCTCGTTTTCGGATTCTGAACAAAAAAAGTCCTGAGAAGGCACTTATAAACAATTTTTAAGGGACGAAAAAACCCCCGCTCTAGCCTGTACATTTGAGGACTCCGTCGTGTACATTTGAGGACTCTGTCGCCAAATCGAGTGTGCCTTGTATATCCGTGATTGAGTTGGTGGGAGGGAAGTTTATTGTTGTCCTTCCCGAGCCAGACCATCGCCAAGGTCACCCAAATTCTAGTGAACCTCAACTAATTTCAGACCACCACCAAATTCACGCAAATTTTAGTGAACCTCAACAAATTTTGGTCGGAGATTAATATCAGCCTATCAAGAGAGGCGAATGTTCGCCGGGACGGCGGGTAGATAGCGGTCGTCGGTGCTTGTCGGAGATGGGGCTGCGCAGGGCCCGGCGGGGCGACACATGGGCCATGGCAGAGCTGGCACCGGGGGCGCACATGGTGGCGCGGCGCGGGTCCAGCACCGAGGCATCACATGCAGAAATTGCTGGACAAAAAAAATAAGTGGTGGGCTATTACCATGTATACACTTTTAGGATGTCTTTTTACATGATCTACTAGAGTTTCTCTTAGGGTCTGTTTGTTTGGGCTGCAGCTGTTGAGAAGCAGCTATGAAAAGCATAATTTGATGTTTGACGGTAGTGCTTTTTATGGCTGTTGCTGCTGTTTTAAGGATGAAATGTCTAGAATGCCCCGAATGCTGAGGAAGTTGTATAAATGATGATTCAAAGCGAATTAGCTAATTCTAACTCTCTTTTTAAACATAACCATATAGGTAAGGCTAAATTACCTTACATAACATGTTTTTGCGTTAAAATAAATATAAATATGCGAGATTCTCACGAAAATTATATTACAGATGTACATATGACACCAAAAGAGCTCAAGTTTCTCACGCCATTACATATGTTCCAACCCTTGTGCATCAGAACCCAAAGAGGTACAAGTTTTCTCACGTCTCACATATATTACAAGACGTGTGCATCAAAACCCAAAAGGGATAGAAGTTTTCTCACGTCTAGACACCTCCTCTTGCTGCAAAAAAAGCATTAGCTATGTTATCAGGAATGTTGTTCATGCTAACATGGTCCCCTCCCAAATCATTTCCTACATTGCCTTGTGGTGTAGAAACTACATGCCCCGGAGGCATGTAATTCTCATCATTATCGCAGCGATAGAAATGTAGATCACACAATTAACTATCGCGAATAAAGTTATGGAGTGCTAGACATGCAATGATGATCTCTGTCTGCTTCTCTAACGGTATATAACTTGATATACCATGCAAGATACGCCATTTCTGCTTCAATACCCCAAATGCTCTCTCAATAGCATTCCGCAAAGATGAGTGGGCATGGTTGAGTATTTCTTGCTTCCCAGTAGGCCCTCGAGAGAGCCCAAACTAAGGTAGATGATACTTGGTTCCTGTATATGGTGATAGATACCCATCCCGATTGGGATAACCTGAGTCAACTAGGTAGTATCTTCTCGAAAGAAACACGAGTTAGTGGTAGCATATATGACACCAATATGTCACAATGAAGAGTGCACATGCCTAACATATACCTGGAGGAGGGTGAGGAAAATTCGCTTCAAACTTAAGCAATGTATATTTGAATATCCGTGTGTCATGCACAGAACCTGGCCATCCTGCAACTATGGAGGTGAACCGCAAGTCAAAATCACAAACAATCATAACATTTTGAGTGGAATATCCAAGGCGACCAACATGGTTGACCATATGAGTTGCTAGCACAATAACAGGTATGTGTGTCCCATCAATTGCACCAATTGCCCCATTAAAATGAGGTGTAAATCTAGAGTCCCGCATCCTCTCATGCACTATTGGAAAATGTGGATCAATAGGCTTGATGATATCTCCAGCTAACCGATTCATGTTGTATAACACCTCTGCAAACTTCCTATTGATTGTCTCCTTGGATCTCTTGAATCTATTTTTAACTTGATTAACAGATTGTGGACCTCCAAGAGTCCACAAAAACATTCCAAGTGCCTCCTTGGAACACATGTTGGATGACCCTCCAGATCATAGTTTTGAACCAAAGTGTCATGCAAAGAATCAAAACATGGCCTATGCATTCTGAACATGTCATAAGAATCATTTGAATTGCCCAAGTTATCAAATACCCATTGTTGTCCAGTGCATCTTGGTTATGAAGGGAATATGCCCGAGAGGCAATAATAAAGTGGTTATTACCTTATTCCATGTTTATGATAAATGTTTATTTTGCATGCTATAATTGTATTAATTGAAAACGTTAATACATGTGTGTTTAATAAACAAAATACAAAGTTCCTAGTACTGCCTCTCATATAAACTAGCCTGTTGATTAACAAGATGATCAAGGTTTCCTGATCATAGACATTGGATGTTGTTAATAACGAGGTCACAACATTGGTGGAATGATGTGATGAACATTCATCCTAAGTATAGCATTACGATCAAAGTCATTATGTTTATATTGCTATAACATCATACGAAGTAATATTACTCCTTAGACCATGAGATCATGTTAATTGCTGACACCGGAAGAGTATCTTGATAACATCAAATGTCACACCGTAACAGGGTGACTATAAAGGTGGGTTCAGTGCTACAAAGGTGTTATGTTGAGGCTCATGGATCAAGAGTGGGATTTGTCCATCCTGATGACGGATAGATATACTCTGGGCCCTTTCGGTGATATCACATTAAGATAGCTTGCAAGCAAGTGATGTGATCACTAGAATGTTATATCACGGGAACAAGAAAAGAGTGCATGTCGGCAACGAGATCAAACTAGGTATGGAGATACCGATGATCGAATCTCGGACATGTAATATATCACGAGGCAAAGGGATTTAGTTACTAGCGTTAAAGGTTCTCGTGATCACATAAGTCATCGTTGAATGTGTAGGAGTCAGTATGGATCTCCAGGTCCCGCTTCTGATTATTGATCTGAGAGGGGTCTCGATCATGTCTGCATTATTCGCGAACCGTAGGGTGACACACTTAAGGGATACCGATACCATTTGGAGCAAATATGTTTCAGATAAATATTTAAGAAAGCGCTAGAATTATTTCAATAGACACCGAAACTGTTTCGGGTGAAATTGCTGAAATTGGTTCTGCATGTAATATTAAAATGTTGCAGGAGGTTTTATGTGAATGTTTGTTAATTAAAGTAATTAACAAAATTCTGAATACAATTAATAAAAGAGTTTTATTAAATGAGAGAGCATTAAATTTGGAGAAATTTAATGTATTTAAAGTGGAGACTTTAAAAGAGGATGTGAAGGGGCATTTTAATGTGGAGGGGTTACCACCACATGAATGGGGGAGGTGAGGAGTCACCCTCCCATGGGGCGCCGGCCATGGGGGAGGGGTACCCCCTTCCTCCTATAAAATCCCCCCTCACACCCCTTCTTCCTCACACCTCCTCGTGAAGGATCTCTCTCCCCCTCTAGTATTTTCCCCCTTGGTCTCGGATTAGCGAGATACATGTTCTCGGTGGCTTTATCTGGAAAGGAGTTGCTGCTTCCGCTGCTTTGCTGGAGCGAGGGACGGAGGTTGTCGGGGTACCGAACGTGTGTGCGATCACGGATGCACCGCTGCTTTGCAGTGCTAGACTTGGTGGTGCTAGACTTGCTGGAGCCGGATCTGATGGACGTGCTGGAGCCGGACCTGCTGGACTTCATCACGATCTTGAGATCGGCAAGTGTATGACTACATCATCCACGAGTTCCAACTCGTTAACAAAGCTTTGTTGTCTTTGAGGGTAAGTTCTCTATGGATGTATATTCACCCGTTGCTTGTATCTAGTAGATAGATCTTGGCGTATAGTTTCCACCATAGGAATTTTTTTGTTTTCTATGCTGCGAATCCAATAGTGGTATCAGAGCCTGATCTATGCGTAGGTGCTTTGCATGGGTAGTACACATATGTTTATATATGGGCGATGATGATCATGTTATTGCTTCTTTCATGTATTTTAGATATTGGTGGCATAGTGGGCTGAAGTGGTCCGGACCAACCTTACATGTCATCGCACATGAGACGGTTCCACGACTGACATGCAACTAGTTTTGCATAAGTGGCTGGCGGGTGTCTGTCTCTCTTACTATAGTCAATATCTGATTTATAACGAGTTGCTAATAACTTAGTTATCATCGTGTGGTTCCATGTTCGTAGGTAAGACCGGTTCTATCTTCGAAAGCCCTAAGCCACGTAAAAATTTGCAATTGATAAATTAGAGGCATCTAGTTTAGATAGTTGCTGGGCTAGTGTCATGATATGGTAATGTTGTAAGTAGATGTATGATAGATACTCTTACAACACACTTAACGTGTAAGTTCCATAGACCTTGGCCTTACACACAAAGGAATGATAGAGATCATACCACGATGCACATGATGATGATCAAATGCATGTACCATATCATTCCACTTTACACATATGATGTTTGCATCTTATATTGCTAGTTTGGCGTTTTATTAGCATTTTAAGATGATCCCTCATTTAGATATCAAGATAAAAATATGTTCTTCCTTAAGTATGCACTATTCTATGGATCGTGTTTCGAGACATCACGTGATGATCGAGTGTACTCGACTCCGCGCTTTCATACAACGGGTGTAAGATAGTTTTACACACGCGGAATACTAAGGTTCTTACTTGACGAGCCTAGCATGTACAGACATGGCCTCGGAACACGGACCGAAAGGTTAAGCATGAGTCATATAGTTGATATGATGCCCATATAGATGCTTGCCTTTGAAGCTACACCGACCCACGTGATGATCAGACTTGGTGTAGTGGATTTGGTTCATGTAATCACCAAAAAGGCACGAGGGATGTCGTTTTTGAGTGGGAGTTCATTTCTAATTTGGATTAGTCGAACTCAATTTGTTATAAACTAAATCGAAGTGAATTTGCATAATTTGTTGTAGTCATTGGCGTCTGTTCACTACCTTATGCTTAGTTTTAATTGAGATAATAGAACTATAGAATTCTGGATATTTACTTTACGAACTGGTATCGTATTGTTTTGAATGTCAATTTAAAGTTTAGAAGTCCTATTACAATCTTTCAACAAACTCTATTTACTCCATGAAGTTTAATAAGTAGTATTAAATCAAGAGTAAGAATTCCAATGTTAGTATCTAAAGTATCATGTTTGCCTCCATGATTATTGATATTCAAAAGTTGTTTTAATATCAAGATTATCTAGGAGCTTAAAAAATGTTTCAGAAACCATCATGTGTGGAAGATATTGTGATATCTGAAACAATGTTTTTGGTTGCATTATGATAGAGTATAATTTATCAAAATACATGTTCTCATATTATATGAAAATTTGTGAAGGTTGGAGACGCTAGGCGTCCTAATCTACCAAAAGGTTTTGGGAACTGATATTATACTCACGATTCATCCTTATAGACTATAGTAGTTTGATCATGAAAGTTGTCATGATAAGGATGAATAGAAGATGTAAGTAAAATGTTTACTACACTAATAGATTACTAAAGAATGGATTTTTTAAAGAACACCAAACATTTGATGATGGTGATCCACTTCAAAGTGCAAGTCCAAAGGTATAAGTATTTGACTATATACACTTTGTACTATGTGTCATGTGAATGACACCACTATTGATGTTGATAGATTATTTTAAAAGAAAAAGGAATTGCTGAAAGAGAATCTATAAAATATTTGGCAGAAAAGAAAAGGTTGGAGATGTCCAACTTAGGTATATGGAAGATATACATGTTATGGCTATATTCTTTGCTTGTTAAACAATATGGTTCTTAGGTATTGGATACCGAATTGGTTGGTATGAAGTGTCATACAGGACAATGCAATTCATGAACTGCAATGGCCTAAGTAACTAGCAAGAGAATAAGTGATGATATTCATCGAAAACAAATAAAATGTTATTGTGCTTTTCGTTGACGTCAAACCCAGCCTTCAAGATTTGTTTTAAATAATTGTTATTGTGTTCCGGTATTACGAGAACAATGGTTGTTCACATAATTACCGTATTCCATAAAGGATGGATGAACTTTTACAAATCTAGTTGGGGAAATCACATCCATAGACACTATTGCTAAAATGTCGCAAGACAAATGATTGAAAGATCACTTATGAAGTGATATCGCTGTTTAAATTATATTGAAAAGAAAACATGAAGAAACTCCATGTTGATGGATTTTTGGAGTCATTGATTTTGATCAATTGACGCTGTGAGACTTTTCTCGAGATAATTGAAACTCCGTTCATAGGCCAAAGAGGAACGGATGACTAACTTATTGGATATTATGCATGTTGATGTATATAGTCCATTATGTGTAGCCATATGCGATGGATCTTTTTTGCTTCATATGCTTTCTCCAGAAATTTAAGTAAATATATCTATATATTTACTTAATAAGGAAGAAGTATGAAACATTTGAAAATTGTTCAAAGACTTTCATGATGAAGTAAAAAATCATTGTAACAAGAAAATAAAAGAGTTTATGATTTGATCATAAAGGAAGATATTTGAGTTACAGGTTTAGCAAAACACCTAAGACTTTAGGAATTGTTCCATGAATTTGCATTTCCCGATAAACCACATGAGTATGGTATGTTCGAGAAATCAAATCAAACCTTGTTTGACATGGTAAGATCAAGGGTGTCATTTATAAAACTGCCATTATGTTTTAAGGATTGAAGATTTAGAGACTACCGCTTTTACACTGAAAAGAGCACCATCGTGATTCGTTGAAATGACACCATATAAGTTATGGTTTGGGATAAAACCCGAATTGTCTTTTCTTAAATTTTGGTATGCTATGCATAAGTAAAATGTTTACAACCAAAGTCGGATAAGCACGTCTTTGTAGGTTATCCCAAAGAATTTGTTGGGAATTTCTCCATAACACCGAGGACAAAAGAGTTTGTCGCTTGGAACGTCAAGTTTTCTGAGAAGGAATTTTTCGCGAAAAGTTAAATGGGAGGACAATAGAACTTTGATAAGGTTGTTGAACCTTAGCTATATGTGCTAAGTAGCGCAATGCCGGAAAGTGTCCCGGTGGCGGCCACAATGCTCATGGCTCCCGTGATTACAAAGGTTGTGATCTCGGAGATTAGAGTTCCTATTGAACCGTGTGGATCGGTAAGAAGCAAATAGTGAGATTTGATAAACAAGTCGTTATTGTTTTGACAATGATGAACCGACTACATGCAAAGAAGCGATGATGGGCCCTGACTCTATAAAATGACTAGAAGTCATAGAATCTGTGATAGTATCCATACACGAGAAATCAAGTTTCTAAACTTGGAAGACCCTCCGGAAAGGCGTGAAGCCTATCGGTCGTGTTTGAATCTATAAAGAAATAGACATGGATGTTTAACATCTATGAAATAGTCGACATGTCGGAAAGAAGTTTACGACAATGTTCAAGGAGTTGACTATGACAAGATTTGATCTTTCATAGCGATATTTAGTATTAACGGATTAATGTAGCAACCACTACATATAATTTGATGTATGGTAGTTGAACAAACAAAACAATGTTCTTCTAATAGAATGGTTACCTAGGACGTGTACAAGACACGGTCCGAAGGGTTTTGTTAATTCAAAGGGTGCTAAAAAGGGCATGCAAACTTCAATAGTTGAAGTGAGCATAGCAGAGTTGGAATCTTCACCATGATGAAAATGTTAAAGGAGTTTAATTTCATAGGAAATGATGAAGATGCTTGCATTTGCAAGAAATTATGTGGGAGCGCTGAGACAAATTTCCAATACATTATGTAGAGTACATATTGTTTATTGGAAATGATGTATCTTTTTTGACACAAGTTAATAATTTCATTAAAATAGGATTTCGATGAAAGACTTCGGCAAAACCAGAATATTTGGCATCAATGTCTATATGGATAGATTGAGGCGCTAATATGGTTATGCCAGACGTACATATATCAGATAATGAAAGGGTTCAATATAGAAATAACAAGAAAGGTTCTTGCTGTATGGAAAGGATTGTATCAAGATTCAAGTGTTTCAACACTTGGTGAGTAAAATCATATGAAGATTTTGATCGATTATACCGTGATATGCATATATCCAGAATGTCCTATGCTCTAAATGTTGTGAGCACATACCATAATGATTCATAAGATGATCATTGGACAATAGTAAATATATTCTTATGAGCTTTGGAAGAACTAAGAATATATCATGTATAAGTGACAAATAGTTAAAGGTAGTTCATTATAAAGTGTTACATTGATACTAGTTTTGTCACAAGATACAAATTAAATTTATATCAATTTAGACTATGGGTGGCACAATGTAATGGAAAGGATGTTCCATGATGGATTTGGATAAGTTCCAAAGTTGACACATTGTGATGGATACTACAACAAAAGGCTAAGTATATGACTGCTATAGTAGCAGCAAAGGAGGGCATTTGTGTTAAGAAGTTTGTTATCAAACTAGGTGTGGTTCAAAGTGGGCTAATACTATGAAGATATATTGTATGACAGTAATATCAACATATTTTAACCCGAACGAACTAAAGGTCTCACTGAAGGACCAAATTTATACAATGCCATCTCATTTGAGAATGAGTGATGCGTAGAGACACAAAGACATGCAAATACACACGGACCTGAAAGTGCCAGATCCGGAGATTATGTTAACCACTAGCAAACGCGTATATTCAACACCTAGGTATTGTATATACAAGTTTACAAACTAGATTATTGACTCTAGTGCAAGTGGGAGACTGAAGGGAATATGCCCGAGAGGCAATAATAAAGTGGTTATTATCTTATTCCATGTTTATGATAAATGTTTATTTTGCATGCTATAATTGTATTAATTGGAAACGTTAATACATGTGTGTTTAATAAACAAAATACAAAGTTGCTAGTACTGCCTATCATATAAACTAGCTTGTTGATTAACAAGATGATCAAGGTTTCCTGATCATGGACATTTGATGTTGTTAATAACGAGGTCACAACATTGGTGGAATGATGCGATGAACATTCATCCGAAGTATAGCATTACGATAAAAGTCATTATGTTTATATTGCTATAACATCATACAAAGTAATCTTAGTCCTTAGACCATGAGATCATGTTAATTGCTGACACCGGAAGAGTATCTTGATAACATCAAACATCACACCGTAACAGGGTGACTATAAAGGTGGGTTCATTGCTACAAAGGTGTTATGTTGAGGCTCATGGATCAAGAGTGGAATTTGTCCATCCTGATGACAGATAGATATACTCTGGGCCCTCTCGGTGATATCACATTAAGATAGCTTGCAAGCCAGTGATGTGATCATTAGAATGTTATATCACGGGAATGAGAAAAGAGTGCATGTCGGCAACGAGATCAAACTAGGTATGGAGATACCGATGATCGAATCTCGGACATGTAATATATCACGAGACAAAGGGATTTAGTTACTAGCGTTAAAGGTTCTCGTGATCACATAAGTCATCGTTGAATGTGTAGGAGTCAGTATGGATCTCCATGTCCCGCTTCTGATTATTGATCTGAGAGGGGTCTCGATCATGTCTGCATTATTCGCGAACCGTAGGGTGACACACTTAAGGGATACCGATACCATTTGGAGCAAATATGTTTCAGATAAATATTTAAGAAAGCGCTAGAATTATTTCAATAGACACCGAAACTGTTTCGGGTGAAATTGCTGAAATTGGTTCTGCATGTAATATTGAAATGTTGCAGGAGGTTTTATGTGAATGTTTGTTAATTAAAGTAATTAACAAAATTCTGAATACAATTAATAAAAGAGTTTTATTAAATGAGAGAGCATTAAATTTGGAGAAATTTAATGCATTTAAAGTGGAGACTTTAAAAGAGAATGTGAAGGGGCATTTTAATGTGGAGGGGTTACCACCACATGAATGGGGGAGGTGAGGAGTCAACCTCCCATGGGGCGCCGGCCATGGGGGAGGGGTACCCCCTCCTCCTATAAAAGGACTCCCTCACACCCCTTCTTCCTCACACCTCCTCGTGAAGGATCTCTCTCCCCCTCTAGTATTTTTCCCCATGGTTTCGGATTAGCGAGATACATGTTGCCGGTGGCTTTATCTGGAAAGGAGTTGCTGCTTCCGCTTCTTTGCTAGAGCGAGGGATGGAGGTTGTCGGGGTACCGAACGTGTGTGCGATCACGGATGCATCACTGCTTTGCGGTGCTGGACTTGCTGGAGCTAGATCTGATGGACGTGCTGGAGCCGGACCTACTGGACTTCATCACGATCTTGAGACGGCAAGTGTACGACTACATCATCCACGAGTTCCAACTCGTTAACAAAGCTTTGTTGTCTTCGAGGGTAAGTTCTCTATGGATGTATATCCACCCGTTGCTTGTATCTAGGAGATAGATCTTGGCGTAGAGTTCCCACCGTAGGATTTTTTTGTTTTCTATGCTGTGAACCCAACAGGTTATTCCCTCTTTCTCTTCGTAAGATGCTTCTCGGAGTGCTAAAGAACATGATACATTATCTTCGTATTCTGTCGCTGACGACGGCTTCTTAGCTCCATAAGTGCAGACTCAATGCCATCATCACTATAACTTTTATCACTACTCTGACTTGTGCTCATCTACAAACAACAATATACATAACATAGCACTAATCAGCAACATATATGGTCAAAGCAGCAATGTATATGATGAAAACAACAACACATATGCTCAAAACAGCAACAATCAACAATATATGCTCAAAACAGCACCAATCAACAACATATATATGGTCAAAACAGCATCAATCAACAACATATAGGGTGAAAATAGCAATTCCATAGTAGTTCATAACACTTCCATAGTAGTTCACAACACTTCCATACATAAAAGGGAGATTCCAAGTCTTATGGGTACATAATAAAGTAGTTCACAAAACATGGTAGCATAGAGATGCAAATAGAGTAGCACTAATTTCTCTTCCTATCCTCATATTGCATCTTCAACCAACGAAGCCGACCCTCCGCAGTTTTCATGGTATAGAAGAAAGCACGATTTTCAAGTTTGCCAAATATTTTTGTTGCTATGTAATTCTCAACACTACGCTCACTTGATCCACATTCCACAACTCTTTTCATTATGGCTTCGATGTCTTCAACAACTTGGGTTGACGATGGTGTTGCACGATCTTCATTAATGCAATGGTCTATCCAACATTTGAACTCTTGTTGCATGGGATTTCTCTTTTTCTTCCCCGGGCTACATGCAATCCTAGCAGCCCCACATTTTTTGTTCACACCAGGAGGGGTTGGGGATGAGCCAACATCATCATCTAAAAGTTCAACCAAATCAGCGGGTACTTCTGTTGGCACTCCCGGCATGACTGCAGATGCCCCATCAACATGGGCATCCTCATACATGACATCCATCAGCTCTAGGTTGCCCGGAGGACTTTCCGGAAACCCACAATAAGCTTGTTAGCCTGCATAAAAACACACTAGTTAGCAACCACAATTTGATCCATCTAATTCGGAATGTAAATATGACATAAAGATTGGCCTATGCCATACCTTGATCAATTCAGCCCATTGTGCTTCAACTGCCATGAAAGTTTTCTTCACCGGATCCCAACCAAGTCTAGTTGCTTTGGTAGTGTAGTCTACCCATGCTTGAACAACGCTTTTGTTGAATCCCATTTATTTTTGAATTGTTTCTAGGTCTAGTTCCTCCCTGTCCTATGGCCAAATTCTTTACCTAGATTCTTGTACCCCTTTGCACTAAGGAAAGCAGTAGGCCTATTTCTTGCCAATTTCTGTTTGGCACAGATTTCGCAAAAAATTGTAGTAGACAGAGCATCCCAATTCTCCTTAGATATTTCATCTTGATCCATCTGAATGCATAAGGCAAATTATGTAACACCATAGATGTTATGAATAATATGTAGGCACTATTTAACACATACATCTTTGCAGATTTCACATAAAAATGTAGGTACTAAATAGATTTGACATATATACTTGCAATCTACCTACATATTAATCATACATCAAAACATCACTCTGATCATACATCAAATTTACACTTAGATTTGACATACTTTCAGTCCCCTTAACAAATAGAAAGTAACAAGCGAGGGGAGGTCACCTTCGCTAGATCTACCAGCAGCAAACGCGGTGGAGGAGCGTAGGGGTAGACGATGGACGACGTATGGCGAGACCGTGGCGGCGCCTCGAGCACCCGTCTCCGGCAGCCCAATCGAACAAGGCCGAAACGGCTTCCTGTCCTCACCGGCGGGGACAGGGGGGGGGGACATCTGGGGACGACGCGAGTACAGGAGAGAGGGAGAGGGGATCCTTCATCGACGGCGGTGGGAACCCTAACCCTAGCAACGCGAGGAATCAATGGCTCACGCGAGCCTATGAGGGGAAACAAGTTGGGCAGTCGAGCTCTGTCGACGCGATGAGTTGTGGGCGCGGTGGTAGTTCGCTGCGATTTTTTCGAAGTCCAGGGGGTATTTCCGTCCGCTCCGCTTTCAGAAGCTCGGGAAGCAGGAAAAATCACCCCCGGCCTCGCTTTCGCTCGCGGAGGCTCGTCTAGTGAGTTTCACAACCCAGCTTTTTAGCATGGCTTTGCAAGTTTTTGTTGTTTGTTTGGCATGCTGCTTTTGGACCCCCAAAAGGCGAGAAGCAGAAGCTAAAGTCCAAACATACAGGGCCTTAGCCCTAAGAGCATCTCTAATGGAGCGATAAAAGTGGTCAAACCCGTAAAATATCTTTTATAGTTTCAAACAAAACATCAGCAGCTAGCAGAACCCGTAAAACACGTCCAGCCTGCAAACTTACTTTTTAAGGGGCACGATAAAATCTCTCCCGCAGCCTGCACATATAGGGGTTGAGAGGCGTTTTACAGGTTGGCCTGTAAACTGGTCAAGGCTAGGCGACAGAGAACTTTAGCCACTATCTCCACCGAAGCTGCGCCATACTTGCCGGAGTCCGGCCACCGAGCTCCGATTCCGGCTAAATCTTTACCAATTTCTAACAATTCATCACGATTCCTACCAATTTGTAGCAAAACTAGATGAAATTTCTCCGCCGCTCACGTCCACCAGCCAGCAACAACGCAGCGGCAAGCTAGCACGTCCACCGGCGAGCGACAGCGCAGCGGCCAAATTTTTACCTAGCAGCGTAGCGACCTAGCAAGCTAGAAGCACAGCTACTCCTCTCCCGATCGATTCCAAACATGGCCAATCGATTATGCTACCTAGCTAGCTGGTGGTGCGATTCCGACCAATGGGATAAGATGATTTAGGGAATATCTGGTTTTCTTTACTATTAAAAGAGAGTTAGTAATCGTAGGTCGCCCTTAAACATCAAATATTAGGATAATCTGGACTGTCAAATCGTCTTCAGTAATCATCCGAACAATCTGGACCACCAAATCATGTGGACTGCTACCAGTTCACAAACATAGAAATTCAACATCAATCACGGTAATCAATGAGGACCGAATATGTAAAGTAAACGACAATCACCATAATGAATTCTACACCAGTAGGAAATCAATCACCGTATCAAATTATTTATTTCCTTTATCGTTAGCACCATATCTCTAATCACCAATCACCATAAAGAAGTATTGTTCCTTGTTCAACCTCTAGAGCGTTTCGCTCGTCCGTCATCCAGTCTTCCCTCGATTTAGTGAAAGCAATCGTCCTAAAAAAAACCAAGTCCAGAGGAGAAAGGAGGTTCGCAGTCAACGCCGCAGACACCTCCCTCCATAACCCGCTTGCGCCCAGTGACACCGCCCTCACGCCCCCTCCTCTATCAACACCGAGAGCGCACGCCCTCATCACCGCGCAGTTTCACCTCCTACTCGCCCCCGCCGTACTGACCCCCCTCTGACCTATTCCCTCCCGGCGAGCCGTGACCGGCAAACTACAACGCCAACATGGTCGGGGGTATCAGCTACGGCTCCCCAACCCATACTCTGGCCTCCTGTATGGCCCCGCCATCGAGTTGATCCTCCTCCGCCTCTACATATCCTCATCGGAGCGAGCAACGTCACCCGCGGACACGCTCCCCCCCCCCCCCAATATTATATTTTTCTCTGTTTTTAGATTGAAGAATGCTTGTACTGAATTCTCATATGGGTAATTCTGTGCCCAACAACTTCCTGGAGGTTCTAAACACAGGCGCAGTTTTGGGGTGGAAGCATGTATATTCTGTTAGGCTGATTTGATCTTACGCCTCTACTACTAAAAGTTGTTGCTGGAAGTAGTGAGTAGTGGATTGGATCTTCGTGTGGATTTATTTCTTTTTACCTCGTAAAACAGAACCTGCTAATTAAGGTCCATCTACATGCTTTGAAAATTTACATGGTTCTAATTACTCAACTTAGAATGAAATATTTTTATTGCTGTCATACCAAACGATTGGATGTGCATTCAGCTTGTTGTAAGGTCACTTGTTCAGTTCCTAAGAGTAATGACTGAATACTTTTTGGTTGAAAAAGATGCAAGTACAGTGCAAAATTATAAGTGTGGTAGGTTTTTGAAGCTACCTACACATACCTTATATATGCTACTGACCGTTGGTTATGTTGATGATATGTGATGCTCAGTCCATGATGATGGGATGTACATATCATCTCTTTCAGATGCTTGCGGCGACCAAACACAAGTGAATAACATATTGTCCATAATTTCACACGTGCAGTTTTCAGCACTATTCTCACATTCTTCGCTTAATAAAACTTTGAATTCTTCAACACAGTAGTTGTAATTTCAACAGTCCATTGCCCCAGAATGTTGCAGCTAATTTGGATTTAATTGTTACCACACAAGAATTATTTTTCACCTCATTTCCTACAAAGGTTGAGTTTTGTGTTTGTGAAATTTAAGGTAGGTAAAGTGTTATGCATTGTAAGGACCATGTTCTATGAAGCTAGGTCTGATCTTTGAACAAACTGTTGCCATGGAAGTGGAGTTACAAGATTTACATGCATGCTCAGCTAAAGTTTGGTTGTTTATAACATTTGTTTTTGTTCTCTACAAGTTTAATCCATATAAATAAAGTTTTTGCATCTAAAATTGCCAAACACGGCGAGTCACTATTGCACAATCAGGAGCATTGAAAAGCTACCTTAAGAAAATCGGTTGTTGTGATATTTACAATTTTTATTTCATGACAAAGAGGTCAGCTACTGTGGCACCCATGTCAGTTCAGTTCTTTCACATCTATGATAGCAAGAAGATCTAATAGATTACTATTGGAGAAATTTCACTGGGGATGAGTCATGGCTTCAGGTTTCTGATGCATGTATCAATGAGGTTGCTTCAAGTAGGGTCTAACTCCTCGCTTTACTTATGTCAGCATTTTCTCCCGTCGATGCTTCAAGTGGGGTTTTGATTCTGCTTTATAATCCCGTGTGAGAAGTGAAGATACTTGTAAGGAAGGCCAAGAATTTCTACTCCTTTATAGGCATCTGAGGGGTCCCAATGGCACTGCGAGAACTCAAGGTTTGCATCTGCCTTTCCCCGCTATAATTCGACCAATAACTGCTCATGAGAGAGCATTAAAGGAGAAGTCTCTCCTATGTCAATGGATTAGGAGGAGCAGTGTGCTGCTAATGGTTTGCATCAGGAGGAGCAGTCTGCTGCTAATGTACGATTTATCATCTACATCTTGCCTTTGAATCTATCAATGGGTTACTGGTTTAGAATGTAGTCCCTCACTGTGTGTCCTTTTCCATTTGATGTCGTAAAGATGCCTGGCGACAAAGATGATGATAAGGTGGGTGATCACGGGGGCGGCACTGAGAGTGAGAAGCTGAGCACTGTTAAAAATCTTTTTGACAAGTCATATGCACCTCACCGCCGGCTTAGATGTAGGAATGTTGGTGTTTTTAGCCACATTTTTGTCATATCAACATTCGATTTTTTTTATATTTTCAGATCATATGAAGGATAGGTCTCTTGGGTTGCCTATGAAAAATTTCGTGAAGCTATTCCTCAACATGGAGGTGGAAATTCTAAATTCCTTGTTTCTCATTTGAATATTCATGGTGTGTGAAAACTGTGGTTAATTAGTATGACATTTGTACCACTTGATGAAGCTACAAAGGTTCCTTCTCGGAGAAGGCTATGAGGAGTCCATTGTGAGAAATTAGTACTCGCCTTTCCTCTATTTAGTTCTACAGCTGTATGAGTACGGGTACTAATCAATATGAAAGCTGATTTTATTTTCTCTATTGGTGATACAGCTAAAATAAGGAGATTGTTTGACATTGCCAGTGTGCTGTGTTCACTGAAGCTCATTGAAAAGGTAGGAAGTAATAAAATAACTGACAAGCAGGCTGTAATTAAATGATAAGAAAAGTTTCTGAAACTTTTCTTAAATCTTGTCATTTAGACGCAAGTAGACACAAGGAGACCTGCATTCACAGTTGTTGTCTGTCCAACAAGAAAATACTTAACCGAACAAGAGAGCCTTTGGGACCAAACTCACAAACATTGACATAAACATGAGCAAAGCTGACAATGGGTGGTGGAGATATCTTGAATAGCTACAAGGTGGCTGTGACACAGGGTGGTGGAGATATCTTGAATAGCTACAAGATGTCTGTGCAGGGGCAGCTCATGAAGGTTAACAAGATGATTTTGTTTATGCGTGGATGGCCCTTGCCACCCTTCTTCTGCAAGTAAACTGCCTGATGATAATAATAATGTTGGAGAAAGGAAGAGTGCCCAGGATTGAGAGAGCCTTGCTCATTCATTCACACCATAGTACCAGAACCAAGGTGGGTATTTAACAACACTTCTTTTACATGGTTCTATTCCTTGTCAAAAGTGTGTCGTTTTATGTACTCTCTCCATCTCAGTTTATTAGTCTTGCACGTGCATCTAGGTAAAATTAACTTATATAAAATAAATTATTTAAGAAAACAATTATACTATTTTTGGTAATTTATAACTCATATTAAATTGGTCAAAATAGCAACCTAGATGCACGTGCAAGCCTTATAAACTGAGATGGAGGGAGTAATGAAAAGTCGATCACATTGTTGCCTCGAATATTAATTTCTTACCAGGAAATGATTGTCGCTTGATTAGGCTGGAATTAGGAACTACACTATGACTACCAATCTAGCTTAAGTCTACTGAATATGGCCTGACACACCTTTGGTTGCTACACTTCCTATTTGGCATGCATAATTTGGGGACAGAAAGATACCATAGAAATTATAACGTGATTTGAAAATCATATCAAACTTTCAAATAATAATAATAAACAATTATGTATCTGTTGTATGTGATGTTACTATAATTTTCACACTCATACTATGTTCTGCAATGCCATATTTATTTGGTGTTGGTTAGTAGACTTGGTCTATGCAAGTTGTAATTGTTCTCTATATAATTTCTAGCACGAAAAATAAAGATTTGTGTGTCTATGTGCATATATGGATAACATAGATATGTGATGATCTTGTAATTCAGATCAGAGTAAGTACAAATAGTATTGTATGTGAGCTCTCTTGAAGGAAATTCTTTGTTTCTTCATGGAAGTTGTCTGACCATAATAGAATAACATATACTCCCTCCGTTTCTTAATATAAGGTGTATAGTTTTTTGAGAAAAGTTCTAAAATATAAGGTGTATTGCTTTGAAACAGTAGTTTGGATAATGTATTTAGGTATTTGATTACATTTTCTTATCTCAGGCAAGCTCCTCTATTTTCTCATGCCAATTAGTAAGGTGTAATCTCGCCCAAAACTTGTGTATCTTACCCTCCATATCCATTTTTTAATTTCCGTGCCAAAAACTATACACCTTATATTTAGGAACGGAGGGAGTAGTATTTATTGGCCAATTCTATTCTTCTCTATGAACCGCAGAGGTCGTGCTCTTTCGAGTGTAGAGGTCACGCTCTTTCGAGAAACAAAAGCTTACATTTGACATCATATAAATCTGTTACAGCAGCACCGGAGGATACCAAGCAATGTTTCACGGTGACTACAAAACAGAGTGACGACACCATTGGAGGGGAGGGGGTGATCAAGAGGGTGGCACTAATAGTAAGAAGCTGAGCACTTCTGACAATCCTTTTGACAACCTGGATTCACCTCGCCGCCGGCTTAGATCTTGTAGAGCTTCTTTATCTGTTTTAATGTTGGTGTTTTTAGCCACATTTTTGTCATGTCAGGCTTTAAATTTTGTTTGTTTGTTTCTCACGTAAAACATAGTGACGGAGGGAGAAGGATCGAAGATGCATCCTTGTCATGTGGCACTATGTTTCACATGAGTGACCGAGTGTGAGAGAGTCCCTTTATGTTAGGAAAAAGCATAATAGTGAGTGTAGATCTGATACATCAATAGTTAAACCGGGAGATTTTAACCCAAATCTTGGTGTCGTGGTATGTATAATAATTTTTAGTCCATGGACGAACCTACATTGAAGAGTAGAAGCAATGTGAAATAAAAGTGTGTTGTTTCAAACGTATAGAATTTGACCTACCGATTTCAGTAACACAAATTGCATGTTCTTTCCCCTTAAAAAAGTGGTATTGATATTAAAATGATAATTAACCAGGTTTCTTCTTTCAAATATCGCCGAAAACCTCATGTGTATTATTTTTATATATGCTTGGTTATAAAAAATTGAGAACCCGTGGCAACATAGTTTACGGGTCCCGTTTCATGTCATCATTTTTCTGACCCGTAAACACTTTTTTCGCGCCCGTACTCGCGATTTACGGGTCGAGTTTTTACTGGCTCCATTAGAGATGCTCTAAGAGGCTATTCCGATGGATCTTTGGGCGTGTTTGGTTGCCCCGATGGGTGTTTCTTGCACGGCGCGGGAAGAAATAAGCCTGTTTGGAGAGCTGGACTCAATGAAATCTCTGCACCGCATGGGTCTTAAAGCAGGCAAAAACTTGGCCCGCTGGGAACACCGATTTCGGCCGTTTCCACGGGGCCAGGCCCTGGCGAGCGCCGCGTGCCTACCACTTGCACGCGTGGAGAAGCGCGGGAGACAGGACATTTTCGCCTTAACTCCTAGGCCACTCCTCTCACCGCCTAGTCCTGTCCGTGTCACCACGATTCCCAACCATGGCCGCCGCTCCTCCTCCCTCCCGTTCGGCGGCCCCCGCATCGGCGAGGTGAGCGCGCATAGCCTCTGGGCGGCTATTCAGCGGGAGAAGGTCACCGTCCGCGGCGAGGCGGCCCTCGAGAGGGTGCTCAGGGCTCCCGCACCCATCTCTGCACGCGCAACTCGGGCATCATCGGCGGCGGCCGTGGCTGCGGCAGCGTCGCCTACACTGGCGGAGGACGCCGCATCTGCGGCCAAGCAGGCCGGAAAATCCCCCGCCATAGTCGGGGCTACCCTCGACTACTCGGACAGGGTTTTTCTGCCGGTGCCGGCGTCCCGAACCTTCATGGCCGGAGCTCCTTCTCTCGCTCCGGCGGCGCCTTCGACTGCACCATGGTCATCGATGGCGCCACCTCCGACTAGGGTAAGTCCCCAATCAACATTGCGGTTAGGGTTTGGCCCTAAATCGACGGCAGTTAGTACTTGATCTTCGGTAGTTGTGGAACGATTTGGGTTTTTTCGCAATACGTAGCAACAAATTTGATAATGTGCACCCAATTTTTGAGATTTAATTGAGAAGATTGCTCGATTGGGTGTTGTCCTGGGGCAATCCCCGATTGGGGATTCATAGTGAAATCCTCAAATTGATTGCTGTCCTAGGGCATTGCCGGATTGGGGATACTAGGTTAGTTGCACTCCATGTTTATACCGTGTGCATCTAGATTAGGCATTGTACTCCATGTTTGTACCATGTGCGTTGCCAGATTAGGCATTGTACTCCATATTTGTACCATGTCCATTGCCAAATTAGGAAATGATGCTTGCTTCCCTTGTTTTACTTCATGGAAAGGTGCTTAAGTTCGAATGCGAGACTGTCGGGAGGGGCTGACACCCCCCACTGGGTTTTGCCGACGTGCTCCGGACCAACCGCTGGAAAATGAAGCCCGTGGTAATCGGCAGGGTGGAGGCGGCTATGCAGCCGCATACCAAGAAGGGGCAGGTAGCCGAAGCATGGCTACTACCCAATCGCTGAGGTCCCTCGCCGATTCATCATCCAGCTACACGCGGTCGACCTGCACATGCTAGTCATCCCGCCCACGTTCTAGTTCGGCCTGAGGACCTGGATCAAGCAACCGAGTTTGTGCAGGTCAACTGGTTCATTGGCCAGGTTGCCTTCAGGAAGAACTGGCCAGAGCTAGTCTTCAAGTATGACCTAGCGCGCGACGACGTCCTAGAGTTCAAGCTGATGGCCTTCATCATCAAGATGACGATCTATAAGGCCGGCTCCTCCAGCGCTAGGCAATACACCTGCCCAGACCACGGCTAGACGGCGGCGGCCTTCAGGTCGATGCTTCTGTAAGTTTGTAAGTAGTAGTAGTTGATGATGGACAACTTGTGATGCTGAACTAAGTAGGCTGATGGTACTTTTGATCAGGGGTGAAAACCCCTGGTGGTGGTTCAGGGGCATCCCATGCCCCTGTTGATGGTTTGTTTCATCAGGGGTTAAGCCCCCGGTGCTTGAGGGGCAGGTGATGCCCCTGCTGATGGTTCTTTTGATCAGGGGTGAAGTTTAGAACCCCTGATTGCTACCTGCTAGTGACTGTTAAGATTGTTCTTGTGTAGCTCGCAATGTTAATGTCTGCATATGGATGTTATGGTGATGTTGTGTGTGCATATGACTGTTTTTGTGGTCATGTCATCGTGTGTGTGCTGGGTGGTAAGATCACCAAATTTGAAATGGGTGATCATAACCCATGTGATCAGATGCAAAGCACCACACCAAACAGCTGTGAAATGCATCAGCAGGGAAAAACAAAAAATCTAGGCAACCAAACAACTGGGCCTATTTGCAGGAACAAAAGATATAGGAGTCCAAACAACTTGCTCAACTTGGCCTAAGCCCAATCTCTCACCATGCAGCACCCAGCGGGCCAAATGGTAAAAACGAAAAATCTTGGGCCGAGCAACCAAACACGCCCTTTATGTTCGTGTCTTCTCGTGTCTAGTTGGTCTGTCCTAGCTCTAGGGGCCTTTAAAACTTCTACTTTTGAGAAAGACAATTCTTGGACTTGAATTAGCCAAGCTAGCTGACGTAAACATATTGTTGTTGAAGGCGATAATAGATGTAGTTTAAAAAAAATGAATCCATCGAGTTAGGACTTGAGACGGCGATAATAGACGTCCGATGCGCCGCCGCATGCAAGCTTCTACGGCGTGACATCCTCCATCCGTCCTTCATCCGCTACGTCACCAGAGAGGGAGGCATCCTGCCCTCTCGCCTCCTCGCCTACCACCACATCATCTGCTCCCCTCGCGACCGCGACGCCACCAACCTGTCTCCAGTCACTTTGGTCCATCCGGACACACCCGCGGCCTCGCGCTTCCTCGACGACAAGCTGGCCCCGTACCTATTGTGTCACGTCACCAACCTACTTCACCGGTATGACCCGATAGCGTCGCATGGCGGCCTTGTCGCCCTCCGACACAAACCCTCCGAGCGCGGTTATGACCCGTGTGTGTACAACCTCATAACTGGCGATTACACCTACCTCTCCAATCCACCGACATTATCTACGAACTGGCGTGACCTCACGTGTGTCCTACTCATCGCTGGCGACGGCATCGGCTGCCCCTTCCTGCTGCTGGTCGCCGAGGTGACCCACTACAGCAAGAGCACGAGACGCGGTATTAGAGTTCAGACAGCTGCACCATCGAACAATGGTCGTGAAGCTAACTGGGGCCGTGAGTCGTCTCCTCCCTTTCTGGCCGATCAAACCACAACGTCACCCCGCTGTCGTCCTCCATGGAGGCGTCGTCCACTGGCTACTCTCGAACAATGAAAAAGTTCTCACCTACGACATCCGCACGGGGAGGCTGTGACATGAATCGTGACATGTTGTGACAGGCGGGGTAGGTAGGTAGGACAAGGACATGATGCAAAATGTGTTTTACCACCTTAAGGGTGCATGTTTACCAGACATTTGAACTTTTTTGGTTATTGGATAAGTCATCTATAGCTTAATGTTTAATTATTTAAATACTTATTTATGGACGTAATCTGCCTCAACGTGTACATTTTGATGCAAAAAATATATATATGGCCACATTAATTGTCTTTCAAAGGGAAATACAGATTGGCTCATCCTAGATATATATGGTCTGCATATATTTTTTCTGACTACCTGACCTCCTTTTCATCCATTTAGAAGGAGAGGTACAAGATGTACAAAGTTCAACGTTATAGCCTACAGCAACAAGAACAAAAACGAAAAACTAAACAACAAGATCACGAGCAAGGGATTTTCCTCCAAAAAATAAAGCTAGCACCCAGTCAGGTTCTCTCGGTCTTTGCATTAGGCCACCTGTCCTTATACGCCCAGCGCTGCACCATGTTCTTGCCTCTTCGATGCTGATCCGTCTCAGTGTTGCCTCTTCGATGATGATCCGTCTCAGGGAAGATACGTTGGTTTGGAAGATGCGTGTATTCATGCGTTGTTTTGGAACTAAGTTAACCTATCTTTATTCAGGGTATCCGGTTCATCGTTGAGTTGACCCAGATGATGATTTGAGCATCCTGACCTCGATGGTTTACGTATGCACCCAACACGTACTGTTCCGCCTCCTCCAGGGCAGGGCTACGGTACACTTCCTCGCAGGATCTTCTCGTAGTTGTTGGTCCGGCGGTTCGCCAAGTCCTTCAGCCTCACCTGCGTGCCCAATTCAACTTGCCGGTCGAAAGAGACAGAATTTGCCGTGATCCTCGATCTCCAGGTGTTTGCGAGTGCACTGAAATGATGAAAGCTCCATGTGTGCGGCGGGGCATCAGTTGTATTGCATCACGTGGTAATGAAGCATAGTAATAAAATTCAGATGCAAGCATCATTGTGAGCGTAAGAACACGCTAATTACTGTCGAAAAGTACATCTGGATTGGTCAGCAAGATGTGTTACAAGTCCAGCCATGGCTATGGTACTTTTCTGATAAACCAACACCAGTAATGCGAAATCTAATCATGATACTCCATCAGAAATATAAGATATTTTAGCTTTATGAAATTAATGTATCTAGACGCTTTCTAGTGTATCCAAACCTGTACGAACCTATACACTAAAAGACGTCTAGATACATTCGATTCACAAAGCTAAAATGTCATATATTTATGAACGGAGGGACTACTTCTTAACGGTAGTTCCAGCTCTCCCATGACTTTGGCCGCGTCGTCGTCGCTGGCTTAGCAGAAGAAGATGACGACTGTCACGCCCCATGGCCGCCGGTGTGATTGCCTACGTGAGGTCTGGACGTCCGGTTGGCCCGACTGAAGAATGAAGGAAGAAGCAGCAGCGGTAGAGAGATAGCCAGCAGAATTGGGACGTGGTGTTTTGGCTCATATGTCTAGATACGTCTATACATAGACGCGAGCCGGCTTGGGCTGAGGAGCCAGAAAAAACTCGAGCCAAAACTGGCGAGCCCGAGCCAGCTCGACACTGAGGACGAGACTCCTTCTTGGGCTCGGCTCGGGAAACCCACCAGCTCGAGCCTGCTCACGAACTGGCGCCCCAGGTTCGCATGAAAAGCTCCGAGGGAGAAAAAACACATGTTTTCTCCAAAAATTGGCTAATTTAGTCACACAAATTGAAGATCTATTGATTCAAATAAAATTCTAAGAAACTCATATATATATGAATCCATTCCAACAATAAAATAGGAGAAATAGCAACAAACAACAAATTGACAACTTGGTGCATGACTTTTCAAAATATAGCAATAACCACCAAATTCACAATCATAGTGCATAAGAGGAAATCACAACAAGTCGATATCGACACGGTTACAATATTAGTCTCATGTTCTCAACAAAATAGCTCAAATTCAAAAGGATAAGTTCCAACTTTCAAATATTTGCTCACCTCTCCGATGAAAATAAAACATGTAGAATTTTTATCATTAGTCGCTAGTCACCATACTTTTGGGCAAGTTGATGCTCTCCACATCTTCCTCCTCATCATCCATGTTCACCTCCTAAATATGAGAAAGTTAGTCATGCAAATTACATTATATGACAATGAAAAAAGATACTAGAGAATATGAGAGAGATGCGAATCATACTATCACATTCAAATCTTTATGGGCACCCTTAATGTAGCTTCCACCATATAAGGTAATAGAGAACTTCTATAGTCATCCAACACCCTTTCACCGGTGCTAAAAATTGATTCCGAAGACACAAAACTAGTCGGAATAGTCAAGAAATGCCTCGCCATCTTTGCCAACACCGGATATCTAAGTGAATTCACTTTCCACCAATCAAGCAAGTCAAAAGTTGGGAACATTATCCTCACCGGCATCTTCTAGGTAGTTTCTCAATTCACTCTTTGACGACTTTATGGTGGTGCTGGCACGCCAATTGTGGAAGTCACTATCCTATGCGGGCATTGAACTAATCATTGGAGGAGGCTTGGATGTGCCAACTTTTTTGGATTTCTTTTTTTTTTCATTTCAAACTTCTCAAACAAATTGTACAACTCATGCTCAATCGCTTGAAGCTCCATTTTGGTTTGCATTCTTTGGCTTGCTTTCATTTCTTCTTTGGTTTGACACTTCCTTTATCTTCTCCCGAACTAATATGAAATGGATCTTGCTCTACTTCATCACCTTCTCCTAGAACACCATCCTCGGACATGGTGTCATTATGATCAAAAGATTGTCATTGTCTTCATGTTCATCATTGGGAGAATACAATTCCTTCGCCATCTTTGTCAATAGGTTCATCCTCTTCCTCAACAACATCCATCTCCTCTTCCTATTATAACAATGAAAAATATGCCATAAACAACCATGGATTCCGATGGTGATGCAAAATATGCCATATACAAAAGTTTGCTATGTTGATAAGTTACTCACCACCAATTCTGATGGTGATGCATTAGAGGCCTTCCAAACGGTTGAGGTTTTTTTGAAATACTCGAGAGGTAGCCGACGAGGCGGAGGAGGGTGTTTCAAACTTTCAATAATTATGAGAGAGGTACATCACTCGGATCAATTAGCTCGATGCTTGGGTTCGCCTTAGACCGTGGCTTGCTGCTGCCGGCCTTAACCTTCTTCGTACTCGACGTCAGGACTTCACCATAAAGCAACGGTAGCTTCGGGTCCATACGTGCTCACTACAAACACAAATCAGTACAAAAATTAGTACACAATCTAGTGTACAAATTAGTACAAATAAATGGCAGTTGCATCGGTATAAATCCCTCAATATTGGTTGTTGCTCCTAATCTCGCTCTTATTGCATCGGTGTAATAGGTACAAATACCTAAATCCCTACATGTTCTAGTACAAATACTCCCTAATCTAGTACAAACACTCATATTCCTATTGCATCAAAGCATAGAAAAAGAGGATGGGAACGGGTACCTTGGTTGCTTCCGCTCGATCTGCTCGTGTTGGACGTTGCCGCGTTGGTCGGAGAGGGGCGTGGCAGAGCCAGGCATGGCGGAGAAGGACGTTGCGGAGAGGGGTGTGGCGGAGAGGGGCCGCCAAGTTCAGCGGTCGGCCGTCGGCATCCTGGGCGGCGGCGGCGACACGCCCAGGAGCTCACAGAGGTCACAGCTCGAGCGAATGCGACCTGGAGCCTCCCGTTCGTTCCCTACCGATCTAGCAGGCCGGATTCACCCAACCCAACTTTCCTAATTCAGCTGCTCGGGCTGAGCCCGAACCATCCCAAGCTCGCGACGGGCCAACTTTCCATGCTCGGCCCAAGCTCGGAAGTGTAACGGACCAAGCCTAGCTCGCGGCGAGCCAAGAAAGCTCGTGTTGAGCTGGCCAACCCGAGTTTTGACATCCAGATATAGATACAACCATTGTATAATGTGTATTTCAAAAATACTTCAAAATGCAAAAAAAATCGAATAAAAACTCGGACGTACCTCTTGATATTCTATATCCTCACACAAAGTTTTATGAAAAAAGATATTTTTTTGTGACATGTGCCAGAAAGATAGAAAATATCTGTTAAAAACTATTTTAGAGCACCAAAAATTAAGCAACAGAAAATATCTTTTTTCCCCCAAACTTAGTATGCCAATGTTTAACTTAGTCTGGAACTTCCCGGAAATTCGTTTTGGCTCTCCCAGGTATAGGTGCTCCCGAGTCATGGATCAACCAGTTCGCTCCACATAGTATCCCGCGTGCGTATTCTATATCGTATTGGTCTCTGTCTCCCGACTAGTATTGAATAGTGTGCACTGGCCCACTAGCAAACCCATTGAATAAGATCAGCCGTTTCGCAGATGGAGGTCCAACAACATGGACCAATGGTCAAACGTCCTGGAGGCTAACCCATGTTTAACGACAAAAACGAAAAAAAGATCTACTATACAAGAAGCTCTTTTTCTTGTTGTCAGCAATTCTGAACCGCCAGAGAAGGCGTCGCCGGCTATGGATCCGTGTCAGGCAAGCCAGTTAAGAGTTGAGTGGCCCTTCCCAGCCAAAAGATTTTCGCTCGGCGTGTCTACACCTGAACGGCATCCCTAGCATATATCTCTCCCGGAAGAATTTCTTCTTATGACGCTTCTTTCCACATATAAATAACTCCTTGTCCCTTGGATGCAAGATCTCGAATTTATGTGGACAAAACGCACATCCGCTTTTGAAGCGGCACAAGGGCATTTCTGATGAGGAAGAGAAAGAGAGAAAAGTTAGATCCTAGCGTGCATATAATTAGTAGTACGAGAAACTAACTAGACTCACCCAAGATGGTGCATGTTTCGACAACCAGTTTTCTCGAACGACGCTCGTAGCGTAACTCGGCGAAGAAGTATTGCTGCGGGTGCTGGTGGGCGGCGGCAGCATCATTGTCGTCCACCCGGCAAGCCCAGAAGCCGACGTGATACCAAAAGTCGTGCCTGAAACCGACGCAAGCGGCCTTGGGGTTTTTCCCAGGATCAGGATCTAGGCCAAGACGGTACTTGGCATCCTGCACACACAGACAGAGATATGCAATTCTCAAACATCACATGGATTATACATATCCAAGCATCAATCAACTGCTCCCTCTGTTTCAAAATATAAGATGTTTAAATTTTATAAAGCAAATGTATCTAGACTTTTTTTAATATTAGGTTCACTCAGATTTAGAGTGAATCTACACACTAAAAGAAGTTTAGATATATTTTTTCATAAACCTAAAACATCTTATATCTTAAAACAGAGGGAGTACATACCGGGTTGTGGCGGTTGTAATGTGCGAGAGCGGAGAAGGCATAATCACAAGCAAGACAGTGGTCGTAGTTCCTGACAACATACATGCATGCATGCACACGGTCAGCCAAGACAGAGGAGTACTAATTCAAATCGCATGAACAGATTCAGACTCGAGCTAGCAATTTGGTTGAGTGAGTGAGGGAGGGAGGGAGGGAGGGAGGGAGGGGTACTCTTTTCTTTCTCTTTTGCTCGGAGGGCGGCAATCGGAGGCGGCTGGTTCAAAGAAAAAAAGATCGGCGGCGGCGGCAGGAGAAGGGAAGGACCCCATCGTCGACCGATTCTCAGTTGGTGGTGTCATGGTGTGTCAGGCCCATCTATACAGGCCGGCCGGGAGGTAATCAAGTCTGAGGAGTGAGTCCTAATCGGACCGGGAAAACGATTCTGTGCGTACTCGGCGGTACCTGGCCAGCAAGGCGATGGCCCAGGCCTGTGCATGCATTCATGTTGAATGCGAACGACTGATAGGGGGTGTTTGTGTTTCCTATAGGACGCGTTAGGCGTCCGTTACGGAGGCGACGCCTGAAGTGTTGTGCCTCCTATCTAATAATATGAACAGTTTTAAAATTTGAACAATTTCCAAGTTTAAACAATTTTCGAAATATTTAAACATTTTATAATTTTGATTTTTTAAATCTTGAACTATTTAAATTTAAACATTTTTAGTTTGATTATTTTTAAATATGAACTTTCTTAAATCTGAACAGTTTTTAAAATACAATTTTCATACTTAAACATTTTAAATTTTGAACACTATTTCAATTTAGTAAAATTTGGGGTCATCAAGTTCCGCATCGCGAGCGGTATTGAGGCTTACTCTTTGTGGTGGTTAGGTCCAAAGGGCCCATGGGGCGAATCTTACAGCTAGAGTATATGTCCTCATAGATGAACTTCTGAGGGACACACCAAAAGTTGGGGTCATCAAGTTCCGCACCGCGCACATTGTTGGAGGGTGGAATACTAAAAAATGTTCATGTTCTTGCAGTTAACCCTTGGTTCCTTGCCCTTCCTCTTCGCAGTAATTTGAGCCCTCTTCTTCCTCTTTGCTTGTTCAACCATCCTTGCAGTCTCCCTTTTCTATCTCCTCACTTCCACCTCGTCAGTAAAACTTCCTTCTTCATTGGGACGCAAATATCAAGCGCGAGGACAGTGCTGGTAGGTCTTAGCTGGACTACGAGAACCACCTGTGAATTGAGTAAGGGAGGGTAACAAGAGATAAGCACACACAAGTCAAGGAAGCAATGCTAAAAATAGTAGAGAAGCAACCACGAAGCAATTATACACTGCATCATTACGGGTCAAAAGTTAGCAGGTTTTATCCTTCCAGGCCGGATAATCCGGCCCAGCCAGGGGCGGATAATCTGACCCTAGAGAAAAATTGTTATTCGACTTAGATTAATGACAAATGCATAGATCGGCACACATGGTTGATAATCTACTAAATTTAACAAGCATATGAATCAAAGGGCAGCCTCTACTCCAAGTGTCAACAACAAATCAACTTCCACACAAAAGCCAAGAATAGGGGAATTACCCTCACTCATCGAAAGATCTACTTGGAGGAGAAGGTACTCGAGAAGATGAAGGATCGGATCCGGTCGACAACTAGAGGAACTGGCGGCTGGAGGAGCCTGATGGGTTCGTAGCATGGAAAACAAAAAATTTCTACCACAAGAATGAACAAAACCCAGATCTAATCTAGATAAAAGCCAAGATCTAATCTATTAGACATGTGCAACGAGATAGATCTGTATTAACCCTTGTAGATCTGAAAGCGTTACGAGATTGGATCTCGTGGATGATGTAGTCGATCACTTGCCGATCTCAAGATCGAGTGGACGATCCTTCCGGCGCCGCGTTCCGGCAGCGCTTCCGTAATCGGTCACACGTGCGTAGTCGAAGCAGACCTTCCTCTCCCCTTTCCGCGAGCAGCGGAGGTAGTAGATCTTCTCCACGGAATCCCAGCAGCACGACGGCGTGGTGGTGGTGGAGTAGAGAATTCTGCAGGGCTTCGCCTAAGCCTGAGCAGAAGAAAGGAGGAGGAGAGAGGCGGCTAGGGTTTGGAGTAGTGGAGGGGGCCCTGGGGGTGGCGCCTCCACCCCTCTATTTAAAGGAGGGAGGCGCCATGGGAGGGGGAGTCCTAGTAGGACTCCCCTCCCTTCCTTGGCCGGCAGATTGGGAGGGGGGAGGAGTCCTCCTCTCCCACGACTCCTTGTCTTGCCCCACAAGGACTCCTTGATCCTTTCTTGGTTTTCAAGCAAACTCCAAAAAAACTTTCAGAACCTTCCGGAACATTCCGAAACCTTCTAGAGTCCTCATACAAATACTCCGGAACATTTCCTAACTCAGAAAATGATCCCCAATATATGAATCTTATTCTCCGGACAATTCCGGATCTCCTCGTGATGTCCCGGATCCAATCCGAGACTCCGAACAACATTTGGTCTCCAACGCACATTCCATATCTACTTAAAACAACTTCGAACTTAAGTGTGTCACCCTACGGTTCATGAATATGCAGACATGATGAAGACACCTCTCCGATCAATAACCATCAGCGGGATCTGGAGATCCATAACGGCTCCCACATACTCAAAGATGACTTCGTGATCGATAGAACCATTAACATACGAAACCAATTCCCTTTGTCTCGCGATACTATACTTATCCGAGGTTTGATCGTCGGTATCTCCATACCTAGTTCTACCTCGTTACTGATAAGTACTCTTTACTCGTTCCATGTTATGTCATCCCTTGTGACCCAGTCACATGCTTACAAGCTAACTAGATGACATTCCACCGAGAGGGCCCATAGCATATCTATCCGTCATATGGATGGACAAATCCCAATCTTGGTCCATGCGCTTCAACACATACTTTCAGAATACCCAATGACACCTTTATAACCACCCAGTTACGAAGCGGTGTTTGATGTCATCAAAGTACCCATCCGGTGATGGTGATTAACACAACCTCATGGTCGAAGGATTAGGTTACTATGCATTTAAAAGCTTATATCAATACAAACTTAATGACTTGATCTTATGCTACGCTTAATATGGGTGTGTGTCCATTCACATCATTCTCCTAATGATATAACCTTGTTATTAATCACATCCAATGTCCATGATCAGGAAACCATGATCATCAATTAATCAACAAGCTAGTTCAACAAGAGGCTTATTAGGGACTCTTTTATGTTTACAAATCACAGATGTATTAGTGTTTCCTTATAATACAATTATAGCATAGGATGTAAACATTCATCATAAACACAAAGACATAATAATAACCACTTTTATTATTGCCTGTTGGGCATATCTCCAACAGTCTCCCACTTGCACTAGAGTCAATAATCTAGATTACATGGTAATATACCTAACACCCATGGCGTTCTGGTGTTGGTCATGCTTTGCCCTAGGGAGAGGTTTAGTCAACGGATCTGCCACATTCAGATCAGTGTGTACTTTGCAAATCTTTATGTCGCCATCTTGGACATACTCGCGAATAGCATGGAAACGTAGCTTGATGTGCTTCAGCTTGCTATGTGACCTTGGCTCCTGTGCATTAGCTATGGCACCTGTGTTGTCACAGTAGATAGCCATCGGGTCCAACGCACTGGGAACCACGCCAAGTTCAGTAATGAATTCCTTCATCCATATGGCTTCTTGTGCAGCCTCCGAAGCAGCTATGTATTCCGATTCAGTTGAAGATTTCGCCACAACGCTTTGCTTGGCACTCCTCCAGCTCACTGCAGCACCATTCAAAATAAATACGTATCCCGACTGTGACTTCGAGTCATCCGGATCGGTGTTCCAACTAGCATCGGTGTAACCGTTTACAACAAGCTGTTCATCACCTTCATAAGAAAGAACCATATCCTTAGTCCTATTTAGGTACTTTAGGATATTCTTGACCGTTGTACAGTGCTCCATTCTAGGATCACTTTGATATCTGCTAGTCAAACTAACAGCATGTGCTATATCCGGTCTTGTACACAACATGGCATACATGATAGAACCTATGGCCGAGGCATAGGGAATATTATTCATCTTCTCTCTATCTTCTGCCGTAGCTGGACTTTGAGTCTTACTCAAGGTCTTACCTGACAACATGGGCACGAACCCTTTCTTGCTCTCTTCCATTCTAAACTTCTTTAGAACTTTGTCCAAGTATGTACTTTGTGAAAGCGCTATTAGGCGTCTTGATCTATCTCTATAAATCTTGATGCCTAGAATATATGCCGCTTCGCCAAGATCCTTCATTGAAAAACTATTATTCAAATAGGCTTTGACACTATTCAGAAGTTCTATATCATTCCCAATCAATAATATGTCATCTACATATAGTACTAGGAATGCTATAGAGCTCCCGCTCACTTTCTTGTAAATACAAGCTTCTCCATAAGTTTGTATAAATCCAAAGTTTTTGATTACTTTATCAAAACGTTGATTCCAACTCTGGGATGCTTGCTTCAGTCCATAAATGGAGCGCTGAAGTTTGCATACCTTGTCAGCATCTTTAGGATCGACAAAACCCTTGGGTTGTACCATATACAACTCTTCCTCAATGTCACCATTAAGGAACGCCATTTTGACATCCATCTGCCAAATCTCATAACCGAAATGTGCAGCAATTGCTAACAAAATCCTCACAGACTTTAGCTTCGCTACTGGTGAGAATGTCTCATCATAGTCAACTCCTTGAATTTGTCGGAACCCTTTTGCGACAAGTCGAGCTTTATAGACGGTAACATTACCATCAGCATCTGTTTTTCTCTTGAAAATCCATTTGTTCTCGACAGCCTTACGGCTATTCGGTAAGTCCACCAAAGTCCACACTTGGTTTTTGTACATGGATCCCATTTCGGATTTCATGGCTTCTAGCCATTTGTCGGAATCTGGGCTCACCATAGCTTCTTCATACATCGCAGGGTCATCAACGTTGTCCACCAACATGACGTTCAAGGCAGAGTCATACCAATCAGGAGTGGTACGAACCCTCGTTGACCTGCGAGGTTCAGCAGCAACTTTGTTTGAAGTTTCATGATCATTATCATTAGCTTCCTCTCCAATTTGTGCAGGCGACACAAAAACATCTTCCGGTGCTGCGCTACTCTCAAATCCGAGAGAAGGTTCAATAACCTCATCGAGTTCTACTTTCCTTCCAGTCACCTCCTTCGAGAGAAATTCCTTCTCAAGAAAGGATCCATTCTTGGCAACGAAAACTTTGCCTTCGGATCTATGATAGAAGGTATACCCAATTGTTTCTTTAGGGTATCCTATGAAGACGCATTTCTCCGCTTTGGGTTCAAGCTTATCAGGTTGTAACTTCTTTACATATGCTTCGCAACCCCAAACTTTAAGGAACGACAACTTAGGTTTCTTTCCAAACCACAATTCGTACGGTGTCATTTCAACGGATTTAGATGGTGCCCTATTTAAAGTGAATGCGGCTGTCTCTAATGCATAGCCCCAAAACGATAGCGGTAAATCTGTAAGAGACATCATAGACATAACCATATCTAAGAGAGTTTGATTACGACGTTCGGACACACCATTACGCTGTGGTGTTCCCGGCGGTGTCAACTGCGAAAGTATTCCACATTTCTTTAAATGCATGCCAAACTCATAACTCAGATATTCACCTCCACGGTCAGAACGCAGAAACTTAATCTTCTTGTTACGATGATTTTCCACTTCACTTTGAAATTCCTTAAACTTCTCGAAAGTTTCGGACTTATGTTTCATAAAGTAGACATACCCATATCTACTTAAGTCATCCGTGAAAGTGAGAACATAACGATATCCACCACGCGATGCTACACTCATTGGACCGCACACATCGGTATGTATTATTTCCAATAAGTCTGTAGCTCGCTCCATTATTCAAGAAAATGGAGTCTTAGTCATTTTTCCCATTAGACATGCTTCGCATCTTTCAAGTGATTCAAGAAGTCCATCTGAATGGAGTTTCTTCATACGCTTCACTCCAATGTGACCAATACGACAGTGCCACATGTATGTAGAATTATCATTCAATTTTATTCGTTTAGCATCTATGTTGTGAACATGTGTATCACTACTATCGAGATTCAATAAGAATAAACCATTCATCTCAGGTGCATTACCATAAAAGATATTACTCATATAAATCGAACAACCTTTATTCTCAGACTTAAAAGAGTAACCGTCTCGCAGTAAACAAGATCCAGATATAATGTTCATGCTTAACGCAGGCACCAAATAACAATTATTCAAATTTAAAACTAATCCCGAAGGTAGATGTAGAGGGAGCGTGCTGACGGCGATCACATCAACCTTGGAGCCATTTCCAACGCACAACGTCACCTCGTCTCTCGTCAGTCTTCGCTTATTCCGCAGCTCCTGTTTTGAGTTACAAATATGAGCAACCGAACCAGTATCAAATACCCAGGCACTACTATGATTACTAGTAAGATACACATCAATAACATATATATCAAATATACCTTTCTTCTTGATGTTGCCATTTCTTCAGATCCGCCAGGTACTTGGGGAAGTTACGCTTCCAGTGACCAGCACCCTTGCAGTAGAAGCATTCAGTTTCAGGCTTGGGACCAGCCTTGGGCTTCTTTGCAGGTGTGGCAGCTTTCTTGCCGTCCTTCTTGAAGTTTCCCTTGTTCTTAGGCTTGCCCTGTCTCTTGAAATTGGTGGTCTTATTGACCATCAACACTTGGTGCTCCTTCTTGATCTTCACTTCATCACTTTTCAGCATGGACGATAGTTCAGGCAACGTCTTGTTCATGCAGTGCATATTGTAGTTCATCACAAAGTTCTTGTAACTTGGTGGCAGTGATTGGAGGAGATGGTGAATCCCTAACTCATTAGGAATCGATATCCCCAACTCTTGGAGCTTGTTTGCGTACCCAGACATGGTGAGCACGTGCTCGCTAATGGAGCTTCCCTCTTCCATCTTACAGTTAAAGAACTTTTCGGAGGCCTCATAGCTCTCCATGGTCGCGCGAGTCTCAAAAATTAGCCTGAGCTCCTTAATGATCTCGAACGGGTCGTGGTGCTCAAAACGCTTCTGGAGCTCCGCTTCTAAACCGTACAGGATGGCACACTGAACTATGGAGTAGTGATTTTTCCGAGTGGCGTAAACATTGTTTACGTCATCGGTGGCATCTTCTGCAGGTGGGTCACCTAGCGGTGCTTCGAGCACATAGGTCAACTGACCAGCCTTGAGGACGATCTTCAGTCCACGGAACCAGTCCGTGAAATTGCTTCCATTGTTCTTAAGCTTTTCTTTCTCTAGGAACGCATTGAAATTGATGGAGGGGGTCGCCATAATCTACAACAAATTTGCAAGTAGTTTAGACTAAGTTTATGATAAATTGAGTGCAAATTTAATTATTAAATTAGCTAGGTGAACTCCCACTCAAAACAACATCCCTCACATTGTCTTAGTGATTACACGAACCAAGTCCACTACACCAAGTCCGATCTTCACGAGAGAAGATGTAGTTTCATCGGCGAACAATCTTCATGTTCATCATATCACTTATATGACTCATGCTCTACCTTTCGGTATTCCGTGTTCCAAGACCATGTCTGTACATGCTAGGCTCGTCAAGATAACCTTAGTTTCCGCATGTGCAAATCTGGCTTGCACCCGTTGTATGCACACGTAGAATCTATCACATCCGATCATCACGAGATGCTTCGAAACGACGAGTCTTAGCAACGGTGCCAACTAAGGGTGAACACTTTATTACTTGATATTTAGTGAGAGGGATCATCTTATAATGCTACCGTCGCGATCTAAGCAATACAAGATGCATAAAGGATTAACATCACAGGCAATTCATAATTAGTGTGATATGATATGGCCCTTTCTTCTTGCGCCCTTGATCTCCATCTCCAAAGCACGAACATGATCTCCATCATCACCAGCATTGCGTCAAGGTCAGTGGCGCCGCTTCATGGTTGTCCATCATCACTAGAAACTATTACAACTACTTGGAATAAAGCTATTACAAGATGAATAGACACGCAGGTCTTAACAGAATTAAAGACAACCATTAGGCTCCTGCCGGTTGCCATATTACAACAAGGATCATTGCATACATCAAATATAATCACAATCACATGATGGCCATATCACATCACAAAACCCCTGCAAAAACAAGTTAGACGCCTCTAATTTTCTTTGCATGTTTTACGTGGTTTGGGGCTTTCAAACAAGAACGAATCTTACCTACGAAACTGAACCACAACGTTGATACAAGTGCTATCAAGTGCAAAGTGTAAATTAGATCTATACTATGGTGGGAGAGACAGACACCCGCAAAGCCACTTGTGCAAAGCAAGTTACACGTCAAGCGTGGAGCAAGTCTCATGTGCAATGACATGTAAGGTTAGCCCGAGCCGCTTCATCCCACCATACCGCAAGATGCAAAGTACACAAAGCAAAAGACGGCACGAGCACCAACGCCCACAAAACCATTGTGTTCTACTTGTGCAACAGATCTACGCATAGACACGGCTCTGATACCACTGATGGGTTCGTAGCATGGAAAACAAAAAAATTCTACCGCAAGAACGAACAAAACCCAGATCTAATCTAGATAAAAGCCAAGATCTAATCTATTAGACATGTGCAACGAGATAGATCTGTACTAACCCTTGTAGATCCAAAAGCGTTACGAGATTGGATCTCATGGTTGATGTAGTCGATCACTTGCCGATCTCAAGATCGAGTGGACGATCCTTCCGGCGCCGCGTTCCGGCAGTGCTTCCGCAGTCGGTCACACGTGCGTAGTCAACGCAGACCTTCCTCTCCCCTTTCAGCGAGCAGCGGAGGTAGTAGATCTTCTCCACGGAATCCCAGCAGCACGACGGCGTGGTGGTGGTGGAGTAGAGAATTCTGCAGGGCTTCGCCTAAGCCTGAGCAGAAGAAAGGAGGAGGAGAGAGGCGGCTAGGGTTTGGAGTAGTGGAGGGGGCCCTGGGGGTGGCGCCTCCACCCCTCTATTTAAAGGAGGGAGGCGCCATGGGAGGGGGAGTCCTAGTAGGACTCCCCTCCCTTCCTTGGCTGGCAGATTGGGAGGGGGGAGGAGTCCTCCTCTCCCACGACTCCTTGTCTTGCCCCACAAGGACTCCTTGATCCTTTCTTGGTTTTCAAGCAAACTCCAAAAAAACTTTCAGAACCTTCCGGAACATTCCGAAACCTTCTAGAGTCCTCATACAAATACTCCGGAACATTTCCTAACTCAGAAAATGATCCCCAATATATGAATCTTATTCTCCGGACAATTCCGGATCTCCTCGTGATGTCCCGGATCCAATCCGAGACTCCGAACAACATTTGGTCTCCAACGCACATTCCATATCTACTTAAAACAACTTCGAACTTAAGTGTGTCACCCTACGGTTCGTGAATATGCAGACATGATGAAGACACCTCTCCGATCAATAACCATCAGCGGGATCTGGAGATCCATAACGGCTCCCACATACTCAAAGATGACTTCGTGATCGATAGAACCATTAACATACGAAACCAATTCCCTTTGTCTCGCGATACTATACTTATCCGAGGTTTGATCGTCGGTATCTCCATACCTAGTTCTACCTCGTTACTGATAAGTACTCTTTACTCGTTCCATGTTATGTCATCCCTTGTGACCCAGTCACATGCTTGCAAGCTAACTAGATGACATTCCACCGAGAGGGCCCAGAGCATATCTATCCGTCATATGGATGGACAAATCCCAATCTTGGTCCATGCGCTTCAACACATACTTTCAGAATACCCAATGACACCTTTATAACCACCCAGTTACGAAGCGGTGTTTGATGTCATCAAAGTACCCATCCGGTGATGGTGATTAACACAACCTCATGGTCGAAGGATTAGGTTACTATGCATTTAAAAGCTTATAGCAATACAAACTTAATGACTTGATCTTATGCTACGCTTACTATGGGTGTGTGTCCATTCACATCATTCACCTAATGATATAACCTTGTTATTAATCACATCCAATGTCCATGATCAGGAAACCATGATCATCAATTAATCAACAAGCTAGTTCAACAAGAGGCTTACTAGGGACTCTTTTATGTTTACAAATCACACATGTATTAGTGTTTCCTTATAATACAATTATAGCATAGGATGTAAACATTCATCATAAACACAAAGATATAATAATAACCACTTTTATTATTGCCTCTTGGGCGTATCTCCAACAGAGCCCGGGGATGATGAGGGTGGCCGGCGGTGGCTGAGGAAGAGAAGGGAGTCGGGAAGGGGAGTGTTGATCTGTTTGAGCCTCTCCCCCTACTCCCTGCCCTAAGAAGACGAAAACCGCCCAGGTCGGATAATCCGGCCACTACTAGGGGCGGATAATCTGGCCCTCTTTGAAAATTCCTGTTTACACAGGATTCAGGCCAGCATAACCTAAAATCAAGCTCACAAGTTTACAAAATGACTTTTGTGTAAGATAGATGGGTGTTTTGAGGTGATAATAGGCTTATGTTTAGAAAACCACACTAAGATGGTACTACACACTCAAAATTGCAAGAAGCAAAAACCAATGAAAGGCCAATTTTTGGTGCGTTTTCCTTAAGAACAAAAGATAGGCCATGAAAACAAAAAATCCACAAAAACCCAACTCCTCACCAAGAAGAGGGCGGTTACGGAAGCCACCATGTAGGAGTGTATGGTATGACACCGCGAAGATATATCTTGGGTTCATGAACATACTCATCAATAAGCTCATATATCACAAAATGGTATTTAGAGAAATGATTTTTCTTGCTTTCGGCATTATGGGGGGAGGGTTAGCCCAATAATTAGGACCGTACTCCCCCTATGTCCATGCCCGCATCTAAACCTGATAGAGGTTAATCCATAGTTGTGTATGCAAGGGAATCAAGTCAAACTCCTTGAATCTACGATATTTAGCTCATTCCTCAAGTAAAAAAATCTTGCTTCATCAAGAGGCTTCGTGAAAATATCCGTAAGTTGATCCTTTGTGCTAACATAAGATAGTTCAATATCTCCACGAGCAACATGATCTCGAATAAAGTGGTTGTGAATCTCAATATGCTTGATTCTTATATGTTGTACTTGAAATGGATCGTATGGGCACCTAGAGGGGGGGGGGGTGAATAGGTGCTACTTCAAATTTTAATGGTTTTTCAATTTTAGGCTTAACGCAAAAGGTAAATTCTCTAGATAAGCTATTAAGAGGAATTTCCCTATATGCAAACCTATCTACTAGCGAGTAAGAGGCGAGTGGAAAGAGGAATGAGTGAACCGTAGTGAAGCACGCGGAGACACATGATTTGTTTTACCACAGTTCCTTCCTTGTTAAGGGAAGTACATCTGCGTTGGAGGAATGGGCGGTACTAAGACCACCACGCTGCAATAGGCCTCACCCTATTCGATACGTCCATTTTGCACCACTATTCTATATCATAATTTACTATTATTCATTGATATATTTCATATTAAGAGATGATACTTATGTTATTTCATCTGTTTTTGCATGGTTGATGACTTTTGGAGCATGGACCGTTGCAGTCAGGATTCTGATAGAAAAGGTGCTGTTTGGAGGTGAAATTCGCGAAGATCAGAAAATCCGGGAAAATACATGGAAAATCCTATTTTTCCAGAAGACGAAGAAAGCTAGAAGGGGAAGTAGAGATGGGCCACACCACCCCCTGGCGCGGGCCACCCCAGGCCACGCCACCAGGTGGTGTGGCCGCCCTGGTCCACTCCAGCCTCTCCCCTCTGGCGTATATTACCCTCCCGAAACCCTAAGACTCAGGGAGCGACCACAGAAAGATTCTGCTGCCTCTGCGGGGCAGAGAACACCGAGAGAAAAAGATCTCTCTGGTAGACAGAATTCTGTCGGGGGAATTCCTTCCCGAAGAGGGGAGATCGTCGTCATCAACATCACCATCAAGCTGGACTTCATCGGGATCATCATCATCATCACCACCACCATCATCTCCACCAACACCATCATCACCACCTCATACCGCTGTAATAATTAGGTTGAATCTTGCATAGTTCTTAGGGGAAATTTTCTCGGTGTTGATTACTCCTTGTAGTTGATGCTATTGAGTGAACCATTGAATTATCGTTTATGTTTAGATTGTTACACATCATTATTTCATCTCTGATCATGATCCATATGATGTCTTGCGAGTAGTTCGTTTTGTTCTTGAGGACATGGGAGAAGTCATGTTGTTAGTAGTAGAATTGTGTTGAGAAAGATTCAATAGTTTGATATTTAAGTTGTGGTGTACTTCTTCTAGTGGTGTCATGTGAACGTCGACTACATGACACTTCACCTATATGGGCCTAGGGGAATGCATTGTGTATTTGACTACTAATCGTAGGGGTTGCCGGAGTGACAGAAACCTGAACCCCTGTTAGGAAACCATTGCACAAGGGACGTCAGGGTCTTAGAGTTTAAAGTTGTGGTTAGGTTTCTACCTTAATTACTTTCTTATACTTGCGGATGCTTGCAAGGGGTATAATCACAAGTATATATTAGTCCTAGGAAGGTCGGTACATTAGCACAGGTTCACCCACACAACACTTAGCAAACTAAAGAAGATTAATCAACTATATGAAGGGAAAGCACTTGACGATATTCCCATGTGTCCTCGAGAACGTTTGGTCATCTTAAGTAATACAACTGGCTTGTCCTTTGCTAAAGAAAGGATTGGGCCACTTGCTGCATTTATCCTTATTGTCTTTTATTTACTCGTACTTTATTTACCTGCATTATCAAAAACCCCTAAAAATCCGTTTGCTAAGTATTTATAGAGAATTCCTGCTCCTAGCCACTCGCCAGCACCTTCTGCTCCTCGTTGGGTTCGACACTCTTACTTATTGAAAATACTGTGATACACCCCTATACTTGTTGGTCATCAAGACTATTTTCTGGCGTCGTTGCCGGGGAGTGAAGCACTATTGGAAAGTGGAACTGGTAAAGGAAACTTCTACTATGAGTATTGTTTACTTATGTTAGTTGCTTTATTTTCAATATGGATAATTCGCTGAGTTTCTTATTTCGTAATGCTACTACCACTGTAAGGTAGTAGATAAACCACCACCTGCTGAGAATGATACTTTTAAAATACCTACAAGAATTATTGATCGTGTTATGGATAATTATTATGTTGGAGATGGAACTGTCCATCCCGGTGATCATTTGCTCTTTATACACGAATTATGCGGGTTGTTCAAGTGTGCAGGTATTACAACAGATCAAGTCAAGAAGAAGTTATTCTCATTATCACTGAAAGGAAGAGCTGAAGACTGGTATAAGCTGCTAAAGAATGGTCAAGCTCTTGAATGGGAGGAAATAGTACCTCTCTTTTATTCAAAGTTTTATCCTCCTAGTGAGATTCATAAAGACCGGAATCAAATATACAACGTTTGGCCTCTTGATGGAGAGAGTACAGCTCAAGCTTGGGGGAGATTGAAGTTACTAATGCTCAAATGTCCCATTCATGAGCTCCCCAACAATATTATTATCAATAACTTTTATGCAAGGCTCCCTGATTTATTGGATGCCTCTTGTGCTGGATCATTCACTCGCATGGAAGAAGAAGCTAAATGGGATCTTCTAGACCGTATTCAAGACAATGCTTAAGCATGGGAGAATGACAAAGGAAGAAAGTCAGGTATAAATTATGATTATGAATGCATTGAATCTTTTATGGGAACTGATGACTTTCAAAATATTAAAAGTGCTTATGGCCTAGACTCTCAAGATATTGCAACTTATTTTAAGGCATTTGCTTCCTATATTGAAGTGCCTAAAAAGAAGTGGAATAAGTATCATGAACCATATAAAGATGTTGCTAAGAGTGTTCCTGCAAGAAATACTGAAGTTTATACTACTAATCATGTCTTACCTGAACCTTACATTGAGAAAATGCATTTCCCAGTTAAGATAAAGGAACATTCTATGATAGCTAGTATGGTTAATGAAAGTACAAATAAAGCTGTTGAACCTTATAAACAAATGGATGATGAACCTATAATAGAAAATGTGAAAGACTTTGTCACTAAATATGTAGAAGAGGGACACACTATCCTTTGTAAGGATATCCCTAATATTGTTTCACAAAGTAGTGTTATGAGAGCTAGTGTCCCTGTGTTTTCTATTAGGATAAGTGATCATTGCTACCATGGTTCTTGTGATAGTTATATCATTAAATTTAGGCATGATACTGAAAGTTATTATGAGAGAGGGAATACTGTTCTTATGCATCTCAATAGTATCAAGTTTCCTCGTTTTATGTTGAAAGTTTTTATGTTGCACTTCTTTTGCCTTCCTATGCTAGCGGCCTCTGGTTTCAACAACTTGTTTGTTTACAAAATTCCTTTGCATAGGAAGTGGATTAGACTTAAACATGTGTATTTTTGCTTCTTAATGCTCTCTTTCACTTCAATTCATATTCTTATGTGAGCACCATTGAAATTATCATGCCCATCTTAATGGCTATAAAGAAAGAGCTTTTTGGGAGACAACCCAATATATTCTTGCTTTCAGTTTGTTTTTGTTTATTTGAGTCTTGGAAGTTATTACTTCAGTAATAACCTCTTCTTATCCTTTTTGTTTGGTTTTTGTGTCAAGATCAACCTCTAATGAAAGAGAAGTAAGATTTGGGGAAGTTGCTGTCCCGAAACAGATTTTTATGCTTCACCATAAAAATTCGTGAGAGATCTTTGTATGTCGGATTGAGCTGTAATTTTTTGTGCTTCTGCCCCAGGTTGTTATTTAACTTTCGCTAGTTTTGCACTTTTTGATTTGAGCAACATAATTTTTTTGAAAAATTGATCTTTACCTACTGGTCTGTTTTGACAGATTTTACCACTCTTGGATTTGCTTCTTAAGTCGATTTCCCTTTTGAATTCTTTTTGGGTTTTCAGAAGGACTTGCTACAGTAGCTTATGTTTTGACGGATTTTAGTTGAAATTGAACCTAAAAGGTTTATTACCTCGCTTATACTAATGTTGCTAATGAGAATTGTGTGAAGTTTTGTCTGAAAGAAATTTCCAGGTTAGTGGAGAAAGTGGTGTAATAATAAAGTGAAAGGTTTCATGACTCGAGCAATAAGTGTATGAAGATGAAGATATTCATGTTATTCAAGTGGTAACCCCGGAAAAAATTATCAAAGACCAAATTCAGAGACCTGCAGAGTCCTTTTTCGAATAGGTAACAGTTCGGGTAAGACAAGTTCCGCGAAAATTCTGTCCAGTTATATTTTTGGAGGTTTTATCCAACAAGGAAAGCTACGAAGCAAAAAAGGGACGGAAACGGAGCCAGGGTGGCTCACACCACCCCTGGGCGCGGGCCCCCCGGCCGCGCCAGCAGGTGGTGTGGCCACCTCGGCCTCCGTCTCCGACCCCTTTTCTCCCAATACCTTCCTTTTGTTGTAAAACTTCATAATATATAATCCCCCGGATCCCCCGAGGTTCGTATATCATGTTCTCATCGTGTTTTTGTTTCGATCTGTTTTGTTCAGATATCGTTTAGGGGTTCGTCTTCAAAGGATTACGAGTTGCGACATCGTCGCGGGCTCCATCGCAATCTTGAGCAGGAGACTCTCGTAGGATGGGTCAAACAAGAAATGATTGCAACTAGGTGTGAAGACATGGATCGGAACGTCGGGGAGGAAGTAAAGGACATGACAGCAGGCATCAAGGGGCTGATACCTCCAGCTCTAGATCTCAGTTCCTGCCCTGCAACAGTGGAAGCTCTACGAGTTACTGATGAGTTTTGCGGTAAGTACTGAGTCTTGAGGAGGAAGGTGGATATGCTTCAAGAGGAGAATAACAGGCTTCGAAAGATACTAGAAGATTTCCTCGCGCCGATCGAGAGAACCACACCACCACCAAAGGAGTAATCCGTCATTAGGTTTTGGCATCCCCTTGGTTTGTTCCAAGCTTGGGGGAGTGCCGTGGTATCAGATCACTATCTTCTATCTTTTTACCTTTTTAATAGAGTCATATCTTGAATAGAGAAGTTATCATGTAGGATGGTTTGCATTATGGAAGTGTCCCCTCTCTCATTAGATATCTATGTATCCCTTGGTGTGAGTTACCGTTATGGAATATTAATGGGAAGTTCCATCATTTACTCTCTTGCATATGTTATATTAGTTTTCAATTCATGGTTATATGATTGATCTTGTCGTTAGTATTGGTATCACTTTGGGATCATTGAGTTGATTTAGTTGGTTTTGGCAAACCTGGCTCGATCAGTAGCAACACTATTTTGAGAATTGAATGAAAAGATAAAAGTACTCTAAAGAAATATAATTTCATCATCTTTATTTCTTGATTTGCTCATAAGTCTAGTATTCTCTAGTTAAGACCTTTTGTGCTTCCAAGGAAGATAGCATGTTCGTTTTATCACTTGTATGTTTGTTTGTTTCCTTCAACTCTTATGCTTGCTACCCAGCCTTGCTAGCCAAAAACCTGTACTGAGAGGGAATGCTTCTCGTGCATCCAATCCTTAAACCAAATCCTATACCACTTGTGTCCACCATACCTACCTACTAGCACTATTGCTATTCCAAGTAAATTCATGTTTTTATCTATCTTCCAAATTAAACTTGTTATGTGAAAATTAGTGATTAAAGCTCTCACAAACTTGATGGCACACTTTACTTTCTTGCACTTAATAAACTTGAACCATTGTGTCCATCTTTGTTGCGTATATGCTTGCGCTTTATAAGTTGAAGTTAGCAGAACCATGTATCATGGGGAATGCTTTCAACATTGCACTTATATTCTGTTGATATCATGATTCTTTTGCTTATGGATCCCGGCGGTGTGAAATAAAAGGGGAACTTGTAAGATCATGGAGTTTGTATGCGTGTTAGAGAAACGCTTGGGCCGCTATCCTAAGCCATGCCTAATCATGGTGGAAACTTGCAGCATAACCATAATGAGCACTCTATGAAGCATCCTCAATAAAAACCTATGCAAATAGAAAATAAAAAGATCGCTGAGATGCTCATTGTCTGCTTGCCTTGTCATTTTGATTATGGGATAGCTCCTTTATCATGTGCAAGGGGTACCCCGTTGGCGGTTCTCTATGATACACATGTATTTACAATGACAAGGGCTTACTTGTGACTGAAGTTGAGTAGCATGAGGTTCGGTACTCGTAAGTAAGGGGCATGAGATTTCAACTTATAATTTGTCAAGCATATCCTCTTAGTTGTGTCACTTTAACCTTAATCACATAAAGATGCCTATGATAGGGGCAATGAGAGCTGACAGCTAGTAAGTACCATAATTTTTGGAAGCTCTTTATGAAACTTGAAATCCCTGCTTCCCTCTGTGAAGGGCCTTTCTTTTACTTTTTAGTTGAGTCAGTAAACCTATTCCCTTCTACCTCAACAAGTATTTTGAGTTGTTGTGTTTCATTCATTCATATGATGATTTATTCTATCATGTTTCTTATGTTCCTTGTTTTGCACATTGCTCTTATCCTGGTGATTACTACTTTGAAAGCTATCATTGAAAACCAGTTATTTATGAACTCCTGCAAATTGTCAACTATTCTTCGACCAAGAGCTAAGTTTGCCATTACCAATTATGATTTACTTTATGCATCTTTATTGTGTTCCCTTTACTTATTGCAAGTTAAGTTATATAATAGTGAGTTGTCTTGTATTAAGATTTATGTATTGATGAATGTGATGCTTCTTGACCGTATTCTTTTATCGACTCTTCACTCCATAAACCTGAGGTCATGTTTATTGAGCTCAGTTTTCGCTTGGGGACAAGCGAAGTCTAAGTTTGTGGGGAGTTGATACGTCCATTTTGCATCACCATTCTGTATCATAATTTACTGTTATTCATTGATATATTTCATATTAAGAGATGATGCTTATGTTATTTCATCTGTTTTTGCATGGTTGATGACTTTTGGAGCATGGACCGCTGCAGTCAGGATTCTGATGGAAAAGGTGTGATGGCCCAAAATATATCGAGCTCGTTGGGGAACCCCAAGAGGAAGGCATGATGAGCACAGCATCAAGTTTTCCCTCAGTACGAAACCAAGGTTATCAATCCATTAGGAGCAAGGAAACACCCCAAAGGTGTTGCTAGCTGAACGATGGCAGGGCGCACTACCGGTGCCAGCAACAACGTGGAGACCTGCACAACACAACCACATAACTCTGTCCCCAACTTGCGATGAGGTTGTCAATCTCACCGGTTTTGCTGAAAACAAAGGATTAAACGTATCGAATGGAAGGAAGTAATAGTTTGCAGAAAGTAAACACAAACCAGTAAACAATTTATAGATTGTATGTAAAAGAAAGGACCGGGATCCATAGTTCACTACAGGTGGCTCTCCTTAAGATAGATAACATGCTGGGTGAACAAATTACAGCGGGGCAATTGACAAACATCGAGAAAGCAATACATGCATAAACTAATCATCTTGACTCCTTTGGAACTTGATTGAGCATTACAACATTATACATAGACCGCCATCCAACTGCATCTATGACTAATAATCCACCTTCAGGTTATCATCCGACCCCCCTCCAGAATTAAGTTGCAAGCAACAGATTATTGCTTTATGAACTGCGTGTAAAGTAAACAATACGATTGTTCTATGAACAAAGGATTATTGTTTTCTCCCTGGTAGCAACAACACATCTAGTACCTTAGAGATTTCTGTCACTTCCCCAGATTACTAGAGGCATGAACCCACTATCGAGCATAAATACTAACTCTTGGAGTTGCTAGCATCTACTTGGCCAAGATAGCTACTAACAACGGAAAGCATGCAAGATCACAAATAACAAAGACATGATAGAATCAATAATCAATATGAAATAGCATCTCAATATTCATCGGATCCCCGCAAACACAACATGCAGAATTACAAATAGATGATCTTGATCATGAACGGAGCTCACAAGATCTAGACATGAAAGCACAAAGGAGGAGAACCAGCCATCTAGCTACTACATGGATCCGTAGTCCAAGGATGAACTACTCACGCATCACACCGGAGGCTTGCATGGTGATGAAGAAGGCCTCCAGGGTGAATTCCCCTCTCCGGCAAGCTGCCAGGAAGAGCTTCAGATCCCTCCCGATCTAGGGATGGAGATGACGGCGGCTACAGACTCTTTCGTGGATTTTTGATCGGGTACTTAGGGTTTTCATCCCAAGGGCAATATATAGGCAGAAGGAGAGGTCGAGGGGGTGCTGGGTTCGGCCAAACCACCCCCTGCCGCAGGCCAGGCCTAGCTGCACGTCCAGGTGGTGTGGCCGGCCCCCAACCCTTCTCCGTCTCGTATTCTGGCATCTGATGACTTCCGGAAAAATAGGCACTTTGGCTTTTGTCCCGTCCAATTCCGAGAATATTCATTTTCTGACTTTCCTGGAACCAAAAACAGCAGAAAACAGGCAGCTGGCACTATGGAACTTGTTAATAGGTTAGTCCAAGAAATCATATGAAAAGTAGTCCAAAGTGTGGACAAAACACAAGAAAGTGGATAAAACCAAGCATGGAACATCAAGAATTATAGATACATTTGCAGTGTATCAACATCCCCAAGCTTAACTCCTGCTCGTCCTCGAGTAGGTAAGTGATAAAAAAGAAAGAATAATTTTTGAGGTGACATGCACCATCAAAGACCTGATCAAAGTATTTGTAGAACATTCAAAGCTGGGATCATAGTACTTCAATCATAACATGAAAGACAAAGTTCTAGCAATAAGACAAAGAAACTATGATGCAACATGAAAAGGCACAAACAAAAGATTCATGAATAACAATGCTTTGCAAGACGTTTGTTTGTTTCACATAAAGAAAACATGGCATAATAGTATTCAGCTTGTCCCTCATAGAGTAGCAAATATAAATGCATAGGACACCTTCAAAGTTCATAAGAGTGACTAGATACAAATAGTTTAAAACAAGCAATATCAAGGTATGCATTAATCAACTAGTCTTGGGACAATGCACATAGAACTAAGAATGGCCACTATGCTCTCAAAGTAGGTGCATAAAGGTAGAAGGTGGAGACTCAATATATAAGTGGAAGAAAGGGCCTTCATAGAAGGAAGTAGGGATTCAAGTCTCATAAAGAGCTTCCAAAAATTATGGTACTTATAGCTTTCAGCTCTCATTGCCCCTATCATAAGCATCTTGAAGGTGATTAAGGTTAAAGTGACACAACTAAGAGGATATGCTTGACAAGTTATAAACCGAAATCTCATGCCCCTTACTTACGAAGACCGATCCTCATGCTACTCAACTTTAGTCACAAGTAAGCTCTTGTCATTGTAAGTACATGTGTATCATAAAGAACCGCTAACGGGGTACCCCTTGCACATGATACAGGAGCTATCCCATAATCAAAATGACAAGGCAAGCAGACAATGAGCATCTCAACGATCTTTTTATTTGCTATTTGCATAGGTTTTTATTGAGGATGCTTCATAGAGTGCTCATTATGGTGATGCTGCAAGTTTCCACCATGATTAGGCATGGCTTAGGCTAGCGGCCCAGGCATTTCTCTAACACACATACAAACTCCATGATCTTACAAGTTCCACTTTTATTTCACACCGCCGAGATCCGTAAGCAAAAGAACATGATATCAACGGGGTACAAAGTACAAGTGCAATGTTGAAAGCATTCCCCATGATACATGGTTATGTTAATTTCAACTTATAAAGCGCAATCATATACGCAACAAAGAAGGACCCAATGGTTCAAGTTTATTAGATGCAAAAAAAAGTAAAGTGTGCCATCAAGTTCGTGAGAGCTTTAATCACTAGTTTTCTCATAACAAGTTTAATTTGGAAGGTAAACAAAAGCATGAATATACTTGGAATAACATAAGCTACTAGGTAGGTATGGTGGACTCTTTGGAATAACTTGGTTTAAGGAGTTGGATGCACGAGTGGAACTCATACTTGGTTGTGGAGGCTAGCAAAAGACCGGGAGCGACAAACTAAGAGAGCAATAATGGCCATAATCATGTAGAGCGACAAAACATCATTGATCAAAGCATAAAGTGATACTACAAGTTGAAAACTAAAGGATCATAAAGTCTATGGTGACTTGAGATAGTCATAACATGGTGTGAGCATGCGCCAAGTCAACCCAAATAAAGCATCAAAGGAGAATACCACTATACTATGCTTTAATATGCTAAAACAACGCATGATTCATACAAGGCACATTAAGAAATATCAATTGTTTATAACAAGTCATGCTAAAGCAAAGAATACTAAGCATAAAGCCAAAACAATATCAAGCATGGCATGACAAAGCATAGGCCACAGTAAAAAACAAGCTCTTTTTACAAAATAGGTATGAACTTTCCTACTCTTTTCCAATCCAAACCAAACTATTTGCAAACCAATGTATAAAAGAGGGGGTCCAACCAATTTATTCAGAAAACTAAGCAAACAAATGCAAACGAAAAACCAAAACGAAAACAAAAAAGAAGACGCTCCAAGAACAACACAACTATGAATAAAACAATAAAATGAAGTGTTTGGAAGAGACCTGGGATTTTTATTGATGAAGAAGGGGATGCCTTGGGAATCCCCAAGCTTTGACGCTTGTACTTCTTGGATATTTCTTGGGTTGACACGCGTGGCATCCCTAAGCTTAAGCTTTAGTCCATCCTTCGTCTCATTACTCATTCCTTCCATACACCTAAAATTTTTCCTTCAAACAAAACTTCACACAATCTTTATTAGCAACATTAGTGCACTCAAGATAATAGGTCTTAAGGTTCAGTTCCAACACCAAATAAACTTCCATTGGAACACTAGATACTGTATCACTTCCCTCAAAAATCTCAATTCCCCAAAAGAACTCAAAAAGGAACCAACAAGAAGCAAATGCAGAAAATGGCAGAAATCTGTCAAAAAAGACCAGCAGGTAAAGACGAATTTTTTGGAAGACCTTCTGTTGCTCAAATCAAAAAGTGTTGACCTAACGAAATAACAACCTGGGTCAGAATCACAAAAATTTACGCCTCAAAAAGACGTTCAGATATTTTACACAAATTTTTACGGTGAAGCACATAAATCTGTTTCGGGACAACAACTTTCCCAATCATTACTTCTCTCTCATTAGAGGTTACTCTTGGCACAAAAAGCAAATAAAAAGGATAAGGAGAGGTTATTACTGAAGTAATAACTTACAAGACTCATCTAAAACTTTTGGGTTATCTTCGAATAAGTATTTTTCTTTAACGCCTTTAAGTTAGGCACAAGAAGCAAGAAAAAGAATCAAGCGTTCTCAAATGAAGAAGCATTAAGACCAAATTTCTTGCCCTTACCTCTCTTACTTTTATTCTTAACCTTGGGGAAAATATGATTGTTTGGTGGAGAAGAAAGGTGCATGGTCCCCTTTCCCACATCTATTATTGCTCCAAGGAGTTCTAATAAGGACCTTCCAAGTGTAATTTGTCCTTTTCCTGCACATTCAATGACAAGATAATCAGTAGAAATCATTTTCCCAAGGATCTTTGTAAACACTCCTTCAGCTATTTCAATAGTTAATATGGTAGCATCATTAGCAAGAGATATTTTTTTCCTCCTTCAGTATGCCCCCAAAGATTCAAAGATTCATAAATATCTTTGGGCATAACACAAAATTCAGACATGATATCACAACGGGCTTGGAAAGTTTCAGTGTTTATCTCAATCTTTACTGTAGGGAGCCACTTTGATGGTTCAGAATTTATTAGAACATAATTATGATGCTCCCTAAGCGTATTATAGCAATCTTTTAAGCTAGTAGTGCTAGTCTCAAAAGTGTTCAATCTAGCAAATATTCTTCCGAAAGAAATATCAGTTTGGCTAGGCAAGTTGTAAGTAAGGATCAATTTATTTTTTGCATTAATAGCATCATCCTCATTACATTGGAGGAAATCTCCTCCCACAACAACATCTAAAGCATATCTATAGCAAAGAGCAATTCCAAGGTAAAAACTGCTAAGGAACAAGCTTTGAGTCATTTTAGGCTCAGTTTTTTCATGTAGATCAGAGATTCTAGACCAAGCTTCCTTGAAGCTTTCCTCAATTCCTTGTTTAAAAGTGAAAATCATTTCCTCGGGTGACATAGTGATTGGAGCAAGGCTAGACATAGTGGCAACTTAAGAAAGGAACTAATTTTTTTGTGTTTTTCAAATAATAAAGCAAACTAGTAAAACTAATTTTTTTTCTGTTTTGATAAAAAAACAAGCAAACAAAGCAAAAAAAAAACTAAGCAAAACAAATATAACAAAGTAAAGAGATTGGTTATGAGGGACTCCCCTTGTGAAGATGTCCTTGACTCCCCGACAACGGCGCCAGAAAATATCTTTGATGGCGCGTGGTTGACGTGGGAGCTTCTTCTTCTTCAGTCCCCGACAACGGCGCCAGAAAATATGCTTGATGGCCCAAAATATATCGAGCTCATTGGGGAACCCCAAGAGGAAGGTATGATGAGCACAACAACAAGTTTTCCCTCAGTACGTAACCAAGGTTATCAATCCGGTAGGAGCAAGGAAACACCCCAAAGGTGTAGCTAGCTGAACGATGGTAGGGCGCACTACCGGTGCCAGCAGCAACGTGGAGACCTGCACAACACAACCACAGAACTCTGTCCCCAACTTGCGATGAGGTTGTCAATCTCACCGGTTTTGCTGAAAACAAAGGATTAAACATATCGAATGGAAGGAAGTAATAGTTTATAGAAAGTAAACACAAAGTAGTAAACAGTTTATAGATTGTATGTAAAAGAAAGGACCGAGATCCATAGTTCACTAGAGGTGGCTCTCCTTAAGATAGATAACATGCTAGGTGAACAAATTACAGCGGGGCAATTGACAAACATCGAGAAAGCAATATATGCATATACTAATCATCTTGACTCCTTTGGAACTTGATTGGGCATTACAATATTATACATAGACCGCCATCCAACTGCATCTATGACTAATAATCCACCTTCAGGTTATCATCCGAACCCCCTCCAATATTAAGTTGCAAGCAACAGATTATTGCTTTACGAATTGCATGTAAAGTAAATAATACGATTGTTCTATGAACAAAGGATTGTTGTTTTCTCCCTAGTAGCAACAACACATCTAGTACCTTAGCGATTTCTGTCACTTCCCCAGATTACCAGAGGCATGAACCCACTATAGAGCATAAATACTAACTCTTGGAGTTGCTAGCATCTACTTGGCCAAGATAGCTACTAACAACGAAAAGCATGCAAGATCACAAATAACAAAGACATGATAGAATCAATAATCAATATGAAATAGCATCTCAATATCCATCGGATCCCCGCAAACACAACATGCAGAATAACAAATAGATGATCTTGATCATGAACGGAGCTCACAAGATCTAGACATGAAAGCACAAAGGAGGAGAACCAGCCATTGATACATTGCAAATGTATCTATAATTTTTGATGTTCCATGCTTGGTTTTATCCACTTTCTTGTGTTTAGTCCACACTTTGGAGTAATTTTCATATGATTTCTTGGACTAACCTATTAACAAGAGCCATAGTGCCAGCTGCCTGCTTTCTGCTATTTTTGGTTCCAGGAAAGTCAGAAAATGAATATTCTCGGAATTGGACGGGACAAAAGCCAAAGTGCCTATTTTTCTGGAAGACTCACGGAGCCAGAATACGAGACGGAGGAGGGCCAGGGGCTGGCCACACCCCCTAGGCGTGGGCTGGGCCTGCTCGCGCCAGGGCATGGTTTGGCCCCCCTAGGCACCCCCTCGGTCTCCCTCTTCGCCTATAAGAAGCCTTATGACCTAAAAACTCCGGGGGGTCGACGTTTTTCCAGAAGGAGTTGCGCTCTGCCGCCACCACCAGATTCCATGAAACAGCACTAGAAACTCCGTTCTGGCACCCTGCCGGGACGGGGAATTGGAGGAGATCATCGCCGTCATCATCACCATCGCTTCTCCATCGACCATCCATGTTCCCCCCATCTATGAGTGAGTAATCCCCCGCTGTAGGCCATGGGGATGGTAGGGACTGGATGAGATCGTTCATGTAATAGCATCAGATTGTAAGGGCATGGTGCTTAGTATCTTTTATTAGTACTTTATGACTTTGTTGCAACTTGTTGTGCTTAATGCTTGTCACTAGGGCCCGAGTGCCATGATTTCAGATCTGAACATGTTATTGATTCATTATGATAGTATTGTTCTTGGTCTTATCTGCAAGCTGTATACACACGTTGTTGTCCGGAACCTATGGCCCCGAAGTGACACTAATCGAGATAACCGGAAGGGAAAGACTTTGATGTGAGGATCACATGTGTTCACAGAGTGTTAATGCTTTGCTCTGGTGCTCTATTAAAAGGAGCACCTTAATTGCCAGTAGTTCCCTAGAGGCCCCGCTGCAAACGGGCTGGCAGGACAAAAGATGTTGTGCAAGTTCTCATTGCGAGCACGTATGACTATATATGGAACACATGCCTAGGATTGTCTAGTACTTGGGTGCTTTATCTTATTTATCTGCAATTGCCCTATGTTCTGATTGCTATGTGAATTTTCTTGTCCATGCAACGCCCGTCCATCCATCCCTATGCCTACCGCACTCAAATCCCACTGTTTACTGCTTTTGTTACTACTGTCTTTGCTTTGCTACTACTGTTACTTTACATTCCTACTACAAAACTGTTGCTACTGATAAACCACTGTGAGCAAGATTGTTTCTAGGTGCAGCTGAATTGACAACTCAGTTGTTAAGGCTGATAAATATTCTTTGGCTCCCCTTGTGTCGAATCAATAAATTGGGTTTCACTTCCCTCGAAAATACTGCGATACACCCCCTATACTTGTGGGTCATCAAGACTATTTTCTGGTGCCATTGCCGGGGAGCATAGCTTTATTTATCAAGTTCACTTGGAATTACTATTGTTCAAGCTAAGTTTATCTTTCTCCTTGTTTGCTTGTTTCTTTATCAAAAAAAAATACAAAAAAATTAGTTCCTACTCTAGTTGTTATTTTCGTTGGTCTGTTATTGTCTTGCTTTATCATGCTTGTTGGCAATGGTTGGTTTCTTTGAAACTGAAGCTTACTGGCAAGGTGGGTTCACGGAAGATCAAAAATATTATTATAAGGAACATCGCTTGTCACAAAAAGGGAAACACTTATGGGAACAAATTGATAGATTGTATATCATTGCTAGGAACGTGTGCTCTACTTATAATGTTACTTATTGCTGTGATGAGTCTCGTTGCAGCAAGAGGTATAAACACCTCCCTTTCCAATGTGAGTATAGTGATAATGATACCATATCTTCCTATGCTAAAGGAATTTATGACTTTTATGATGTGGAACAAATTGAAGAATTTATTGCTTGGAAGGGTGCTTTTGAACTTGCTAGTTTGCTTGAAAATATTGATGATTCACCTTACAAATATGAGGTGTATGGTATACTTAAATTTTTCTTTGATAATTACAAGGATGAAAATGGCTATATTCTTGAATATTTTAATAGATGCTTTCCACAAATGGGAGAGACTAATGCCTTGTAGGATCCTATGGAAGAAGACATTGATGAACCTGAAATCTCATTAGATGAAAAATCAGAGGAGAGTGATGAACAAAAGGAGGAAGAATGGATTAGCTGCCCATGCCTACGTTCTAATGAGAGTAACTCTTTATCCCTTACATTATTTGATTGTCCCCCTTGCTTACTAAAGGAGAATGAATGTTATGTTCCTGAGGTTTCTCTTGAAAATGTTTATAATAAAGCTCTAGTGCTTGTAGATCATGAAGATCATGCTTTATGTGATAGTTATATTGTTGAGTTTCTTCATGAGGCTACTGAAAATTATTATGAGAGAGGAAAATATGGTTGTGGAAGTTTTCATGGTATTGAAACACCTCTCTATGTGCTGAAAGTTTTAAAATTACTCTTGTTTTATCTTCCTATGCCTGTCACTTTGTTCTTTGCGAATTTATTTGCTTACAAGATTCCTATGCATAGGAAGTGGGTTAGACTTAAATGTGTGTTGGATTTGCTTCTTGATGCTCTCTTTTACTTCACTTCATATTTCTTATGAGAGCATCCTCTCAAACTTTTATGCCTGAAGACGATAATATGTCTATTATTCTTGGGAGACCTTTTCTTAAATACTACAGGAGTTGTTATTAATTGTAATCAAGGGAAGGTGACCTTCAATGTTAATGACAAGGAACAGATTGTCTATTTCCTCAAGAATATTGAAAGGACTTAGGGTTTGAATTCAATTGAACATGTTGAGGGCATTCAAGTTGGAGAAATATATTGTCCCATACCAAGAGAAAAAATTGAAACTATTATGATTGGGATCATTGCTATCAAGGTTTAGGTAACATAATTATTAGTGAAATACAAAGTTTTGTCTCATATGCAATTGTTTTGGTAGCAAGACTTTATCAACCTTGTTAACAAAAGGATTTCATTGAACAAAACAATGTTTTCACTATGATTATCTCCGCTTACTTCTATTCTATCCATTTCAGTTTTTGCTTATGCCTAACTTAAAGGCGTTAAAGAAAAGTACTTATTGGGAGATAACCCAAAAGTTTTAGATGAGTCTTGGAAGTTATTACTTCTGTAATAACCTCTCCTTATCCTTTTTATTTGCTTTTTGTGCCAAGAGTAACCTCTAATGAGAGAGAAGTAATGATTGGGAAAGTTGTTGTCCCGAAACAGATTTCTGTGCTTCACCGTAAATATTCGTGCGAGAGCTATGTATGTCGGATTGAGCTGTAATGTTTTGTGCTTCTGCCCCAGGTTGTTATCTAACTTTTGTTAGTTCAACACTTTTTGATTTAAGAAACATAAGGTCTTCAAAAAAATTCGTCTTTACCTGCTGGTCTGTTTTGACAAATTTTTGCCATTTTTTGCATTTGCTTCTTGTTAGTTCCTTCTTGAGTTCTTTTGGGGAATTGAGCTTTTTGAGGGAAGTTCTACAGTAGCTAGTGTTCTAATGGAAGTTTATTTGGTGTTAGAACTGAACCTTAAGAAATATTTATCTTAAGTGCACTAATGTTGCTAATAAAGATTGTTTGAAGTTTTGTATGAAGGAAAAATTTCAGGTGTATGGAAGGAATGAGTAATGAGATGAAGGATGGACTAAAGCTCAAGCTTGGGGATGCCACGCGTGTCACCCCAAGAAATATCCAAGATGTACAAGCGTCAAAGCTTGGGGATGCCCAAGGCATCCCCTTCTTCATCAATAAAAATCCTAGGTTTCTTCCAAACACTTCATTTTTATTGTTTCATGCATAGTTGTGTTGTTCTTGGAGCGTCTTCTTTTTCGTTTTCGTTTTGGTTTTTAGTTTGCGTGGTTTGCTTAGTTTGCTGAATAAATTGGTTGGACCTCCTCTTTCATGCATTGGTGTTCAAATGGTTTGGTTTGGTTTGGTTTGGAAAAGAGTAGGAAAGTTCATGCTTCAGTGGTAAAGAGAGTTTGTTCTTGAATGTGGCCTATGCTCTGTCATGCCATGCTTGATATTGTTTTGGCTTTATGCTTAGTATTCTTTGCTGTAGCATGACTTGTTATAAACAATTGAGATTGCTTAATGTGCCTTGGATTAATCATGCGTTGTTTTAGCATATTAAAGCATAGTATAGTGGTATTCTCCTTTGATGCTTTATTTGGGTTGACTTGGCACATGCTCACACCATGTTATGACTATCTCAAGTCACCATAAGCCTTTATGATCCTTTAGCTTTCAACTTGTAGTATCACTTTATGCTTTGATCAATGATGTTTTGTCGCTCTGTATGATTATGGCCATTATTGCTCTCTCGTTTGTCACTCCCTTGCTATTGCTAGCCTTCACTTACACTGAGTGTTTTACTCATGTTTCCAACTCCCTTAAACCAAATATTGCCAAAGTGTCCACCATACATACCTATTAGCATCATTTGCTACTTCCGTGCATATTCATTATGCCTTGTTTTCTTCCGAATAAAATGTTTGCTTGTTATGAGAAAGTTAGTTAGTAAAGCTCTCACGAACTTGATGGCACACTTTATTTTCTTGCACTTAATAAACCTGAACCATTGTGAACTCTCCATGAAAGTTATATGCTTGCTAATTATAGGCTGGGGATTAGCAGAACCGTGCTGTCACGGGGAACGCTTTCAACACTTGTAAATATATACCCAGTTGATACCTTGCTCTTTTGTTTGCGGATGTCGTCGGTGTGAAATAAAAGGGGAGCTTGTGAGTCCATGGTGTTATGTATGTGTGTTAGAGAAACGCCTGGGCCGCTGGTCTAATCCATGCTAACATGGTGGAAACCTGCAGCGTAACCATAATGATATCTATGAAGCATTCTTCTTATAAAAAAAGAGAAAGATAGCTATTGAGAAAAAGAAAAAAAGAGATTTATGAAAAGAGGAAAGAGAGAAAAAAGCACCATTTTCCCATGGTAAATAAGAAGATTGCTGAGATACTCATTGTCTGCTTGCCTTGTCATTTTGATATGGGGATTCTTCCGTATCATCGGGCAAGGGGTACCCCGTTGGCGGTTCTCAATGATACACACATACTTACGATGACAAGAACTTACCGGTAACTAAAGTTGAGTAGCACGAGGAGTGGCCCTTGTACTCAAGGGACTTGGGATTTTCAGTTTATGGTCTGTCAAGCATATAACTCAGATTGGACCTCACTTTCACCTTAACCACATTAAAGATGCTTATGATAGGGGCAATGGGAGCTCAAAGCTAATGAGTACCATACTTTCAGCATTTGGAAGCCTTTCAAACTATTCAAAACCTTTTCATTTCCTTGTTGAGTCTCCACACATTCTTGGAGCACTTTCTTGAGAGCATAGTGGCCATTCTTAGTTCTATGTGCATTGTCCCCAGACTTGTTGATTGATGCATACCTTGATATTGCTTGTTTTAAACTGTTTGTATCTAGTCACTCTTGTGAACTTTGAAGGTGTCCTATGCATTTATGTTTGCTACTCTATGAGGGACAAGCTGAATGCCACTATGCTATGTTTTCTTTATGTGAAACAAACAAACGTCTTGCAAAGCATTGTTATTCATGAATCTTTTGTTTGTGCCTTTTCATGTTGCATCATAGTTTCTTTGTCCTATTGCTAGAACTTTGTCTTTCATGTTATGATTGAAGTACTATGATCCCAGCTTTTAATGTTTACAAATACTTTGGTCAAGTTTTTGATGGTGCATGTCACCTAAAAAATTATTCTTTCTTTTTATCACTTACCTACTTGAGGACGAGCAGGAGTTAAGCTTGGGGATGTTGATACATTGCAAATCTATCTATAATTTTTGATGCTCCATGCTTGGTTTTATCCACTTTCTTGTGTTTTGTCCACACTTTGGAGTACTTTTCATATGATTTCTTGGACTAACCTATTAACAAGAGCCACAGTGCCAGCTGCCTGTTTTCTACTGTTTTTGGTTCCAGGAAAGTCAAAAAATGAATATTCTCGGAATTGGACGGGACAAAAGCCAAAGTGCCTATTTTTCCAAAAGACTCACGGAGCCAGAATACGAGACGGAGGAGGGCCAGGGGCTGGCCACACCCCCCAGGCACGGGCTAGGCCTGGCCGCGCCAGGGCATGGTGTGGTGGCCCCAGGCACCCCCTCGGTCTCCCTCTTCGCCTATAAGAAGCCTTCTGACCTAAAAACTTCGGGGGTTCGACGTTTTTCAACGAAAAGTTCCGCTGCGCCGCCGCCATCGAAGGGGAGATTCGGGGGACAGAAAGTCTCTGTTCCGGCACCCTGCCGGGACGGGGAAGTGCCCCCGGAGCCATCTCCATCGATCTCCACCATCATCTCCATCAACCATCCATGTTTCCCCCATCTATGAGTGAGTAATCCCCCGCTGTAGGCTATGGGGATGGTAGGGATTGGATGAGATCGTTCATGTAATGGCATCAGATTGTTAGGGCATGGTGCTTAGTATCTTTTATTAGTGCTTTATGACTTTGTTGCAACTTGTTGTGCTTAATGCTTGTCACTAGGGCCCGAGTGCCATGATTTCAGATCTGAACATGTTATTGATTCATTATGATAGTATTGTTCTTGGTCTTATCTGCAAGTTGTATACACACGTTGTTGTCCGGAACCTATGGCCCCGAAGTGACACTAATCGGGATAACCGGAAGGGAAAGACTTTGATGTGAGGATCACATGTGTTCACAGAGTGTTAATGCTTTGCTCTGGTGCTCTATTAAAAGGAGCACCTTAATTGCCAGTAGTTCCCTAGAGGCCCCGCTGCAAACGGGCTGGCAGGACAAAAGATGTTGTGCAAGCTCTCATTGCGAGCACGTATGACTATATATGGAACACATGCCTAGGATTGTCTAGTACTTGGGTGCTTTATCTTATTTTATCTGCAATTGCCCTATGTTCTGATTGCTATGTGAATTGTCTTGTCCATGCAACACCCGTCCATCCATCCCTATGCCTACCACACTCAAATCCCACTGTTTACTGCTTTTGTTACTACTGTCTTTGCTTTGCTACTGCTGTTATTTTACTATTCCTACTACAAAACTGTTGCTACTGATAAGCCACTGCGAGCAAGATTGTTTCTAGGTGCAGCTGAATTGACAACTCAGTTGTTAAGGCTGATAAATATTCTTTGGCTCCCCTTGTGTCAAATCAATAAATTGGGTTTCACTTCCCTCGAAAATACTGCGATACACCTCCTATACTTGTGGGTCATCAGTCACCGTCAGTTGTCTGCCACCGCGCCCTCCGACGAGCCAGAGATGGCCGCTGAATGTGGATCGTGGTGTGGCTCCTCCGTCACGGAGGATCACATCCAGAAGTAGCGCGCCACCCGCGTCCTTTTGCCGGAGGAGGAAGTAGAGGTGCGGCTGGCGCCGACGGGAGAGGTGTCACCGCACCCGACAGAGGGAGAGCGGGTGATCTTCCTCTCGCACCTGGCGCGCGGGTTCGTGCTGCCAGTGCACCCGTTCTTCCTCACGTTCCTTGCTTTCTTCGACCTCCGCCTCCACCATCTCGGCGCCAACGCAATCGGTACGCTGGCGCACTTTATGGCCTTCTGCGAGAGCTACCTCGGGATCCAGCCGGATCTTGGGCTCTCTTGCCGGCTCTTCCAAGTGTGGCCGCAGGTGTAGTTTACGAAGGGGCCGCTAGTCGTCTGTGGCGGCGCCTCCATCTACTCCCGCGCGCAGACCGGCTATCCAAAGTTCCGGCTGCATGACACGGTACGACTGTGGCAGCAGTCGTACTTCTACGTCAAGAACCTCACGGCTATCGACCGGATCAACCTTTAGGCGTTCCAGGACATGGAGTCCAGCCGGCAGCACTAGGAGCTGAAGATCTATGGCGAGAAGGCGGAGTCGGACACGATGCTGCAACGCATGCGCTCCCTCGTCACCTGCCGGCTGACTAGCCTGGACATCACCCTCAGCTGGATGTCCCGGCTGATGATGTCGTTGCAGCAGCGAGCGCACAAGATGTGCTTCTACTCCGGCCGGCTAGACCCGACCCGGCTGTCGCGCCGTGATCCCCGCTACCACAACCTGAAGGAGTGGGTGTGGAGGATCACCAAGGAGCGGTTGCCAGAAGGCTGGACCTTCATCCTGGCGCCCTATAGCCGGGACAACCGCACGCCCCGGGTAAGTTGTTTCAGCCGGAATTTATGTTTCTCTTGCTCTTCTTTTTGGTCTTGTCTGAGTAATCTTTTGCGTTCGGCAGATCTTTCCTTGCATCCTTCGTGAGGAGGGCGACGCCCCTCGAGACGTTCACGCCTGACTTGCCCGAGCCGCGTGCTCGGTTGTCTGGAAAGGAGTCGGACGGGGATGGGGATGCCTTCCCCAGCCGGAACGACGAACCGGCTGCCGACCCCCACGCGGAGGTTGACAAGGAGGAAGAGGCCGCGCTGGCCTCCGATCCGGCGCAGCGCCTTGCGACGGACGGCGACTCCAGCCAGTCTGGCGCTGGCGGGAGCGGCTCCTGCCGGTCCAGCGCCAATCGGCCTGCCGCAGAGGAGCCGGCTCCTAAGAGGAGCCGGACCAGCATCCTTCCCCCAAGCCGCCTTGGCCGGAAGAAAGGGCCGCCCCCGGTGGTTCAGGGGTAAGTTCTTCTTCGGGCGCTCTTACGATTTCTGCTTCTTTTGGTTGCCTTTGGCTTACTTGCCTCTTTTTCCTCCTTTTCTTCTTGTGTCTCTTTAGCGCGCTGGTCTCCTTCGGCGCCGCGAGCCCGGCGCGAGTGCCGACCGGGTCGCCGCCTCGCACGCCTGCCGCCTCTGTCTCCACCCCCTCTTCTTCCGAGGCGCCGCCCCCGCTACCGCCTCGAGCCGAACTGGCTGCCCCAGCCTGAATGGAGGTCCCCCAGCCGGACATGACGGCCCAGCCGGAAGCGGAGGGTCCTCAGCCGGGCGGATCTTCTGCGAGCACGCAGGGGGCAGCAGCCGGCAAGGAGCTCGTGGTTGTCGGTGACGACAACTCCGAGGACGAGCCGGGGGAGGAGTGGAGGACAGCGATGGTTGTCACGAAGGAGTCCTTGGCCGCCAACACCGTGGATGACGACACTTCCTCCGCCGCCTCGCTGACAGATCTCGCCGCCACCCTCGAGCTGGCGGTGAAGGAGATCCGGCTACTGGAGGCCGCTGCAGGCGGGAACCGATCCCTAGAGCAGAAGCTCACTGCTGCCAACGGGACTTCCCAGAGTATGTTTGTGTCAGCCAGAATCGCCTTTTTTTTGCTGATAGCCGGCTTTGTCGCAGCTATCCTCCTGTGCGCTTAGCGCGAGATCGATCGCTTGAAGAAAGCGAACGATCGATTGAGCAAGTCCAACTCCACTCTATGGTTGCAGAACACGGATTGGCATGCGAAGGTAGATGGTCTGGAGGCCACCGTCAAGGAGCGCGACGCCTTGCTCGCCAGCCGGATCGAATCCTTCAACCTTCTCGAGGCCGAGAACAAGGACCAAGAGAAGGAGATCAAACAGCTGGTGACGAAGGAGAAGGCCTTGGTGGAGGAACTGATGCAAGTCGGTCACACGGCTATGGGTAAGTTCCCTTTTTCCGTCTCCCTATCTTTCCAGATCCGGTAGCCGGATCTGACTATCTTTTTTCTGACAGCATTTTATCCCGGCATAGACCTGCTGGCGTACAACCGCCTGTAGGAGAACTAGCCGGGAGCGCAGCCGACGACCCAGGAGCTCGTCGTTCTTCTCGGCGAGGAAGCTGCCAAGCTCCGCCAAGCGGCGCAGGCTATCTTCTTGTTCCTGTGGCCGGATGCTCTAGTCCTAGAGACGATGGTGCAGCTTGCTGCAAAGGTGGGGGAGTTGCCGGCTGCGGAGGACCGGCTGCGGAACTTGGCGGCGCGAGCCAGGGCGGAGATGGCTCTGGCCCTTATGCTCTCATGGTACAAGGACGCCCGCATCGAGAAGATCGACGGAGGCTTCCGCGTCGGCGCCGACCTTGCCGCCATCCGCCAGGCCCATCCGGAGCTCCGAGGCTCCGCCATCAAGATCGCCGACTATGTGGATCCCGGTGAGGTGCTCACCGACTCGGAGTCCGTCGGTACTCCGGATGCGGAAGCCTCGGCGCAGCCGGCTGCGGGCACCGGAACTGGGTCGAGCGCCGCACCTCCTCCTCCGCCTGAGGCTACCACCGGCCAAGGCGCTCCGCACGGCAAGGGTCCTGCCGCTTAGCTATCGCCCCGGGATGCCGGGTGTATTTGTTTTTCTTGCTTTGCTTTAAAACTTGCCTGTCTGTACCGGCTGCCTCCGGCACCGAGTAGACTTATGGGAGCTTCATATCCTCTTTTCCTTTTGATGTTAATTTTGAACTAGCTTGGTTTCCCTTCAACTTGTGTGTTTTGCATGTTCTTCCAATATTTTGCCGATTGACTTTATCCGGCTGACTTCGCTCGGCTACATGCCTTTAGCCGGGGGAACTGCACCACCAGTGGGGGCGCGCTAGCGCACCCACTGGGTGTAGCCCCCGAGATTCAGAGTAGCTGGCGTAGCCAGGTACTTTGAATCTTCCTTCTTTTCCCAAATCCTCTAACTTTATCCGATTAGACGTGTCATAGCCGGTTGCTTCCACTGGCTGAATGCCTTCAGCCGGGGGAACTAACATTCCAGTGGGGGCGCGTGAGCGCACCCACTGGGTGTAGCCCCCAAGATTCGGAGTAGCTGGCGTAGCCAGGTACTTCGAATATTCCTTGTCTTCCACTTGCTCCTGCCCTTGCCCTCACCTGGGCTCCGAACGCCCGGCTAAACGCCCTTAGCCGGTCGGGAAACTACAAGATTCCACTGGGGGCGCACGAGCGCACCCAGTGGGTGTAGCCCCCGAGATTCGGAGTGCTTGATGAAGGCAAGGACTTCGAATCTTCCTCTCTTTTCTTCCTGAATTCCAACTCGAAGTAATCGTACAAGAACATACATACACATACATTCTCACATGTTAATAGGTTAGTCTGCTAAACCGTAGCTGGGAGGCGGGTTTGTTTTTGAAAACTAGCTTGCGCCTTCTGGACACTTGGTCGCTTTCCCGTGTGCTCTGATGTTTTCGCTACGTCCTTGCCACGCAGCCGGGTTGCGGTCTGCAGCCGGAATCGAAGGGAGCTGACTGTGCATTGCGCATGGTACTAACGGCTTAGCAGCCGGATTGTCTTAAGCTAGTTCCGAGGCCGGGACGCCCGATCTGTCGCGTCTTCTCCCTGTTTTTCATGTGGGATGCCTCGGGCTTTTGCTCTTGCTAGTTGGACAGCCGGGTTGCGGCCTGTAGCTGAGACGAACAGTGGGCCTCTGACATTGTCGCACACTACTCAGTCGGTTTGTTGACTTAGCAGGTCGGGCCAGCCGGAAAATCAGAACCGGAAAACAGGTGCAAACACATTTCTAGAAAGGAGTCTCCGAGCATCTCGCAGGGGTCCGCATTTTCATTCATAGGGTTTGCGGGATACATACACTGTCTGGTGACTAGGTGTAAAACGGGTGCAATAGGGCCACGTTCTAGGGACGCTCGGTCTCCTCATCTGATTTGTCCATCTTGTTCTTACGCGGGTGCTGTGCGTCGATGAGGTAGTAGGAGTCGTTGGGCAGCGCCCGGCTGATGATGAAGGGGCCCTCCCAAGGTGGCGAGAGCTTGTGCATGCCCTTCGTGTCTTGTACCAGCCAGAGGACCACGTCGCCCTCGCGAAATGCGACTGGGCGGATCCGGCCTGAATGGTAGCGGCGTAGTCGTTACTGGTACAGGGCCGACCTGGACAATGCCAACTCGCGGGCCTCCTCAAGGAGGTCCACACCATCTTCCCGCGCCTCTTGGTTGGCCTTTTCGTTGTAAAGGAGCTTGCGCGGGGAGTCGAACTCGATATCCGCGGAGAGGACGACTTCTGATCCATAGACCAGGAAGAACGGAGTGTATCCGGTTGATCTATTCGGCGTGGTGCGGAGGCTCCATAGCACAGCTGGAAGCTCCTCGATCCAGCATCCGGGTGACCGCTCCAACGGCTCGATGAGGCGCGGCTTGATGCCGGCTAGCACCAAGCCGTTTGCCCTTTTGACCTGCCCATTGGACTGCGGGTGCGCGATGGAGGCCAGGTCCAGCCGGATGCCCTTCTTGCTGCAGAATTGGGCGAAGGCCCCCTTGGCGAAGTTTGTGCCATTGTCAGTGATCATGCTGTTGGGGTAGCCGAACCGGTTGATGATGTCGGTGAAGAAGGTAACGACTGTTGCCCCGTCCAGCTTCCGAATGGGCTTGGCCTCGATCCACTTTGTAATTTTCCACCACCACCAGCAGATGGGTCATGCCCACGCACGCTCGCTTGAAGGGACCGACCATGTCGAGGCCCCAAACCGCGAAGGGCCAGGTAATCGGTATGGTCTTGAGCACCGAAGTTGGCATGTGCCTGAGCTGCCCGAAGCGCTGGCACCCATTGCACGCGCGGACCAGCTGTTCAGCGTCCTTGAGGGAGGTGGGCCAATAGAAACCATGGCGGAATGCCTTGGCGACTATCGCCCTTGACAAAGCGTGGTGCCCGCACTCGCCCTGGTGGATGTCCTTGAGTAGCCGGTAGCCCGTGTCCACATCGATACAACTTTGGAAGATGTCGGATACGCTGCGCTTGTACAGTTCGTTGTTGATGATGGTGTACATGTGCGCACGGCGCCGGATTTGTTTGGCTTCCACCTCGTCATCCGGAAGTTCCCCGTTGGTGATGTAGTTCATGAAGGGTTGCGCCCAGGATGGGACTTCCTGGATGACGAGGATGCTCCTGCTCTCCGGTTGATGGTGGTCGGGGGGCCGTCCGGATGGGGCACCCAGGACAGGAGCCCCTGAGCCGCTTGACGAGTCAGCAACCCCCAGGTCTTGCGAGTCAGAGGGTACTGATTTGCCGGAGTTGGTGCGGGCCTTCTTCTTTGGAGGTTCTGCCGGCTCCGCCTCTATCGCCCCATCAGCCAGAGCGCTCCCCGCCCATATGATGGAATCCGACTCGGTGATGGGTTGATGGAGGGCTTGCGCAGGTGCTCCAAGGAGACCCTGGGTGGGATCGCCTGCCTGGTGGATCCGATTCAGGCGAGCGAATCGGCTGCCTCGTTGTTGACGCGGGGGGCGTGATGGAATTCGCATCCGTCGAAGGAAGCACTGAGCTTCTAGATGTGGAACCGGTAGAGGGCCATGTTTGCATCACGAGCGTCCCATTCTCCGGATACTTGCTGCACCACCAGATCCGAATCACCGAAGCAAAGGATCTGGTTGACACCAATCTCCCTAGCTAGCCGAAGTCCGTGAGCCAGTGCCTCGTATTCGACTACGTTGTTGGAGGACTTGAAGTGGATCTGCAGGACATACTCCAGCCGGTCTCCCTTGGGCGACGTGAGCACGATGTCGGCTCCCAAGCCCCCGAGCATCTTCGACCCGTCGAAGTGCATCTTCCTGTGGTCCAAATCCGGAACCGGTGGGAGATACTGGGTCTTGGCCCAGTCGATGAGGAAGTCCGCCAGTGCCTGTGACTTGATCGTGAGCTAGGGCTCGTACTGGATGGAGTAGGCGTCGAGCTCGATGGCCCATTTGGTGACTCGGCCAGTGGCGTCCTTGTTGTCGATGATTTTCGAAAGGGGTGCGGTGCACACAACCTTAATCGGATGTTCCTGGAAGTAGTGCTTGAGCTTCTTGCACGCGAGGTGCACGCCGTAGCACATCTTCTGGTAGTGGGGGTAGTTCTGCTTGGAGAGGGAGAGGACCTCGCTGAGGTAGTAGACGGGCCTCTGAACCGGCTGAGCCTTGCCTTCCTTGGGGCGCTCCACCACCAGGATGACGCTGACGACCCGGCTGGTGGCTGCTATATAGAGCAACATCGGCTCCTTGCTAGCTGGCGTGGCTAGAACCGGCGCTGTGGACAGCATGCGCTTGAGGTCATGAAATGCGGCGTTAGCTTGCGAAGTCCAGGAGAACTTGTCGTTTTCTTCATCAGCTGGTACAACGGGAGTGCCTTCTCTCCCAGCCGGCTGATGAAACGACTGAGGGAGGCCAGGCATCCGGTGAACTTCTGGACTCCAAGCAGGTTCCTAGGCGGTTGCATCCTCTCGATGGCCGCGATCTTCTCCAGATTTGCCTTGATGCCTCGTTGCGATACGAGGAAACCGAGTAGCTGACCGGATGGCACTCCGAAGACACACTTCTCCAGTTTCAGCTTCATCTGGTATTGGCGCAGGTTGCCAAATGTCTCTCCCAGATCTTCGAGGAGGGTGCGCTTCTTCTTGGTCTTGATGACCACATCGTCCACATAGGCGTGCACGTTTCAGCCTATCTGCGAGTGCAAGAACTTCTACATGCAGCACTGATAGGTGGCGCCTGCATTCTTCAGACCGAAAGGCATGGTTACATAGCAGAAAGCCCCGTAGGGGGTGATAAATGATGTCTTAATCTGATCAGCCAGGTTTAACCGGATCTGATTGTAACCGGAATAGCAATCTAGAGAAGACAACAAATCACAGCCAGCCGTGGAATCGATGACTTGATCGATACGGGGCAATGCGAAGGGGTCTTTCGGGCACACCTTGTTCAGGCTGGTGTAGTCGATACACATGCGTCAAGTCTTGTTCTTTTTTAGCACCAGGACTGGGTTCGCCAGCCGGTCCGAGGGGTACACTTCCATGATGAACCCGGCTGCAAGGAGCCGGCTGATCTCGTCACTGATAATATTTCTCTTCTCCTCCGCGAACCGACGTAGAGGTTGCTTAACCGGTTTAGCATCCGGCCGCACATGAAGTGAGTGCTCGGTGAACTCCCTCGGTACCCTGGCATGTCCTTTGGTGACCATGCAAAGATGTCCGGATTCTCACGGAGGAAGTCGACGAGTGTGCCTTCCTATTTGCTGTCCAAGTTGGCACCAATGGTGACGAAGTTGGTCGGGTCGGAGGGATCGAGCATGATCCTCTTCGTCTCCTTTGCCGGCTGGAAGGCTCCTTCTCCAGCCGGTTTGCTGCTAGCCGGTATGTCCTGCTGGGCCATGGCCACATTGCGCATGATCACGCGCTTCTCCTTGGCTATGATGAGGGCCTCTGCCAGTTTGGAACCGGCTGAGGCGCACTCAATCGACTGCCTAAAGCAGCCGGCGACGGTGATCACACTGTTGGGTCCCGGCATCTTCGTCTTGAGGTATGCGTAATGTGGGATGGCCATGAACTTGGCGAGGGCGGGGCGCCCGAGGAGAGCGTGGTAGGAGCTCGTCAGGTTTACCACCTTGAACCAGATCAGTTCGCGGCGGAAGTTCTCCTCGGTCCCGAAGATGACATCCAGCTGGATTTTACCCAGCGGGGCGCAAGCTGGCCCTGGCAGCACGCCATGGAATGTTGTGGTAGTCGGGCACATGTCGCATTCGTGAATGCCCAGCTTCTCTAGCAAGGACGGGTAAAGGAGGTTGAGGCTGCTGCCTCCGTTAATGAGGACATGCGAGAAACGGTGGTACGCGCGTTGGCGATGATGAGGGGGTCGAGCACCATGGTGTAGCCCCCGGGAGTCGGCAGCTGCTTCGTCTGGTCTTCACGGCTCCAGGTGATGGGGGTTTCCGAGCAGTTTAGGTACTGGGGGACCAGAGAGACGATGGCATTGACCTCCTTGGAGCATCGCCTACGGTTGTGCTTGTCGTCCAGCTCCTTCTTGAAAATGTGGTAGGCGGCATGCGGCTGGGGGTAGCCGTTGTTGTTGTTGCCGCCGTTGCCGCTGTTACCATCATTGCCGGCTCCCCTAGCCGGTGGCGGTGGTCCACCAGGAGGGAGCGGGGGGAGACGTGGCTGGCCACCCTGGTCTTTTAGCTGGCGAGTCCAGCTGCAATTCCGGGTGGTATGCGTAGCCGGTTTTAAGGGACCGATGTGCCACTTGCACGGGCCGTCAAACATCTGGTCGAAGGTGAGCCGTGGCTTCTGCCTCTTTGCATCGTTGGCCGGCGTGTCGAGCGCCCCTTCCACAGCATTGACCTGCCGTGCGTGGTAGTGGGGCTTCTGTTGTCCGGCTTGACGGTCCCCCTGGAACCGGTTGTCGTTGCCGTGGCGTCTGGAGGATCCGGCTTCGCCAGCCGGATTGCTCGGACGGTCGCGAGCCGGCTCCGTAGGAGTCGGATGCCCGTCAGCATTTACTCGAAGGGGATTCTTCATGGCGGCATCCGCCGTGGCGTACTGGTCCGCAATTGTCATGAGCTCCGCCATGGTTTTCGGCTCGTCACACAGTAGCCGTTGGTGAAGCATGGTGCCTTCTCGGCAACCCTCGATGAAGAAGCTGACGGCTTGGCTCTCCAGGATGCCCTCGCAAGTGTTGCGCAGCTCCATCCACTTGGCGAGGTACTCGCGGTCGGTCTCGCGGTCACCTTGGACGCACAAGGCCAGGTCGCGTGGGCGTCCCGGGCGCTTGTACGTGCCATTGAAGTTGCGGACGAACACCTTCTCGAAGTCTGGCCAGGCGTTGATGATGTTGGGCGCGAGGCTGTTGAGCCATGTCCTTGCCGACCTAGTTAGCATAAGAGGGACATAGCGCATGGCTGTGCACTTGTTCCCATGGGTGATGCCGACTGCCGTAGCATAGTCGGTAAGCCAGTCTTCCGGCTTCATACTGCTGTCGTACTTGGGGGTGTCCCTGGGCAGGGTGAACTTATCTAGAAACAGCTCATTCCGGATGTGGGGTCCAAAACAAACCAGTCCGGTGGAGTCTTCTTCCTCCGTGATGCATGCTTGAGCGAGGAGCTCGATGCGGTCGTGGGCATCCGGACGATCCGAGTTGGGCGCTCCCACCCGGCCCGAGAGATGGGAACCGGCGGGTCTAGGTGCTCCGGTTGGTGGAGGGGGAGGCGGTGGGTTGCTGTTCACCGTTTGCTCCTGGAGCGGCTGGCCCTTGTTGTTGGGTCCGCAGCATAGAAAACAAAAAATTTCCTACGATGAGAACTATACACGAAGATCTATCTACTAGATATAGAGCAACGGGTGGACATACATCCATGGAGAACTTACCCTCGAAGACAACGAGTTTTGTTAACGAGTAGGAACTCGTGGTTGATGTAGTCGTACGCTTGCCGATCTCAAGATCGTGTGGAAGTCCGAGCGCCGCAAATCAACAGCGCATCCGTCCTCACACACACGTTCAAGCCACCGGACAACCTCCACCTCCTCGCTCCAGCGAATCAGCGGAAGCAGCAACTCCTTCCAGACGCAAGGCCACCGGGAACATGTATCTCGCTAATCCGAGACCATGGGGGAATATCTAGAGGGGGAGAGAGATCCTTCACGAGGAGGTGTGAGGATGAAGGAGGGAATGGGTGGCCTTTTATAGGAGGAGGGGGGTGCCCCCTCTCTCCATGGCCGGCGCATGGGGGGTGACCCCTCACCTCCCCCATTCATGTGGTGGTAACCCCTCCACATTAAAATGCCCCTTCACATTCTCTTTTAAAGTCTCCACTTTAAATGCATTAAATTTCTCCAAATTTAATGCTCTCTCAATTAATAAAACTCTTTTATTTATTTTATTCAGAATTTTGTTAATTACTTTAATTAACAAACATTCACATAAAACCCCTTGCAACATTTCAATATTACATGCAGAACCACTTTCTGCAATTTCACCCGAAACAATTCCGGTTTCTATCGAAACAATTCCTGTTTCTATCGAAACATTTCCTGCGCTTTGCAAACCTTTTGTCTGGAACATATGTGCTCCTAAATGGTGTCCGGCAACCCTTAAGTGTGTCACCCTATGGTTCGCGAATAATGCAGACATGATCGAGACTCCTCTCAGATCAATAATCAGAAGCGGGACCTGGAGATCCATACTGACTCCTGCATATTCAACGATGACTTCTATGATCATGAGAACCTTTAACGTCAGCAATTTAATCCCTTTGTCTCATGATATAATACATGTCCGAGATTCGATCATCGGTATCCAAATACCTAGTTTGATCTCGTTACCGACATGCACTCTTTTCTCGTTCCCGTGATATAACATTCTAGTGATCACATCACTTGCTTGCAAGCTATCTTAATGTGATATCACCGAGAGGGCCCAGAGTATATCTATCCGTCATCTGGATTGACAAATTCCACTCTTGATCCATGAGCCTCAACATAACACCTTCGTAGTACTGAACCCATCTTTATAGTCACCCTGTTACGGTGTGACGTTTGATGTTATCAAGATACTCTTCCAGTGTTAGCAATTAACATGATCTCATGGTCTAAGGACTAATACTACTTTGTATGATGTTATAGCAATATAAACATAATGACTTGATCGTAATGCTATACTTCGGATGAATGTTCATCACATCATTTCACAAATGCTGTGACCTTGTTATTAACAACATCCAATGTCCGTGATCAGGAAACTTTGATCATCTTGTTAATCAACAAGCTAGTCTATAAGAGAGGCATAACTAGGAACCCTTTTTGTTTATTAAACACACATGTATTGATGTTTCCTATCAATACAATTATAGCATGCAAAATAAACATCTATCATATACAAGAAATATATAATAACAACTTTATTATTGCCTCTCAGGGCATATTTCCTTCACTTGTTGCCAGAGCTGCGGCGCCGGCTGCGGGCCTTAGCCGGCTGAGGGGAGGACGTCTGTTGGGTGACGTGGGGCGCGCCCTTGCTGTTGACAGGCAGCTTGCTCCCCCTAGAGTAGCTGGGGTCCTCCTGCATCTGCCGGTTGGCATCAGCCTGCTCATCCGCGATGTGGAGGAGCTCCTGCACGCGAGCGTGCTGGCGGGTCTGCTCCTCACCCTCCAAGTTGGGCAGTTCTTCTGCCGCGGCTCGTGCCGCCCGCAGGTTCTTGATGGGTGTGCTGTAGGTGGGCTGGATGAGGGCGGGCGTGGGATCCGGCTCCCCATCCTTTCCATTCTTCCGCCCAGCTCGCCGCCTTGGCGCCGCACCTGGCCGCGCCGGGTCGACTCCGCGGTAGCCGGAGTGAAGCCATGCGCGTGGTCGTACTCGCGCCGGGTGATCTCGAGTTGCTTGCGGGTTGCCGCCAGCTCCATGGCCTCCTGGAGGAGGATCTATCTCTCCATGGCGAAGTTGGCTTCCGCTTCCTCCGGGTTATCCCCGAGGTTAACCGGCATCAGGAGCCGATCAATGGCTTCCTCCATCGGATTCCGAGGCTGTGGAGACGCGGAAGTTCCGCCCTCGTCCACGCCTCGCTCCCGCGGTTGGCGGGGGTGAGAGATGGAGCCGGCCATCATGACCTCCACGCCGTAGGAAGCGACGGAGGCGCTACCGCCCGGATCTGGCAGCTCCGTGACAGAGACGATCTCCCTAGGGAAACGCTCCGGAACGGTGGCGATGTAGACGGGGAGGTCGCCGAAGAGCAGGATGGAGCCATTCGCCGGGAAGGAGGTTCCGACAAAGCATGAAGCGTTGTCGATGACGCAGTCGAACTTGCCGAGCATGAGCACCAGGCTGGAGGCCACGTGCTCACCGGCTGAAATGCGGGGTCCCGTGCGGAACGTGACTCCGATCGAAGCCATCTGCCCCACGGTGGGCGCCAACTGTCGTTGTATTGGGAATGGTAGTACCTAAGAAGGTTAGATAGAGGTGTGGGGACTAGCAGGGAAGCTATCGACGGCGTCCGCGGGTGGGATTGGATACAAGCAAGCATAGCAGGATGCAGGAAATACCCAGGTCTGGAGCCCTCGTGGTGAGGTAAAACTCCTACTCCTACCGATCTGACTATGAATGGTATACGAACTACAAGTGCTCCTCGAGCTGTATTCTTTTGCTACTGCCTTAAATGCACTGAGACCAACCCTTTTCTACTGAGGCCTTGCCTCTCCTTATATAGGCAGAGAGCAACGGTCTCGCTGGCCAATCCGACTGGCGGGCCCCATAGGTGGGTCCCAGCTGGTTGGTCATCTACAGTATCTGATACAATATGTCGCATCGGAGTATGAGCGGTATGGCTGTCGTAGGCACAGTGGACGCCGTGCGAGCCCGTTGGCAGCATCGGGCCACTGTTCCTGCGTCATCCCCGCAAGTCTTCGGTATGGCCGAGTAGTTGCCAGTCTTGTCGTCGTACAGGGCGTACCACGCACTGATCCGCACGTCGTCATGTCTCCTTGATTGGTTCCGGCTACGTCTCTGTAGCCGGCTGCTTCTCGCCGATCCAGGCCCGGCCTGCCTTGTCCGGCTGCACTTGGCCAGCCGGACGTGATCCAACTCCCCTGTTTCTTATTCGGTTGGGGTATATGGGGATCATCCCCCCGACACACACCACCCCCTGGCGCAGGCCACCCCAGGCCATGCCACCAGGTGGTGTGGCTGCCCTGGTCCACTCCAGCCTCTCCCCTCTAGCGTATATTATCCTCCTGAAGCCCTAAGACTCGGGGAGCAACCACAGAAAGATTCCGCCGCCTCTGCGAGGCAGAAAACACCGAGAAAGAAAGATCTCTCCGGCAGACAGAATTCTACCGAGGGAATTCCTTCCCGGAGAGGGGAGATTGTCGGCATCATGACCACCATCAAGCTGGACTTCATCGGGATCATCATCATCATCACCACCATCATATCCACCAGCACCATCATCACCACCTCTTACCACTGTAACAATTGGGTTGAATCTTGCATAGTTCTTAGGGGAAACTTTCCCGGTGTTGATTACTCCTTGTAGTTGATGCTATTGAGTGAACCATTCAATTATCGTTTATGTTCAGATTGTTACACATCATTATTTCATCTCTGATCATGATCCATATGATGTCTTGTGAGTAGTTCGTTTTGTTCTTGAGGACATGGGAGAAGTCATGTTGTTATTAGTAGAATTGTGTTGAGAAAGATTCAATAGTTTGATATTTAAGTTGTGTACTTATTCTAGTGGTGTCATGTGAACGTTGACTACATGCCACTTCACATATATGGGCCTAGGGGAATGCATTGTGTATTTGGCTACTAATCGTAGGGGTTGCTGGAATGACAGAAACCTGAACCCCCATTAGGAAACCATTGCACAAGGGATGTCAGGGTCTTAGAGTTTAAAGCTGTGGTTAGGTTTCTACCTTAATTACTTTCTTGTACTTGTGGATGCTTGCAAGAGTATAATCACAAGTATGTGTTAGTCCTAGGAAGGTCGGTACATTAGCACATGTTCACCCACACAACACTTAGCAAACTAAAGAAGATTAATCAACTATATGAAGCGAAAGCACTTGACGATATTCCCGTGTGTCCTCGAGAACATTTGGTCATCTTAATTAATACAACCGGCTTGTCCTTTGCTAAAGAAAGGATTGGGACACTTGCTGCATTTATTCTTATTGTTTTTTATTTACTCGTACTTTATTTACCTGCATTATCAAAAACCCCTAAAAATCCGTTTGCTAAGTATTTACAGAGAATTCCCGCTCCTAGCCACTCGCCAGCACCTTCTGCTCCTCGTTGGGTTCGACACTCTTACTTATCGAAAATACTGCGATACACCCCCTATACTCATGGGTCTTCATTCTCCGATGGATCCCGCCACCAAAGGCCTGATCCACCTTTCCATTATAGGAACCCTTCGAGGCGGGTACCGGCGCCTTTACACAACTAGCGGGGCACAACTCCACAACCAAATTGGATTCTCCTGTAATGACAACAAGCTGCCACAAGAAAAAATTATCAATAACAAAACACAAGATCTAGATATTAACAAGAATACTAGATCAGGGATTTCTCCAAATGAATGGAGAGGAGTTGATGCGCTTGATTCGTGATGGTGATGAAGATTGTCTCCTCCTTCAATTCCCCCAAATATCAAAGCCTTCGGGTGGTTGAAGTGGGATATCTAGAGAGAGCTCTTGCAATGGGTCTGACACTTTTCAAATGAATCAAGAGTTCTGCTCGAAGGGGATGAAGGGGCTTTTATACACCCCCTTCTCCAACTGAGCCTTTGGGGGCCGGATTATCCGACCTGGGGAAAACTCCGCCCAGACTCAGATTATCCGGCAGAAAATCCGCCTACGAATAGAAGCTCGCACAGGCTGGCCCTTGACACCTTCTCATGGGGACCGGAATATCCGGCCCTAGGGGAGGGCTAGATTATCCGGCTGGGGGGAAATTCCACCCCAGCCACGGAATATCTGGGGGAAATTCCACACCTAGACAAAAGCTCGCGCAGACGCTCTGTTGGGCGATTCCCCTGGGCTGGATTATCCGGCCCAACATGAGGGCCAGATTATCCGGTCCAGGGAGAAAATCCGCCCTAGAGCCGGATTGTCCAGGGAAAATCCGCCCCTAGACAGAAGCTCGTGCACAGCCAGCCCTGGCCAAGATGGTCCGGCCGGATTATCCGGCCCATGATGGGGGCGGATAATCCAGTCCCCCAAATACACAAAACTTTCCTGCAACACTTAGTGCACATTAGAAATTCCATGGTATTGTTATCAAACACACAAAACATAGGAAATCATGAAATGTTCTTTCAATCTCCCCCTTTTTGGTGTTAGATGAAAATACTAGGATTTGCAAGAAAGTTCACAAGACCAACAACAATAAATATATGAAAGAGACCCCCCCTCAATGTGTGATACTAGAAGTTTGTATTTGAATACAAATGCACACAAATAGGTGCGAGTCTATTCCATTGAAATATAAACAACATAATCATACCACCGAGATAGAGAGAGGCGTCCTTGATATAGCCACTATTATCAATGTGATAACCATTATAAGCGCCTTCCTCGAGATAGATAACCAACAGTATAGGATATGATAGATGAATCCATAGGCGTAATCCACGAGATAAATCTAGAAATCCACAAATACAAAGTTTCATACAAACCACAAACCACAAAACGACGAATGAAAAAGTGCAAATGCTTGTGCCCGACCCATGCAAATCCTCGGAGACCTAATAGAACTAATTCTCCCCCTTTGGCATCGAGACGCCAAAAAGGAAGAAGAGAAATGCTAACGCCCAAGGAATCACTCGTAGTCGTCATCCTCGTCCTCGTCCTTGTTCCCATCCTCGTCCTCCCCCTTTGGGATACCATAAACCAAAGTTAGGGGAATGAACCAAATATCGGAAGATCCTCTTGACCGCCACTAAGTGGCTTTCTTTAGGAGCTGCTTGAAACCTTGCACACATCTCCACACTCAACACAATATCGATGCGCAGACGTAAAGAAGAGAGCCGATCATGGACCAGTATACCTTTTGGTCCACATCTTTACCATGGGGGTTAAGTTCAAGGTGACATTTTGTTTGCATCGGAGTGGCGATGCTATTAAGATCCGTTATCTTGAATCTCTTGAGCATGTCTTGGATTTATTTAGCTTGATTGATGAAGGTTCCTTCTCTAAGTTGCTTGATCTCGAATCCAATAAAGAACCGTAACTCCCCCATCATAGACATCTCAAACCTGTTAGTCATAAGCTTTTAGAATTCATCATTAAAAGCTTTATTAGTAGAACCAAAGATGATGTCGTCTACATATAGTTGGCATACGAAAAGCTCCTCCTTAACCTTCTTAGTAAAAAGAGTGGGATCGATTTGCCCAACTTCGAAGCCATGGTCTAGCAAAAGCTCTTTAAGGTGCTCATACCACGCACGTGGGGCTTGTTTAAGGCCATATAGTGCCTTATCGAGTTTGTAGACATGGTTCGTGAAGTTAGGATCCTCAAATCCCGGGGGTTGCTTTACATATACCAACTCATGTAGAGGACCAATAACAAAAGCACTCTTAACGTCGATCTGCTGCAATTTAAAATTATTATGGGCAGCATAAGCAAGAAGGATACGGATGGACTCAAGACAAGCCACATGAGCATAGGTCTCACCGAAGTCAATGCCCTCAACTTGGGAATAGCCTTGTGCCACGAGTCTCGCCTTGTTCCTCACAACAATGCTATTCTCATCTTGCTTGTTTTTAAATATCCATTTAGTGCCGATAACATTGCGGCAATCCTTGGGCTTCTCCACTAGTTTCCAAACCTTGTTGCACTCGAAGTTATTCAACTCTTCATGCATAGCAAAAACCCACTCTGGATCTTCAAGAGCTTCAAACACTTTCTTGGGTTCCACCATTGAGATGTGAGCTTGATGCTCACCAAAACTTGCCAATTCCCTTCTTGTGGAAACTCTTCGTCGAAGATCACCTACAACTTTGTCAAGAGTATGACCCCTTAACTCAAGGTTCCGATCAGAACGAGCCTTGAGACGAAGTTCAATAAGCTTTATGTCTCTTGGTGGAATAGTTTCATCGCTTGAGTCTTCATTGGAATCATTTGCTTGACCTTGATTAGTAGCCTGATTATCAGTAGTAGGAGATGATGAAACTTGCCCTTAAAGTGGATCAACAGCCATAACAGGAGGTTGCTGATCATCATGAGTTTCAGGGCCGGATAATCCGGACTGGGAGAACCTGAAACATATTCACCAGGTTGCATGTAGCTTGCTTGAATTGGCGAGGGGCCGGATAATCCGGGGTCAGCCGGAAATCCGGCCTGGGGCTAGCAGTAGTTTCTTCGATATGATGAGCAATTCGGTCGTTGGTGGAGTGGTGGCCGGATAATCCAGTGTCGACCGGATAATCCGGCTTGGACCAATCAGGAGCATGTTGACCTTCAGCATTTGGTGGAGATGGTGCAGAAGTTTCTCCGGTGGTTGGAGCATGTTGAATCTGTGTAGATGAGGGCTCGACATGAGTAGATCATTGTCCTTCCCGATCCGCCACAAGGGGTTCCTCAATGGGGCGGAAAAATCCCACGCCCATTCTTCTTATGGCATCTTGGGGTATTTCAACATCTACATCACAAACATCAACTTGCCCCACCCGGGAGCCATCATTTTCCTCGAACACCACACTACAAGATTCTACAACAATTCCAGAGAGCTTATTGTAGACTCTATAAGTGTGGGATTCGGAACCATAACCAACAAAAATAGCTTCTAAAGCCTTAGACTCAAATTTAGATAAACAAATTCCCTTGATGAGAAAGAAACACTTACACCCAAATACCCGAAAGTATGAGATGTTTGGCTTGTTACCAGTAAGTATTTCATATGGAGTGTTGTCCAAGATTTTATGGAGGTATAACCGGTTGGATGAATGACAAGCGGTAGAGATTGCTTCAGCCCAGAAGTTATATGGAGACTTGAATTCAGCTAGCATAGACCTTGCCATATCCATTAGAGTCCGGTTCTTCCTCTCGGCAACACCATTTTGTTGAGGGGTGTACGCAGCAGAATATTGATGTCTTATCCCCTCTTCACTAAGGAATTCTTTAAGGTGTAGTTCTTGAACTCGGAGCCGTTATCACTTCTTATTGCCAGAATAGGGACATTGTGTTAACGTTGAACCTCGTTGGCAAAGTCAATGACCGTTTTTTGAGTCTCGCTCTTCAACTTGAAGAAATAGACCCAAGTGTATCTTGAGTAATCATCAACGATCACAAGGCAGTACTTCTTCCCACCAAGTCTTGCATGAGATGGAGGTCCAAAGAGGTCCACATGAAGGAGCTCTAAGATCCTTTTGGACGAAATAATAACCTTCCTTCGATGAGGAGAGTCATGCATTTTCCCTTCAACATAAGCCCTGGAAACACGATCTTTGGCAAAGGAAACATTTTCTTTTAGTCCAAGGATGTGGCCACCCTTTTGGAGACTTTGCAAAGTTCTCATATTGACGTGGGCTAGTCGGCGATGCCATAACCAACCCGCGTCAGCCTTTCCGAAAAGACACATCAGGCCTATAGTGGTTTTCCCCGAAAATTCCACCACGTACATGTCATGTTTGACATATCCCACGAAAGCGACTTTTAGAGACTTGCTCCAGAAGAGTACCACCAAGTCAGCATCAATAAAAACTACAAAGCCCATCTTACCAAGGGCGCGAAGAGAAAGTAAGTTGTAACCAAGGGTCTCAACAAGAATTACGTCCACGAGAGAGATATCGTGAGTCACCACAACTTTGTCGAGACCCAATACCTCAGATTTTGACTTGTCACCATAGGAGACGGTTATATGATCATGATTTGGCCGCATCTCCATGATGATCTCCTTGCTTCCGGTCATGTGACTCGTGCATCCGCTATCGAGTACCCATTTAGACCCACCGGAAGCATAACCCTGCAAGAAGGTTACTTCTTGGTTTTAGGTACCCATTTTTCAATGGGTCCTCTCATGTTAGTGACAAGGGTCTTGGGAACCCAAATAGACCAAGGAATGTAACAATCATAAGGACCTACATAACTAGTATAAACATCACCATAATAGTCACAATATAACTCAAAGTTAGGATTGTTAGCCCCTGCAACACCATCATAATTAGACTTGTTATTGGTGGTGGTGCTAGTCTTTGGTTGAGCAATCTTGCTCTTCTTCCTCTTCTTCTTCTTCTTCTTCTTCTTCTTCGTCTTCTTGTTCTTCTTATTCTTTGTCTTGGGAATATAGCCAAGACCCTATTTTCCATTGTTTGTCCTTTGCTTGCTAAGTATCTCATCTAGAACTTCTTTACCTTTGTGTTGAGATCCCATTGCATGTTCTTCTTGTCCACGAGAAGATGTGGAGGTGTTGGGCACATCATACTTATCCAATTGAGTTTGGAGCTGGTCACGAGACTCATTTAGAGTAGAGTGTTCAATCTCCAATGCCTTGTGAGCAATGTCAAGTTTCTCAAAATTCTCCGAGAGTCTAGCATGAGCAGCCCCAAATTCAATCTTTTCCTTCTTTAGTTTCTTTACCTTGGCAAGAGCGTTGTCACGTTCTTTGATGAGCTGAGCCACAACTTCTTCATGTGACTCCTCAATTGATTCGAGTCTCTCTTCCAAGGATACCCGAGCTTCCTCTTCTTCTTCCAAGGCATTATTCAAGCAAGCTATCTCCAAGGCATCTTATCTTTCAATTCTGCCCTTTTCTTCGAGGAGATCTTCGGCTTGGGCAAGTTGACTCATAAGAGCATCAAAATGAAGTTTGTGCTCACCTTGCAAGTTAGTGAAAAAGTTTTCCAACACAATAACTTCTTCTTTCATCTTAAGACATGTATGATCCTCCATATCCATATTTATGTTAGTCTTAGGAAATGAAGAACTAGAATATGATACCTCGGACCCTCTTGCCATAAGACAAGTGACGTTGTTGTTGATGACGTTTTCGTTTGGTGAGTCGAAGAGTGATGATGGAGTCGATGTGGTGGCTATAGCAGCCACCTCACGAGAACTATCTTTATCCTCTTCATCTTCACTTGTAGAGGAATATTCTTCTTGTGCCACCAAGACAATCTTGGGTTGCTTCTTGTAAGGGCCATTTTTTTTTGATAAATGGCTTCTTTCTAGGTGCCTTGGATTTTTATTTAAGGATGAGTCTGCCACCATTGTCTTCTCTATTTTTATATGGACACTCAGCCACAAAGTGTAGCCTATCTCCACAATTGTAGCATGTTCTCAGTTTTGGGCCATTCTCTCTTCTTCCACTTGACCCATTCTTGCGTTCGAGTTCTGACTTGGCCTTGGCTGGATCCTTCCAAAAGTACCTTGCATAGAATGCCATGTACTCACCATGAGCATGCTTGACATCATCGGGGCAGTCCATGGAGACACCCTCGAAAGCTCTTTCGTCCTCATCTTGCTCAACAACATTTTCCTTTAGAGAAACATTTACCCCTTTTTGCATTCCAATGGCACGGGTACGAGCATCTTCCGTGTTCTTAGCTGCAACCTTGAATGACGCCATTTCTTGCATGACTTCATTGGAAGTCATTTGATGGTAGTTGTGTCTTCCTTGCAAGCTCTTCAAGTCCGTTGGCTCAAAAGGCATTAGAGCACTCATGTATTTCCTTTTTATCCAAGCATCATCAATGTGAGTGGCTCCATGCTTTCTAAATGTTGTTGCGATTCCCTTGAGTCTTCTATACATATCTTCATGGTTTTCACCATCCAACATGTAGAATCCTTCAGCTTCATTACTAAGGGCATCATACCTATTCCTTCTCATGCTTTCATTTCCAATAAAGAGGTCGGTGAGAGCATCCCAAGATTCTTTAGCTGTGTTGAGATGCTCAATGTGGGCCATGTCCTTGGGACCCACTCCGAGTTGTATCATGTGGAGAGCTGTTGCATTCAATTGGCTATCCACAACTTCTCTTCTTGTCAAGTTGGTGTGATCTCCAATATGAAGGCCCTCTTCGATAATCCTCGAAAGTTCAATTGAAGAGCTGCATACATGAGACTTCATTAAGAATTGCCATTGATTAAATGAAGATGCAATAAGCTTGGGTGGATCACCCCTATTGTTTATATGAGGGTGAGGGATAGGTGGGTTGAGGGAATATAAGTGATGAACCTCACTATATTCCTCCTTACCACTACCCTTCTTGGAGGCGGAACCATTATGTTTTTCACCTACCACTTCATCTTCCTTGGATCCGGTGTTAGCCTTTTCCTTAGATGATGGAGTGGCAGCCTCTGAGAAGGATGGAGATGGGGTTGTGGGTGATGAGAGGCGAGCAATCATTGGTTGCATCTCCTCCATCTTGGTCTCAAAGGATTTCAACAAGGTTGTTTCCAACGTCTTGAGGTCATCCATTGTGACCTTATCCACAACCTCATTCCCATTCTCCTTGGAACCCATACTTCTCTTAGGCGGTTAAGCCCGAATAAAGAGCCAGAGCTCTGATACCAATTGAAATGGATCGTATGGGCACCCAGAGGGGGGTGAATAGCTGCTACTTCAAATTTTAATGCTTTTTCAATTTTAGGCTTAACGCAAAAGGTAAATTCTCTAGATAATCTATTAAGAGGAATTTCCCTATATGCAAACCTATCTACTAGCGACTAAGAGGCGAGTGGAAAGAGGAACGAGTGAACCGTAGTGAAGCACGCGGAGACACATGATTTGTTTTACCGCAATTCCTTCCTTGTTAAGGGAAGTACATCTGCGTTGGAGGGGTGGGTGGTACTAAGACCACCACGCCACAATAGGCCTCACCCTGTTCTCCGATGGATCCCGCCACCAAAGGCCTGATCCACCTTTCCACTATAGGAACCCTTCGAGGCGGGGTACCGGCGCCTTTACACAACTAGCAGGGCACAACTCCACAACCAAATTGGAGGCTCCCGTAATGACAACAAGCTGCCACAAGAACAAGTTATCAATAACAAAACACAAGATCTAGATATTAACAAGAATACTAGATCGGGGATTTCTCCAAATGAATGGAGAGGAGTTGATGCGCTTGATTCGTGATGGCGATGAATATTGTATCCTCCTTCAATTCCCCCAAATATCAAAGCCTTCGGGTGGTTGAAGTGGGAGATCTAGAGAGAGAGCTCTTGCAATGGGTCTGACACTTTTCGAATGAATCAAGAGTTTTGCTCGAAGGGGGTGAAGGGGCTTTTATACCCCCTTCCCCAACTGAGCCGTTGGAGCCTTTGGGGTCGGATTATCTGGCCTGGGGAAAACTCTGCCCCAGACTCGGATTATCTAGCAGAAAATCCGCTACGAACAAAAGCTCGCGCAGGCTGGCCCTTGACACCTTCTCCTGGGGACCGGATTATCTAGCCCTAGGGGAGGGCCGGATTATCTGGCTGGGGGGAAATTCCGCCCCAGCCACGAAATATCCGGGGGAAATTCCGCCCCTAGACAGAAGCTCGTGCAGACGCTCTCTTGGGCGATTCCCCTGGGGCCGGATTATCCAGCCCAACATGAGGGCCGGATTATCCGGTCCAGGGAGAAAATTCGCCCAAAGCCGGACTGTCCAGGGGAAAATCCGCCCCTAGACAGAAGCTCACGCACAGCCAGCCCTGGCCAAGATGGTTCGGCCAGATTATCCGGCCCATGATGGGGGCGGATAATCTGGTCCCCCAAATACACAAAACTTTCATGCAACACTTAGTGCACATTAGAAATTCCATGGTATTGTTATCTAACACACAAAACATAGGAAATCATGGAATGTTCTTTCAGTACTGGATTATATGCAATTTTGATGGCACTTTCATTATCACATAAAAGAGGCACTTTGTCACAATTGACACCGTATTCCTTTAAAGTATTTGGATATCGATGATCAAATCCCGGACATGTAATATATCATGAGACAAAGGGATTAAGTTACTGTAACGTCCCAATATTAGAGCTTAGAAATAAGCTGAACATAGGTGTGTGCATTGCATTCATGCATACAAAAATCCGAATAATTTTCGCACAAACTAAATAAGCTAGTGAGGGGTCGGGATCTCTCTTATTCTGATGAAAGCATCTGAGAAAGTGCGACAGATTTCGACATGACCTCTATTGTATTTTTTGGTTTGAGGGGAAGACAATTCAGATTTGAACATTGAGTTGATATATTTGAATTACAAAAAGATGTGTAAATGGAATGATAAATAGTATTCAAATTGCAATAAGGAAATAAGAATTGAATTTATGAATAAGATACAATAGTTTCAAGTCTCAAATTAAAAAGAAACTAAATATTACACCGTCCTTTATAATAAAGGAATAAAACAACAATGTTCAAATTGGAATTAAAGGAAAAAGTATAAATTTTATTAATCTAAACAAATATTACAATGTAATTTACAATTGTCACAAATAGGAAAGAAAGGTTACAGAAGTATAAAAGGAAAGCCTAAACTATTTCGTAGTTACATATCTTCATATCCTCTTTTATTTCTTTAGCCTGCAAAACAAAATAAAAAGAAACACAAAAAAGAGCATGGTGAAAGAGTTAGTTGGGAATGGTTTAACTCTCAGACTTGGCAGAGAATTGTTGTTGCCTTGTTGTCATCATTGAGTAAGTTATAATGGAGGGGCCAAAGTGTAGTATCTGTTCTTATTTTAGGAATTGCCTCAGACTAGTGCATCACAGGCATGGGGCAAGTTTCACCGAATAGTAAAAGGCAAAAGGTAAAAACCCCAAGAAATATCAGGATGTACTTGATCTGATCCACACCTAGCAATAGACAGGCAGGCTGCTCACACACAGCATGCACATGATGTGCTGTCAACACAGGAGCAACTCACCAGAATAGGATAAGAGAGAGCTGTCGTAGGAGCTAAATTACAAGGCAGAACACACATGTTCCATCACACAGCTAAGAAACCATGAGTTTATCACTGCTCTGTCCACACAAATCACCAATCAACATCACATGGATTCCTAGATCAAGATTTAGCCCAAGAAGCACCAAGAGGATCGGGACAGGATCATAAGCTAGCTCAAGAGGAGGAACTAGCCAACAATCAATAAGAAGGCCAGCAGAAGATCAAGGTCAGCAGGAGAACCGCAGGTGCAAGTAACAACAACCACACCACCAGTAGTAGGTTGATTCTTAAGCTCATCATTTAGCACATGCTTTTATGAATGCAGAGCTAAGGTTGGATTGATGTGGTATTACTCTTAGTCTAGCATGCAAGTGGCATGTCTAGATCATCATTGAGTATTTAGGGAAAGAAAGTAGCAGATCATGTTGCTTAGACCTACTATTGTGCACACTCCACATGGGAGGCACCACAATAGCAGATCTTGTAGCAGCAGAAGCCACCAAGTGGGTTAAACACAAAAACCAGTACTAGATCTGCTCTTATTTCAAATTGGGCCTCAGCCTTTGCATCATAGGCTGGGACATGTGTACCCACAAATCATCAAGAACCAATGATCCAGGTCTTCCAGACTAGCCAAAATAGTAGCTAATCATAAAACTGTGAACTACACTACTGTGCACACTCAATAGAGGCACCACAGTAGAGTGGTATAACTAACAGAAGCCACTCTAGTTAATTGGCAACATGACAAATAAGGCAACATGCTTCTGTTCCATTTACCAGCCACCAAATGAAAATCCCAGATCATCTTCCTAGTTTAGTTACCTAGGAATCATATAGTTCAAATAGCAACCTGTCCAGAGAACATTTTAAATCATCATTGAACCATAGGTTCAGTTCTCCAAGTATACCTTATATGTGATTAAAGCACATCCAACTAGTAGGAATAGCAGATCTGTATATAGATGAATACATACTCCAATGCATCATCTACACATTGCTTGAAATATATGTGAGTGTATGTGGACCATCTCCATCCTTGGATAGAAATGATCATACCACTTAAGAAATGTTGATCTATTTATTAATGATCATAAAAGCTACCAGGGCATGTAGTAATATAAGAGATAAGGTCCAATTTACTAACCTCATTAAGGAAAGTAGGTTCAGAAAAGTAAAACAGGAACATTTGCTTGTGCTCCAACGGCATAACAGGGGAAAGGGCTTATAACCAATTAACAAATAAACTCATACCATTTCCCATAGCTTCCCGTATACTCAAGCACATTCCTTATAATCCACTAAATCTAATCTAATCAGCCACTAAGCTTGATCAAAGGTTCATCAGCACATAGTATCAATTAATCATCTAGGTTCACTAGATCAGCAATCAAGCACTGTACAATTACAGCAGGGTCAACTAAAAATAGGATCAGTTATTTCATCATCCATTAAGATTCATAGAAGATAAATTTAGAGAGAGTGGACAAGTACCTTGGACCTTAGATTTCTGCAGAGGAGGAGAGGAAGAAGGAAACCATCGGAGACTAAAAGGGGGGTGAACAACATCGGTGCAGCACCGAGGTTGTGGTGGCATTATCACCGTTATCCCATCGGCAGAGGCACAACATCATCATGTCTATTGAAGTAGACGCCGGGTTGCGTTGTAGCACCTTCTCGCTGGTATCCAGTTGGGAGGGGTGAGCTCCAATTCGCCAGAGAGCACTAGGAGGCCACGACCAGCCATGGAGGCGACAACCCAAGGCAGCCGCAACACCCACCACCACGGGAAAAACCAGGTCGGCTGGGTCGAATAGAAGCATCAGGGGGCGAGGTCGACGGACAAGAGGTTGTGGTCGTTCTCGAGCAGCAGCCGGAGGTGTTGGAACCAAGGAAACCACGCCGGCAGCTGAACCCTAGGCAGGGATAGGGTTTCCAGCGGTGCGCGTGATACATTGCAAATGTATCTATAATTTTTGATGTTCCATGCTTGGTTTTATCCACTTTCTTGTGTTTTGTCCACACTTTGGAGTACTTTTCATATGATTTTTTGGACTAACCTATTAACAAGAGCCACAGTGCCAGCTGCCAGTTTTCTGCTATTTTTGGTTCCAGGAAAGTCAGAAAATGAATATTCTCGGAATTGGACGGGACAAAAGCCAAAGTGCCAATTTTTCCGGAAGTCATCAGATGCTAGAATACGAGACGGAGAGGGGCCAGGGGGCAACCACACCACATGGCCGCGCGGCCCAGCCTGGCCCGCGCTAGGGGGTGGTCTGGCCAACTCCGGCACCCCCTCGGCCTCCCCTTCGGCCTATAAGATGCCCTCGGGATGAAAACCCTAAGTGCCCGATCAAAAATTCACGAAAGAGTCTATAGCCGCCGTCATCTCCATCCCTAGATCGGGAGGGATCTGAAGCTCTTCCCGGCACCCTGGAGGCCTTCTTCATCACCATGCAAGCCTCAGGTGTGATGCGTGATTAGTTCATCCTTGGACTATGGATCCACGTACTAGCTAGATGGCTGGTTCTCCTCCTTTGTGCTTTCATGTCTAGATCTTGTGAGCTCGTTCATGATCAAGATCATCTATTTGTAATTCTGCATGTTGTGTTTGCAGGGATCCGATGGATATTGAGATGTTATTTCAGATTGATTATTGATTCTATCATGTCTTTGTTATTTGTGATCTTGCACGCTTTCCGTTGTTAGTAGCTATCTTGGCCAAGTAGTTGCTAGCAACTCCAAGAGTTAGTATTTATGCTCGATAGTGGGTTCATGCCTCTGGTAATCTGGGGAAGTGATAGAAATCTCTAAGGTACTAGATGTGTTGTTGCTACTAGGAAGAAAACAACAATCCTTTGTTCATAGAACAATCGTATTGTTTACTTTACACGCAGTTCATAAAGCAATAATCTGTTGCTTGTAACTTAATACTGGAGGGGGTTCGGATGATAACCTGAAGGTGGATTATTGGTCATAGATGCAGTTGGATGGCGATCTATGTATAATGTTGTAATTCCCAATCAAGTTCCAAAGGAGTCAAGATGATTAGTATATGCATGTATTGCTTTCTCGATGTTTGTCAATTTCCCCGCTGTAATTTGTTCACCCAGCATGTTATCTATCTAAGGAGAGCCACCTCTAGTAAACTATGGATCCCAATCCTTTTTCTTTACTTACAATCTATAAACTGTTTACTGCTTTGTGTTTACTTTCTGCAAACTTTTACTTCTTTCTATTCGATACGTTTAATCCTTTATTTTCAGCAAAACACGGTGAGATTTACAACCTCATCGCAAGTTGGGGATAGAGTTATGTGGTTGTATTGTGTAGGTCTCCACGTTGCTACTAGCACCGGTAGTGCGCCCTGCCAAGGCTCAGCTAGCAACACCTTTGGGGTGTTTCCTTGCTCCTACTGGTTTGATTAAACCTTGGTTTCATAACTGAGGGAAACTTGCTACTGTGCTCATCATACCTTCCTCTTAGGGTTCCCAACGAGCTCTACATCAACACCACACCAACACTTTTCTGGCGCCGTACATTGAGCCATCAAGCATTTTTCTGGCGCCGTTGCCGGGGATTCAAGGACATCTTCACAAGGGGAGTCCCTCATAACCAATCTCTTTACTTTGTTATTTTTGTTTTGCTTAGTTTCTTTTTGCTTTGTTTGCTTGTTTCTTTATCAAAAACACACAAAAAATTTGTTTTACTAGTTTGCTTTCTTATTTGAAAACCCAAAAAATGACTACTCTTGAAAACACTAAGTTGTGTGACTTCACTAGCACCAACAACAATGATTTTATGACCACACCTATTGCTCCGCCTGTGCCTGAAGATACTTTCTTTGAGATAAAACCTGCTTTGCTCAATCTTGTTATGAGAGAACAATTTGCTGGTATTGGTAATGAAGATGTTGCTGCCCATCTAAATAACTTTGTTGAACTTTGTGAGATGCAAAATCATAGGGATATAGATGGTGATATTATTAAGCTGAAATTGTTTCCTTTCTCTTTGAGAGGAAAAGCTAAAGAATGGTTGAATTCCTTAACTAGGAATAATATTGATTCTTGGACTAAATGCAAAGATGCTTTTATTAGAAAATACTATCCTCCTGCAAAGATTATATCTATGAGAAGTGAAATAATGAAGTTCAAACAACTTGATAATGAGCATGTTGCTCAAGCTTGGGAAAGAATGAAATCTTTGGTTAAGAATTGTCCCACTCATGGACTGACTGCTTGGATGATCATCCAAACTTTTTATGCAGGATTGAACTATTCTTCAAGGAACCTATTGGACTTTGCTGCTGGAGGTACCTTTATGACCATCACTTTGGGTGCTGCAACAAAACTTCTGGACAATATGATGGTTAATTATTCTGAATGGCATACTGAGAGAGCTCCACAAGGTAGGAAGGTAAATTCTATTGAGGAAACCTCCTCCTTGAGTGATAAGATTGATAGTATTATGTCTATGCTTGTTAATGGGAGAGCCCATATTGATCCAAATAATGTTCCTTTAGCTTCTTTGGTTGCTCAAGAAGAGCAAGTTGATGTGAACTTCATAAGAAATAACAACTTTGGCAATAATGCTTATAGGAATAATTTTGGTAACAACAATTATAAGCCATATCCTCCCAACAATGGTAATGCTTATGGAAGTTCCTACAACAATAATAGGAGTGCTCCCTCTGAACTTGAAGTTATGCTTAAAGACTTTATTAGTAAACAAACTGCTTTCAATAAAACTATTGAGGAAAAACTCTCTAATGCTGAAAGAAATATAGCATCTTTGGCTGAAGCTCAATCTTCTTTGAATAAAATGGCTGCTAAACCTGAAACAAATGATAATCCCTTTGCAGCCACTAATGCTATACAAGTAAGAATTGATGAAAATGTTAGACTATTAGCTGAATTACATTCTAAGTGGGAAAGAGAAGATGAAATTGCTAGAAACATTAGTGTTTCTACTATCACTACCACTAGTGTTGAGGCTAGTAGTAGTTTTACTACTTTAGATGATAAGTATGGTTTTGATATTGATGGTTGCAATATCTCTGAAGTTATTAAGTTCCTACAAAAGCTTTCTAAAAGTCCTAATGCTAGTTCTATGAACATGGCCTTTACAAAACACATTACTGATGCTCTCATAAGGATTAAAGAAGAAAAGATGAAACATAAAGCTTCTACTCCTATAAAACAAGAAGATGGTTGGGAACCCATCATCAATATGAAAGTGAATGACTTTGATTTCAAAGCTTTATGTGATCTTGATAGTAGTGTTTCTATTATGCCTATAAGGATTTATGATATGCTTGATTTGCCTCCACTTGAAGATTGTTATTTGAATGTCCCACTTGATGGTAATGCTAAAAAGAAACTCTTGGGGAGTCTTAATGATGTTCTTATTATGGTTAACAATGCCTATGTCCCCGTTGATTTCTATGTTTTGGATGTTGAATGCAATGCTTCTATTCCTATTACTTTGGGAAGACCTTTTCTTAGAACTGTTGGTGCCATTATTGATATGACAGAATGCACCATTAAATATCAACTCCCACTCAAGAAAGGTATAGAACACTTCCCTAAGAATAGAGAGAAGATTTATTTTGCTTCTCCTATGAAAACAAAATTTGGTCTTAATGCTTCTTCATTTGAGAACACTTGATTCTTTTTGTTGCTTCTTATGCCTAACTTAAAGGCGTCAAATAAAAGTACTTATTAGGAGATAACCCAAAAGTTTTAGATGAGTCTTGGAAGTTATTACTTCAGTAATAACCGCTCCTTATCCTTTTTATTTTCTTTTTGTGCCAAGAGTAACCTCTAATGAGAGAGAAGTAATGATTGGGAAAGTTGTTGTCCCGGAACAGATTTATGGGCTTCACCATAATAAATCGTGTAAAATCTCTGAACGTTCTTTTGAGGCGTGAATTTTTGTGCTTCTGACCCAGGTTGTTATATAACTTTCGTTAGCTTAACACTTTTTGATTTGAGCAATAGAAGGTCTTCGAAAAAATTCGTATTTACCTGTTGGTCTGTTTTGACAGATTTCTGCCATTTTCTGCATTTGCTTCTTGTTTGTTCCTTTTTGAGTTCTTTTGGGGAATTGAGATTTTTGAGGGAAGTGCTACAGTAGCTAGTGTTCTAATTGAAGTTTATTTGGTGTTAGAACTGAACCTTAAGACCTTTTATCTTGAGTGCACTAATGTTGCTAATAAAGATTGTGAGAAGTTCTGTATGAAGGAAAAATTTCAGGTGTATGGAAGGAATGAGTAATGCGATGAAGGATGGACTAAAGCTCAAGCTTGGGGATGCCACGTGTGTCACCCCAAGAAATATCCAAGAAGTACAAGCATCAAAGCTTGGGGATGCCCAAGGCATCTAGGCATCCCCATCTTCATCAATAAAAATCACAGGTTTCTTCCAAACGCTTCATTTTTTATTGTTTCATGCACAGTTGTGTTGTTCTTGGAGCGTCTTATTTTTTGTTTTTGTTTTTCGTTTGCTTGGTTTGCTTAGTTTGCTGAATAAATTGGTTGGACCCCCTCTTTCATACATTGGTTTGCAAATAGTTTGGTTTGGTTTGGAAAAGAGTAGGAAAGTCCATACTTATGTGGTAAAAAGAGCTTGTTTTTTGACTGTGGCATATGCTTTGTCATGCCATGCTTGATATTGTTTTGGCTTTATGCTTAGTATTCTTTTCTGTAGCATGACTTGTTATAAACAATTTAGATTGCTTAATGTGCCTTGGATGAATCATGCGTTGTTTTAGCATATTAAAGCATAGTATAGTGGTATTCTCCTTTGATGCTTTATTTGGGTTGACTTGGCGCATGATCACACCATGTTATGACTATCCCAAGTCACCATAAGCCTTTATGATCTTTTAGTTTTCAACTTGTAGTATCACTTTATGCTTTGATCAGGGATGTTTTCTCACTCTGCATGATTATGGCCATTATTGCTCTCTTAGTTTGTCGCTCCCAGTCTTTTGCTAGCCTCCACAACCAAGTATGAGTTCCACTCATGCATCCAAGTTATTCCAAAGAGTCCACCATACCTACCTATTAGCTTATGCTATTCCAAGTATATTCATGCTTTTGTTTACCTTCCAAATTAAACTTGTTATGAGAAAACTAGTGGTTAAAGCTGTCACGAACTTGATGGCACACTTTACTTTTCTTTCCCTTAATAAACTTGAACCATTGTGTCATGTATGTTGTATATGCTTGCACTTATTTGTTGGGGATTAGCAGAACCATGCTTTCATGGGGAACGCTTTCAACATTGCACTTGGTACTTGTACCTAGTTGATATCATGCTCTTTTGTATATGGATGTCGTCGGTGTAAAATGAAAGGGGAGCTTGTAAGTCCATGGAGTTTTGTATATGTGTTAGAGAAACGCTTGGGCCGCTGGTCTAATCCATGCTGACATGGTGGAAACCTGCAGCGTAACCATAATGAGCTGTCTATGAAGCATTCTTCTTATAAAAAAAGAGTCCTATACTGAAAAAAAGAGAAAAGGAAAAAAGAGATTATGAAAAGAAGAAAGAGAGAAAAAAGCACCATATTCCCATGGTAAATAAGAAGATTGCTGAGATGCTCGTTGTCTGCTTGCCTTGTCATTTTGATATGGGGATTCTTCTGTATCATCGGGCAAGGGGTACCCCGTTGGCGGTTCTCTATGATACACATGTACTTACGATGACAAGAACTTACCGATGACTAAACTTGAGTAGCATGAGGAGCGGCCCTCGTATAGAAGGGACATGAGATTTCTAACTTATACTTCGTCAAGCATGTACACCATAGTTTGTTCACTTTAACCTTAATCACTTCAAGATGCTTATGATAGGGGCAATGAGAGCTGAAAGCTATAAGTACCATAATTTTTGGAAGCTCTTTATGAGACTTGAATCACTACTTCCTCCTATGAAGGCCTTTCTTCACCATTATATTGAGTCTCCACCTTCTACCTTTATGCACCTACTTTGAGAGCATAGTGGCCATTCTTAGTTCTATGTGCATTGTTCCAAGACTAGTTGATTGATGCATACCTTGATATTGCTTGTTTTAAACTATTTGTATCTAGTCACTCTTATGAAGTTTGAAGGTGTCCTATGCATTTATATTTGCTACTCTTTGAGGGACAAGCTGAATACTATTATGCTATGTTTCCTTTATGTGAAACAAACAAACGTCTTGCAAAGCATTGTTATTCATGAATCTTTTGTTTGTGCCTTTTCATGTTGCATCATAGTTCTTTGTCTTATTGCTAGAACTTTGTCTTTCATGTTATGATTGAAGTACTATGATCCCAGCTTTGAATATTTTACAAATACTTTGATCAAGTCTTTGATGGTGCATGTCACCACAAAAATTATTCTTTCTTTTTATCACTTACCTACTTGAGGACGAGCAGGAGTTAAGCTTGGGGATGTTGATACATTGCAAATGTATCTATAATTTTTGATGTTCCATGCTTGGTTTTATCCACTTTCTTGTGTTTTGTCCACACTTTGGAGTACTTTTCATATGATTTCTTGGACTAACCTATTAACAAGAGCCACAGTGCCAGCTGCCTATTTTCTACTGTTTTTGGTTGCAGGAAAGTCAGAAAATGAATATTCTCGGAATTGTACGGGACAAAAGCCAAAGTGCCTATTTTTCCGGAAGTCGTCAGATGCCAGAATACGAGACGGAGAGGGGCCAGGGGGGCACCACACCACCTGGCCGCACGGCCCAGCCTAGCCCGCGCCGGGGGTGGTCTGGCCGCCTCCGGCACCCCCTCGGCCTCCCCTTACGCCTATAAGATGCCCTCGGGAAGAAAACCCTAAGTTCCCAATCAAAAATCCACGAAAGAGTGTCATCTCCATCCCTAGATCGGGACGGATCTGAAGCTCTTCCCGGCACCCTGCCGGAGAGGGGAATTCACCCTGGAGGCCTTCTTCATCACCATGCAAGCCTCCGGTGTGATGCGTGAGTAGTTCATCCTTGGACTACGGATCCATGTAGTAGCTAGATGGCTGGTTTTCCTCCTTTGTGCTTTCATGTCTAGATCTTGTGAGCTCCATTCATGATCAAGATCATCTATTTGTAATTCTACATGTTGTGTTTGCGGGGATCCGATGGATATTGAGATGCTATTTTAGATTGATTATTGATTCTATCATGTCTTTGTTATTTGTGATCTTGCATGCTTTCCGTTGTTAGTAGCTATCTTGGCCAAGTAGATGCTAGCAACTCCAAGAGTTAGTATTTATGCTCGATAGTGGGTTCATGCCTCTGGTAATCTAGGGAAGTGACAGAAATCTCTAAGGTACTAGATGTGTTGTTGATACTATGGAGAAAACAACAATCCTTTGTTCATAGAACAATCGTATTGTTTACTTTACACGCAGTTCGTAAAGCAATAATCTGTTGCTTGCAACTTAATACTGGAGGGGGTTCGGATGATAACCTGAAGGTGGATTATTAGTCATAGATGCAGTTGGATGGCGATCTATGTATAATGTTGTAATGCCCAATCAAGTTCCAAAGGAGTCAAGATGATGAGTATATGCATGTATTGCTTTCTCGATGTTTGTCAATTGCCCCGCTGTAATTTGTTCACCTAGCATGTTATCTATCTAAGGAGAGCCACCTCTAGTTAACTATGGATCCCAGTCCTTTTTCTTTACTTACAATCTATAAACTGTTTACTGCTTTGTGTTTACTTTCTGCAAACTTTTACTTCTTTCCATTCGATATGTTTAATCCTTTGTTTTCAGCAAAACACGGTGAGATTGATAACCTCATCGCAAGTTGGGGACAGAGTTCTGTGGTTGTGTTGTGCAGGTCTCCACGTTGCTACTAGCACCGATAGTGCGCCCTGCCAAGGCTTAGCTAGCAACACCTTTGGGGTGTTTCCTTGCTCCTATTGGTTCGATTAAACCTTGGTTTCATAACTGAGGGAAACTTGCTGTTGTGCTCATCATATCTTCCTCTTGGGGTTCCCAACGAGCTCTACATCAACACCGCACCAACACTTTTTTGGCACCGTACATTTAGCCATCAGCATGTAGGGGCGCAGGCGCAGATAGAGGTGGCGGGGATTAGGTGGAGAGCCTGGAGAAAAGCTTAGTCGGCGAGCGGCCGTGGCTGATGCGGTCGGTGGTGGCCGGAGTGGCATGCGGCGATGCAGTCGCGCGAGAGGAGGGGTGCGAGGCTGTGTCTTGTGCGTGTGTGTGAGTGAGAGGAGGAGCAGGGGTTGGGCAAATAAGTATTCACCCTATTAAATTCTATATGAAATTTCATAAAATAAGTAAAAATCATTAAAAAATCCATAAAAATCATTTTTGTGTATTAGACTCAATCTACTACCTTATAAAATTATCAACTTAATTTTTTACAAATAAAACTTGAAGCAAATATTCTAAGACAAATAATCCTTTGTGGAATTTTATAAAAATAAGAATAATACTTAAAAATAAATAAAAATTATTTTTAAGATCTTTAATAAATATAGTCTACTATAAAAATACTGGATATATGGTTCCAAAGGTTTTTAAAGTAATAAATCCTTACCTATTATATAAAATACCTATTTTATAAATTCTTTAGAAACATTTCTTAAATAAGAAATAATCATAATATGATATAAAACCTTAAACCCTTTATATTCAAATGCTAGTTCCAAAACCATAACTTGGATATATGCAAAACTTAAAATATAAACTATTAAGTTTATAAAAATCTTATAAAACCTTAAATCCAAGTAAACCAACAATTTTAACTAAGTTTTAAACATCATTCATTTATGATAAAAGTAAATGCTCTTTACTTCTCAACTACATCATACTTAACGTGATTTTTTAAAACCCTAACACATTAATGTTATTAGCCAAATTTTCTTTATTTAATAAGTCAAATCAAATTCATAATAACCAAGCACATTTAAACTCATCATTCACTTAAATCGGAAGTGAATGATCTCACAGTGTCAACCATGCTTATTATAAAGCTTAAAACAAATACTTTAAACATATCACACCCTGGGTCTATTTATGTTTTAAAGCTAACTTTGGTCCATAAAATTATATAGATAATGTGTGGAGTTTAAATATGTTTTTATAGTTAACTTTTGTCTGTTTCAGTTAAACCTTAAAGCATCTCGAGTCCAAACTTATCAAGCCAATGCAAATGTCATCAATTATAATCTATTCATATTAACGATTGTTTAAACCTTATCAGTGTAATATTTTCCTCAAAGGCTATTCGTTTTGTCACTTCAAACGACAACCTTATAAATAAGTTCTTAAACTCTTAACAATCTATCACACCAACATCCATCGTAATTACTAGATAGTAATTCACCTCATTCTCAAAGTGTTATTAAACTTCACTTGCACACTTTGCATGTTAAACATTTAAATTCTTTGTAGTTATCTTATCTCTGAAGTAAACATGATAAATAGCCAAATCTCAAAGGTGTCACTTAAAATAAACTCATTCATGTTATTGGGGATTTATCTCGGGATTTTACAAAATGCATTACATTACTTATGCATCAACATATTGCCTCTTTAAACATTAGTCCTTACCGGACCATTGATGCTATTTATAGATTTTGGATCTTCTAGTATCTCGAAGACCGTGACTGCATAATCTTGCAATCACAAAAGGCAAGTTCACAACTTGGTCATGTCCTTTGATTATTTTCTATGCTTTTAACTCAACTATGTCATCACCTGCATTTCAAAAAGGTCAAAAACACTATTTTCCAAATTAACTGGAAATATCGGTTACTGGTCCAGGGTGATCAGCTAATCTATCATAATTGGAAATGGAAACGCCATTGTACAGTAATGTATCATCTAGGACTTAACAACCAATGTCGCCAGTGATTCTAGCGCTATATATTACGCGTCAACCATGAGATTTGGAATGGGACAGAGAAGTCAAATGTATCTTCGTCCTTTCATATGGAGGCAAGATGACCTTATCGTGACGTTGGGATTCCCGATGTGGATCCAACATATGGGTGGGCACCCTTAGGCCCCATGATTTTGGTATCTAGATTATCTATGAGTGGATGTCGGAGGTATAGTCGGACCTTTATGGAGCTTACCAGGGGCATCACCAGCTCATAGAGTCTTCGAGAACTCACCATGGTTGTAGCCTGCCCTAGTTGGGGGCTTAACGGAGGTGGAGTCAGCCTCGGAGGATTGTGCAGACATATGGGGTCACAGAGAGGGCAGCGATTGGCTTGGATCTTAAGTTGGGCCTCAAACCAAGGAAGCTTGAACGGGGACATACTCCCGGTTGTGCAACAAAGCTTATGGTCTCTTGTGGGAAAAGTGACGCACCTCTGCAGAGTGTAAGAATTGTGACATGTTACTCCCTGTTCTGGGAAGGAGCTACGAACGCGGCAGGAAAAAAACCCCACGAAGGTTCTGGTCAACCTATGAAGGCTGTCAGACATAGTTTTCAAAATAAAAGTAACCTTTGAAGAAATTTTTATGAAAACCTGCATTTCCTACGACCTATGGTCTGTGGCTGTAGAGATAGTGCAGCATACACTCCATTTAGTGAACTTACTAAGTATGCTTGTACTCAACCGTACCTTCTTAACCCTTGCTAGGTTCTAAGCCATTGAAGACGATGTCAACATCAATTTCTGCTCAAGAAACCATCATCGACAACTCAAGTTCTTCAATAAAGTTAATGAAGTCAACATATACATCAGCTGAAGTGAACATAAAGTGTCGGTTTAGATAGGAGTAGATTCTCTAGCCATAAAACCTATTTCTGTAGAGCATTGCAATAGCAGCAATGGCAAGCTAAATAGTTTAGATGCTAGTCTTAGTTACTAGATATTTCTGAGTTATTATTTCTGGTTCTTCTTTAAGAAGTTCTTTCTCTCTCTTTCACCTAGAGTGTGCTTTGGATCTTATCTAAAGAGCCGAGTTGTAATCTATAGTCATGTCTTGGACCTGATGTGTTTCTGTTGTACCACTCTGAGGGATGTAATACTAGTGAACGGTGTTTCATTGGTGTTATGTCAACCATTGTAGTGTACTACATCATGCAGTGGGCCGGGTCACCGCAGTTACTAGGGTTAAAGGTTCTCATGATCACAGAAGTCACTCTTGAATGTGTAGGAGTCAGAATGGATCTCCAGGTCCCGCTTCAGATTATTGATCTAAGAGGGGTCTCGATCATGTCTGTATTATTCATGACCATAGGGTGACACACTTAAGGGTTGCCAAACACCATTTGGAGCAAATATGTTTCAGACAAAAGAATTGCAAAGCGCTAGAATTATTTCAATGGACACCAAAATTGTTTTGGGTGAAATTACTGAAATTGGTTCTGCATGTGATATTGAAATATTGTAGGGTTTTTTATGTGAATGTTTGTTAATTAAAGTAATTAACAAAATTCTGAATAAAATAAATAGAAGAGTTTTATTAAATAAAAGTTGCATTAAATTTGGTGGAAATTTGATGCATGTGAGTGGAACTTTGAGTGGAGGCAAAATTGATGTGAGTGGAGCTTCCACCACATGAATGAGGAAGAGGTGGGGGCACCCCCCATGGGCGCCGGCCATGGGAGTAGAGGATCCCCCTCTCCTATAAAAGGCCCCGCTCTCCCCCCTCACAAAACACACTTCCTCATGAAGGATCTCTCCCCCTCTCTAGATATATTCCCCCATGGTCTCGGATTAGCGAGATACATGTTCCTGATGACATTTCGTCTGGAAGGAGTTGCTGCTTCTGCTGATTCACTAAGCGAGGAGCTGGGGATTGTTCGGTGGCCTGAACGTGTGTGCGAGGATGGATGCGCTACTGATTTGCGGTGCTAGGACTTCCACACGATCTTGAGATCGGCAAGCGTTCGACTACATCATCCACGAGTTCCATATTGTTAACAAAGCTTTCTTGTCTTCGAGGGTAAGTTCTCTATGGATGTATATCCACCCGTTGCTTGCATCTAGTAGATAGATCTTGGCGTATAATAGTTCCCATCGTAGGATTTTTTTTGTTTTCTATGCTGCAAACCCAATAGTGGTATCAGAGCCTGATCTATGCATAGGTGCATTGCATGGGTAGTACACATATGTTTATATGTGGGCGATGATGATCATGTTATTGCTTCTTTCATGTATTTTGGATATTGGTGGCATAGTGGGATGAAGCGGCCCGGACTACCTTTACATGTCCTTGTGCATGAGATCGGTTCCATGGCTGACATGCAACTAGTTTTGTATAAGTGGCTAGCGGGTGTCTGTCTCTCCTACTATAGTCAATATCTGATTTACCACGAGTTGCTAATAACTTAGTTATCATCGTTGTGGTTCCATGTTTGTAGGTAGGACTGGTTCTATCTTCGAAAGCTCTAAGCCACGTAAAACTTGCAATGGATAAATTAGAAGCGTCTAGTTTAGATTGTTGCTGGGCTACTGTCATGATATGGTAATGTTGTAAGTTGATGTATAGTTGATACTCTTACAACACACCTAACGTGTAAGTTACATAGACCTTGACCTTACACACAAAGGAATGATATACATCATACCATGATGCACGTGATGGTGATCAAATGCATGGACCATATCATTCCACTTTACACATATGATGTTTGCATCTTATATTGCTAGTTTGGCATTTTAGTAGCATTATAAGATGATCCCTCATTTAGATATCAAGATTAAAATGTGCTCTTCCTTAAGTATGCACCGTTCTATGGATCGTGTTTCGAGACATCACGTGATGATCGGGTGTACTCGACTTTGCGCATTCATACAACGGGTGTAAGACAGTTTTACACACGCGAGTACTAAGGTTCTTACTTGGCGAGCCTAGCATGTAAAGACATGTCCTTGGAACATGGACCAAAAGGTTAAGCATGAGTCATATAGTTGATATGATGCCCATATTGATGCTCGCCTTTGAAGCTACACCGACTCACATGATGATCGGACTTGGTGTAGTGGATTTGGTTCATGTAATCACCAAAAAGACACGAGGTATGTTGTTTTTGAGTGGGAGTTCATTTGTAATTTGGATTAGGTTAACTCGATCCATCATAAACTTAGTCTAAACTTTACAAATTCTGTTGTAGATGGCACCACCTGCTTTTAATTTCAATGTGTTCATGGAGAAAGAGAAACTTGCAATGAATGGTAGCAACTTTACCGACTGGGCCATGAATTTGAGAATTCTCCTCAATGCTGCACACAAGATATATGTGCTAGAAGCGCCGCTAGGCCCCCACCAGCTCCTGATGCCCCTGACGAGGAAAAGAACGACTATCTGACTCATTAGGAGGATCACAAATTAGTTCATTGCGGCTGATGTTTGCAAGAGCACATATTGTTTGTAGCTAGTTTCGAAGTATAAATATCGATCCCACTGGGAGCCCAAAGGTAAGTGTTTATGGGTGAAGTCTCTGTCACACCCGAAGTTGTCACAGGTCTTCGAGTGAATTGACTACAAGTGTTGAAATAAGAATGGGGTTTTGATTAAATGAGATGTATTTAAATAGAACTAAAATGTAAACTTCAAAATATAAAGCATAAAAGTAAAGAATGACTTGGTTGTTTGTTGTTTCCTGCAGATGGCAAAAGAAGGCGCGGGGAGATTCAGTTCATGGTGATAGTGACTGTGCCAGGTGGACGAATGGTAAATGTAACAATTATAATCTTATAAATATATGCGTAGGCGAGCAACCCATAATTAGCCAGAACTCCTCTTGGTAGATTTCATTCCAACTTCAATAATCCTACTAGCCTGTTACCAAAACAAGGTCAGACACTAGATGATTAAGACCCTTCAGGTCACTTAGTGATTAAGCTCCTTGGATCGGACTAATGCAATAAGCATAGTGGTTCCTTGTTATCCTCGAGTCTACTAGATTTCCATTAATATCCCCAAGTCACCCGGGGGTCGCCAGTCCACTAGCGAACAAGATCTTATCTATGTAGAACAAAGCATCATATTGTTTGGGCCCTTAATTGGACAACAAGCATTAGGCATCCCACAGATAGTCAAGCACACATAATATAGTAATTAGAATCAATCAAACTAATGGAGAATATATGAAGGCACATCACATCTCACTAATCCCCTACATCTCCCACGCCCAATGGAATTACTCACACATGAGAGAAGAACGGATCATCAATATAATCAAATAAAGGGAATTTGTCTTTGTATTACCAGAGAGATCCACAATAAGGAATCGAAAAATATCCAACACAATTCAAGATGGGAAGAAACAATCTCAAACCCTAGTCTTGCAAGGTGGAGATCCCTCTCTCTCAAGTACAAGTAGTGGCTATGGGGGTGTATTGGCTAGGAGGTCGAAGATCATGGAGCGAGATGAAAAACATCTTCCCCTTCTTCTTCGGATCTCTTCTTTCTCCCTTTTGGATGGTATGGCAGCTGTTGTGTTGTGTTTTCGTCCTCCGTCCCTTCACGAAAGTTGTCCCTTTTGACAAGACAGAGGCGGCAGCAACTATACGGTGGGAACTATATGGCCGGAAAAATATTCCCGCCGTATAGTTGCTCGTTAAAGCTTCTGTATGCTCCACTCGAGTGCTTCCAAAGAGAGACTTGCTTGTTTTCTCCCGAATATTGTGTTTCTATTGTTAAAACCTTCTGTTGACATTCAGAACCTGAAACACACATTAAAAACCAAGTTTTCTTTGCTACCGAAGTATTAGCGTTAGCTAAATCCAGAAAATGATCAAATCCGGGAGAAAACCATCAATAAAAGCCATCAAAAATGTGTCAAATCTCACAGCTATCAACTCCCCCAAGCTTAGATGTTGCTCGCCCTCGAGTGATAAGCAAATAAGGAAGAATAGCGGAGATTCAAGACCGAAAATAAAGGAACTCACAAATTTGAATTGGTGTCAAATTCTTTTGTTCACAAACCCTGCAATCTTAAATATGATCATACAAGTATTCAAAAGATTGCACTGAGTCCACTTCCTAACCATGTATATCATGTTAGGAAGTAAATCATATGCCCAAGAAAGTGTCGAAAGTTTAGCTAGGAAAGTGAGACAAATTATTTTGGTGCCTCTCTTTGTTGAGAGATGAAAACTTTTTATTCTTGTTTGTTTAACCAACTAAGAGTACTCAAGTTGGCATCAAAACATTTAATTTAAGAACAACTCATCTACTCCTATGTCAAAATTTCAAGACTATCAAAGCACCTCTTTCTTTTCTTTTGCCTTTCAAAAACTTTAGCTCTTTCATAGAGAAATCATGCCACTATTTTTATCATATTTTAATTGGGCTGTGTTGTGCACTCGTGACCATGCCAATAAATAATCGTTGAGCAATAATGGGCCAGAGGAGTACTACAACTTCACTTGGAACGTGAAACCATGAGGAGACTCAAAATTTTACTCGTCATAGCATTGCTACAACAGACGTTTACATAACTCAATAGCCGAAATCAAGTGGTTTCCCACATTTAGATTGTTCATTGGCCAGTGGAGTTAATAGTTCCCATGGAGTATGACAGAGTTGTAATGACACGCGTAAAGAAATATCTTACAATAATTATTAGAAAAAGTAGTGGCATAATTTCTACTACTTCGAAGCATCCATTTTATCAAACAATTTCAATCAAGGGTACTATCAAGTCTATTTATATTAAGCTCAAATGGGATGGAGTAGTTCTAAAATTAACTTCTTTGGGCTAAACATGGACTCAAGTCATCTTTCAGATGCCTTTTCTTGTTGTAAAAATGTAGGAAGTAATACCAAGTTCATTGCTCATTGTTTCAAAGCTAAAAAGGAGACACTGGCTAAGGAATAGAATTTATAGGATAACAAGCTAAGTGGGGAGTGACTCCAGTGCAAGCGGGTAAATAATTGTAGGATCAATTTAAGGTTGCAGAAAGGATGATGAAAGGAATGTTATACCTCTTCTTGCTTGCTTCATTCTCGTATTTGAGTTGAACCCCCTCTATGTTTCCCTATTGCCAAGTCACCTGAAATTAAGCAATCTCCGAGAGAACAAAGAAACGGACTCGCAAATAAAGTTATAACTAATTTTTTTATATTTTCGGTTTAGACATGCAAAGCTGAAAATAAACATGCAACTTTTGAAGAAATAAAATAAATCAAAAAAGAAATAGAAAACATGAATGCAAAGTTTGGAGGTTTTCAAACCTCCCCCAAGCTTAGGCTATTGCCAGGCTCAGTTGTTGCCGTCATTTGGCGGCTGGTGTGGAAACTACTTGTAGTAGTCGGGGAAGTGGGTCATGAAGTGACTAAAGTTGTCAGTCAAAGTATTCACATCTTCATTCACTTCCTGAAGAGTGTGGTCGATCTCCCCAATGCGCTGGTTGAGCTGCTGGAACTCCTGATAGGGGACGTAGCTGTACCCCTGTTGTGGCTGGATGGGCCACGGGTCCCAAGCTCCCCCTTGCTACTGCTGCTATCCCTCCCAAGTAGGGTTATGTCCCTGCTCTTCCTCCTTCCCCTGCTCCTGATCCTCATCCTATTTTCCTCCTTCTTCATCTTCCTCTTCCTCGGGCTGGAGCTCGGCCATGATCTCCATCACTTGGTCCTTGGTGAGGATCCAAGTGTTCTTCTCCACAATCGAGAAGGCCTGTAGGCAGGGCAACTGAACCTGCTCACCCTGTGCATCACCAAGATAACTGAATTAATATTCTCGGAGCCTCCGGTTAGCATGGTAAACACCAAGGAAGCCACAAGCAGTCAAATACTTGACGTCCATGAGTTTGGAGCCGTCAATAGGTTTCATAACAGGTAGTACAATATTTAATGCATAGGCAAGGTGGTTACCAATCCACCAATGTGAATATCACCTTTGTTCTTGTTGTTTTCATGGCGAAAGTGATGGATGAGTAGAGCTGCAGGATTGGGGCTTTGCGGTGAAGTGGGGAAGAGAGCCTTGGTGATCATTGCCATGTTCGCATTGGCCATGGAGCCTATGTCACCTCCTCCTGGTAGTGTGTTGGCGAGGAACAGAGCATAGTAGCGGATGGTTGGGTTCTGAATGGTAAACATCTTCTTCTGATAAAATTGCATGCCACCATTAATAGAAATAACCTCCCAAGTCTCTCCACTTATGACGCTATAGAGGTTAGTAACAGTAGGCTCCCCAGTATGAGGGAACCTAAAAGCATTCCACAATTGTTCGAAATTTATGTCATAGTGCTGTCGGTTCATGGTGAAGCTTATCATGCACATATTACCTTTCTCCCTATGGTCGTCATCGAAGGAGGCAAGGAAATCATGGGTAAGCTCAGCATAGGTATCGTGGCTTGCAAAGCCAAGTACCACCAACCTCGCCCTTCTGCACATGAGATTGAAATCCTCCTTCAACCCTGCCACAGTGAGAAAGTTGTGGTCGGTCCAACATGTGGGCAGCACCCTCCTCGATGAGACAATGTCCAACTTGGAGTTGCGCGGGGCTCGGGACCCCGAGCTCGAGCCCACACCATGTTGGTGCTTGCTCGAACGAAAGAGGTTACCAATTTTATTCATCGTGATGCACTGATTTTCTTTACCATAAAACCTTAGGCATATAGTTTCTACATGATATATGAACGATTCTACATGGAAAAATTCAATCCTAACGTGAGAAATTAATAGGAAAAACAAAATAAGCTTGAGTTCATCCACTAGATCAATGTGAGAGTTTCAACCATGGAAATCTGAAAATAAAGCATGGATAGGGAGAGAAACATACCGATATGTTGATTCCCCCACTCAAATGAACGAAATCCGCGAAGAATCAAGAGTTCTAGATGGATTTTGGGAGGTTTGGAGAGAGAATATGAGAGAAATAATGAGGAGAGGAGGAAGACTTAGCCGCCTCGGTGTGATTTTGTGGTCGCACCAAACTATATGGCCGGAACTATACGGGCGGGTGATGTTGTTCTGCCCGTATAGTTGCGGCGATGCCGCCAACTAGGGTTTCTTTATATAGAAAATAGTTATACAGACGCAACTATACGTCCGGATCACAATGATCCCGCCGTATAGTTGGTCTTTAAACTGTCTGCCTCTCGAGATAAATTTCTAAAACTAGCATCGATATCTATACGACCGGAACTATACGTCCGGAATTTGTATTCCCTCCGTATAGTTGGTCGTTAAACTCTTAGTATCTTTGGGATAAATTTCTACGAAGGCATCGATATCTATACGACTGGAGCTATACGGCCAGAATTTTTATTCCCGCTGTATAATTGGTTGTTAAACTCTCTGTGCCTTTGGTATGAATTTCTACGAAGGCATCAATATCTATACAACCGGAGCTATACGACCAAAAATTTTATTCCCGTCGTATAGTTGGTCGTTACACTCTCAGTACCTTTCAGAAAATTTTGTACGAAGGCATCGATATCTATACGACCAAAGCTATATGGCCAGAATTTTTATTTCCGCCGTATAGTTGGTCGTTAAATTCTTTGTGTCTTCGAGGAAAATTTGTTGATGAAAAAAGATATTTATACGACCGGAACTATATGGCCAGAATTTTTATTCCCGCCATATAGTTGGTCGTTAAACCATCAATAATCATCAAAAAATTCTATTTCTTCGAGGATACCTTCTTATCCCAAAACTTAGAGAAATACCTTATTTTTAACAGAAAAGTTGGTAGAAAAAACTGTCGACCAACATTATCGTATTAAAAGAAAAAAATTAGCTTATGTAAATGGATACCGATGATCAAATCTCGGACATGTAATATATCATACGACAAAGAGATTAAGTTACTAGCGTTAAAGGTTCTCATGATCACATAAGTCATCGTTGAATATGTAGAAGTCAGAATGGATCTCCAGGTCCCGCTTCTGACTATTGATCTGAGAGGGGTATCGATCATGTCAGTATTATTCGTGAACCGTAGAGTGACACACTTAAGGGTTTCCAAACACCTGGAGAAAATATGTTTCAGACGAAATAAATGCAAAGTGTTGGAATTATTTCAATGGACACCAGAATTGTTTCGGGTGAAATTGCTGAAATTGGTTCTGCATGTGATATTGAAATATTGCAGGGCGTTTTATCTGAATGTTTGTTAATTAAAGTAATTAACAAAATTCTGAATAAAATAAATAAAAGAGTTTTATTAAATAAAAGTTGCATTAAATTTGGTGGAAATTTAATGCATGTGAGTGGAACTTTGAGTGGAGGCGAAATTGATGTGAGTGGAGCTTCCACCACATGAATGAGGAAGAGGTGGGGGCACCCCCATGGGCGCCGGCCATAGGAGTGGAGGGCCCCCTCTCCTATAAAAGCCCCCCCCCCTCCTCCCTCGCAAAACACACCTCCTCGTGAAGGATCTCTCTCCCCCTCTAGATATATTCCCCCATGGTCTCGAATTAGCGAGATACATATTCCCGGTGGCATTTCGTCTGGAAGGAGTTGCTGCTTCCGCTGATTCGCTGGAGCGAGGAGGTGGAGATTGTTCGGTGGCCTGAACGTGTGTGCTAGGATGGATGCGCTGCTGATTTGCGGCGCTAGGACTTCCACATGATCTTGAGATCGGCAAGCGTTCGACTACATCATGCACGAGTTCCATATCGTTAACAAAGCTTTGTTGTATTTGAGGGTAAGTTCTCTATGGATGTATATCCACCCGTTGCTTGCATCTAGTAGATAGATCTTGGCATATAATAGTTCCCATCGTAGGAATTTTTTTGTTTTCTATGCTACGAACCCAACACTTCTCCACATCCTCACTACCATCTCCACGAGTACCCATACTCTATTAGGTGGTAAAGTCCGAATAAAGAGCTAAGGCTCTAATACCAATTGAAATGGATCGTATGGGCACCTAAGCGATGAATAGCTGCTACTCAATTTTTTAATTATTTTTAAATTTAGGATTGACACAAAGGTAAATTCTCTAGATATGCAACTAAGGTGAATTTCCCTATATGCCAACCTAGCTATGAAGCGAGTAAAAGCGGTGAGAGGAACGAGGTAACCTAAATGGAGCGTGCGGAGATACATAATTTGTTTTACCACAGTTCCTTCATTGTTAAGGGAAGTACATCTGTGTTGGAGTGGTGGGTGGTACTAAGACCACCACGCCGCAATAGTCCTCACCATGTTCTCTGGTGGATCTCGCCACAACTAGCCTGATCCACCTTTCCACTATGTGGTACCCTTCAAGGTAGGAACCAGTGCCTTTACAACGCTACTAATCCACACATCCACATCTGAATTGGAGGCTCCCGTGATGACAACAAGCTGCCATAATAAAACAAGTGATCAAATAATAAAACCATGATCTAGAAATTCAAAGAAACTCTAGATCGAAATTCCCCCAAATGAATGAGAGAGGAAGTGAAGATCTTGATTGGTGATCATGTAGATCGAGGCCTCCTCCTTCGATTCTCCAAAGATCAAAGCCTTCGGGTGGTTGAAAGTGAAGATCTCGTGAAGAATCGATTTGAACAGGGGTCAGCTTTTTTTGTTGGATCCGAGATACTCTAGAATGAAGATCTGAAGGAGTATATGTACTCTCTCCTGAAAATCTATAGTTGGAAAAAACTTGGGCTAGATAATTTGGCCTAAGAATGGGCCGGATAATCTGTTCGGGGACAAAAATCTAGGCCAAAAGACCGCCGCCTAATCTGAGAGCCGCGTTGGTTAGCTATTTGAGAAATCCCCGGGGGCGGATAATCTGGCCCCCTTGAAGGGGCAGATTATCTGGCCATGGCACAAACTCTAGCCATGGTCACTCCAGCCATGGTCGGACAATCCGGGGAAATCTCCGCCCCCAATCTGAGCATCGCGCTTTGGCTCCCTAGATGATTGAGGCAGGGGCGGATAATCCGGCCCTAGCCAGGGGTGGATACTTCGCCCCTAGAATTTCTGTTTTGCTGCATTTGCCTTGTAGTTCTAGGTGAAAATATGCAGCACTCAATACATAATTAAATAGTCCTTGGTATTGTTATCTAACACACAAAACTATAGGGATCATAAAATGTTCTTTCAATTGACCCTACCCTACCAATGACCACGGGATTCATTGCCCCAGCGATTAACTGGGAGCACATCTTGAAAACCTGGTGGGGGGGGAAGCCCCTCCCCACAGTTTCACAGTCGAACTTAACCACCTTAGCATGAAGCAAAACAAGGTCAGCACAAAAGTACAATCTACAACTAGAAGCATTTCCCAATTGGGCAGCGGACATGATAGAAACATGGGAAAAGTAACAAGGACTAGAACTACTGGGCAATGCACATTATAGCAGATTGGATATGTATCCCAATCGGTCTAAGTACCAGGACAACAACCAATTTGAGGATTTTGCTAAATGGAATCCCCAAATTTGACAGCACATTATGAAATTGGTAACTACGAAGTGCAAAAAATCCCTAAATCGCTCGTTCAAATTTCTAACTACCTAGATAGAGTCCTAACTATCATCCATTTAGTACCAAACCCTAATCGCTACCTAGATCAGGAACTTACCTTGGTTGGGCGGTGGTGCCATTGATGAAGATGGAGCAGTAGCAGGTGTCGCAGGAGCGAAAGAAGACGCACCGGGCGTGGGGGTTGGGGCAGCCACCACGGGCAGAAAAACCCTATCCAAACCGTCAAGGGTAACCCAACATTGGTGGGGGCTTTTCCAGATGCCTTCACCACAGATGCAGCTTCCTCCGCAGATGTAGAAGACACTACCGCAGCCGTGGTTGTCGCCATTGTTGCCCAAGTTCCACGCACGCAGAAGGGTGCAGGAGCCTGAGCGCCCTCGCCAAGGCCAAATCGTCGCCGACGACGAGCTTCTCCAGTTGGACGGCCGCCCACTGCCCATGCACTCACCTCGCGGATGTTGGGACCGCGGAACAGAGGGGAAGGAGGAGTGGCGGCCATGGTTGTGAATCGGGGTGAGGACAGAGGGAGTGAAGTGGGCGGTGAGCGGAGTGTCCTAGGAGTTAAGCCGAAAACGTACCATCTCCCACGGTTCCGCACGTGTGCAAGAGGTCGGCATGCAACGCTTGCTAGGTACTGGATGTGTTGAAACAGCCGATTTCAGCGTTACCAGCATCCCAACTTTTGGCCTGCTTTAAAAACTCATGCCATGCAGCAAACTCGTGCAGACCGAACCAAATGGGCTTATTTCTTCTTGTCGGATGGAGCTGAAAATGACGTGGGCCATCTCTGGTAGTGAGATAGATGGCTCATCTCCCAAGCATCATCCCGTCACCGGCCACGTGTTTTCGTGCCATGCCCTTCCCGCATTTTCCATCGTTTCCCTCCCGGACATCCTGCCCTTTTCTCGCTATATGTAGGTGCGGCCATCGCCATTGCAGATCAACATCTACACCATGCCCACACCTTCCATCCTTCGCATAGCCCGCCTGTAATCTTTATCGTCAAAACCGTAGACAAATCCCTACCACCGATGGAGCATTTTCTAGAATATGGGGCCTCCGTCAACGTCTATGGGCGGCGGTGCCTATGCGTCCAAGAGGCGCAAGCGCTCTGGGACGCCTAGTACCCAGTCCCTCTGGACACTAGGTTGCAAAGGGGATGGGTGCTCAGCGCTGGTGGCATGCCGGTACCTCCGGTGCCGGTCGGTGCGACCCTATCCGCGGCCATCTTTGCCTACTTCTGGTCCGGTCTCACGCCGGAGGAGAGGGAAGACCCCCAATGTCATCCCGACAACCACCACGGGTGGACGATCTTCTTCGAACAGCAGCGCGCGGGCCGCATCATTGCCTACGATGGCGCCGGCCCACCGTCGTAGGACAACAATTTCTACGGCCGGTGGCGATGGTGGAGCGCACCAGGGTGCACGCTTGACTGGGTGCTCGACTACAACGCCACTGGGAAACACCTGCGTCTGGATTAAAGTCTTGCCCTCGGTGCCGAAATCGACCTCCTTCTCACCCATCTAGTTGTGGCCCCCAGTAGTTCCGTTTTTTCTCTTATTTGTTAAAATATGTGAAACTTGTTTCAACTATCTGTAAAATCGATGTTAATTTAATATTTGGCAATTATTTAGAATGTTTGAAATTTTTGTAAGGGGGGGAATGGCTAGGAGCTAGCGCCCCCTCAAATCTGTGATCTATCCAGCGCCCCCAATACGGGAGGAGAAACGGCCGCGCTAGACGCCGTATTAGGAGAGCGAGTGGAGATTCTCTAAGGGCATCCCCACCGGACCGACCCAACATGTCTAAGCATGTCTGAACGCATCCGCGTGGACGTGCAGGACGTGTGCGGCCTCCCAACGGCACAACTCAACCGGACAGACGCGTCCGACCCGACCTATCTGTGCATCAAATTTGGGTAATGATTGTGTTGGCCCGGACAACGCACAGACCGCGAGGGTGTCCGCCAGCCAGCCGTTCGGGGCACATATGTAAGTAAAACATTAGTGCTTAAACTTTCTTTTCATTAGATTAGGACCTGCCAATTACAAAAAGGCACATTTGAACAAAATAAAAAAGAAACTACTACTGCCGGAGGAGGCCATCCCTATGGCTACTCGCCACCATTGACGCGGCCACCATTACCACGACCACCGTTGCCGCAACCACGTTGCGGCTGCCGCTGGCCGGTCGATTACTGCCCATATGGCCTACTGCTGGATGTGTTCGTGGTAATGGTCGCGCGCTCGGCCACGAGCCAACGTCTCTCTCGCCACCTTCATGCGGCCCTCCGCCGCCTGGTGCACCATGGCCTTCTCCATCTTGGCGGCCTAGTAGTCCCTTGCCTCCTAGTCGGCCAGCTCTGTCACCGCCATCGCTGCCAAGGCCTCCGTCGGGCGAGTTTTGCCTCTGCCGGGGCCACCCTCATCGGAGACCCGTTGGGCCCGAGGCCCAGCGCCTGCGGGGGACGGCGATCACCTCCGCCCCCGCCTCTGCCTGCTCCACCTCCTCCCCCTCCTCGTCATCGTCCTCCACCTCCGTCTCGTCCCCGTCAATGAGAAACCACGTGGTAGCCACCTCGGCGACCATAGCCACGCGTAGCTCCTCTGCCGCCGCGTCGGCAACATACTCTGCTGCTTCCGCCGCACTACGTGTGGCGGCGGCATGCTCTACCTCTTCCGCCGCACTACGTGGGGCAGTGGCATGGTGAAGCTCGCGGACGGCGACCTTGGCGGCCTCCTTGACCACCTCCTCTGGCGTGGTCATGGCCGCCTGGTGGCGGATCTCATGGAGGGCTGCCGATGCGATCTCCTTGGCTACCGCCTCCTTGGTGGCGATGTGGTGAATATCGCGCACCTTTGCGGCCACCTCCACTACCTGCTCCAGCACCGCCTCGGCAACACGGTCTTCCTCCTCGAAGGCCACCACCTCTGCCTCGGCCATGCGCTAGGACAGCAACATGACCTGGAGGTCGATAGCGTCGATGTCGGCCTCCGGGAAGCGAGTGCGGCACATCTCCCTGATATCGGTACAGTTGGAAACCTTGAGGCAAGGAATGGCTGCTGGTGGTTGGCGCTTTTTCGGTGGTGCTTGCTCTTGCTTGGGCTTGTTGTCTCAGCCGTGCCGGAGGCCATCTTTTATAGATTGCGGCGAAGGCGGGAAACGGACGGGGAGGCGCGGAAAGTTTTTTGGTCGCATGAGGGAAGGCGCACGTGGGAAACGGAAAGCTATGATGGCGGGAAACGCCGGTCGTGCGTGAAACGCCGGTCGTGCGTGAAACGCCGGTCGTGCGTGAAACGCTGGCCGTGCGGGAAGCCGCCAGCGCTGATAGACAATGTCGCATCGCCATTAACGTCCCATCACCGAGGGTGTCAAGTGGTGATAGTGGGGGAGACGGATAGATGGGTTAGGCCGCTAGGCGTGGCTCGCCGGTAGGTCGGACCATGATCCAAAAGTGACCGCGGCCCGACCCAAACGGACAAAAACGGACCGTTTTGGTCTGCCGTTTGGGTCAGCCGGGTGGAGATGCCCTAAGCTCGCCCCCAAAACGCCAACCCCAGCTTCATTCCTCCCACCCCTTCCCGTCATCATCCGACGATGCTGCCGTAGAAATGGATCTTCCATCTCACGTAAGATCACCCCCAAAACACCAACCCCAGCATCACACCCCCCCCCCCCCCCCCCGCCACTTCCCGTCATTCTCCGGTGATGGTGCCACAGAAATGGAAATTCCGTCCCATCCAGTCTCCGATGTCGACCATGTGCCATGGCAGCCCGTACCGGTGGTGGCCTAGGTCACAGCCACGCTGGTAAGAAAGTTGAAGATCGAAGAGATGATCGGTTTCCCACTGTTGCTCTTGGTCTCAATTTCTTTGTCCCCTCTGTACCAGCCATAGCATATATTGACAGGATGAGTTTCTCTGCCTGTGCCATATCATTCTGTTCAATGAGCTCTAGAATCCCATCTGACAGAATTTCAGGGGTGTCCATAACTTGGGCCAGATGAAGTTTTGATGTAGGTTTCTTGTTGCATTGTTGTGTGGGCTCAAAAATTTCACCACACTTGAAGCACAACCCATTTGCTCGTCTGTAATCTCTGAGTTGCATGTCCTTCCAAAATTCCCCACTACCAAGTTTTAGAGTGTGCTTGACGGTGTCAGGTTTTGTTGATTACAACTTTAGTACGAGCAAGTGCGGGAGCAAACGTCTTCTGTCGCCACTTTCTAGACTCAGCTATGATCTCCTATTGGACTATGACCAATAAGATCGCCCTTTTGACAGTCTCTGGTACTTGAGACTCCACTGCTCCTCTTATTTCAGATTTTAGCCCTTTAATAAACTGGGAGACATAGAATTTCTCATCGTAGTGAGGGTTTTGCAATACTATCTGATAGGAGAGTGCCTCAAATTGTGCTTGGTACTCCTCCACAGTGCCTCTCTACTTAAGTGGCAAAAACTGCTTCATGTATTTACGTGATCATCTGCACCAAACTTTTCCTCAAATGTCGTAATCAGTTCAGGCCACGTCTTAATAGAATGCCTCAATCGATATGCCTTGAGCCACAATAAAGCATTGCCATCCATATGCAGAGTAGCCGACACCAACCAAAGCGACGCATGAACATTGAAAAGTCAGAAATAATCAAGACACTTATCCCTCCAGATGCATGGTTGATCTCCGTAAAATCATGAAAATGACATCTTCAAATTGTGCTTCGCAGGATCCGTGTTACTGGTGTTTCTACCGCCGCCTGCGCCACCGGTTCTACCGCCACCTACGACCCCAAACACACCGCCTCCAGCGCCGCCCCCACCGCAGGATTTATCCCCCACTCGCGGTGAGACCAGAACATCTCCTATCCCACCCAGCATGGAAGTAGACGCAGACACGCCCGGAGCATCGCCTGACCAAGAGACATGGGAGGATTGAAGGGTGCTCTTACCAACCGGAGCGAGAATGGGCGGATCTAGGTCGCCTTCCTCAGGTGATGAAGAGCGCCGCATCTGGCTCTCGATCTGCTCCACCGTGGCCATCAATTTTTCATGGAGAGCTTGGAATTGGAGCGCCGTGTCCGCTTGGGCCTTTCCATTCGCCTCCACCGTCTCCGCGATCAGGCCCAATTGCGCCACCAGCCCTTGGTGTGTGGAATCCATGGCCGCCACATGACCGTGCAGCAGGTCCACCGCTTGACGACACTCGGTGAGAGAGGCCTCCGCTGACGACGCCATTTCTCCCATCGCCGCCAACACCAATAGCATTTGCGGCGAAGGCTTGGAAGTCGCCGTGACTGCTCCTCACCGGCCGGAGCCAACCGATCCGCGCGAACGCCTCTCGGGATTTTACGGTTCAACGGCGCGGTGAATTGGGAGGTCACCTGAACTCGACACCACCGTGGGGATGAGGCTTTTACCGGGTGAGCGATCCAAGGACAGCCACCCGAACATGTCGACCCGCGGAGCGCCCCAGAGATTGATGAATCTGATACCACTTGTACCACCCGATCTAGAATGATTGCCAGATGGGTTCGGATGCTGCTTGAGTAAGAAGAAAGAAACTCGCGCGAGAGAGAACGAAGTTCAATTTTCTCATTCAAATTAGCCACGGGTTCAGATACAATTCTAGAACATGTAGCCTACCGAACACACTCAGACAGCCGGCACACAGGCCCACTTAACGCTTTTGCAAATACGCCCTTCACACTTGCGCCACTGTCGCCTCCGGTCCTGATGGCGTCTCGCAAAGAGAAGGTGTGCCTGCCGATGATGCCTACGTGTGACATTTCCATCCGCTTACGATCTTGTAGATCGAGTTCAATCGAACATGTGATTTTTTCTGTAGCACGAACACCACGCTCGTTCTATTTCGCAACCTCCATGGTCCCATGGATTTCCCATGTTTCTCCCAATGTGACTTGCTTCCATGGATTCCTCCGTATGATCTGCTTCTACTTTTTTTTGCTAGACCAGATCAGCTCACGGAAACGTGAGCAGATTTGTTTTTCTCGTCTCATCTTTCCTCCCATGCCGGACGCTTATCTTTCTCTGTAGCTGGAAGGAACGCCCTGTTACTCTGTTAGCATCGTTCCCGGTGCCGATCCTCACGGATGCATGAGCATTTGAACTGGATTGATCGGTTCAAGGTTGTACATCTTTCCATATGGAGTTAATAGTATAAAACCACCACAATTGTAGCCAAATTTACTGAATGGTACCACTTTATGTTTTGTATACCAAAATCTACCACATTTATTTGAGGTTGTCTCAAAAAACACCAATTCATCACTAATCAGACATTGATTGGGAATTGACAGCGATTATGACTAGTGGGACCCACCTATAGGCTGATGTGGCAAAATCTGAGCAATTTCCTAAAATACAAATATTTAAATATTTGAAGTAAAATCAAAATTATATATAAAAAATAAAAAATGTCTCCAGGCCACCGCGCCGCCTAACGTCGGCCGCGTCGCCGGTGACAAGGAGGTCGGGGGAGGTTGGCAACGGCGGCGAGCGGCGGTGGCTGGACCAGGCTGGGAGGAGGGGGCCCTAGCGTGGCGGCGGGAGGAGGGGCGGCCAACCAGGCTGGGAGGAGGGGGCCCTAGCGTGGCGGCGGGCATGGGGACTGGGCGGAGCTCGCTCGCCGGCACCGCCCCCAGGCAGAGCTCGCTCGCCCGCCTCACTCCTACGTTGAGATTGCGAAGAGGGGCATAGGCAGGGGCAGGGGCGGCGACGAGGCTGGACAGGGTGGCGCCGTATTGAGGTCGTCGACGCGGCGGCGGGCATGGGGACTGGGCGGAGCTCGCTTGCCCGCCCCGCCCCTAGGCAGAGCTTGCTCGCCCGCGTCACTCCTAGGCAGAGCTCGTGAAGAGGGGTGTAGGTAGGGGCAAGGGCGGTGGCTGGACGGGGCGGCGTCGTATTGAGGCCGCCGCCGCCGCGGCGGGGATGGGGAAGAGGACTAGAGGACGGTCGGCCAGGCCATGGCTTGCGACGGCGCGGACGGGGAGGAGGGGCGGCCGGCTAGGCCATGGCTCGCGGCCGCAAGGACGGGGCGGAGAGGCAGCCGGCCATGCGCCATGGTTCACGGCGGCGGCCTCACTGGGAATCAAAGGAAGGAGACGACCTCCCATTTTTTTTGGATTTTTTTATTAGTTAATGTTGGCTGACAAGTGGGTCCCACTCTCTGTGGTGCCATATCACCTCTGTCAATGGGCCCGGGCTGTCAGATTGGGTGTCAATTCGTGTTTAGAGGCGAATTGGTATTTTTTGAGACAACCTCAAAAAAATGTGGTAGATTTTGCTACGCAAAACATAAAGTGGTATCAATCAGTAAATTTGGCTACAATTGTGGTGGTTTTATGTTATTAACTCTCCCATATGATTAGATGCACATCTATTAGCTCGATTGTGTATTTCTTCTCCCTGTGTAATGTTCATTCATTTTAGTTTTCTTTGATCTGGGAGATTAGAGCAGTTGTAGCAACCATCTCTGTTTTTAACATCAGCTTGGCTAATTGATGTTTTGTCATATCTTGGCTAATTGATATTTTTCTAATTGATGTTTTGTCATATCCATCTCATGCTTGAAGATATAGGCATTACATTATTTTTGAGAATTAATTTGTTATGTAGACTCATGGACAATGCAAACAAAAATATGGTGGCGACTAGCGGAAAACTTAAATGACGACATGACCATAAGGGAGCTTCTCACCTGAGCGCTCGCCAAGGCCGCTGCCGTGAGCAACCACGTCGGGTACTCCATGTCACCACTGTCACTGTTAACACATCAAGGACAAACCAATGGAGCAGAGCCTCCACCCATTCCTGTGATCGACAATGAGGGAAGGTCCATCCGTGTCACCTCTAAGAAAGACAAGGCCATGCCCTCCAACGGGGTCAGTGCTCCTTCTCTTCCTCAACAACTCTACTTGTAGTTGCTATTTCTACCTCACATACCTGCCATTATTTTGTAAATAGATTTGTGATGATAAGACTATCTGGGACTTGTGCGTGTTCCACGCGGATTGGATCGTCCTCACGATATGTATACGATAATGATGGAGCTTCTGAAATTCATGTGTTTTTTGGTGGAAAGTAAATTTGCATTGCGAAGGAATTGTTTGGTATCTACTAATTTGGAATTCAGTTCTACGAACTCTTCTAATCTAATAGACATAGATTGAGCATTTATTCAAGTTAGGCTACACTACAATATGTTTCTTGATTGATCCGTCAAACATTGATGTATGCCAAATTCAGTTATGTGCTCCATCCATTGTCCAAAAGACATAGATGCAGAATTTTGGCACAAATATGTTTTTGTGCCAAGCATATCTGTCCAAGTTAGATTTTACATTTTTTCTATTTTTTTAGATTGCCGAAGCACAAATATGCATGCGTTCCGGTAACCGAGGAACTGGCAAAAAACAATCTAGAGGAGTTGGTTAAAAGTTTGTATGAACGGTGCTTGGACCGCACATGTGTGGTGTGTCTTGCGGGCTGGCCCCCGAGCATACTACCGAGCTATAATGCGCCATGCACGGGCGCCAACGGCTGCAACCGACAATCCTAGAGGTAATAACGTATAATGTCATCTTCATGGCCACGTGGCTTGCCGAGGCATGCAACGTGAATGGCTCGCTGGTGGGCGGCACAACAACGATCAAGGCAGGACTGGACTACTTGAGGTGTAGCCAGACCTGTTGTTCGGAATTTGTTCTCGCTTCCTGATGGTTTGGTTATCTGATCATAGGAGCTTCACGATGTGTGGGTGCTTGCTTCTCCTCAGCACTAACCTGGAGAGTTTTAAACAGGATTGACATTTGTTGCAGTTACTTGCATGTAGTTCAGGAGATGCATGCTTTTCCAAGTAGTAAGGTGCGCAAGCATATGAGTTGTTCTATCTACTTATCTACTTCTGCAAGTTCTTTGATATATGCAAAGAGGATGGGCGATTCTTCCGCTTAAAAAAAGGAGGATGGAGGCGTAATGTTAAAATGTGTACTAACAAATTCTGATAAAACATGTGCAGATACAAGATCCCCTCGGGATTCTACTGCAGCTGCAGTCCAGGAATCCTGCTGGGTGTTGCCGCTGCCATGATCACCGGCGCACGGGAGTAGCTATGAATATTAATCAGCAACCCAGTTCGGCGTATTATTTGGTAAGATATGCAAATAGTAAAATCTTTGTCACAATGATCTGTAGTTTTATTGGACATAGAGAATACTCCTTGACAGTATTCCAATTCACTGAAACTAAATGAAAAAGTTTGGGACACCCAGCTCAGGGTGCAAGCGGACGCTGGGCATCCGCGGCGCCGCCAAGTCCGCCCCACAAAATCTCTTACGCGGGAGCCCGCGGCTGACTGGTTTCGTTTTGCGGGATTTAGCGGATAATCACGTATCCCACATCCAAGCCCGCATGTTACGCAAACCGATCGATCTGAGTCAAGCGCGCGGCACTCAGTGCTACAGTAGAATGAAGACCTGAAGCTGCCGCCGAGTCAAGTGGCTCGATACATATCCATGCAGTTGCAGTGCATGTGATCGTTGGATATTTCGTTCAGCGATCTACAGCTAATAGTATGTCAATAAGTCAACTGCTGCTACAGTAATATTACTTTCGTTCCCTAGTGCATGACCAGTAATATTACTTGACCAATAATAAACACTAGTTGAATGTCCGTTGCCACGGTCTCTGTAGGTCGAATAATTTAACTCTGTGGCAAAGACTATAATGGTGTTAGTGCTTATGTCTTTTGATTTTTCTAAATCATCGACAGAATCTATGCCTCGCTCATGATCCGCAAAATTGGGATATATTTTGAAGTAATATTTATCAATTAATCTATACCGTTTCAACATTATACAATTAAAATAACACGTTGATAGGGTAAATAGAAAGTTAAAACGGACATGGTGCAATATCTTTTTTACAATGGCTATTGTCTAACACCCTGATTAAAAAAAACTAATCATACTATAAATGCATGTTTCCGCACATATACATTTAAAAATGACCGAAATTATGTAACACAAAAAGGACACATAGAAAAATTTATGTATAGTTGTAACTTAGTTTCGTCCGAGGGTTCAAGATTAAGCTAAGTATCCATGCGTTGCTACAGATTATATCCCTCTGCACCTGCACTCCACCCCTTCCTTCTCTTTTAAATAGAACATGGGAGCAGTGCCGCGCACACCACCCTAGTACCGGGGCTCGTGCCGTGGTGCGTTGCAACGGCTCAATTAGAACGCTAGAAAACAACATTTTATTTTTATACCATTTAAAATAGGTTACTAAGTATGTCTGTAGTAATAATAGTGAAAAAATTACTATAGAAAGTGTATCTACGAGTAGTAAATATGCCCTTGGTTTCGCTAATTTTCAGTCAATCGAGATTATGTCAGTTTGGGGTCGTTGGATTTTGATCATGAATCGTGCATGGCAAGTTATTATTCGAAATATTTAAAGTACATATATTGACATATTATTTCTCTTGACTGTCTCTTTGATTCTCTTCTAAAACTTTAACAAATCTACAACATGGTCTTCACTGTCGCACTATACTATGTTATCCCATGACTCCATGTAAGGGATGTACAATAGTCCAACATCAGTTGTCTATGGAGGGTGCCATCTAGGATCTTTTATGACGTGGTGAAAAGAAAGAGGAGAGTGAAAACGAGTCCGTCGGTAGAAATTCGGACAATTCGCAGCTCTTCCGTTGGTTATAGACAACCAAAAAAGACTCTCTACTACTCCCTCCATTTTAAAATATAAGATGTTTTAACTTTGTGAAAGGAGTGTATCTAGATCCTTTTAGTGTGTAGATTCACGTCAAACCTAGATGAACCTATACACTAAAAGAATCTAGATATACTTTTTTTCACAAAGCTAAAATATCTTATATAAGTATATACGTTATCTGCTGGGCGTCTATACTGACATGGAGAAATTATAAAGACACCCCTCGTCGGAATTATTGTACATGTCTTTACCAATAGACGAAGATCCTTGTAGACAGTGGCTGTCCTATCCCTCCGTTTTAAAGTATAAGATGTTTTAGCTTTGTGAAAGGACTGTATTTAGATCTTATTTAAAATGAACCTACATATTAAAGGGATCTAGATACACTCTTTATAAGACTAAAACATCTTATATTTTAAAACGAGAAATTACTATTTGCCGGTGACGTGGAGGCAACCTACAGACAGCAGTCGTCTAAACGAATGCACATGGTTCGCCATATTGAAAGAAATGAAGCAGTAGTTCAAACCAAATTCTGCCCGGTGCACGTGGTCGCTCTTGTCTACTACTTTTCTCCCTCTTTAGTTTTCTCGTTCTTGGAGTACTTGTTTCTTCTTTGTACCATGTTGTTCAACCAGATGGGCATGCCGGCATGGCCGGCAAGAATCTAAACTCTACCAAATTCCCACACGCAAACCTGTTAGTTCCTCTCCAAAAATCCCATTGCCGCGTCGGTGTACCAGGTCGTGAAATTGTCGATAACTGCTGTGCTGAGCTCGCGCTGCCAGCCACGGCTGTGTTTCCGACCATCCACTGAAACGACGCCTTCGAGTTCGCGCCATGGCTGGATGAGTTTGGACCGCCATTGTCACTTCCTCTGCATTCATGGGTGAATTTCTGCACCACCGGTTCAGCTGTTATATGGGGATCGATGGAGCATTGAGAGAGGAAAGGGTGGTACACACGCCACGCCTGACTACGGCGCGCCGCTAGTGCCGGCCGTTCGTGCACGTGAGCGGGGTTTGCGAGAAGTCGTTGATGCGGTTGCGCCCTGCGGCTCTGTCGACCCGTGAGCTTGCAGATGCGATTTTGATTTGGACCAGCGCCACGGTCGTCGATTTTCCATCCCCGCCGCTGCCGCATGGCCAGCACTGGCGATGGCCTGTCCCTGTTGCCCGCGCTGCCACCAAAAGGGCAATGAACTGCCGGCCCCAGCGATGAGGACGACGACTCCGTGTCTCCGTCGCCCCCTTCCCACCCTCGCCTCTCCCCGATGAAGCTGCCTTCTCTTCGTTCAGCCTCAATCTGGAGTTGATGAACATAGTTGGTTGGGGAGGGGCGACACGCGGCTTCCCTGGCGGTGGAGAGAAGGCGTAGGATCGCCAAGGGCTGCAGGCGGAGGCAGGCTCCACGCCATCGGGGCCGTCGAGGCGCGTTGCAGGACGTGCGGCGGCGGAGGGAGGAGAGCGGATGAGGGAGAGGATAAGGGCAACGGGTTCCAGTATTTCTTTTCCCGACCAGGATTCCACTTGGCGGTGGCAGTGGCGGATAAATACCTAGAAGAAGCAGGGGTAAAGTAGTCCAAAAATCGGACGGAAAATCTGGGTGAACGAACCTACCTGGAGCAAAATTATAATAAACATTAAACATTAATATTACTTGACCATTATGTTCAAAGATACACATAAATATGAATATTACTTGACCAATATTACATGTAAAAGGCGTTGTAGTCCAGCCTGCCGTCGCTGTCCGCCCCGTCACCGCTGTCCGTGTCGTCGCCCTTGTCGTCGTCGTCGTCGTCCCAGAAGCTAGAGAGGTTGTCGTCCTCCTGCGGCGGCGTCTCCGGCTCTGGCTTGGGCTGCTGCTCCGGCGAGGGCTTCTTGTCGTCCACCTCGATCAGCACGTCGATGTCAGCGGCGAACCAGAAGACGGTCATCGTCTCCCCTAGGGGTTGCATGGTGTTGAAGGAGGTCTCCATCAGCAGCCTCTGCCCCGACGCATCCTCGGGGTCGTTGGCGCCGCGGAAGCCGGCCTACAGCTCGAGCTCCTGCTCCCACCACGCCTTCTCCTTCTTCTCCTCCTTCACCAGGGGCACCAACGCGGGATCCTCCTTGGAGCGACGGAGGCCATTTGAGATCCCAGAGGCCGAACCGGAGCTGGGCTCGTGGATGGCGATGCCGTGAGAGGCGGTGGAGGCACGGGGCGGTGGGTACGGGGAGGCGCGTGACGATGGGGTCCTGGAGAGCGAGCAGGCACGCGGCGCCCGTGGCAGGACCGGTTTCGGCTGTCGATGCGTCGGGCGGTAGCCGCGCGCATGTAACTCGGCGTCGACGTCACGGCTGTACCACCACACACGGTATTCGACCCGGTTGAACCAGCTGGTGTAGGGCCCGTAGAGGCGCGCGAGCTCTGCATCCCTCTCCTGCTGGAAGAGGGGCAGCCAGAGCGCCGTGCGGGAGCCGGTGATCCGGCGGCACGAGCAGCTGGTACTTGTACATCACCCTCGCCTCTTCTTGGTTGAGGTTGTGATTGGGGCGTGCCTCCTCCTCCGCCACTGCAACTTTCGCTGCTACCGATCCGGAGCCGTCAGCCTTGTGGTTGTTCGCCATCTAGGGTTTAGGGTTTTCTAGTCGGCGGCTAGGGTTTGCGAAACGACCAGGGAGGTGATGAAATGAGAGGCGGAGAGGCCGGTGAGGCATTAATCGTTGGGGTCGAGTGGCGTGCCATGTGTACACGACGGCTGTCCATCGACGTCATGTTGATTTGACGCGGGCGTTGACACGTGCATTGCATCGCCGCGTGACGCTGCCAAGGCAGGCCCGCGTCGGACTTGGGCGGGCTTCCGACGTGGCTTCCCGCGCCGGTGCGCCCTCGAGAGGCCTCGCGCGTTTGGGCCGTCGTGAATTTGCCGGCTATTGTATTGGCCCCGAATTGGCATCAGGGATGCGCCGGTGGAGGGCTTTTATTTTAGCCGCGGCCCCATTGGGGCTATTGGAGGCGCTATTGGGTCTGCCGGTAGAAATGATCTATATACATGTACAGATCAACGATAATTATTACACAGTTACAGTGTATCGCACAACCTAAACTATTGTCTATATTCTTTCACTCACCATGGAAACGCTCCGCCACGGCTATCACGCTCGGGTCCACCATGGTCCTTCGATCGTATGCTGCTAGTAGCGAACTAGCATGGCCGATGCGTACATAGTACTATGCTACCAGCAGAATGGCTGGCGCTATGCGGGCTTAGGCGGGCGCCGCTTATTTGCAATTATTTTTGCGGGCTGCCACGGATGTCCCAGTTAATCATCGCGGGTACATGCGGCACATATGCGGGCTCCCGCATCTTGTCCCACTTGCACCCTGACACCCAGCCGGTCTTCCATTGATGTCATCGACCCCTCCCCGCGGACTGTAGACCCGCATATACCGCCCTTCTGCCACGTCGTCGTTGACGTCCTCAACCCCTCCCTATTGTCTGTAGAGCCGCCTATCGCAACCATCTCCCACGTCGCCCTTGACCTCTTCAACCCTGCACCGCTCGCCCGCGCCCTCGATGGCATCGTGATCTGACCGCAGCCTAAGTGTGGGTTGTGGCCGAGCAATCTATGATCTGACCGCAGCCTAAGTGTGGGTTGTGGCCGAGCAATCTGTTCGGGCGAGGCGATTCGAGCCTGGTGAGGTTCATTGTTGGGCATGCAAGGTATTTAAAGCTACCATTTCTAGTATATGTTTAACCTGTGAAGATCTTATAGAGACTCTTGAGAGTAGAATTGCTACTATTGCATTCTGTGATAAATTCTGTTAAGAAAAAGTACACACGCCTGATGGCAACTGTGGTTATTAAATTTCTAATTTCGTGGCCAGCAGTAGTTCCAGATCTCTTAAATAAATCCTAGCCTGCTTCGGTTTTACATGAGAGGGCATCGATAAATCACAGGGATCGCAAATAATAATTTATTGCTACAATCCTAGAAAAATTAGGGTTGTGATTCAAATCGAATGCCGCTAAAGATCTCAGTTTTCTAGGAGCTGCCACAGCCTTTTTACTTTGTATACTGTCAACTAAAGAACACACTATCCATCTAATTTAGACAAAGTTCCATTTTAGCAGTGGGGTGTATATCTGATGTATTATTGTCGTTACAATAATTAACTGGAGGTAACATAAAGATTCTGGAATGCTTGTTTGGCACTCCCGTTAATTTCTCCAAATGATAGTGTCAACTAGCTGAATTGACGAGTAAACTTTCCTTGGATAAAGATGGATTCACATACAGACACTACAGGAATGGAGCGAGGCGCCGACGGCCGCCGTCGGCGTAGACCTCGACCAGGCAGCCCATCCCGACAGCCGTTGGTGTAGGACAGCCGTCGGCATAGGCCACTCTACGCCGACAGCTACCCTCGGCGTACCACGGCCGTCGGCGTAAGGGGTGCTCTGGAAGACCAGGCCATGATGGCGTTCTCAGACGTCAGGGATACACCGAGGGCTACCCTTGGCATAGCTTCTATGCCCTTACGCCGATGGCCACCCTCGGCGCAGGCGTACCAATTTTTCTTTTTTTACTCCTAGTTATTTCCTCACCAACTAGTGGAACAACCGCTATCAGAGATCAGTGCTTTTGTGGCAGATGCAAGAGACTCCATTCCTAAACCAGGTGCCAGATTGACAACAACAAGTGCAAAAGGAAGAGGGAGCATGGGTGCAAGAGGAAGAGGGAGCATGTGTTTGATCATAAAAGATTTATTCCATTGCATTCAAGTACATAGAACTACTGAATTGAAAAGATACACTAAACTACTGAAGAGAAAAGATAAATTGAACTACATAAAATATAGAAAAGGTACACATATTACAATGCTTGAATGGAAAAGATGCAGATGCTTCATGACTCTGAGCTACATGTCCACTAGATGTTTAACCTTGTTGTTCTTCTCATTCTTGAACATATTGAACACAAATTTAATTTCCTTTTTGATCTTGCACAATGCACCAACAACTTCTAACTCTAGAGCATAGCTTCCTAGAATAAATGCTGGGAGAATGTAGTCTTCTGTTGTTTGGTATCTCATATTTGGCAAACCAATTCTCTCCCTTCTAGCTCCTAGCCCCTTAAGGCCCTCCACTGCCATCATCTCTTTCTCTGCCCTTCTCCTAGCAGTTGCTTGCTCCCTCTCCTCCCTAGTTATCCTCCTATAGACAAGGACCTCTCTATCCATAGTACCAGTGCTCCTCCTACGATCCTGTGGTTGAATCTCTATGTTGCCTTGCCAAAAATGCAGAAGGCAACCATCCTATATAGGGAAATAGGCAGACATTATTCAATCATGTATAGGTAAATAATTGATCTCAAGTGATCACAAGTACCATTGCATATCTGCAAACAAAATAAAGGCATAGATATAATTTGACAAAAGCAGCACATTTTATTCCTTCTTTTTCAGACAACACCCATACAAAATAAAGACATAGATACGATTTGACAAAAGTATAGATAGGATATGTACGTGGAAACTCTCATCGCGGGACAATCAGAGCATGTTTTATGGCAAAGTAGGCTCAACCTTTGCTTTCCATGTACATATGTCCAATCAAAACAAATAGAAAAGTCCACCAGGCTACCCTTATACGGAGAAAGCTACAGGGGTAGACCTGCGGGGCCCCTGGTCTAGGGTTTCACCGAGGAAGACCACCAGAGTGTTGGAATTATATGAAAACTTGCATGTGTCCCTGTCATATGTGTGGAAGTGTGATGTAAGGTTGGTAGGTGTCATATTTCTCGAGTTTTATTCATAGTTGATGACCCCACCGTGCTAACTCATGACTCTCACAATTGTTTTATGAATGATTGAAGTGCTTTTATCGTGTGGATGAGGAGGAACATGATAAGGCAAACATGACTTTGCTTGGGGCTTGTGTGATCAAGTTGACACCGCGGGTATGGTACAACCACAAGGTCACGACCGCTAGTCACTTCTAGGATTGCAGGGGAGTGAGGGTCAATAAGGAGGACATTGTCGATAAGAAGCCTAATCCTGAATATTCGATGACGCCGGATGAGTATATGTTGGTGAGTAAAATATCAGTGAGATTCTACATTGTTGCTAAGTTTCCATTAGATTATCTTGAGTTGAGTATTGCATTTTCAGGTTGTCCCCATGTGGGCTGAACCGTATCGAGATGCATGAGAGGAGGTGGTTAGGACGAGGTGGCTTAGGGAATATGAAGAGTTTGCAGCCGTGGCGAGGCAGAAAGCGGAGAACCGAGGCGAGGGTGGAACACACTACGTGGGAAACAACAGCTTTGACCGCTTTAAGGGGAAGATGGTATGTATATACATGGAACGACCTGCATTTATTTCCTGTCATGTTCCTACTTGATACACATAATATTTATTTTCGTGATGTAGGTGGCCGAGGCACCACCCGGGGAGGTGATTCATGACGTCGCCATCTACGAGAAGATGTGGCCAGGAAGCTGTAACTACCTCGGTGAATTACGCTCTTAGTTACATGCCTGGATGAACGAAAGTGGTTAAAATAGTACGGTGGGGCCCAGGGCCACTCACGGTAGACCTTTCGGCCGTCCTAACCACTTTCAGACATCGGGACAAGAACGAGCGGCGTAATCGGCAGGCGAAGGGATCAACTACATACACAAATGAGTATGTATGCAAGCCACATACAACAGTCCTCAGAGCCATTCCATCTAAAAGAAATAGAAATACTGCAATGCCATACGGCAAGATTCAAATGTCATAGATAGATATAATAATTTAGGATAGCTCCTCGTACAGCACACATCAGAGTATCAGGCGGAAGCAGAAAACAAGATCCGAGTACGGATAAAAAGCAAATCGGCATAAGATGCCCCATAAATAAATAAACACATCCCGCCCACAGATCTCACGGATCCCCGTTCCCGGAATCTCTACACCGAATGATCGTTGCCAACATCATCTGTCTCTTCCACCCAGTATCCATCTTGCGGGTAAACCTGTTCATCTGAATCAAACAATTTATTGTGTGAGACCCTAGGGGTACTCAGCAAGTCTTTATCCCGCTAAAGGGGACACAACCTAGGGTGACGCAATTGCAGCAAAAGATAATACCTAACAATTCTATAGATACTCGCTAACCATCCGCCTAACCAATGATAGACGGATGTCCGTGAATTAAGGACAACAGTTATAATAGTATAATTAACAGATCCATCCTCCTCCTCACTTACCAACGAGGAAGTGGACGAACAACCCCCATCATCCGTTGGCAGTTTTATTAACCATTCCGTGAGTATTGCACTATTTACTAGTCAAGTACTTAGTCAAATTAAAAGCGATACTTTAGTTATACTTGTCTATGATCGAGAAACTGTGCTCCAAGACGTCCATAACCGCGGACACGGCTTTTAGAAAGATTTACCCTGCAGGGGTGCACGAATAGCAACACACACTCGATCAACCTCGGAAAAACCAAATCAAAACCCAACGAGGCATTCACGACAAAGCAATCATAGGATTCAGAAATATTTCAGGGGGCCACCCCATTAAGCTACCCGCAACGAAGTTGGCCGGCTCCGAGACGGACCCAAGGTTTGCGCCAATGGCTGTAAACGACTGGGAACCCGAAAATGTGACTGGGCTTGTCGATACCACGAAAACACTCCACAATTCTTAAACAGTACAGGTGCTCCTCGCACAATCTTAATAAAACAGTAACATGACATAAGTACATGATAGTAATAAAGCCCCAAACTACTTTGTGGCCCCAAGAAATAAGAATGAATCAAGCTCTGGCTCAGGGGGGTCCATAAGGCCTCCCGGATGTGGATAGTGCGAATAAACAAGGAACAGGAATCAAGTACTCGGGGTCCTACGGGACACAAGTGAGCATGAAAAACCAAATAGCAGATATTGCTCACCGGTGCCTCTTTCATTAGTTATCCCATTACTACTCCGGTTAAGTTGTTTAGGTACCTCGTTATTCATCAGACACTCACATACCCTACACATGCTTTTCTACGACTCGCATGGCTCAAACAACTCCTGTAGTAATGGCTCATGGGATGGAGGAACAAGTTTCGGTGGGGTTTAAAAGTAAGGCTATGCAGTACTTGGGATTCATTTTTAATGCAATCGCGACTCAATGATGCAATAATAAGATAGAGGCAATAGGTACTGTATGTATGCAAGCATGTGGTAGTGCTTGCCTGGCAGCTCAGTTGAAGCGAGAGATGGATCTGGGTAGTACTCCTGTGATTCCTGGTAATTCTCGTGCTGGGCGTCTATTCGAAGAAGAACCAAACAAACAAGGGCCAACATAAATAAAGTGCGCAAGCATATGAATTAAAATGCGACAAGCAAACAAGCATGCCATGATGAATGGTGCACAATTTACATGGCATTAAAGTAGCATGGCAAAGGTGAGGTGTGTATACAAGAAATAAAGCATTTTGTTATTTATTTAACCAAGTTTTATTGTCATAAGCAGTTCAGATTTTTAATAATGACATGATGCATGCTTCAATTCAGAACAAGGACTGCATAGATAGAACGGGCTTATCGTGCTGATCGATTTAGACATATTATTTGCCCAATTTGGAGTTGTAGAATTAAAGTTATTAATTAATTAAGGAAAAGGGCATTTTATTGTAATTTTAATCATCTCGAAATTTTAAAGTGTTCAAACATTATTTTGAATGGCATATTTGAATTCCTCACATTTTTCTGATTCAAAAACATATATTATTTGTATTATTCGGATTTATATTTGAAAAGTTATTTAAATCTGAATTGAATTTTGAATTTGAATCAATTTGAAAAAGATTTAAATTAAACAGCCAAGCAGAAACCATTTGAACTCAGACAGTTCCAGCCACCGTCACTGACGGGTGGACTACTTCTGACTGGGGCCACGCGCGCAGGAAAACCTTTTTCTACCGCGGGATTAGCTAGCCCCTGCGATTGACAGGTGGGCCAGCGACTGGAGGCCCACGTGCCAGCGTTCGAACGCGCAGCGACCGCCGGGTGGGACCGAGCTGGAGCGCGGGTTACGGCTTGAGGAACAGAGGGGCTTTTCTGCAATAATGCCAGAGCGGCTGACAGGTGGGGTAGGCTAGACCGCGGGTTTAGGAAATAAAAAGGTTGGCGGGTTTTCTGAAAGACGGCCACGGTACTATTTATCTTCTCGTCTAGTGACGAAACTGACGGAAACAACGCGCGGCGCAGCGAGGCGAGCCGGGGACTCGATCCGTGGATCTGGCGTGCGCGCAGGGGGGCGGTGCCAGTGCGGTAGGGCGGGGTAGTTGTTTGGAGGATGGCTGGGGCCTAGGTGAGGCTCGTCGCGGCGCGGGAAGCTAGCAGACACCGACAACCACTAGCGCACCGAGGGTGTTCGGTGAAACGAGCGGCGGCGCTAGACGGCGACAGCAAAGCGGAGGATGTCAGGGAGGGAGTGGTGCGTACCGCGGCGAGATCGGTGGTGTCGGAACGGGGAGGGGTGCAGCGGATCATGGACGAGGCTGGCGGCCGGAGGATTAGGGTTTCGCGTCGGGCGGCGCTGGTTCCAGCGATGCTGGGGCTTCTCGTCCTCGTCGGCGCGTGCATGGCGATGTAGAGGAGCCTCCTCGGTCTTCCAGGCCACCTCCGCGATGCGCTGGCCGGCTGGAACGAGGGGGGCGATGTGGTGCTGGCGGCGACCGGCGGCAGGTGCTGGCGACGGAGAGGAAGAAGGGGAAGAAGAGGGCAGGCTCGGGGCGGATCTGGCGATGCAGGAGAGCCGTGGTGCAGAGGGAAAAATGAGGGAGAGGGAGGAGGTGGCGTGTGGGCACGGTAGGGTAAAGTAGCCTCGGCTCCTTCCTTTTTCTCCTTGATCACGTGCTAGCTCGGGCTGGGAGCAGGTAGGCATGGCAGGGTGGGAGGCTGCCGGTGGACCAGGGTGAGGGGGAGGAGTAGCAGCTGGGGCCAGCGTGGCAGGTGGCGAAATAGAGAGAGGAGAGAGGACTCGGGTGTAGCTAGGTTTAGCTTAGAGAGGGCTCGGGTTAGGGTTTGCTAGGGATGGGGTAGGGGTAGCTGAGGTGTGGGACCAAGGAGGGAGGGTGGCCAGGTGGGCCAGCCTGGTAGAGAGGGAGTGGAAGAAAGAGAGGTAAGGTAGGGGTTAGGGTTTAGGATAAGAACTAGGTTAGAGGAAAAAGTAGAGAGAGAGAGCTAGGTTAGGTTTGGACTAGGGTTTTAGGTTTTTGAAATTATTTAAGGGATCATACCAAGAGGAAAGAATAATGAGGCCTTTGATTTATCATGAGATGAGGTGGAGGAATAATCAAGAAAAAGAGATATGTGAAAGAATAAGCCTCATATGATCATGCATGAAGAGATTAAATTGGAGGAAAAGATGTTGCTGAGAAAATGGGGTGGTGGGAAAATGGGGTGGTGGAAAGGAGTGGAGGTGATCCACAAAGAAAAGATCCAATAAATTCAAGAGGAATCCAATGGCTAAAGGTGGTGGTACTTTTGCATGGCCCATGCAAACAATAAATGCCAAGGTTTATTTTGTGAAAACAATATTAAAAGTATGGCATTATTCTCATGCATCCCCAATAAGTGGAATAAGGCCAAGCAAAGAATTTATAGAATTAGATCCATCCTATCTCCCATGGGCTAGGTTAAATACCCAAAAGAAAAATAAAAGCCCATGGTAAAAAGAATGGTGGAATTTATAAGGTGGGGAAAAGCAAAGTGATGGAATTGAATAAAAGATATGCCCCCAACTCAATTTGGGCATTTAAACAATATATCAATAACCAAATACAATATCAAGAGGCAAATACAATTAATAATGCATAGAAGAACCAATGAAAGAGGGTTTTATATGTTGCTCAAATGCAAGGTGGCATGATGACATGAGCATGATATAATTATGGTGCAACAATTATATATATGAAGTAGTCAATATCTTAGTAGACCAAGTAGCATTACAATTGTTAGACAATTGGGATGCTACAAAAGCCTAGTCTCTCAGATCCTCAACCCTCACTCTCCTTGTTCTTTGGCACTGCCGAGAACTACTTGCAGTCTTACAGCATGATGGTGAAGTCTCATCACCCTCATGTGGATGACCCCATTCACGTGGAGACCGACGAGGAGTCGTTGCTCCTGTCGGGGCATGGATTGCAACATGGTCGTCTCAAGATTCTTAATAAAAAGATCAAGCCTACCCTCACCACGAGCTTCACGCGTCTCAAGGATACCCACCCAGCCGACGGCCCCTATCCCGCCTCGTAGCCAGCCTCATCGATCCACCTCCAGAGATGATGTAAGTTTTTCTCGTTTTCATCATCTTTACGACTTTTGTTCCTGCATGGCTAAGTGCTGAGATATTCATTGTATTTGAAATTGTAGCCTGAGTTCGAGGCAGCCTACGATGCCTCTCATGATGAATATCAGGTGGCCTTTCAGCAGCATCAGGTGGCGAATAGGTCCTACATACAGTACGTAAATGTAAGTTTGAACCTTTATTTTTTCAAAAGATATAAGTCCCACTTTCCCTAGTTTGATGCTTTAGGGTCTGACATCTAAACTATCTTGCAGGCGATGATAGTGGCTATGCAAACTGGACATAGTATGGATTTAGGATCCATGCCTCCCATGATGGGGCCGGCGCCATTGATGCCATCGAGGTACAGTTTCGCTAGGACATACTACGCATCAACACCAGTAAGTTCTTTGCCAAACCACTGGTTATCGCTTTCTCCATTGCCTCGCAAGTTACTAACATGTACGGAACATGTCGGGAACGGGATGTTCCGAGAACCAGCACCTTTTTCATGCCTTGCCGGGTGGGCGTGAGATCACACCGGTTCATACCGATGGTCCTTTTGTTGGTCGTTCTGCCAGTGGTTCTCCCGATCCTTCTACTGGTGCTTCTCCTACTCCCTCGCCTGGTGGTTCTTCTGTTGCTTCTACTGGACGGCAACCTCGCAGCAGGTCGCCTATTTTCACCATGGGAGATCAGGGGTTCACCACGTCTCCTCCAGAGTTGTAGGATTGATGTTGATGGATCTGTGATGATGTTGATACATGTTTGAATGATGTTTGTTTTTTCATCGTGTTTGAATGATGATGACGATCATGTTTGAATGATGATGGATTTGTGATGATGTTGATACATTGACTTGTGATGATGTTGATTTATGTGTGCTATTTTTGTGCTATTTTAGTTGTGCCAAACCTTCTGTAAACAAAATTTAAATAAAAAATTGGCAGGAGCTATGTAGACGGTCATGCCGTCGGCATAGCAGGTCCAGACTGTGATCTAGCTTATACCTATATCAGTGTGCTTGAACTTAATTACCTTTTTGTTTCTGGCAGGGATTTGAGACCTCAAATCAGAGAGTTATACATAATGTATCAAATATAGATGTGGATGTGCTCAGGATGACGCCATCATCACAAGGTCTCGTAGGATGCAGCTTCTCTAGCACTAGAAATAGGTTGTATATCACATCAAAACAATATGGTGTAGCGACGCATGCATCTCTAGACTACATGATGATACAGAGACAGAAGGCACACATTTCATCAAATAAGTGTTCTTCAGCAACAACACATCTAGTAGCTCCAATATAACTCACATAAAATACACAAAAGGGATATATAACATATTTTCTTGGTGTAATAAAGAACATATTTTAAAACATCATACAGCCAAGTAATAAACAACAGTCTTGCTATATGTTCGTATGTTGCAAAAAAGGACACTTGCTCAATGAAACTACCATAAATTTTCTAGCATCAGTCCTCTTACCCACACCTCGTCCTGAAGATAAAATTTCAGGAATGAATCTCATGATAATATGATGGCTGTGAACAGGAAGCAACCATGGACTTATTTCAATTATAATGGTCATCTAACATTTAGATTGCTTAAACTATGAGCATGTAATCCATTTGTAAATATAAATTCACCTAGAAAAGCTATTAATTGATTGTAACTCTAAATTTCACATGAGTTGAAACATTAGAATGCGATTTATTCTGCATATAGATGGTGTGTATTCAAGGTGTCTACCTTAGAAGCAATGATAAATTGATACATGTACCTAAACCCAACTGGACCAAAAAATGGTGAAATCTAGAGTAAGGAGTGCTAATTATTACAAAAACCAACAAAACATCAAGTATTGCTAATTCTCAAAGACAATCACTACTTCACACCACATGATTCATTGTGGATGGGGCTATCTGATCGAGTATCAAAATGATTATGAAAATAAGACATATTTAATAGGAGTAAGTCATCTATGTTACTAACGGTGATAGTTGCTTACATTATCTTTGATGAATCCCATATCAAAAAATAGCATGTCTTTGGAATAGTCAAGAGCAACCCACAATTCCATATCGCAATGAATATGAACCTATTTCTAAAAAACAATATGGTAAAGTAATAACCAAGCATGTAATCCTAGAGGAATAACCAAACCTAGGGAAAATGGAGATATAGGAGGCCCCAGAATCAGATCGACCAAAAAATAAATAGCATGATGCACAGCTGAGAGATATGATCCATTTGCTAGACTGGTTATCAGGACAAACAATCTTAGAAGCTCGCATATAAGCTACTGAGCGGAAAACCAGTCAAATTATTTTGTTCTAGAAAGAAAATATAACCTACGTTGATCTGTGAATGTATGAACCTAACCAACAGGTCTGGTCCAAAAGAACTGGAAAGTGGTGAAACCCCGAGTAACTCAGATCTAAGCTATTGTGTGGACAAAAGATAAAACAACTACGGAAATTGTAGCAACAAATGAACATATCTGACTGTACCTCTTCAGCAACCACATTAGGCATTGTCATACTGGTACGTTGCAAGAACCGTTCATACCTACGAACACAGCTTTGTAAAATATGCCATACCAAACACATCAGCTAGCTCTGAGCTCACTATTTCATTTTAGCTAGCTCACTATTCGATGTAGCACTAGGTTTGCTCTGAGCTGCTTATCGCAAACTGCAGCACCAGACCCAAGTAGAGAGGAAGTAGCGGTGATTGTGTTGCAGTAAGCAGACAAGGGGGAGAGATCTCGTGGTTGTAGAAAGAAGCGGACAACTTGTGCGTTGCCTGAATGTGTTTCTAGGTTGCTGCTGATAATATGAGAAAATGCTGCATGTGGCGTTGCTAGGTTGGAATGTGTAGAGCAGCTGTTGTGTCTGTGTGACTCGAGAAGAGCTGTATCTAGTGCAGCCATGCGCAACACATTGGCCGCCACCCACGTCGTGACTACCTCGGCCTTCCCCTGCTCCACGGCACACACCGCCGACGCCATCGTCTGTGCCCCGGAGCAGCGCGCTGCCGCATCCTCTGCCTACAGTGCCCGTTTCTTCCGAACCTCAATGCCACCCATGTAGTGGACACCTCTCCCTCCGGCTCCACCGCACACGCCTAGTGTACCACGCTCTCTGTGCCCGGAAGCAGCACGCCGCCGCGGCCTGTAATGTCACCGCCGCATCCTCCACTAATGGTGCCTGTTTCTACCAGACCGTCATGCTCACCAACTCATCCGCCGACGGCGCATACGGTCCCATGGTTTTTTGTTCAGGCTCTAAGTCGAACTCAACAAATTAGACCGGGAAGGAGACCAAGCTACAACACCTAAGCCTTGGATGCGCGGCCTCCTTCACCGGCTTAAGGATCTCGATGGCTGGGAAGAAAGCGCCTCTGTGGCTCCATTGCTAAGCAAGAGGCTACTGTGGAGGCTAACGGTGGCGAAGAGCATTTGAAGGAAGAGGCGGTGAAGAAAGGGGAGATGTAGGGGGAAGGGGAGATGGAGATGGCAGGGGTGCTTTACTGTTATATGTTGATCCAAATTGTACAAAGTAAAGGCCAACTTCTGACGGATCGTTGATGACCTAGGTTACCACCGCTATATATACCTCTTGTAAGCCGCCGGTTGGGACAAGTTGCATCTGTGAAATCCCCGGTGTTGTGTAAATACTCCCCGTTATAGTGAAGTTTTCGCTGGCTGGCGCCCGTGATTTTTCCCTCTCTTTGTTGGAGAGGGTTTTCCACGTTAAATCTGTGTCCCCTTTGCTGTGATTTTATTTTCGTTCTTCGTTATTTACTTGTCGCAAAGCTAACATTTACGGCGTCGTTGACCAGGGCTGGAGGCGGTGTCTACCTGAGAGAGGAGAGGATGAGGACTGAGAGGAGGTCGGATGCCCTAGGGCAAAGCAAAGAGCAAGAGGGGAATTTCAAGCCGTCTTGACTTTTGCCTATCTCTGGACAATGGACCGTCGTAGCGCGGGACCCAGTACCAGCTAGAGAAACACCTGCACGAGCACGGTAACTAAAAATCCCACGCATGAAACCTATCGTACGGCCACAAATCGTTATACTTGATGATCGAACGTCCACAAATCGTGTCTCGCCAGGAGCTCTCACCACGCGCGTAGCCCTCCACGCTTAAGCTATACTAGGTGGGTAAGCGCGCTTCACCCGCGCCGTCTACATTATATTTTCATAATGTGCGGTATATATGAGGATTTACAAGTTTTTTTACCATCAATTTGAGAGGTGGTGATTTTCGAAGGCAGCAGCATCAGGCGGGCGTGGCCTGAGTTGGAAGGTGGAGGGGCTGCCCGAGGCCGTGTTCATTCCTTGGAGCGGCGCGGGTGAGTGAGGTAAAGGAGGAAGAGACTCGAGGATAGGAGTGAGTCAAGGGATACGTGGCCGAACCGCGCGCTAGTTGCGACGCATGTATGGTGCGCCACCTAGTGAGGGCCACAAAGCAAAAGCAAATAGGGCGGCCGACAACCAGCGACTAAGCACAGGCACGACGCGCGCAAATGGTCTCAGAATACCTGAAACTGACCAAGCTTAAGTTAATATAGTAGTATGTTTTGTTTTGGGAACAAAGGGACCGAGGAGGGGATATCATTTTTGTGCTATGTGCCTTGTAACTGAATGTGTTCGTCTATTTTCAGCAGTACCGTGGTTAAGCCATGATGGAAACACTGGTTTGAAGATTTAGATGGTTGCGTGCCCAGGAGTGTTCTGATGGAGGAAGGCACCCCAAAAAACGCATGCTCCATGAGCCTGCTTGTAATGTTAAACAATGATTTTGTCCCGATCTTCCGAGAAATCTGAGTTAAGTCGTCTAGATCGTGTCAGCATCCGGGACCGGGACCGGGAGCAATGGCTGCGTCTAATAGGCCAGCACCACCTCGTGATTCTCATCTCGTCTACGTGGAATACAGGTGATCTGCACCCTTCAGACGCGAGGGCCACATGCCCGGCCATGCACGTTCGTTCGTGATCTTAGAGTTGGGCAGTTTTCATGGTGGTTGGGATATCATCATACGATCTGGACCGTGTGTCCATGGATAGTACTGCAGGGTATAGCCCTGTATACATCAGTTTGTATGTTGGACCGTATCAATCCAGCAGTTGTGTGCCATCGGCGTCAGACATAATACGGAGTACGTAGCAGCAGTAGAGCATATCGGTTGGGTTTTCGTTTTTTTTTAATCTTATATATCAGAGGAACAGAATAAGTCCATTAGCTCTATCTAGAAAATGTATAAGAATTAGAGCACTAAACGGCCGACAAAAAACTAGAAAAAAATTTGAAGTCCTCTAACGGGTGGTCGCGAGATTGGAACCCAAAATCTTAAAGGACTAAAATATCTTTTCAAAACATCTCAAACACACAAAGTTCAAACATGTATAAATATTATCCAAAAACCATCAGATCGATCAAGTTTGATCCAAAAGCACAACATAGCATGTTTATGTTGTCGAGGCCACCACCATCTCGGCCACCACCACCACCACAACCACCACTAGTCTCTCGGGCCAAGATCTTCGCATGAGCGATCTTTCAGTATGCGCTAGCTTTATCATCCAAGGAGTTTGGGTTCATGAACATGATGATGCGGTCGGCATCCTCACTCTCCTTGGGGAATGTTCGTCTGTGGTATCAAAGTTGGCAGGCCAGCGCATGGCGGTACCTAAGTTGTCTGAAATTACTGCATTTCGAAAAGTTGGGCCGCCAACTACTGAGAGGGGCCATTTCGAGGCAAACTCATCTCACCCCGCCAAATACAAACATTCCGTTAAACCGCCCCGTGAAGTAGACGGTCGGAACCCACATGTCGGTTATCTGTCCGTGCCGCGGGCGCCAACGCGGCAACCTCTTAGGCAAATCGAGCAGCTAAGTGGATTGGATGCGTTGACCAATTTCACAAATCCATTCCCAGTTTTCCCCTAGCACCGGCGGCGTCGGAATCCATCCTCCAGGCAGGACGATCCCTTCGGACATTTGACTTCTGGGGCCAAGTTGCTGCGCCCAGTTGCTGCGCACAGTCGCTGATACCGAGCTCCAATGGCGCATGCCATAGCCGCCGTTGCGAGGCTCTAGCCCGCCTCCGCCGCCGACGAGCCGAGCAGTTCGGAGGATGGCAGATCCTACTATCAAGGAAGAAGAAGTTTTGCCTACAAGCGGGTGAGCTACCCTTCTCTTTGCTATTCGCACTAATTACAACTGCTAGCTGGCTACTGAACCTCAAATTGTTCGTTAGCTCAATGCTGACAAACATATTTTGTCCACAGTTTTCTGTCAAGTGGGATCTGCACGGACCCCCCTTACCTGGTTACGGTAGTCCTCTACAGGTAAGACTTTAAGGGCAAGTGGTATGGAAGCCATTGTTTCACAATGGAAGAAGCGCCTACGCAGATCTGCACTATATCTGGTATGGTTGTTGCTCTGCGTAATCATGTTGAAGTATGGCCGACGCAGACTACAAAGTTCAGCTTCATGGATGAACGTGGCATCATGGTTCCTATATCGTGTGACAGTCAGCTAATTGGGTTGATGAAAAGGTATGCTTCGGATTGCATGTTTGAGCTGAATTGTGATGTACTGGATGTGGAAGCTGCTGCAACTAGGAGTCACCCTTCTATTCTTGGACAGGGTGGTTGCTCGAACGCAATTAGCTCCTAGTAAGCAAAGGTCGCTTGGGGTTCGCATGTTTGTGCTAAATTGTAATTTTTGTTTTATTTACTCTATAGATATTTGGCAGATATGCAACAGTCTTATTTCTTTGACAAGAAGTGCCGCAAGGTTAGAAACATGACTGTCGGGTCAGTCATTTTGCTGCCGAAAGAAATTAAAAACGAGTGGAAAGATGATGTTGGACACGATTCTGGTTCCCATTGTCCCGGCGATGCAGAGTACGTGAAGCTAAGAAAATTGGCACCGAGGAAGAGGAAGAAGGCAGGAAATGAAGAAGCCATTGGACGTGAAGGCTTGGCACCCAGGCTGCGGAAGAAGGCTGCTGGCAATGAAGATGCATAGTAGTGTGTTGAACTTGAACCTATATATATAATTCTGTTAAATTCTGGAGCTCTGTGTGTGGCACGTTGCTGGGCGAAACAATCTACCCACGTTCTCTGAGTAAAATGTAGCGCGACTTAGGGTTTGGAAACGCCCGAGTCAGTAGTTGAATCCGAAATTGTGATTATGCCACAGCTATCTAAAAACAAGAATCCACCGGTTCCACGATTGCTGAGGGGCAGGAGGTCTCCAAATACGACGGAATGTAAGTGGCGCAGAAATAAATTATTTAAGCTGCCACACTCCACGAAGCAGCAACTTATTTCAGATGCTGCACAACGACGTGGCAACATAAACAGCAATGTTCTCACCGATAATGCCAAGATGAGGAGGAAATGGATACCACTTTCTGGCCTAATCTTGAGCCCGTCTATCTCACCGCCTCTCTGCTCCTACATCCCCTGCATCTGGCGAAGCTCCCGGATCTCCAGTAACCGGGTGTACGTGATTCCACTTTATAAATTATGGTTGTGCCATTTGCATGCGGCCAAATCCACGTAGATTACGTTTAAACAAACCACCAATGTCAGAATACACTAGTAGAAAAGGGGTCTTTGGTCCACGGTCACGTTCCCAATCCGGGACGGAGATCTAAATCGAGGCAGAAATTGATCTAAATCACAAATTCTTCCACAAATTAATCGAGACAGAGATCTAAATCGAGGAATTACATTAATTCAACCACAAATTCTTCTAAACAAAGGTGTGATTTCACATCCTTATATTAATTCACCCAACTAGTCAAAAATTTCACTTCTGCTGCCGCTGTCCTCCGAGCCGCCAGCTTCCTCGTCTCCGTCGGACGGAACCTCCACGATTTCCGCATTGTACGCGAGACGGAGCACCTCTTCGCGGTGAGCGGCGGCGATGACGGTGAACTTGGTCCGTCTAGGGACGGACTAGAACCTCTCCCGCCCTTCTCGGTTGCGGAGATCCCGGTGCACCACGCGCCCGTAAACGATGCGGTTGCCAATCTTGGCCTTCCGCTCCTTCTTGAACAGCGCCGGCCAGTACGGGCTGGCCGCCGTGTACCGGGGCAGCGCCCTCTTCCATGTGGGCATCTGGCGGCGGCGCGCCGCGATTTCGCTCTCCATCACGGCTCCGCCGGTGAAGAGGAGCGGAGCCACCGGCACCCCCGCATAGCTGATGCGCCATCCGTGGGGCACCGTCGCGGCCGGCAGCGCGAGGATGTCGAAGTGCGAGAACATCACCGTATCGTAGAAGTTCAGCGAGGGCATCTCCATGGCGGCGCGGTGGAGATTGGAGAGGGAGCGAGGGGGTGGACAGCGCGGTGGAGATTGGAGAGGGCGAGGGGATGGGCGACGAAGCGACGAGCTGTGGCGCCTCCTATTTGTTCACGAGAATGATGAAGCGACAGGCGGAATATCAAGGGGCATTGGTCAGACAAAAGGAAGTAATGCAGCGTTAAGACAGATTAATGGGTGACCAATTTTTTACTCCCAGGACTCCGGGGCCAATAGTTTAGACCGCTAGGTCAAGAAGTACAACTATTACAAATTAAAAAGGGCACGGGGCTTAAGCTAAATAGAACTAGTTAACACACATCTCCTTGATCTTCCTAATATTAGCCCTATGCGCATCTTCCTGCGAGAGCAAGGATTGAATCGTCTGCTCCTTCCTTTTAGCATCTTCCTTGCACAGCTTCAATTGTTTCTCTACATCTTTCCTCATGCACTTGTGAATACTCGTAGTTGTGAACTGCAGGACTTTGGCCTAGTGAAGATCCTTCCTTGCTTGAGTCAGTTCTTGCTCTGCTTTAGCCTTCAGGGCCAACGCCGCGTCCCTCTCCTTCTCGACTTTGCTAACCTTGTCTTCCACCCCCATGAGATCTCGCTTATGCTTGGTCGTGTCAACTGGTTCCCATAACTTCATCTCAACACTGTCAAGAAGTGAGCTGAATGCGGATTCTTTCAACTCAACAGTCATTTCCCATAGTTTGTCCAGCGTTTTCTGCATCGATTTGGGCCACTCTGGATCTACCCATTTGACAACACCGCAACTTCCGCCTCGCATCATTGCACGATGTCCTTGACACCGTAGAAACCTCCTGCCTGCGTTTCGTCCTTCGAACGCTACAAATTTAGCAGGCACATATCCATGTTACATAGCAGAGGACTGTCTTCATCTGCTAAACCGTGATAGTAGGCGTCATACATCGTCTGGTTGGCCTAACACATCATACGCGCATGAGTAAACAGAGTAGATCTGGCTCAAAAAATAGATAACTGGCCACAGATGATATAGATAGAGATGAGACGACTCACATCTAAATCACCGTCCCTGTCGTCATGACGCGTTTCCTCGTCGTCTCCCCTTGAACCCATGGCGAGAGGGGAGGGGGGTGGTGGCTCCCGGAGAGGGGATTGGGATGGCGGCGCCGTCGGCTTGCAGCTACGGCAGGATGGAAGTGAAGTGGGGAATGTGGCTTCGAGGGGAAGGAAGAGAAGTATGGGGAGGAAGAGAAGTAATGGGGACGTGACACTAGGATATGGCCCGCTCAACTCGTGAGTCGTGACACTCACAACGGGGGAGCCCCCGGTGTTGCCAGTTTGTCCAGAGCAAGCGTAGCTAAACATGCCGCAGAACAGACTACTCGTGGATCGATCTCACGAAAACCATCCCAATCGTCCAAGCGCCCCAATCGGACGGTATGTAATAATCGACAAGCAGAACAACTGTGTTAGGGCGTGCCTTCTAGAAGACTCGGTCTAACGCTAAGGTTATGGCTCTCCTAGGGTTAATTAGTATCCATATGCGGTTTATGAAAAGAACATGCATCCAATGACACGGGTGGATCTAGCTGTGGTTAATGAGAAGAGCAGACATACAATGGCACCGGTGATATGTGGTTTGTGGGAAGAACACACATGCAATGACTCTGGTAATATGTGGTTTGTGAGAAGAACACACATGCAATGACTCTAGTTGTGGTTCATGAAAAGAGCAGACATGCACTGACACCGGTGGATCCATGTGTGGTTCATGGGAAGAACACACATGCAATGACACTGGGTGTGGTTCATGATATGGTCTGTGAGAAGAACACACATGCAATGACTCTGGGTGTGGTTCATGATATGGTTTGTGAGAAGAACACACATGCAATGACACTGGTGGATCCATGTGTGGTTTGTGAGAAGAACAAACATGCAATGACTCTAGCTGTGGTTCATGAAAAGAGCAGACATGCAATGACACTGGTGGATCCATGTGTGGTTCATGGGAAGAACACACATGCAATGACACTGGGTGTGGTTCACGATATGGTTCATGAGAAGAACACACATGCAATGACACTGGTGGATCCATCTGTGGTCTGTGATAAGAACACACATGCAATGACTCTAGGTGTGGATCCATGTGTGGTTTTTGAGAAGAACACACATGCAATGACACTGGTCGATCCATGTGTGGTCTTTGGGAAGAACACGCATGCAATGACACTGGTGATATGTGGTATGTGAGAAGAACACACATCCAATGACTCTAGCTGTGGTTCATGAAAAGAGCAGACATGCAATGACACTGGTGGATCCATGTGTGGTTCATGGGAAGAACACACATGCAATGACACTGGTGGATCCATGTGTGGTTCATGGGAAGAACACACATGCAATGATACTTGGTGTGGTTCATGATATGGTTTGTGACAAGAACACACATGCAATGACACTACTAGATCCACATGTGGTATGTGAGAAGAACACACATGCAATGACACTAGGTGTGGTTCATGATATGGTTTGTGAGAAGAACATGCATCCAATGACATGGGTCGATCTAGCTGTGGTCTTTGGGAAGAGCACACATGCAATGACACCGGTGATATGTGGTATGTGAGAAGAACACACATCCAATGACTCTGGTGATATCTGGTTTGTGAGAAGAACACACATGCAATGACTCTAGCTGTGGTTCATGAAAAGAGCAGGCATGCAATGACACCGGTGGATCCATGTGTGGTTCATGGGAAGAACACACATGCAATGACACTGGGTGTGGTTCATGATATGTTCTGTGAGAAGAACACACATGCAATGACTCTGGGTGCGGTTCATGATATGGTTTGTGAGAAGAACACACATGCAATGACACTGGTGGATCCATGTGAGGTATTTGGGAAGAACACACATGCAATGACATTGGTGATATGTGGTATGTGAGAAGAACACACAGCCAATGACTCTAGCCGTGGTTCATGAAAAGAGCAGACATGCAATGCCACTGGTGGATCCATGTGTGGTTCATGGGAAGAACACAAATGCAATGACACTGGGTGTGGTTGATGATATGGTCTGTGATAAGAACATACATGCAATGACTCTGGGTGTGGTTCATGATATGGTTCATGGGAAGAACACACATGCAATGACACTAGGTGTGGTTCATGATATGGTTTGTGAGAAGAACACACATGCAATGACACTGGTGGATCCATGTGTGGTCTGTGAGAAGAACACACATGCAATGACACTGGTGGATCCATGTGTGGTCTGTGGGAAGAACACACATGGAATGACACTGGTGGATCCATGTGTGGTTCATGGGAAGAACACACATGCAATGACACTGGGTGTGGTTCATGATATGGTTTGTGAGAAGAACACACATGCAATGATACTAGATGTGGTTAATGAAAAGAACAGACATGCAATGACACCGGTGGGTCCATGTGGGGTTAGTGAGAGGAACACACATGCAATGAGACTGGTGGATCCATGTGTGGTCGGTAGGAAGAACACACATGCAATGACACTGGTGGATCCATGTGTGGTTCATGGGAAGAACACACATGCAATGACACTGGGTGTGGTTCATGATATGGTTTGTGAGAAGAACACACATGCAATGACACAAGATGTGGTTAATGAAAAGAGTAGACATGCAGTGACACCGGTGGGTCCATGTGGGGTTAGTGAGAGGAACACACATGCAATGACACTAGGTGTGGTTCATGGGAAGAACACACATGCCTAGACACCGGTGATATGTGGTTTGTGAGAAGAACACACATGCAATGACTCTACCTGTGGTTAATGAGAAGAGCAGACATGCAATGACACCGGTGGATCCATGTGTGGTCTGTGGGAAGAACACATATGCAATGACACTGGTGGATCCATGTGTGGTTCATGGGCAGAACACACATGCATAGACACCGGTGATATGTGGTTTGTGAGAAGAACACACATGCAATGACTCTAGCTGTGGTTCATGAAAAGAGCAGACATGCAATGACACTGGTGGATCCATGTGTGGTTCATGGGAAGAACAGACATGTAATGACACTGGGTGTGGTTCATGATATGGTTCATGAGAAGAACACACATGCAATGACACTGGTGGATCTATGTGTGGTTTGTGATTAGAACACACATGCAATGACTCTGGGTGTGGATCCATGTGTGGTTTTTGAGAACACACATGCAATGACACTGGTGGATCCATGTGTGGTCTTTGGGAAGAACACACATGCAATGACACTGGTGATATGTGGTATGTGAGAATAACACACATCCAATGACTCTAGCTTTGGTTCATGAAAAGAGAAGACATGCAATGACACTGGTGGATCCATGTGTGGTTCATGGGAAGAACACACATGCAATAACACTGGTGGATTCATGTGTGTTCTGTGGGAAGAACAAACATGCAATGACACTGGTGGATCCATGTGTGGTTCATGGGAAGAACACACGTGCAATGACACTGGTGATATGTGGTTTGTGAGAAGAACAGACATGCAATGACTCTAGCTGTGGTTAATGAGAAGAGCAGACATGCAATGACACCGGTGGATCCATGTGTGGTTTGTGAGAAGAACACACATGAAATGACACTGGGTGTGGTTCATGATATGGTCTGTGAGAAGAACACACATGCAATGACTCTAGCTGTGGTTCATGAAAAGAGCACGCATGCGATGACTCTAGCTGTGGTTCATGAAAAGAGCAGACCTGCGATGCCACCTGTGGATCCATGTGTGGTTCATGGGAGGAACACACATGCAATTACACCGGTGGATCCTTACGTGGTTTGTGAGAATAACACACATGCAATGACACTGGTGGATCCGTGTGTGGTTCATGGGAAGAACACACATGCAATGACACATGTGATATGTGTTCTGTGAGAAGAACACACATGCAATGACTCTTGTGATATGTGGTTTGTGAAAAGAACACACATGCAATGACTCTAGCTGTGGTTCATGAAAATAACCACACATGCAATGACACTGGTGGATCCATGTGTGTCCTGTGGGAAGAACACACATGCAATGATACTGGTGGATCCATGTGTGGTTCATGGGAAGAACACACATGCAATGACACTGGGTGTGGTTCATGATATGGTTTGTGAGAAGAACACACATGCAATGACACTGGTGGATCCATGTGTGGTCTGTGAGAAGAACACACATGCAATGACACTGGGTGTGGTTCATGATATGGTTTGTGAGAAGAACACACATGCAATGACACTAGCTGTGGTTAATGAAAAGAGCAGACATACAATGACACCGGTGGGTCCATGTGGGGTTAATGAGAAGAACACACATGCAATGACACTGGGTGTGGTTCATGGGAAGAACACACACGCAATGACTCTGGTGATATGTGGTTTGTGAAAAGAACAGACATGCAATGACTCTAGCTGTGGTTAATGAGAAGAGGAGACATGCAATGACACCGGTGGATCCATGTGTGGTCTGTGGGAAGAACACACATGCAATGACACTGGTGGATCCATGTGTGGTTCATGGGAAGAACACACATGCATAGACACCGGTGATATGTGGTTTGTGAGAAGAAGAACACACATGCAATGACTCTAGCCGTGGTTCATGAAAAGAGCAGACATGCAATGACACTGGTGGATCCATGTGTGGTTCATGGGAAGAACACACATGCAATGACACTGGGTGTGGTTCATGATATGGTTCATGAGAAGAAAACACATGCAACGACACTGGTGGATCCATGTGTGGTCTGTGATAAGAACACACATGCGATGACTCTAGGTGTGGTTCATGATATGGTTTTTGAGAAGAACACACATGCAATGACACTGGTGGATCCATGTGTGGTCTTTGGGAAGAACACACATGCAATGACACTAGAGATATGTGGTATGTGAGAAGAACACACATCCAATGACTCTAGCTATGGTTCATGAAAAGAGCAGACATGCAATGACACTGGTGGATCCATGTGTGGTTGATGGGAAGAACACACATGCAATGACACTGGTGGATCCATGTGTGTCCTCTGGGAAGAACACACATGTAATGACACTGGTGGATCCATGTGTGGTTCATGGGAAGAACACACATGCAATGACACTGGGTGTGGTTTGTGAGAAGAACACACATGCAATGACACCGGTGGATCCATGTGTGGTTTGTGAGAAGAACACACATGCAATGACACTGGGTGTGGTTCACGATATGGTTTGTGAGAAGAACATGCATCCAATGCACTAGTTGTGGTTAATGAAAAGAGCAGACATGCAATGACACCGGTGGGTCCATGTGGGGTTAATGAGAAGAACACACATGCAATGACACTAGGTGTGGTTCATGGGAAGAACACACATGCAATGATTCTGGTTATATGTGGTTTGTGAAAAGAACAGACATGCAATGACTCTAGCTGTGGTTAATGAGAAGAGCAGACATGCAATGACACCGGTGGATACATGTGTGGTCTGTGGGAAGAACACACATGCAATGACACTGGTGGATCCATGTGTGGTTCATGGGAAGAACACGCATGCATAGACACCAGTGATATGTGGTTTGTGAGAAGAACACACATGCAATGACTCTAGCTGTGGTTCATGAAATGAGCAGACATGCAATGACACTGGTGGATCCATGTGTGGTTCATGGGAAGAACACACATGCAATGACACTGGGTGTGGTTCATGATACGGTTCATGAGAAGAACACACATGCAATGACACTGGTGGATCCATGTGTGGTCTGTGATAAGAACACTCATGCAATGACTCTGGGTGTGGTTCATGATATGGTTTTTGAAAAGAACACACATGCAATGACACTGGTGGATCCATGTGTGGTCTTTGGGAAGAACACACATGCAATGACACTGGCCGAAGAGGACCCCCCCGCCGGCGAGGACGCCCCCGCCGGTCACAAGCAGATCACGCACTTCTTGGGCACCTACAATCCAGATAAGTACATTGCTCCCCTGAACCCCTACGACACCGGCATCGACAACCTATGGTCGGAGGTAACTTGGGTTTGCTCCCCTCCCCTGGTTCTTCTACCGTTTGTTATAAATAATGGGCTAATCTATTTAAAATTTAGCTGGTATTATCATGTTTAATTTTCCGGAATTAATCATGGAAATTGTGCCTAATTATCCAACACCGTTCCCATTGTTGGATGCTAGATCTTGGTTTATTAGGATTCGCTTGTTCGCATTTCGATTGCTCGACCTTCTTACACCATCTACTCCCCCATTTTCCCTTTCTTCCAATAGGTTTCCGGCAGCGACATCTGCAGCGATGACGAGTCCATTCACACCAAGGCTCATCAGGTGCTGAGGAGGCTGCGGGCCAGCAAGTACGACGGATTCCTGACGGGCCCCTACTACAGCTGCCCCTTCCGCAAGAGGGGCATCTACTGCTTGACGAGTCGTGCCGTCGGCGGCACTGTCTTGAACACCTTACTGAAGCATGCAGAGGCCGCGGGCTCTGGCATCCACAAAAGCGGCAAGCCCGAGCCCGCGAACATCAATGCCTACATCGTTGAACACCGTGCTCTTGGCATTCACCTCCAAAACCTCCAGCGGATGGCCATCAAAGAGGGTCGCATGCCTCCAATCAGGCCCAAGGCCCCCAAGTCCAAGAAACTTGGCAGCAAGAAGTGGCGGAAGCACCTGAGGGAGATGGCAGAGGCGCTGGCGAATGAACGGGTTGGATGTCTCCTTGATTGTATCTGCATCTGCCACGGCTGCTGCTGCTAAGCAGCTTCTTTTGATTTTCTATATTTTGCTTGCATCCTATTTCTGGCTGAATGCATCGAACCCCGTTAAGCAACCTACTACTTTCTATCGATATATCCTATTTAGCTGTGCACAGCTATATCTACATTTGTTTTGTTTTCTGAATGAATGTATTCTGCCTGGTGTGATTTGTTGCTTTAGATTTACTACCTGACCGGAGGCAAAAAGAGGTCCAAAAGGGAACGAATTATCGAAGAGAGAATCTTCTCTAGATTTGCTACCAATTTGGGCAAAATGAAACATATCTGTTTAGCGAGAGAGGAAAAGGGTACTCTTTCAAACTGCCAGTTAACGAGCTACCATCTTGACGAGGCCCCATCTTGACGTCTCCTTCTACAAGAAGGAACAGGATGCCGTCCATGGAAAAAGTCGTCGAGCGGTCATGTCACGTTTAATCAAGTATGAAAAGCCTACTACTACTACTACGCCACAACACATGCGTCATCGAGTTCACGGTCGTCGATGGACAGTTGCAGTTTATTGCCTCTTGATTTTAATAAGACACATCCCATTTTTACGCAGCGGCTCTCAATCTCACTTCCAACTGGTGCCCACCGTAAGAAGCTTGGACGCGCTAGCCGGAGGCCGAACAACTAAGCTCGACGAGACCTAACGTCTCCGGTTCATCGAGTCACTCGCAGCCATCAACACATCCCTTTATCGAATCTATCAGAACCCCACAAATCTCGCCGTACAACCACCTACCTTCCCCTCTACATTTCCACTTTTAACTATCGCCAATTTTAGGGCCGTGTCAAACTTCGTACATAGAAATTGTGTGTGCGCCCTTTGCATGCGGCTCAATACAGAACTGCCATGCATGGCCCGGGAAAAAACGTGACGTACCGTGCGTGTGTCGCGGTGCACGGTGCAGTCGACTGCACGGCGCGTTGCACGGTGGTGCAACGAAACGTGCCTTGCTTCTATCTACCTTAGCTATAGAGCCCCTTTCCGCACACCCACTCCCACTCTCGCTCACTATCCTCATGCAACCCTCTCCACTATCCCACCAGCATCCGCAAACTCCCGAGAATACCTCGTCCGCGCCGGCGATGGCTGAGGAGGGTAAGGTGGCCATCGTCGCCTCTGTGGCCGCCGACGAGGGGGCCCCCGTCTCCTCGCCGGTCCCCCTCTACGCGTTGAAAGCAGCCGTTGTCCCTATCCAGGCCCTAGTGGAAGCATCGATGGCAGCTGCCGTTCCTGTCCAGGCCCCCGTCCCAGCTACCGACGGAGCCGCCGAAGAGGATGCCCCCGCCGGCGAGGAGGCCCCCACCGGTCACAAGCAGATCACGCACTTCTTGGGCACCTATGATCCAGATAAGTACATCGCTCCGCTGAACCCCTACGACACCGACATCGATGACCTATGGTCGGAGGTAACTTGGGTTTGCTCCCATCCCCTGGTTCTTCTACCGTTTGTTAGAAATAATGGGCTAATCTATTTAAAATTTAGCTGGTATTGTCATGTTTAATATTCTAGAATTAATCATGGAAATTGTGCCTAATTATCCAACACCGTTCTCATCGTTGGATGCTAGATCTTGGTTTATTAGGATTCGCTTGTTCGCATTTCGATTGCTCGATCTTCTCACACCATCTACTCCCCCATTTTCCCTTTCTTCCAATAGGTTTCTGGCAGCGACGTCTGCAGCGATGACGAGTCCATTCACACCAAGGCTCATCAGGTGTTGAGGAGGCTGCGGGCCGGCAAGTATGACGGCTTCCTCAGGAACCCCTACAGCTGCCCCTTCCACAAGGGGGGCGTCTACTGCTTGACGAGTCGCGCCGCCGGCGGCACCGTCTTGAACATCTTACTGAAGCATGCAGAGGTCGCGGGCTCCGGCATCCACAAAAGCGGCAAGCCCGAGCCCGCAAACATCAACGCCTACATCGCTGAACACCGTGCTCTCTGCATTCATCTCCGAAACCTCCAGCGGGTGGCCATTAAAGAGGGTTGCATGCCTCCAATCAGGCCCAAGGCCCCCAAGTCCAAGAAACTGGGCAGCAAGAAGTGGCGAAAGCACCAGAGGGAGATGGCGGAGGCGCGGGCGCTTGCAGGATGTGCCTGCAGCTGCGGCGGCTGCCCCTGCTGCTAAGCAGCTTCTTTCTAGCTAAATCCTATTTCTGGCTGAATGCATCGAACCTCGTTAAGCAACCTACTTTCTATCACTATATCCTATTTAGCTACGCACAGCTATATCTACATTTGTTTCGTTTTCTGAAAGAATGTATTCTGCCTGGTGTGATTTGCTGCTTTAGATTTGCTACCTGATCGGAGGCAAAACGAGGTCCAAAAAGAAACGAATTATCGAAGAGAGAATCTTCTCTAGATTTGCTACCAATTTGGGCAAATATGAACATATCTGTTTAGCGAGAGAGGGAAAGGGTACTCTTTCAAACTGCCAGTTAACGAGCTACCATCTTGACGTCTCCCTCTACAAGAAGGAACACGATGCCGTCTATGGAAAAAGTCGTCGAGCGGTCATGTCATGTTTAATCAAGTCTGAAAAGCCTACTACTGCTACTACTACGCTACAACACATGCGCCATCGAGTGCACGGTCGTCGATGGACAGCTGTAATTTATTGCTACTTGATTTTAATAAGACACATCCTATTTTTTATGCAGCGGCTTTCAATCTCACTTCCAACTCGGGCCCACCGTAAGAAGCTTGCACGCGCTAACCGGATGCCGAACATCTGAGCTCGACGAGACCTAACGTCCCCGGTTCATCGAGTCACTCATAGTCATCAACACATCCCTCTAGCGAATCTAGCACAACCCCACAAATCTCGCCGTACAGCCACCTACCCTCCCCCCTACATTTCTACTTTTAACTATTGCCAATTTTAGGGCCGTGTCAAACTTTGTACATAGAAATTGCGTGTGCGCCCTTTACATGCGGCTCAATACAGAACTGCCATGCATGGCCCGGGAAAAAAACGTGACGTACCGTGTGCGTGTCACGGTGCACAGTGCAGTAGACTTCGCGGCGTGTTGCACGGTGGTGCAACAAAACGTGCCTTGCTTCTATCCACCTTAACTGTTGAGCTCACTGACCCCACGCAAACCTCTCTACTGCCCCACCAGCATCCGCAAACTCCCGAGAATACCCCATCCGTGCCAGCAATGGCCGAGGAGGATAAGGTGGCCATCGTCGCCTCCGTGGCCGCCGGCGAGGAGGCCTCCGTCTCCTGGCTATATCCTATTTCTGGCTGAATGCATAGAACCTCGTTAAGCAACCTACTTTCTATTGCTATATCCTATTTAGCTGCGCACAGCTATATCTACATTTGTTTTGTTTTCTGAATGAATGTATTCTGCCTGGTGTGATTTGTTGCTCTAGATTTGCTATCTGTTCGGAGACAAAAAGAGGTCCAAAAGGGAACGAAATATCGAAGTGAGAATCTTCTCTAGATTTGCTACCAATTTGGGCAAAATGAAACATATATGTTAGCGAGAGAGGAAAAGGGCATTGTTTCAAACTGCCAGTTAAAAAGCTACCATCTTGACAAGCTACAAGATACATACATAAACATAACACAACGAGGGTTAAATTTATTTTACTAGTATCACTTGATGTGCTAGACATCTTGGTAAGCTAACTGAGTTCCACAAAACAGAAACATAACACTGACAAGTAAAATTTAATTCACTTCTCATTAGACCACTTGACGCACTTGCTATCATCCCAGATACTCCACGTCCGACGAACTGCTTTGTCCCAACTGGCATCTGACTTGGCTTTCCTATCTTCAGCGTCCTGCGGCACAATTAGCAGTGCATCACAGGCCTGATTGTTGCCGCTAGAAGATGTCGCCTCTCTGTTTGCCGCTTCAGCTGCAGCTTCTCTATCAGCTGCTTCTTCAGCTGCAAGCTCTCTTTCAGCTGCTTCTGCAGCCTCTCTGTCAGCTGCTTCAGATGCAGCCAATTTCTTTGCATATTCAACTTCAAACTCAGCTATTCGGCATTTTCTACAAAGGGCTCCCCTAAGCTCGTCTTCCCTCTTGCAAATAGGGGAAAACACGAGGTAACATTGAAAAAATGGATCTTCTTGTACAGCTGGTAGGTCACGTAAGCATCTATGGCTGCATACTTTAGGTTTATATCAGACAACGGCCACTCGTTCCAGAAATCGTGCCTATCCTTAGAGAAATCTTCCTTCATTGTGGCGTACGACTCATCGAGGATTTTAGTTGTTAGTGATGCCATTCCATCCTTCTTCCTGCCCCCTAGGATCTTGACAAGATGCTGAATATCGATCCAGTTGTGCGCAGGAATTATAATATCCTCTTGATACAATTTCGAAAAATCAGTTGTTGTGTCGACAGTGCAGAAAACAATTCCCTTTTTTTCAAGGAACTGGCGCAGCGCCGGACATTTCCTGTCAGTCCTGAAAGTATGTAGTTTGTTATCACCAAAATTTGTAACTACAAATATTTTGTCAATGCAAGATCATCATCTCAATATAATTTTGAAAAGTTTAGTAAATGCAAGATCAAGACTCTCAACATTGTATTGTCATAATTTATTCGATTTTGCTATTTCTCAGTCGACTGAACGAGTTGCACATTTCTTTTAACTATGGTTGCACTTTTCTTAGGTGATTGAGACTAAAAAAAATCTCAGTCGATTGATACATAGGCAAACCCTAATTTATTTGGTCCTAAGTAAAATCCAGTAGTTGCAAGATGAGCAAGTGGATAAAGAACAAGAGGAGAAAACCTTAAAAGCGGTTAGCTACAGAGAGCAGATCTACAAACCGGGAGAGGTGGTAGACGAGGACGTGTTTCCGCATGGCAAGTTGAACGACGGCGACTTCATTCACTTCATATGGGTCCTCCGGGGTGTACTCGAGGTCCAATCCTACAAACTTGTCCTCGTCTATCCCAAGCCAACCCTCGTACATCCTCAGGACACGCACCACCGTCTCCTCCTCGTTGGTGTAGACAACGTCTATCTTCTTGTTGTCATGGGTAGTGAAGCTTGTCTCTAGAGTGTGTAGATCTTTCATGGCGGCAAGGAGAAGACGGGAAGAAGATAGTAGATGACAGGAAGAAGAAGAATGGTTTTTGCGAGGCAGGGGAATGGTGGAACCGTTAATGCGCTTTTATGGTAGGGGTTAACGATTGTGACGGAAGTCCAAGGAGAGACGCGTGGCGGTGACCGTTCCAGCTTCTAAGTAAACAAAAAATAATTATAACGCCGATACATGGGACCTATTTTGTCACATCAATACACTGGGTAGGGGGCGTTGTCATATCCACTGTGCCAACGCTGCAAGCCTACGTGACAGCCAACCCGCCTAAGCGACGGGAGCGACATAACGGCGAACTGACAGGGGGGCCCAACTTGACGCCCGTTAGCCTGGTTTTTTGTATTGAAACGTAAAGTTGAATTCGTGCCGAAAAAGACACTCTGAGTATTTGGCACACCAACTGTAGTCATCCCGGCTGATTTCAGGGAACTTGGGTACCGCGTTGCCTGTACACCCCAACTTTCGGCCTGCAAAGTGATAATCTCCTCTCCTTGGCCAACTTCTCCACCTCAAGTGCAACCTTTTGCTCTTCTATCTTCTTCTCCTTTGCCATTGTTTCTTCTTCTAGTGCCATCCTTCGTTCCTCCACCGCCAACTTGGACCGCCACTTCTCGTCCTCAAAAACTTTGAGCTCCCTCCACCTAGCCGGCTTGTCCTCTTTGCGTTCGTTTGCCAATGTTTTATTGGTCTCAGTGATAGCATTGAACTCTTCCTTGTAGGCGTCGACACCTCCCCTTTTCTTTTTCTCTTTTGCTATCTTGGCATCCTGCGGCCTCTTGTTGAGGTCTTCTTCATCATCATAATCATCGATGTCAATGGACGCGCTGATCCTTGCCCTCTTTAATGCGGTCTCATAGTTTCTTCTAAGCCACTTCTCATTGCCCTCTAGTTCCTTGTAGCAATGAAACAAAGAAAAGGGTTTGTTTCCACCTTTCTTGTTGCAGAGATTATACACGTCTTGTTGGATAGGTCCATATTGGGTGATCGGCACCCCAGTCGGTGGTGCATTGGTCACCGACTCAATGGCGTCGGCCCATCAGTTGCATTGCTCAAGGATTGCACCCACACGATGACTAAAAGAGCATTGGGTTTGGTATGACGAAATCTTGACCGTCTTGAGGTAGTGCTCCTCAATTCTATGCCAAAACTTGTCCTTGCATTGATCTGTGCCAACCGATGCATCAAGCGAGACATTCATGCAAGCATGGCACAATGCAACATCTTCTTCTTCACTATAGTTGGTGGACCTCTTGCCCTTGCTGCCCTTACCTTTTGGCGCCTCCACTTCGGTCGCCTCTTCCTCGGCCACCACTTCCTCAGTCTCATCTTCCTCGCCGTAGGCGTCGCCTAAGTGGAGGTAGTCGATCCCTTGAGCGTGTGAACAATCCAATTGGGACATGAATTCGGCGACCCAATCTCAGTCGCACTTGCTTGAGACTCGGGCATTTCATCGATCACCCCGCGGGCGGCGACTCGGCGACGAGCTGCGACGGCCGTTGTGGAAGAGGGAGAAGGCGTGGTCGTTGAGGATGTCGGCGACGACTTGGCCTTGCGTGTAGGCGTCGATGACGACGCCTCCACTTCGGTCACCTCTTCCTCGGCCTCTTCTTCCTCGGCCACCACTTCCTCAGTCTCATCTTCCTCGCCGTAGGCGTCGCCTAAGTGGAGGTAGTCGATCCCTTGAGCGTGTGAACAATCCAATTGGGACATGAATTCGGCGACCCAATCTCAGTCGCACTTGCTTGAGACTCGGGCATTTCATCGATCACCCCGCGGGCGGCGACGAGCTGCGACGACCGTTGTGGAAGAGGGAGAAGGCGTGGTCGTTGAGGACGTCGGCGACGACTTGGCCTTGCGTGTAGGCGTCGATCGACGCCTCCACGGTCTTCCTCTTCTTCTTCTCCGCCACCGACTCTGAGTGGGCTTGCATCCTCACCATCGGCTTCCGTGACCGCGGACGCTCAGCATCGGCGCAAGGGGTGGCTTTCCCACCGTCGTCGACTTTGTGGTGCCCTTGGTGGCCGCTACCACCGCATGCACCGCGCCGGTGTTGCACAAATGCTTCCACGGCATCGTAGGCGTCACGGGGGTCGAATCAGGCAGCGACGTGTCGGCGGAAAACTCCAGCGGCATGCGGGATCGGGTTCCGGTGCCATTACGGCCGGGGAGAACGGTGGCGCCGGCGACGACTGGCGGTGGATTCGGGCGAGAGGGTCGGTCGCTTGTCGGGAGACTAAAATTATTGTTACCGAGGTGCGCGGAGAGAAAATATGAGAGATGGGCGTCGACTTTTAGGGGGGCGATCTCTCGTTTTTAGTCGTCTAACCGTTTTTACGAGTTCGGCTAGAGGCACTTACGGCCGTTAGCGGTCTATCTTTTCTTCTCTAAAGACTTTTACTACTTCTGTTAGAGATGCTCTAAGGGCAAGCCAATTGATGGCGATGATGGCGACAAGCTCTCGTAGGAAACAAAGCGCAGGTTTTTTGTGTTCCCTCGAAACAAAGGTGAGATGCAACGGCGGTAGCACTGAAGCTGCAGCATATTTCCCTGCTCCAGATCCTTCTACACAAAGAAATTTCGCAGTTTGGCAAAATGCTCTCTTTTAGTAGTAGATAGCTTATTTAATCCCCTTCCTTTCGGTTGGTAACATTCGATACAGAGTATAAGTTACAGGAGCTGCCTGTCCAGTCCATGTCACTTCTCTTTTACGGCAGTCTGTTTTGGTTAACAATTTGGGGCAACAGAGACCACCCACCCGAAGCCATCCTGGAAGTAAAAAAAGAAAGAGCCACGACAACGACAATAGTAACCAGCAGAATGCCAGGAAGCCATACCAAAAACTACATTGCTTCCTTTTCCTGGTTACTTATACATCACATCCTTCAGTCCCACTTCAACCACTGGCCAGCCGTATACACAATTGAAAGCAACCCACCTCAATCACCTCTACCAACAACGGGCAAAAGAATGGGGGTAAAAAAAGAAGAGAAAACGTAGAAAAAGGACCCCAACAGAAACAGAAAACACTGTCATTTCGCCACCCATATACCTTTTTTGGAGGCCTTCTTGCTCATCTTGACCACCCTCTGCTTCCGACCACCCCCCGCGGCCTGCTCGTCGGCCTCTCTGGTGTCCGGTATCGCGACGTCGACCCTGACGATGTGGTGGTCCGAGGTCCCCTTGGAGGAGACGACCGTGTAGGACCCCGGCACGAACTTGTAGGGGCAGTCCGGCGACGCCAGTATGTAGTCCACCCTCGTGCCGTACTTGCACGTCCCTTGCACGTCTGGAGTTTCAGAGCGTAAGGTTCAGTACCATACCGAGGTGGTAGAGACAGCGAAACGAACATTGCGTGAGAGAATGGGACGCGTCTCTGCTTACTTACCTTGCCCTTTGGCCACGACCACCACGGCCTCGCATTCCCCGGCGAAGTCCTTGGCGTCCACGTACTGCTTCCCCTTGAGGTACCTCATCACCTCCACCTTGGGCGTCGGCTTGCCGATCTCCTCGTAGTACTGCAAACCAGCGTCAGAATCGCGCACACGACCGAACTTTTTTCCAGACATTCAGAAAAGGAAGGGAATACAGTATGCGTACCTTGACGATGTCTGCCCATCTGTCGGCGGAGTAGTCGGTGCCGTCGAGGGCGTTGAGTCCGCCGGCGAGGATGTGCGGCCCGTCGACGGAGCGGAGCATGGCGTTGAGCTGCTTCATCCGCCAGCTCTCGTCAAGGTGGTCCAGGTGCGTGCAGTGGAAGTTGACCTCCCCCGCCCTCGGCACCTCGATCGTCGCTCTCAGCACGTTCCTGCACCAAACACCATTCCATTCTCACGATCATGGACACAGGACACAGCCACATCAGGGCCTTAATTCTGTTTCTTCATCACGGCAATCATGGAGGCAGCGGGGGATTTATCCACGCTCTCATTCTTTCAGATCGACGGGTTCATGTCATCTTGGAGATTTCGTGACCACGATATCACACAGAAACAGAACGGAACGGGACGCTAGATGGGCAATAACTCCCTCTGCATGGCCGGGGCAGGTATTGCTGTCCATCTGATCCGAACCAGAAAGGCCCTGCCCAGCTAACTATACAGCATGCAGTATACAGTATATATACAGCTAATGATGAGTACTAAAAGGCGTAAAGCAGCTACGCGAAGGAATACAGGCGCCGGCTGTTTTCGCCTGCCCTTGGATTAGGGACGACGATGCAGCATTGCAGCTAGTGTGCCAATGCAGCAGTTCCACCTAATCCACGGTTTATGCATGCTGCTTGTGCTACTATAAACAATGGGTTAGTTAGCGGTAATCCAGTGGCAAAGTCACGCGTCAAGGATGATGTGCCGTACTTGCTCCCTAAGCATCTTGCTGCTTGTCGGACGTGTGTGTCGTATTATGTGGGGGGTCATGTTGACTTAGACTCGACCAGTGCTGGGTGGCAGGTAAAATAGCGAAAGCCCGGCCGCTGCCTACTGCCACTTTGGGCTCAGAACACGGGTCAGCCAGATTAATCTAGTCCTCTCCTTAAACAAAGAAGAGGCTCAACCGCTCCGTCCAGAAACGTACTACTCACTCCGTTTTAAAATATAAGATGTTTTATCTTTGGGAGTAGTCCGCTTGGATTACCATGGCACTCGAGTCGCTTGCGGATTCTACGGATGGAAGGAACATACACGAGAAACTGACAAAACGAAAACTGCACGAATGGTCGTCAGAATCCTAGTGCGGGAGGGGCGGTACAGGTACGGCCTCCCAATAATCAATAATGCAGAGGCGGAACAGCTCGACGGCGCACCGCCAGGCCGGCCACCGGGGGCGCGCATGCACCAACCAACCAAGGTCTGAGGTCAGTGGCGTGTCCTGCTGAGGTCCATGCCAAAACGAGCAGCTAGCTAAGATGCTAGTAAGAGGAACAGGACAGGAGCTATATGCAGCAGTAGCAGCACAGCTGTGTCGACGAACAGTGGGATGGGCAGCGGCACGAGCACCGGTCGGGCACAAGGACGCCGCACTAATAATGTCCCACTGTTTTCACAGAGCGGAAGAGGATGGAACATTCATTTCAGAGCACGACCTGACTGCTGGCCCGGAGATCGAGCTGGATGGAATGTAGAAACAGAGAACTGACTGACTGTTACGTACCGGAAGTCGGACTGGTCGGCGACGCGGAGCGCCTTCCAGCGCTTGATGGGCCAGCGGGAGAGCACGGCGTTGCCGTACTCGGGCGCCCAGCTCTCCGCGAACACGTACCGCATGCCCAGCGCGCTCGCGAGGTCAGACAGCGGCCGCATCCCGCGCTCCTCCTCGGCCCGCACGTTCTGGAGCCCGATGATGTCCGCGCCCGTCTCCCGCAGCACTTCCTCCACGCTCCGCCGCCGCGTCGCGTCAAGGCCGCCGACCACCGACGGCTGCTGCTTCTTGTTGGCTCTCGGGCTGCTCGTGCCGCCTCCGCCGCCCTGCTGCAGCCGGCCGCTCCGGTCCAGGGAGATCTCGTTGTCCTGCAGGTTGATGGACACCCGCGCCTTGCTCGGCGTCCGCGACAGCAGGCTCGCCTGCGCCTTCAGAATCCCCTTGGGCCGCGGCCGCGCGCCCGTGCCAGTGACGCTGTTGCTCCGGCGCGCAGCCTCGGGGGCGGGGACGGTGGCTGACACGGCGGGCGCCATGGAGAACAGGGCAGCGTTGAAGGTCGCCACCCGGATGGTCACCGCCTGCCGCGCCTCGCCCGGCGCCGACCCGTCGCCGGCGCTTCGTGGGGCGCTGGCCTTGCCGCTGCCGCTGCCCAGCCGGCGCACGCGCACGGTGACACGCGCCTTGGACGACGCCGGCGGCGCCTCCGCACCGGAAGCGCCGTGCCGCCGCCTGCGCGGGCGCGGGTGCAGCGCGCGGAGGCCGGCGAGGACGCGGCGCAGCATGTGCCTGAGCGCGGCCACGAGCATTCCACGCCGGCGCACGCACCGCCTCGCCGCCGCGATCGATCGGTTGCCTTTGCTGGCTTGCGTGCGCGCCGAGTGCCGGTCTTGTTCCTGAGGGCTGGCTTAGCGTGATATAGTACCACTTACTCCACGGCCTAGTGCCTACAGCTGCACGGTAAGGCGACGATGACGGCTTCACTTGGGCCCCGGATTTTGTACCGGTAGCTTGCCACTAGCAGTAGGCTAGCTTGGACAGACGTCAAACCGGGTCGCGTAATAATCGTCCGCGGTCACAAGCGAGATGTGTTGTTGGTTGCTGCGGGATAGATCGTCGTTTTCCTGTACCTATACCTGTACCTAAGTAGTATTTGTACAGGGTACACGGTACACCTGCCCTCTTCTCGACGGTATCTTCTCGCTCCGTCCAATCCAACCGACGCGGCCGCGGTGGAGTAGCACGGAAACAAACAAGATCAGAAGAGAAATTCCAGCCCACGTCATCACTCTTCTCATCTCCGCACCGTGCCTAGCGAGCACAGGGTATAATATAATAGTGAGTGTACGCCACATGGAACACGGTCGCTCCCGGCGGAAGAAGAAGAAGAAGCAGAGGAGAATCGCTACGTATACAGTTTGAGGGAAAGCCGATCGGTAAAACGGTGGCGGCCCCGGGCTGCCGGCTCTTTCCGGCGACTCCAACCACTCCGCGGGCCGGGAAATCAATGTCAACTGCGAAAACCCAATCCGTTCGCTCCCACACCCACACGCCCGGGAATATCGATCCGGTGCGGTGCCTTTCTCCGGAAATCCTAGCCTTTCTCTACTCACGAGTCACGAGCCAGGCGTTGGGGCGTAGTAGTACATGCTAGTACACGAATCAAAAACCCTACGTATGCGCTGTCGTTGATTAGGCCACGTCGATCAGGACGTACGAACGTTTCAGTGATGTAATATAATATAAGTGATCTTGTGTGGTGGTGAGGCGGTTAAGGGATGTGACGTCGATGCTAGTAGTAGAAGGTAGTGGCGGTTGATATGGCATGCGGGGATTAGTTAAGCACGTAGATGATGCCATGCGTGATCTCAGTCTACATTTGTACAGTTCTGCTAACCAGTCCATCTGTTTAAGCACGGAGACGGAGCATCCATGGCCCAGGTTTACTCGACTAGTACAATGATCCTGCGTTTAGGGGGTTGACCACTTGACCTCACCACCTGCCCCCCGGGTTTCTGTTGGAAGCAGCCGTGGAGGACGCACGCTTCTTGTCTCCCAGGCTCGCTTCTTGCAACTTTTGCATGGGCGGGTTAGGTGTAACCGCGTCGTGTGCCCGATCGATCTTTCCCGGGGGAAAGTATATATCCTGCATTCCCGATTAGTTTTTGTCGTTACAAACGCGGGTCGACCTAGCCTCGCTGTCACGCACTCCCTGGACTATCAAGTCACACACACAAAACTGTCTTTCTTGCTTGGAATCAAATCAATCTTGCGAAGTTTCCAAAAGAACGCATCACGTCATACAAAACTCAACAGCGTAGGCGGTACACTTTCGGGAGAAAAGCGTGTACGTGTAAACGACGCGGTCTCCTTCGCAGACACATCCGGGATCAGGTTAGGCCTGTCCCTGCCTGCCAATCATGGCGCCATGAGCTAAGCCTTCTCTTCAGAGTAGGCAGCTTCCACGCCACCGCAAAAGCGATATCTACTACTACCAGTAGTAGTAGCAGGTAGGTCTGAAAGGCCCTGATCGGACGCATGATGTCAATCGACCAGGGGGAAAAGCTCGTTCACGGGATCGACCGGAGGGAAAAGGCGAGAGGATCGATCGATCGTCATGGCGACATGATGCATCCACGCGGGCGGGCGGGCAGGCGGGCACGGACAAGGGGAAGAAGACGCGGCAGGTCGTGGTAAGGATCGATAAGCCGATCCATCCATCCAACACGTGAAGACGCAGGCCCCGGGCACCTAAAAGCAAGTTACTACCCGGTCCATCGGATCGCCATTGCCGGCCCCCGGCCCACCACCGACGCTCTCGCCGTCGCCGTCGTCGCAGACGATCGCACCAGCGGCATCCACCATCGCCCGGCCGCGGGGCCGCCTGCGCTGCGCGTGCAATCTTCCAGATGTTGAATCGCGGCGGGAAGTTTCTGGCCCCGTTTCAATAATCGATGCGGATTTGGTCTGTCGCGTCAGAGGTCAGAGATTCCCAGGATTGTTCTCAAGAGTGGCGGTGAGGCTGGGCTTCTCTCTGCGCTATGATTACCCTGCTGATCGGATCTCAGCTGGTCTTGGCACGCCGTACGTCGTAGCACGATTCAGGGTTCAGAGTGCTTTTTTGGCTAACGCGCGTACTACGGACCATTGCCGATCTGAATCGTCGTTCCACGGTAGTTTCGGGATCGTAGCAGTTGCGGTGACTGCTTGAGCTGACAAAATGCATGCACTGCTACTGCTAGTTTGCAACTGCATGCGGGTTGGTGCTGCAGGTACTACGTGTCAAATCAGGGTAGCTTGACCTTGGCAGATCATCTTCGTGTGTCAGGAGCGTCTGCTTAACTGGTTTTATATCAACTTGACCAAATTAAGATGGTACTGCTAGTTACCTTTGTTCTTGAATAGTGCTCCCTCAGTTAAAAATGAGTGATTTGGCTTTGTCCAGATTTGCGTATAGAAGTACCTTAAATCCACCCTCTATGAGCAGTAGCGGACCCATGATTATTTCCAAGTCCGGGCAAACTGCAAAAATGAATACCAAACATACAAATTTCAATCAAATTCTCTTGTGCTGGCTGGCCGGATGCCCGCGCAACCGCTCGGACTAGAGGAGCGCTGCGTTCGCCAGTGTCTATGAGCAGACACTGAATAGTAAGACTGACATACTTCCATCATTACAGTTAGTAAAACAAATTTGACACAGTGCCATATCGATCGTCATATATAGCCATTTTATCTAACACCGAGTATACCCTGAAGAAAAACATAGGAAAATGTAGCTCGTCTAACGAGAGTGTCGTGTCCACCATGGAGGAATTTTTTTTGAAAAGTTCAAATTTAAAGATTCCAAAAATTCCAAAACAAATATAATGATGTAGGTAATAACTTATAATACACGCGTGCAAAAATCTATGTGAAAATACTTTGTATTCTGGTCTTAGCAAAAGAAAAATCAGATCTAGACATGAACGGTGCGATTTCAAATAGGCCTCAGTTTTCTTAAGATTTATCTTTCTTTTGTTGTGCCCGAAGTACAAGGTATTTTTCATTAAAAATTGCAGACCTGTATTTCTTATTGGTGGCTACACATATGTATTTTTTTAAGAAAATATTTTAGGATTTTTGAAAAATATAAAAAAGGGCTACAGTGAACCCGTCCTCCAAAACGATATACCACTTATCTAACACCATATACTCTCTATATCTCTACTGTATAGATCAATGTAGTCATTTTATCTCTGCAAGAATAATCAAATATACATATGAATCAATCTAACACTTGCTATAATCAACTATACATATAAATCAATCTAACACTTGCTATAATCAACTATAGATATGAATCAATCTAACACTTGCTATAATCACCTATACATATGAATCAATCTAACACTTGCTATAATCACCTATACATATGAATCAATCTAACACTTGCTATAATCACCTATACATATGAATCAATCTAACACTTGCTATAATTAATCAACTTCACATATGAATCAACATATAAATCCTAGGGGATCGGAGACTCTCACCGACGGCGCGAGACGGGACGGAGATCGACGACAACGTCGATCTGGCAGCACGGACAGAGACACGGTGGCGGACAGAAACATGGCGATGCGGATGCGGGCGACGGGCAATGAGTGGAGTTCGAGAGAGGAAGGGGAGGGGAGGGGAGAGAACACGGGCGATGCGACGGCACGGATCGAGTCACGGACGTGCGGAGTGGCCCGGAGGGAGACATACGTGGAGTGAAGTGACTAATCAATATGCTAGGTCGGGGCAATTTTGATTCAAAAACATACTAGCGATGTTCAGGTATTGCGGACGTTTGTAGAATTATGTGTGGTGGCGTTCAATTTATAGAACGCCACGCGTTCAATTAATTTATAGAATGCCACCACTAACTTTGTCTCGGCTGCGTCTGTGGGACACATTGAATAGATTTGCTCCCTACTGAATGCCACCACTATGTTTTAGGTATTTTTTGCAAAATCTGACCAATCTGACAAACTTTAACCTCATCTGCCCCTTGGAAGAAACTAATTCGGAATCTGAACCCTCACCTCGGCGCCATTTGAAGTGGCGCCGACATAACGCATGTCGGCGATGGCGCCGAAGCAGCGACGCAGGGGTGCTCGGTTGATGACGTGGCCGCCACATCGGTGCCACCTGATATGGCGCCGAGGTCAGTGCATTTTGAAATGGCGCCGAACCTAGGGTTATAACCATTCGACCAGCTTCTCTTTTCCAGCCCTTGCATTTCCTCCTCCCAGGCGCCACAAGCTCTCTCTCTTTCCTCTTTTTTGCCCCTTTCTTCAAATCTTGTTGAAACTCACAGTTTTCTTGAATTGGGACCATGGCAAGTCTTCTTAGAGGTAATCTCTCTCAAATCCCCTTTGATTCCACCTATTAGAATGTCAAACATCTCATTCATCTCTATTTTGTTGAATCCCTAGAAGATTATAGATATGTTATCAAGATTTCTTTATAACTAATATTTATTTTAACAAAGTGTAGCTAGTGTATGTATGCATTGGATATGAGCTTGTCTTAGTGTTTGCTATTTCAGTTTACATATGCAAAAACCAATAGCTTCTGCTATCTTTTTTTCCATTTGGATTTTTTTTGCTCCTAATGTTTTGGGACCGGATACGAAATCACTGGTGCTCGATCTAGTGGTATTTTTATGTGGATTTTTTTTATCGCTCGACAGCTTGGGCTAGGCCACGGCTCGACACATCCTCCGATAGTCCCTTTAATGGATGTCGACCGCCTAAAAAAAGACGTCTGTAAAAGAATTAATCCACATGTGTGAATATTTTTCTAGGGATTCATTTATATAGTGTGTGATAGTGTATGTATGCATTGGATATGAGCTTGTTTTAGTGTTTGCTATAGTGGATGAAGTATTGCACTTCAATGGACAATTAGCGAGTTGTAAAATAATAGAGCTTAGGACATTATAAGTGATAGTGTGAATCCTTCTATGTTAATTATCACATTGTTTGTAGATTCTCCAGACATGTGGACGGAGATTACACGTTAAATGAAGTTTGCGAAAGTCCAAAGGCAAGTATCCCAATATGTCGTACACAGATGCTCTGGTGCTACCAAGATATCCGGTAGCAAAATGTTGTTGTGGTAAACCTTGGCATATCCAACAATCTAACTACCACACTACCGCTGGCCACGCATTCTACCGTTGCCCCGATACACGTGTGAGTTTTGTTGGCTTGTGACAGGGTATCTATCATACTTCATTCATCATTGATTGTTGATATGGTAAAGTTTATTTGACAGGAACATTGTACATGCTACTTCTTCCAGTGGATCGATGGCCCCGAGTGTTATGATGACTATCTTCTTTCATGGGGTATGAGCATTCTTTTGGACCCGAAACTAGCCGAGACATGGAAACGCATTGTGCATCCTCCTCCATCTCCACCTAAGTATTGGAAATTAGACGAAACCACACCCAAGGCTCCTCCACTCGTTTGGTGTGAGCATTGTCAAGATATGACACGGTGGTGTCCCCTTTACAGGCCCGACACTTTGGAGGAGTCTTGGAAGGTTTTTAATGAGGAAAAAAAGAAGCATGAGTATGAAATAAACTTGGAGTTGCAAGGGATTAGAGAAGTGCGGAAGGAGCGCTCAAGGAAATACGAGTTAGAAGCTAAAAGGAAGAAAGAAGAAGAAGCAAGGAAGAAAGAAGAAGAAAGGCAAGCCAAGAGAAAGAAAGAGTTTGATGATAGCAAGGCGTGGTTGAATAAGGAAAACACGAAGTGGAAGATGTGGAAACATTGAGCATATTATGATATCATCATGTATTAGGGTTGGTAGTAAGAGGACCTCCATGATGCTCTAGTTTGGCACCGTTTTTATTATGTCTGTAATGAGTACTTGAGATGATGTGGTGGATGAAATATTTGCAGGTCATATTGTTTTCTACTTAGATGATGAGTACAATTGCACACGAAATGATGATAAATTGCTAGACAGTTACAATTTATTTGTTGCTACTGCTGGTGCTTGGGGAATTGAAACCATTGACCCTTCTAAATCAAAGATACAAGAGAAGCTTTTTGAAATGTAAACTATATTAGAAGAAAATGAGAGTGTCTAGTAATTTTCGTACTCATCCTAATTGTTTCTTTTGTTGGCCATATTTTTAGCACACCATGCCTCGAACGCTTTCTGGTTATGTTGTATATACTCTCTCTTTGTTTTCTCCTCCTCTTGTTTCTCCATATATTTTCCCCCATACCAGTAAACTTTGTACTGTCTCTGGTATTCAAACCAAAAATCCTTATCGCATTGGGATCCCGCCTATTGAATAATATAAATTTGTAGCATAAACATATAATTCAACCGAAAGTAAAAAAAATTGAGCGAGGAGAGAGTTTTTACGAAAAAAGGTGCAGGACCCTAGGCGTGGCCGCACATAAATCCCCATTTTCCGCCAAGCCCACCGCTCTTGATCTTGTCTTCATCAGCTATGTGGCAGCATCCCACGTTGCAATCACACTTGATGATCCATGGAACATGATCGTCTAGTTATTTCATCGGTGGGATGTCTGGTAGGAGGAATGTATCACTACGAGGCCCTACGAGTTCATTAGTTATCTCCTTCCCTTTCCTTGAAGAGGATCCTGCTCCGGCCATGAGTGGTGTGTGTTTATGTGTGCGTGAGAGTGAGAGGGTTGGAGTCAATACAAATACAGACAACCACTCGGGTGCTATTTATGGAGGAATGACAGACGCAACAGCCGGGAGTGAAGTAAAATTAATAAAGGGATGTATAGAGAAAGATTAGCCTGCTAATTTATTGATCAATGGACTAATAAATAAGTTACAAGTGTGTCGACAAACAAAGGGGAATACATAATTGTGCGGAATATAGTGGTACGGCACATAAGTAAATTTAACACACGGGCTAAATTAAAACAATACTATGGCTCCACACCGAGCGCCTGAGTATGTGCCTTCAAAGTTTCTATCTCGACACGTTGGTCCATGATGAGGACCCATGCTTCAATAGGAAACGGGGCATCACACCAATGGAAGAATCCATATTGGTCGTTACCCTATCAAAATTTTGTACAATGATTAAATATAGCACACATGGGCTAAATATTTGTATATATGATGGTTATAAGTACATACCTGACCTTCTGCCTCACGACAATCACAATACCTTCGACCAGCATTTCCGAACCTCTAGTCATAGCAAAGCCTAGCTTCAAAGTTGCAGTCACACCAAAATCGTCGAATGTCCGCCATTGTGTGTTGTTTTAGGTGAGACGGGAAACATTGTGTAGAGTGGTATATATAGCTACACATTTGTAAATTATTGTACGGGCTCTGTTTTTTCGTTGAGTGCAACTGATTAATTTGTAAACAGTGTGTTGTCACCATGTCGAGGGTGTAACCCCGGGTACCCCATAGTTGGTGTATCAAGTGATTCACTAGAGTGTTGAATAATTCAATAGAAAGAGTGAAATATAAAAATAATAAGGCGAAAGAGAGGAAAAACGCAGTTGGGGTGAGTTGTGCCAAACTCAGCCTGGCTAAGTCGGTTTCCAGGCCGGAATGGCCTCTCCTGGCCAAATTCAGCTGTAACTCGGCTGGTCCGAGGTACCTTCACCCAGGTGGGCCGAGCTTAGGATGATTCGGCCCACCTCGGGACTTCATCATCCGCTCAACTTCACTCAGGGACCGCCACCAGCGCCCAACACTCCAGCTTTGTCCTGCGTTGCCATAGGCTCACCCCGGTGCCAACGCCACATCACCGTCGCCAGCTTCCCCCGGGTGGGCTAGGAATGGCTTACTCGGCCCACCGCGAGGCCGCCCACCGTCGAGTCAGATCGCCACCAACAGCTTCCCCCGGGTGGGCCAGGAGTGGCTTACTCGGCCCACCACGGGAATATGCATGGTATCTACAGAGATGCTAGGGCATATGCTGGGCATCTAAGGAAGATGCTAGTGAATATGCTATGGAGATACGGATGACAAGAACTATAATACAAAAGACTAGTTTGACTAGGACCAGGCGTAAGGAGCAAGCCTTGTCCCCTGGGCTCCCCTTTATAAGGAGCACCAGGGGATCGTTCCCAGAGAGGCCCCCGAAGGGCTCCTCTCCCCTACGCCCTATAGGAGCATGGTTTCTTCCTCCTCTGCTCTCTCCATTAGAGGCATAGTAATACAGCTCAAGGAGCACTATTGTAGAAACATGCATGGCAAGTTATATGAGATTAGATGTAGGAGTAGAGGTGTTATCTCAGTAGGAGAGCCTCGAACCTGGGTACATCGTGTCTCTCTGAGTTCTTCCATATGAGGTCTTCACTCCATCATCCCTCCCCAGATTCCCCAGTGTCCATCGGCCCTAACTTTATCCTACCCATGGCATATGCTGTGACACCACCACGACATTTGGCGCCCACTGTGGGGTTGATCAGAGGCGTTGCTTGGGTTTCCATCCGGATGGGAATGTCAACCTCTGCTTCACCATCAATCAAATCTTTTGTATCCTCTTCCCCAATGTATAGAGAGCAGGGAAGTTGGCATACATGCCTCCTTGGTTGACTCAGCAAGCATGACTCAACCCCAACCTCTTCACCGAGGGTACTGTAAGTATCAGTTGACTCAGCAAGCATGACTCAACTAGCATAACTCAACCTCCTCACCAAGCGTATAGTGAGTATCAACTGACTCGACCAACACGCACATGAGACAACCTCGAATGTCACTCGGGGACTGTCACCCTCGATCACTTAGTCGTTCACCCCGGGAAGGAGATGACTCAACCCGGGGACTAGCCAACATATCGATAGAGCCACCTATAGATGAAAAAATATCTTGGGGACTTGGACATTGTTTGATTCAACATCCCCATGCTTAGAACTATAACTCATAGTAGACATAAGATATGCCATGTGAAAGGATCGTATGGTCACCTAGAGGGGGGGTGAATAGGTGCTACTTTAAATTTTACTCTTTTTCAAGTTAGGGTTTGACACAAAAGGTAAATTCTCTAGATGTGCAACTAAGGTGAATTTACCTATGCCAACCTAGCACAACTGACTAAGCAAGAACAAGATAAATTAAGGTGCAGTAAAGGATAGAAGTAACCAAAATAAAGCACGCAGAGACACAAGGTTTATTTCCCGCTATTCCTTCCTTTTGAGGGGAAGTACGTTTGTGTTTGGAGAGGGGATGGTACCAAACCACCAACACCACGAGAGGTTTTAACAAGAGAAACACAATATTCAGGCGAAAACAAGCAAGTATCTTTTTTGGAAGCAATCATGGGAGGTGTACAGAAGCTTTGACGAGCAACTATATGGCGGTAATATTTTTCCGGCCATATAGTTCCCTCCATATAGTTGCCGCCGCCTATATCTTGTCAAAAGGGACAACTTTCGTGAAGAGGCCAGGCGCGAAATCATAACACAGCAGTGGCCATCCCATCTAGAGAGGAAAAAGAAGAGATCCAGAGAAGAAGGAGAAGACGTTCTTCATCTCGCTCCACAATCTTTGACCTCCTAGCCATCACACCCTCATAGCCATTACTTGTACCTAAGAGAGAGAGAGAGAGATCTTCACCTTGCAAGATTAGGGTTTGAGATTGTTTCTTCCTATCTTAGATTGTGTTGGATTACTTTTTTATTTTTATTGTGGATCTCCACGGTAATATCAAGAAGAACTCCCTTTATTTAATTATATTGATGATGATTTCTTCTCTAAAAAACAAAAAAATATCTGGAGAAGAAGGGGAAGACGTTCTTCATCTCGCTCCACGATCTTCGACCTCCTAGCCATCACACCCTCATAGCCATTACTTGTACTTGAGAGAGAGAGAGATCTTCACCTTGCAAGATTAGGGTTTGTGATTGTTTCTTCCAATCTTAGATTGTGTTGGATTACTTTTCTATTCTTATTGTGGATCTCCATAGTAATATTGAGAAGAACTCCCTTTATTTAATTATATCGATGATGCTTTCTTCTCTCATGTTTGAGTAAGTTCCTTGGGCGTGGGAGATGTAAGGGGTTGGTGAGATGTGATGTGCCTCCATATATTTTCCATTAGTTATGATTGATTTTAATTACTATATTATGTGTACTTGACTATCTGTGGGATACCTAATGCTTGTTGTCCAATTAAGGGCCCAGAAAACATGATGCTTTGTTCTACATAGATATGATCTTGTTTGCTAGCAGATCGGCGACCCCCCCCGAGTGAGACACGGGGATATCAATGGGAAACTAGTTTGACTCGAGGATCACGAGGAACCACTATGCTTATTGCATTAGTCCGATCCAAGGAGCTTAATTGCTAAGCAATCTGAAGGATCTTAACCATCTAGTGACTGACCCTGGTTTTGGTAACAGACTACTAGGATTATTGAAGTTGTGATGAAATCTACCAAGAGGAGTTCTGACTAATTATGGGTTGCTTACCTACACATATATTTATAAGATTATAATTGTTACACTTATCATGCGTCCACCTGGCACAGTCACTATCACCGTGAACTGTATCTCCCGCGCCTTCTCTGTCATCTGCAGAAAATCACAAACAATCAAATTGTTCTTTACTTTATCCTTTTTATTCCTGAAGTTTACATTTTAGTTTTATTTAAATACATCCAGTTTAATCCAAATTTCATTCTTATTTCCACACTTGCAGTCAATTCACTCGAAGACCTGTGACAACTTTGAGTGTGACAGATACTTCACTCATGAACACTTACCTTTGGGCTCCCTGTGGGATCGATATCTATATTTTGAAACTAGCTACAAACAATATGCACACTTGCAGACATCATAGGCCTACCTTGTTCTCCGGTGAACCTCACCCCAAAGGGATCGATTCACGCTTCCACTATATCGGCAAACTTCAAGGTGGTGGCCGACACCCTTACAACAAGTTCGAGGCACACATTTACAACTTAATTGGAGGCTCCCGAATCCAAGCAAGTTGTCACAACAATCAAAGACAAGCTTGTAAGAACCAAAACAAGGCTTAGGGTTTCCAATGAAACCCTAGAGCAAGGGGCCCTCAAGTGAATGAGGGGGAAATGAAGATTTCTCTTGGTGAAGGTGTAGATCAAGGCCTCCTCCATCGATTCCCCAAAGATCAAGAACTTTGGGTGGTTGGATGAAGAGATCTTGGAGTTTTGGTGGCTCTAATGGTGATGCTTTTCTTTTCTAGAACGAGCAGCTAGAGGTAAAATATGAGGTACTCTATTTATAGCCTCAGCAGTTGTTGACCATTTTTTGCCCGTTGGAGACCTTCCACACTAGAAACTCTAGTCTAGTAGACCGGAGACTCCGATCTAAACCGGAAACTCTAGCCCATATCTGGTTCATCTCCAAACCACCATACTCAGTGACCTGGGATTTGTCTTGTCGCTCACTTCGGGGACTTTGACAGGAACTCCGGACTAGGGACACCGGAGACTCCGGTGTTTCCACACCGGAGACTGTTCTGAGAGACCACGCTAGAGATTCTGGCCAATATCCGGTCTGACTCCGACCCCCTCACAAAATGACCCTGGGAAGCATCTTGAGTCCAGTACGGGGACTTTCGGGGAAACTCCGGACCACACCGGAGACTCCGGTATATACACATCGGAGACTCCGGTATGTGCACACCGGAGACTCCGGTCAGGATTCTTCAGGAAACCTCGGTTTTCTCCAGGGAATTTCTCACTATGTTATGGCCTTTTCTCTTTTCATTAGACTGACCTATAGACATTAACACACAGTAAAAATATCCATATTTTTTTAACGAATACCAAAATAGATTAGGACAGTAAATGTCCTTTCAGTCTCCCCCTTTTTGGTGTTCAATGACAACAAGAGGTTTTGCATGGAAATTCTAATATGAGACATAACTATGCTCCCCCTGGGAACGGGCATAGACATGTCCACACACATAGATAGTTTCACAAGAACCAAATAAGTTTCATAAGAACCAAATGAGAGCAAATGTTCAAATAGACGACACACCCCAACCCATGCAAATCCTAGATGATCCTAATGGACATCTTCTCCCCCTTTAGCATCGAAATGCCGAAAAGGTAAAAATCCACGCTATCGCCCCAAATAGATCACTCGTCGTCATCGTCATCATCCTCATCATAGTTATCATCAGCAGCAGAAGTCTGGGGGCCTTTGCCATGAGGGCGAGAGGAGGAAGTGCTCTGTGGTGCCAAACCAGAAGTGACCTTAGAGAAAGTCTGCCAATCAACCAAGCTAGAATTCATAGCATTCCAAGCACCAAAGGAGAGTGTGTTGTCTGACTCTGCAGATGAATCAACCCCATGCTCATCATTGTATTTAGACTCCCCTTCCTCTTCTTCTTCTCCTTGAGCCTTGATTTCCTTGAGGAGATTCTCAATTCTGCGGTTGCTCGTAGGAGTCATGATGTCCCTTGCGGATGTCCACATTCATGCAACAAAGTGTCTTCTCCCAGAAAGATTCCTTCTTGACCTTCTCATGAACAAACTCACGTGTGACAAGAGCCATGGACATTGGAGGCATTCTTCATCCGAGAGTCCCTAGGAGGAGTGGGAGCCTGCTCAGCCTCAGAATTCTCATCATCCTCACTCTCAAACGGCTGCCTAGGAGCAGGAACCATTTTCCCTTTCTTTTGGAGACACACTAGGGCATGCTCTGTAAGGTTGGGAGGAAGGACCAGTGGTGAACCATGGGCTTGAGTATTGATAAGCCTCATCATTAGAGCAGCATATGGAGGAGACTTCTTGAAGAGAATAGCATGGTGCATCTCCTCAAAAATGAAATCCATAATCTCAATAGCATATCCTTCAGCATCAGGACTAACACAGTATACCTTGTGAGAATGGTAGAGCAGGTTGACAAGACCACCTCTAAGGGCATCATCATTGCCAGCATTGGGGGAAATGTTGTGACGAAAAATCCTCAATAGTAAGCTGTAGAGGGGCTTGAGGCCCTTGGCCTCACGGACAACACCCTTGCTGTCATAGAGAGGTGCCAACTTGGTCTTTCTCTCACCAAGAGCAGCGTCATGCATCCGGTGCCCAACATGAACATACACACCCTGGAAAGTCTCATTGATCACCCTAGAAAAGTCAAAGAAGCTTGTAGTGTAGTGAACATTGCCAGTCATCCAAGTCATGGTCCTTGTCTGATCAGTCCCGAACAAAACAGTTGCATAGAATTGCTGGACAAGAGTAATGATGTAATTTTCTCGGAGCTCTATGAGCCTATGCAGCCCTAGCTTCTCAGTAATCCATAGAGCATCTTCAAAGTAGTTGTTGGCACACATGTACTCGAGTTCCATATACCTTTGAGGGCAAACGGGGGACTTGGTGAGCTTGCTATACATACCAGTCATGAATACTTTCTGCTCCTTCCTCCAATAACATGGGTCATCACTTGTCCTAGGAAGCTCATAGAAGTTTGTCTTGCGCAGTTCACAGAACTCTTTCTTGGTCATGTGGGCAACGGATTGCAAATTGTCATGCTTATCCCTCTTGGCACGGTTTTCCTCCTCTATGCGCTCTTGGTTCTTTCTCATGTACTCAGCATCTCTGAGCTGCTGCCTATGGTTGGATGGCGGGATCACATACTACCCAGTTTCCTCATCAAACCGAGGATCCGCCCTCCTAGACTTGGCGTTGGTGCGACCACGACATGAACCAGAGCCACCTGTGAAAATAGAGAGAGAGGGATAGCATGGGGGTAAGCACATGTGTCCCGGAGATAAGAACAAGACCCTCACAACTTTACCGGATGAGCTAGAGGCAATCAACAACGGAGTCTCCGGTGTGCAACACCGGAGTCTCCAGACTAGACTGGAGTTTCCGGTCAGGCGGACCGGAGTCTCCAGACTGACCAGCCGGAATCTCCGGTCTAGAGATTTTGGGTTACACAAGGAGACTCCAGGTGGGATTGATTCTAGCAGATTGGGAAAGGACATGAGACTAATGTGAGAAAGTGCATGCAATCATGTTGTTCCAGTGGGCAAAATCAGTACAAAACTCAAAATAAACGAAGGGGATGAACCCTAGGTTCATGGTGAGAATAAAGGTACCAGATCTATCCATTGGAGTGATTCCACCGGTGGGAAATGTCTCAGGGGTGGAGAGGGTGGAGTTGGCCGGCAGCACGGCGGATCCCGACGGCAAAACAGCCTCCGGGCGACGGTTTTGGAGGAGGCTGATACATTGCAAATGTATCTATAATTTTTAATGTTCCATGCTTGGTTTTATCTACTTTCTTATGTTTTGTCCACACTTTGGAGTAATTTTCATATGATTTCTTGGACTAACCTATTAACAAGAGCCACAGTGCTAGTTGCCTGTTTTCTGCAGTTTTTGGTTCCAGGAAAGTTAGAAAATGAATATTCTCGGAATTGGACCGGACAAAAGCCAAAGTCGATATTTTACCAGAAGACTCACGGATCTAGAAGACGAGACGGAGAGGGGCCACAGGGTGGCCACACCATGTGGTGGCACGGTCTAGCCCTGGCCACGCCACCAGGTGGTGTGGGCCCCCTGGCTGCCCACCGACCTTGGCTTTTTGCCTATAAGAAGCCTCGCGATGCATAAACCCTAAATCGCCAAGCCTCCAGCCACGAAAAGTTCTGCAGCGCCGCCGCCGCCATGATGAGGAGGGAGTAGTTCTCTCTCGAGGCTAAGGGTTCTACCGGTAGCTATGTGTTCATCTCTCTCTCTATGCGTGATCATATTGTGATCATGAGCTTTGTAATCAAGTAGATCTACCTTGCTACTCAAGTGCTTTAATAGATCTCTGCTCTCCCCATGTGTGTGAAAGTGACAGCGTGCTCACCATGGTGGCACTTAGGCTAGAGATTATAAATACTTGTTATGAGTTATATTTGGAGTTGGATGTCTTTATGAAATTGTGGTGTTTGTTGGACTCATCTAGTACTCAAGGTGACAGTGTGGGGTTTTCTAGATGGGAAAGGCTTACTTTGAGGTGTGCTATTATAGCCCTACCATCGATTAGAGTGTCTAACCGGAGAATAGTTAAGAGTAGTATCATGAAGATAATATATTTATATGAGAGTGTTCACTAGTGAAAGTATGATCTCTAGGCCTTGTTTCTAAGCATTGAAACATCAATTGCTATTAGATCTGTTACATGTTTGCTTGCTTCTATCTTTATTTCGGTTTTACTTTAGTCTTTTCCACACCATCAAGCTATCTTCTATCACCATTACCACTTATAATTATCCATACCACTTGTATTTCACTATCTCTTTGCCGAACTAGTGCACCTATACACCTGACAAGTGTATTGGGTGTGTTGGGGACACAAGATACTTCTTGTATCTTGATTGCAAGGTTGCTTGAGAGGGAATACCTTTGATCACTTCCTCCCTGAGTTCGATAAACCTTGGGTGATCCACTTAAGGGAAAACTTGTTGCTGTTCTACAAACCTCTGCACTTGGAGGCCCAACAACTGTCTACAAGAATAGAAGTGCGTAGACATCAAGCTATTTTCTGGCGCCGTTGCCGGGGAGGTAAGGTAAAAGGTATTCACACCGGAGGATTAAAGAAGAAGAACCACCCACGGCAAACGCCTATTTTCTGGCGCCGTTGTCGGGGAGGTAAGGTAAGAGGTACTCACATCCTCCGGTGTGAGTGCTCGAAGTTATTTCCTTTAGATTCTGCAATTTTGTCTTTTTGTTTCTTGTTTTCACTAGTTAGGCTTAATGAAAAAAAACAAAAAAATTAGAGAGCTTTATGGTATTTATCTTGAGTTAGGACATGAGGTGTTTGAAGAGAAAATTAAAAAACCTATGGAACTTTATTTGCATGCTAATAGCAATATTGTTAGTATGAACTCTTTGGACACAATTATTGCTAATGCTATGGAAAAGTCTAAGCTTGGGGAAGCTAGTTTTTATGAAAATGATCTTTTTAGTTCCCCACCTTTGGAAGATAGCTATTCTATTGCTTATGATGATACCAAACCTCCAATATATGATGATTATAATGATGAATATGGTATTTTCAATCCACCTACTATTGAGGAGAAAATTAATTATGATTACAATATGCCTCCTATATTTGATGATTATGGTGATGAGAATAATAGTGATATCTATTTTGTTGAATTTGCTCCCACTATAATTAATAAGAATGCCTATGCTTATGTGGAGAGTAATAATTATTATATGCATGTGGCTCATGATAAGAATGCTTTATGTAATATTTATATTGTTAATTTCATTCATGATGCTACTGAAAGTTATTTTGAGAGAGGGAAACATGGTTTTATGCAGCTCAATAATATTAAGTTTCCCCTCTTTATGTTGAAAGTCTTGAAGTTGCACTTATTTTGCTTTCCTATGCTTGTTGCTTTGTGCTTTCATGACTAGTTTCTTTACAAGATTCCTATGCATAGGAAGTGGGTTAGACTTAAATGTGCTTTGAATTTGCTTCTTGATGCTCTCTTTTACTTCAGTTCATATTTCTTATGTGAGCATCTTCTCAAACTATCATGCCTAACTTAAAGGCATTAAAGAAAAGTACTTATTGGGAGATAACCCAAAAGTTTTAGATGAGTCTTGAAAGTTATTACTTTAGTAATAACCTCTCCTTATCCTTTTTATTTGCTTTTTGTGCCAAGAGTAACCTCTAATGAGAGAGGAGTAATGCTTGGGAAAGTTTCTGTCCCGAAACAGATTTCTGCCCTTCACCGTAAACATTCGTGTAAAATATCTGTAAGTCCTTTTGAGGCGTGAATTTTTGTGCTTCTGCCCCAGGTTGTTATCTAACTTTCGTTAATTCAACACTTTTCTATTTGAGCAACATAAGGTTTTCGAAAAAATTCGTCTTTACCTGCTGGTCTGTTTTGACAAATTTCTGCCATTATTTGCATTTGCTTCTTGTTGGTTCCTTTTTGAGTTCTTTTGGGTAATTGAGCTTTTTGAGGGAAGTGATATAGTAGCTAGTGTTTTAATGGAAGTTTTATTGGTGTTAGAACTGAACCTTAAATCTTATTATCTTGAGTGCACTAATGTTGCTAATAAAGATTGTGTGAAGTTTTGTATGAAGGAAATATTCCAGGTGTATGAAAGGAATGAGTAATGAGATGAAGAATGGATTAAAGCTCAAGCTTGGGGATGCCACGCGTGTCACCCCAAGAAATATCCAAGAAGTACAAGCGTGAAAGCTTGGGGATGCCCAAGGCATCCCCCTCTTCATCAATAAAAATCCCAGGTTTCTTCCAAACACTTCATTTTTATTGCTTCATGCACAGTTATGTTGTTCTTGGAGCGCCTTCTTTTTTGTTTTTGTTTTTGTTTTTCGTTTGCTTGGTTTTCTTAGTTTTCTGAATAAATTGGTTGGACCCCCTCTTTCATACATTGGTTTTCAAATAGTTTGGTTTGGTTTGGAAAAGAGTAGGAAAACCTCATGCTTAAGTGGTAAAGAGAGCCTGTTTTTGACTGTGGCCTATGCTTTGTCATGCCATGCTTGATATTGTTTTGGCTTTATGCTTAGTATTCTTTGCTTTCGCATGACTTATTATAAACAATTGAGATTTCTTAATGTGCCTTGGATGAATCATGCGTTGTTTTAGCATATTAAAGCATAGTATAGTGGTATTCTCCTTTGATGTTTTATTTGGGTTGACTTGGCGCATGCTCACACCATGCTATGACTATCCAAAGTCACCATAGCCTTTATGATCCTTTAGTTTTCAACTTGTAGTATCACTTTATGCTTTGATCAATGATGTTTTGTCGCTCTGCATGATTATGGCCATTATTGCTCTCTTAGTTTGTCGCTCCCAGTCTTTTGCTAGCCTCCATAACCAAGTATGAGTTCCACTCATGCATCCAACTCCGTAAACCAAGTTATTCCAAAGAGTACACCATACCTACCTATTAGCATATGCTATTCCAAGTATATTCATGTTTTTGTTTACCTTCCAAATTAAACTTGTTATGAGAAAACTAGTGATTAAAGCTCTCACGAACTTGATGGCACACTTTACTTTTCTTGCCCTTGATAAACTTGAACCATTGTGTCTTCTATATTGTATATGCTTGCACTTATTTGTTGGGGATTAGCAGAATCATGTTGTCATGGGAACGCTTTCAACATTGCACGGGTACTTTGTACCTAGTTGATATCATGCTCTTTTGTCTATGGATGTCGTCGGTGTGAAATGAAAGGGGAGCTTGTAAGTCCATGGAGTTATGTATATGTGTTAGAGAAACGCTTGGGCCGCTGGTCTAATCCATGCTGACATGGTGGAAACCTGCAGCGTAACCATAATGAGTTGTCTATGAAGCATTCTTCTTATAAAAAAAGAGTCCTATATTGAGAAAAAATAGAAAAAAGAGAAAAAAGAGATTATGAAAAGAGGAAAGAGTGAAAAAAGCACCATATTCCCATGGTAAATAAGAAGATTGCTGAGATGCTCGTTGTCTGCTTGCCTTGTCATTTTGATATGGGGATTCTTCCGTATCATGGGGCAAGGGGTACCCCGTTGGCGGTTCTCTATGATACACATGTACTTACAATGACAAGAACTTACCGGTGACTAAACTTGAGTAGCATGAGGAGCGACCCTCGTATTCAAGGGACATGAGATTTCTAACTTGTACTTTGTCAAGCATGTACTCCATAGTTTGTTCACTTTAACCTTAATCACTTCAAGATGCTTATGATAGGGGCAATGAGAGCTGAAAGCTAATAAGTACCATAATTTTTGGAAGCTCTTGATGAAACTTGAATCTCTGCTTCCTTCTATGAAGGCCTTTCTTCCACCATTATATTGAGTATCCACCTTCTATCTTTATGCACCTACTTTGAGAGCATAGTGGTCATTCTTAGTTCTATGTGCATTGTCCCAAGACTAGTTGATTGATGCATAACTTGATATTGCTTGTTTTAAACTATTTGTATCTAGTCACTCTTATGAACTTTGAAGGTGTCCTATGCATTTATATTTGTTACTCTATAAGGGACAAGCTGAATACTATTATGCTATGTTTTCTTTATGTGAAACAAACAAACATCTTGCAAAGCATTGATATTCATGAATCTATTGTTTGTGCCTTTTCATGTTGCATCATAGTTTCTTTGTCTTATTGCTAGAACTTTGTCTTTCATGTTATGATTGAAGTACTATGATCCCAGCTTTGAATGTTTTACAAATACTTTGATCAAGTTTATGATGGTGCATGTCACCTCAAAAATTATTCTTTCTTTTTATCACTTACCTACTCGAGGACGAGCAGGAGTTAAGCTTGGGGATGTTGATACACTGCAAATGTATCTATAATTTTTGATGTTCCATGCTTGGTTTTATCTACTTTCTTATGTTTTGTCCACACTTTGGAGTACTTTCCATATGATTTCTTGGACTAACCTATTAACAAGAGGCACAGTGCCAGTTGCCTGTTTCTGCTGTTTTTGGTTCCAGGAAAGTCAGAAAATGAATATTCTCGGAATTGGACCGGACAAAAGCCAAAGTCCATATTTTACCGGAAGACTCACGGAGCCAGAAGATGAGACAGAGAGGGGGCCACAGGGCGTCCACACCATGTGGTGGCGCGTGCTAGCCCTGCCGCGCCACCAGGTGGTGTGGCCCCCCTAGCCGCCCACCGACCTTGGCTCTTCGCCTATAAGAAGCCTCTCGATGCATAAACCCTAAATCGTCAAGCCTCCAGCCACGAAAAGTTCCATAGCGCCGCCGCCACCGAAGGGGAGATTCGGGGGACAGAAAGTCTCTGTTCCGACACCCTGCCGGGACGGGGATGTGCCCCCAGAGCCATCTCCATCGATCTCCACCACCATCTCCATCACCGTTGCTGATTCCCATGATGAGGAGGGAGTAGTTCTCTCTCGAGGCTAAGGGTTCTACCGGTAGCTATGTGTTCATCTCTCTCTCTATGCGTGATCATATTGTGATCATCAGATTTGTAATCAAGTAGATCTACCTTGCTACTCAAGTGCTTTAATAGATCTCTGCTCTCCCCATGTGTGTGAAAGTGACAGCGTGCTCACCATGGTGGCACTTCGGCTAGAGATTACAAATACTTGTTATGAGTTATATTTGGAGTTCGATGTCTTTATGAAATTGTGGTGTTTGTTGGACTCATCTAGTACTCAAGGTGCTAGTGTGGGGTTTTCTTGATGGGAAAGGCTTACTTTGAGGTGTGCTGTTATAGCCCTACCATCGATTAGAGTGTCCAACCAGAGAGTAGTTAAGAGTAGTATCATGAAGATAATATATTTATATGAAGGTGTTCACTAGTGAAAGTATGATCTCTAGGCCTTGTTTCTAAGCATTGAAACACCATTTGCTATTAGATCTGTTACATGTTTGCTTGCTTCTATCTTTATTTAGGTTTTACTTTAGTATTTTCCACGCCATCAAGCTATCTTCTATCACCGTTACCACTTATAATTATCCATACCACTTGTATTTCACTATCTCTTTGCCGAACTAGTGCACCTATACACCTGACAAGTGTATTGGGTGTGTTGGGGACACAAGAGACTTCTTGTATCTTGATTGCAGGGTTGCTTGAGAGGGAATACCTTTGACCACTTCCTCCCTGAGTTCGATAAACCTTGGGTGATCCACTTAAGGGAAAACTTGCTGCTGTTCTACAAACCTCTGCACTTGGAGGCCCAACAACTGTCTACAAGAATAGAAGTGCGTAGACATCAGAGGCGGCGGGTGTGAAGGTGGGAGTCGGGGTGGAAGATAGAGTCCTTAGTGACTCTTTCACCCCGACCCCCTTTAGTCACTGCGTGAAACTGTCCTAGACCAGAGACTCAAGTCTAACAGACCGGAGAGTCCGGCCCTCTTCGACCAAAACTAGCCTCAAATTTGGGGACATGAATGGGATGGAATGTGTTTAGGGGAGAGTGTAAGGCCTAGGTTAAGATTCCAAACTGTGAAGAACCAAATAGGCAATAAAACCCAAATTAAATGACAATTGAAACTCCAATTCCATTCCTCTAAGAACCAACTCTTCATAATGAAGAGGGTGGTGGTCAGGGCCACCATGTAAGAGTGTGAGGCATAAAACCGCGAAGAACTATCCTTGGTTCATAACCTCTACTCATCAATGAAGCTCACATACACACATGATATTAACAGAATTGATTTTTGTTAATTTTGGCATTATCGGGGGAGGGATAGCCCAATAATTAGGACCACAATCTCCTATCTCCATGCCTACACCTAAACCAAATATGAATCAAGATATAGGTGAGTTATGCAAGATGATCAAGTCAAGCTCCTTGAATCTATGATATTTAGCTCATTCATCAAATAGAAAAACCTTGCTTCATCAAGTGTCTTTGTGAAAATATCTGCAAGCTGTTCTTTGGTTGACACATAAGAAAGCTCAATATCTCCTCAGGCAACATGATTTCTAATGAAATGATGATATATCTCAATATACTTTGTCCTTATATGATCCACTGGATTGTAGGCAATCCTGATAGCACTTTCATTGTCACACAAAAGAGGCACTTTGTCACAATGGACACCATATTCCTTTAAAGTTTGCCTCATCCATAACAATTGGGTGCATGCACTAGCAGCTGCCACATACTCAGCCTCGGCGCTGGAGAGAGATATATAGTTTTACTTCTTAGAAGACCAACACACCAAGGACCTACCAAGGAATTGGCAAGCCCCGAAGATTGATTTTATATCATCCTTATCACCATCCCAATCTGAATCAGTGTATCCACAAAGAGATAATGTTGAGCCCCTAGGATACCATATACCATAGTTTGGGGTATGAACCAAATATTGAAGTATTCTTTTGACTATCATCAAGTGGCTTTCTTTAGGAGCTGCTTGATATGTTGCACATACTCCTACACTTAACACAATATCGGGTCTAGATGCACATATGTAAAGCAAAGAACCAATCATGGATCGGTATACCTTTTGATCAACATCTTTACCATTTGGGTTAAGCTCAAGATGAGTCTTGGTTGCCATGGGAGTAGGAGCTCCATTTAGTTCCTTCATACTGATCTCTTGAGAATGTCTTGAGTATACTTGGCTTGATTGAAGAAGGTTCCTCCCCTTATTTGCTTGATCTCAAAACCAAGAAATACCCTCAACTCTCCCATCATAGACACCCTGAACCTATCAGTCATTAGCTTTGAGAATTCATTATTAAATGCTTTGTTAGATGAGCCAAAGGTAATGTCATCAACATGTATTTGGCAAACGAAAAGCTCCCCCTTAACCTTCTTAGTGAAAAGAGTGTGATCAACTTTCCCAACCTCAAAACCACGGTCTACCAACTCTCTAAGATGCTCATACCAAGTACGTGGAGCTTGTTTAAGTCCATAGAGCGCCTTATCAAGATTGTACACATGGTTTGGGAAGTTGGGATCCTCGAAACCCAGGGGTTGCTTAACATAAACTAACTCATGCAATGGACCATTTAGAAAATCACTTTCCACATCCATTTGTTGTAATTTAAAATTATGATGTGCATCATATGCAAGAAGGATACAGATGGACTCAAGGCGAGCCACGGGAGCATAAGTCTCTCCATAATCTGTGCCTTCAACTTGACAGAACCATTGTGCTACCAATCTTGCCTTGTTCCTTACAACGATACCATGTTCATCTTGCTTGTTCTTGAATATCCATTTACTGCCACTAACATTGCAGCACACCTTGGGATTTTCTACTAACTTCCATACTTTGTTTCTCTCAAAGTTGTTGAGCTCTTTGTGCAATGCTTCTAGCCAATCTGAATCTTCAATAGCTTCCCACACTTTCTTTGGCTCCACCATGGATATATGAGCTTGATGCTCACCAAAATGCTTCAATTGAGCTCGAGTGGACATTCCACTCCTTAGATCACCAAGAACATTCTCAAGAGTATGCTCTCTTCTTTCTAACATTCTGTCCAATCTACCTTTGCGACGAGTTTTGACCTCCTTGTTGTTCCTTGCGGGGATATCTTCATCATTTTGGTCCTCGTCTTGACCATTATTTTGACCTTGATCAATAATGGGTTCAACTTCATCGACATGAGGTACAAGTTGATCTAGGTATTGATCAGGCAAGCTACTGGAAAGGCTTTGAGATGATCTTGTAGCTGACTGAATAAATCTACCTTGAGTAAATGACAGCGCGGGGTTGGACAATCCAGTCAATGGAGAGGCTAGACTATCCAGCCTGGAGCTTCCTGCCTAATCAACTTGGTGAGGGTTCTTAGCTTGTCTTTGGCTTGGGTCATCATTGCCCTCAATAATAGGAGCTTGTTGAAGTTGTGAAGATGAGAGCTCCACTTGAGTAGAGCATAGCTCTTCTCGATCTGCCACAAGGGGTTCCTCAATAGGGCGGATGAATCCCACACCCATTCTTCTTATGGCATCTTGAGGTATTTCATCATCCACATCACAAACATCAACATGCCCTGCTTGGGGACCATCATATTCTTCGAAAACCACACTACAAGATTCTATGACAATGATACATCCATTTTGCATCACTATTCTATATCATAATTTAATGTTATTCATTGATATGTTTCATATTAAGAGATGATACTAATGTTATTTCATGTGTTTTTGTATGGTTGATGACTTTTGGAGGATGGACCGCTGAAGTCAGGATTCTGATGGAAAAGGCACTATTTGGAGGCGAAATTCGCGAAGATCGGAAAATCCTAGAAAATACATGGAAAATCCTATTTTTCCAGAAGACGAAGGATGCCAGAAGGGGAGCGGAGATGGGCCACAGGAGGCCCACACCACCCCCTGGCGCGGGTCATCCTTGGCCGCACCACCAGGTGGTGTGACCACCCTGGCCCACCTCTGACTCTGCTCTTTGGCATATATATTCCCCACGAAACCCTAAGACTCAGGGAGCAACCACAAAAATATTTCGCCGCCTCTGTGTGGCGGAAAACTACAGAGAGAGAGAAAGAGCTCTCCGGTAGGCAGAAATCTGCCAGGGAAATTCCTTCCCGGAGAGGGGAGATCGTCGCCATCAACACCACCATCAAGCTGGACTTCATCGGGATCATCATCATCATCTCCACCAGCACCATCATCACCACTCCATACCGTTGTAACAATTGGGTTGAATCTTGCATAGTTCTTAGGGGAAACTTTCCCGGTATTGATTACTTGTGTAGTTGATGCTATTGAGTGGAACCATTGAATTATTGTTATGTTTAGATTGTTACTTATCATTATTTTATCTCTGATCTTGATCCATATGATGTATTGTGAGTAGTTCATTTAGTTCTTGAGGACATGGGAGCAGTCATGTTGTTCGTAGTGGAATTGTGTTGAGAAAGATTCAATAGTTTGTTATTTAAGTTGTGGTGTTATTCTTCTAGTGGTGTCATGTGAACGTCGACTACATGACACTTCACCTTTATGGGCCTAGGGGAATGCATTGTGTATTTGGCTACTAATCGTAGGGGTTGCTGGAGTGACAGAAACCTAAACCTCCATTAGGAAACCTTTGCACAAGGGAGTGTAGGATCTCAGAGTTTAAGGCTGTGGTTAGGTTTTTATCTTAATAACTTTCTTGTAGTTGCGGATGCTTGCAAGGGGTATAATCACAAGTATGTATTAGTCCTAGGGAGGTCAGTACATTAGCATGGGTTCACCCACACAACACTTATCAAACTAAAGAAGATTAATCAACTATATGAAGCGAAAGCACTTGACGATATTCCCATGTGTCCTCGGAAACTTTTGGTCATCTTAAGTAATACAACCGGCTTGTCCTTTGCTAAATAAAGGATTGGGCCACTTGCTGCAATTATTATTATTGTCTTTTATTTACTTGTACTTTATTTATCTGCATTATCAAAAACCCCTAAAAATCTGTTTGCTAAGTATTTACAGAGAATTCTTGCTCCAAGCACTCGTCAACACCTTCTGCCCTCGTTGGGTTCGACACTCTTACTTATCAAAAATACTGTGATACACCCCCTGTACTTGTGGGTCATCAGATAACTCCGGAGAGTTTATCATAGATTCTATAAGTGTGGGAATCGAGACCATAGCCAACAAAAAATACCCTCTAAAGCTTTGGAATCAAATTTGGACAAACGAACACCTTTTATGAGATAGAAACACTCGCAACCAAACACCCGGAAGTATGAAATGTTGGGCTTGTTACCGATAAGTATTTCATATGGCGTCTTGTTCAACTCTTTGCGGAGGTAGAGACGATTTGATGCATGACATGTAGTTGAGATTGCCTCTGCCCAAAAATTGTATGGAGACCTAAACTCCGCCAACATGGACCTTGCCATATCCATTAATGTTCGGTTCTTCCTCTCAGCTACACCATTTTGTTGAGGGGTATATGCAGCAAAATATTGATGCTTTATCCCCTCATCACTAAGAAATCCATTTAATGTGTAGTTATTGAACTCGGTGTCGTTGTCACTTCTTATTGTTAGCACGGGCACATTGTATTGACGTTGAACCATATTGAAGAAGTCGATAAAGTATTGTTGGGTCTCACTCTTCAACTTGAAGAAATATACTCAATAATATCTTGAGTAGTCATCAACAATCACCAAGCAATATTTCTTCCCACCATGACTAGGATGAGATGGGGGACCAAAGAGATCCACATGAAGGAGCTCCAAAGTCCTCTTTGATTTTATAATATTATTTGTCTTGTGGGGAGAATCATGCATCTTTCCTTTAACACAAGTCCTGCAAACACGATATTTGACAAAACAAACATTTTCGCTTAGTCCTACAATATGGCCACCCTTGTAAAGGCTTTGCAAAGTTTTTATATTAACATGGACTAGTCGGCGATGCCATAATCATCCCACATCGGCCTCTCCCAGGGGCGAACCCACATTGGCCCAGCAGGGGTCACTGGACACATGGTAGTTTTCTCTCTTACCTCTAGTATATAGCGTAGGTTCAGGTTGTGACACGCGTAAAATATATTTGTGGATATCGGGAAGGCCTGGAAGCCAGCGGCAGCTAGCACTAGTAGCAGCACGGCCCATCTAATTAGCAATTACCGACTACTCGTCTGCTACCTAGGCTCACATGGCTAAACGCGAGAAAAAATTCTGATCGATCGATCAGTTGGTTTTGTGCGTGCCTGACTCTCCTCTTCGTCTGGCTGTTCTCGGCCAAGCTCGCCATCCGGGATCGCGAGTTGCCCAATTTGGGAAATCGCTAGGAAATCTGCCGGAGAAGTGGGGATTAGGGAATAAACGGTATGCATCGTCCAGTCTGCAACCCTCCAAAATTAATCGTTTTGTTCTGTCTAATTCTTGTGTCTTGAACTGTGGTACTAGGGTTTGAGATTTTGGGAATCAAATTCTTATCGCATGATTCATTCGATCATCATACCAATTTGATTTCGTTATTCCTCAATTGGCGACTAGAAGCAGATGTCTAGTAAGTTAAACTCCAAAACTCGTGGTCATACAGTCAATTGATTATTGATATGCTTTACTCTTGGTTCTGACCGTCATAAATTATTTAACACTAATATGAAATTATAAATTGCATAAGCATTTATGGAAAGGTTTCTGAAAAAGAGGAAGACCATAGAAGATGAGAATGTTGGCCCATCAATAGAACACATCGATGCTCTTGATGATGCCCTCGATAATGCCCTGTCACATGAATTAGATGTCGATGCTGCCATGGATGATGCCTTGGATGACACCTCATCACATGACTCGGATGATGATCCGGAAGATGGCACACCACATGAACAGGAACATGATCCTGCCACTAATAAATGGAACTCATCTCAAGCTCAGGAAGAAATCAATTGGGAAGAGGAAATTCAATTTGATCCTAGAAAACTGAGAAGCATAGATGAGTACCCTCCTGATATGAAGGATATGGTGAGAACAAAGTATTTGGCTAGTGTTCCTTGCCAACCTCGGACTTATGACTTTCCAGGAAGGAGGATTTGTGGTAGAGATCAAAGATTTATTCCAGTATGGTTTGATCAGTATGGGAGTTGGCTTGAGTATAGTGAGTCGACAGATAAAGCATATTGTTTTTGTTGTTTCCTCTTCAGACGCCGCGGTAATAAAGAAGCTAGGTATGCAGCATTTGTGTCAGATGGTTGGTGTGGTTGGAATAAAAAATATAGACTGAAGGAGAACGTAGGAGATGTCAATAGTGTTCACAAGCAAGCAAAAAGAGATTGTCATGCTTTATTGTAACAAGAGCAACACATATACGTTGCTGTAAATAATCAAAGTAATGCCGCGAAGAAGGCATACTACACTAGACTAAATGCTTCAATTGATGTTACTAGAGTTTTGTTGAAGCAAGGATTGCCTTTTCGGAGTCACGAGGAGTCAGAGGAATCATCTAATAAAGGAGATTTTAAGGCATATCAAAATCCAGTTGTAGGCAAGGTTGTGGGACATAATGCTCCAGGTAATAATCAGTTGACCTCCCCAAAGATTCAGAAGGCCTTAGTTGAATGTTTTGCAAAGGAGATTTTGCATTTAGTTCTTGAAGAAATTGGACACGATGTATTTTGTTTGCTTGTTGATGAGTCAAGGAATGTATCGGGTAAAGAACAAATGGCAGTGGTCTTGCGACATGTTGGTAAATGTGGATCTATAAAAGAGAGGTTAGTTGGTCTTGTTCATGTGAAGGAGACAACTTCTAAGTACCTCAAGTCTGCTATTGATTCTTTATTCGTAGAACTAAAGTTAAGTTTCAAGCAAGTTAGAGGCCAGGGATACGATGGTGCGAGTAATATGCGAGGTGAGTTTAATGGCTTGCAGTCTTTAATCATGAGAGAAAACAACACTACCTATTATGTTCATTGTTTTGCACACCAGTTGCAGATAGTAGTTGTGGCTGTTGTAAGGAAGCACACATGGGTTGGTAATTTTTTTGATATGATATTGGTACTATTGAATGTGGTAAATGGATCTTCAAAGAAAAAAGACATGATTCGAGATAAATATAAAGAACAAGTACGAGCAACCTTAGGTTGTGGTCAACTTCAAAGTGGGACGGGATTAAATCAAGAGTTGACACTTCAAAGACCAGGATACACTCGATGGAGTTCTCATTATATAACTCTTAACGGTCTGATTGAATTATTTCCTACAGTTGTCAAAGTACCTGAATATATGGAAGAAGCAGATATGGATGACACAAATAGAAGGCAAGCATGTGGTCTCCTCGTTTATTTCCAGTCATTTGATTTTGTATTCTACCTACAGCTTATGTCCACTATATTATCAATCACAAATACATTGTCATTGGCTCTCCAACGGAAGAAGCAGGACATCGTTACTACCATAAACTGTGTCAAGTCAACTAGGAACTCTTTGAATGACCTACGGATGAATGGATGGGGATTAATACTAGGTGAAGCGTATGCCTTTTGTGACAAGCATGACCTTTCCAAGTTGGAAATGGGAGAACAATATGTCAACCCAAAGAAGCCACGACAAAAAACATGTATCACTAACAAGCACCATTATGAAGTGGATTGTTTCAATGATGTTATTGATTGGCTGCTTCAAGAACTTGATAGCCGCTTCAATGAGAAAAATTCGCTAATATGTTCAGCCACTTTGAATCCAAGTGAATCATTTCGAGATTTCAATTTAGAGCATTTGATGAATCTATCTAGACTTTATCCAAAAGATTTTGATGATGGAGAACTCAGGGACCTTAGACACCACCTCCGCCTTTACATTGATGATGTTCGAGCAGATGATCGATTCTCTAGCATAAATAATATTTGTGAGCTCTCTCAGAAAATGGTGGATACAAGGAAACATATTTGCTATCCTCTTGTTTACCGACTATTGAAGCTAGCATTAGTCTTGCCTGTTGCCACTGCTACCGTTGAGAGATGTTTTTCTGCCATGAAAATTGTGAAGAAATATTTGCGCAATCGTCTTAGTAATGATGCCTTGAAGTACAATGTTATTTTCTATGTGGAGAAAGAAGAAATGAGGAGAGTTACTAATGATGCCGTCATTGATCGCTTTGAGATCCTGCAAGACCGTAGAAAGCCATTCTAAAATGTATTACTCCTAACTTTATATGCTTTATTATGACACAAGTTTATTTAGTATGTTACTAACATTTTTTATTTTTTAGGCCGTTCAGAACTACATCATATTCTTTTAATCGAAAATCATAGTTTTCACGGTCTGGAGTTTTTTTTATGCCTTATTGTACTAGAATAATAGATCAGGGGAATTCTTTATTTTGGTAAGCATTTTTGCTACTGGATATTATAAATTGTGAGGTGTCTTACTTGTATGCATAACATAATTATTTATTTTGGGAAGCTTTTTTGCTGCTGGATATTATAAATTGTGAGGTGTGTTACTTGTATGCATAACATTGCTTGATATCCACATGCTCATAGTACACGTTGTTGGAGTCTTGGACACTGGGTGTCAGGGGGATGATCCCCAGGTACCCCAACCGGACAAGAACCAAGCAGTCGGACAGGGCAAGACAGGCCGGCTACCGTGCGGTAGCCGGATTAGCAAGAAGTAGCCGGCTACGGTGACGTAGCCGGACCCAATCAGTGAGACAGGACGATGTGTGTATCAGTGCACGGTACGCCCTGTACAATGACAAGACTGGCAACCACCCGGCCATACCGAAGACTTTGCGGGGATGACGCGGGAACAGTGGCCCGGTGCTGACAATGGGCTCGCACGGCATCCACTGTGCCTACTACAGCCATACCGCTCATACTCTGATGAGACATGCCATACTGGACACTGTAGATGACCAGCCGGCTGGGACCCGCATGTGGGGCCCGCCAGTCGGTTTGGCCAGTGAGACCGTTGCCTCTCTGCCTATATAAGGAGAGGCAAGGCCTCAATAGAAGGGGTTGGTCTCGTAGCATTTAAGGCGGTAGCTAGCAAATACAGCTCGAGGAGCACTTGTAGTTCGTATATCTCATATAGTCAGATCCGGCAGGAGTAGGAGCTTTACCTCATCACGAGGGCTCCGAACCTGGGTACTTCCTGCGTCCAGCCACACTTGCTTGTGTCCAATCCCGCCTGCGGATGCCGTCGGTAGCTTCCCTGCTAGTCCCCACACCTCTATCTAACCTCTTCATGTACTGCCGTTCCCAATACAACGACAGTTGGCGCCCACCGTGGGGCGAGATGGCTTCGACCGGAGTCACGTTCCGCACGGGACCCCGCACTTCAACCGGTGAGCGCGTGGCCTCCGGCCTAGTGCTCACGCTCGGCAAATTCGACTGCGTCATCGACAACACCTCCTGCTTCGCCGGAACCTCCTTCCCGGCGAACGGAACCGTCCTGCTATTCGGCGACCTCCCTGTCTACGTCGCCACCGTTCCGGAGCATTTCCCTAGGGGAATCGTCTCTGTCGCGGAGCTGCCACGCCCAGGTGGTAGCGCCTCCGTCGCATCCTGCGGCGTGGAGGTCATGATGGCCGGCTCCAGCTCTCATCCCCGCCAGCCGCGGGAGCGAGGCGTGGACGAGGTCGGAACTTCCGCTCCCCCGCAGCCTCGGAACCCGGTGGAGGATGCCATTGATCGGCTCTTGACGCTGGTTAACCTCGGGGATAACTCGGAGGAAGCGGAGGCCAACTTCACCATGGAGAGACAGATCCTCCTCCAGGAGGCCATGGAGCTGGCGGCAGCCCGCAAGCAACTCGAGATCACCCGGCGTGAGTACGACCGCACGCACGGTTTCACTCCGGCTACCGCGGAACCAAGCCGGCGCGACCAGGTGCGGCGCCGGGGCGGCGAGCTAGGCGGTAGGATGGAAAAGGATGGGGATCCGGATCCCGCGCCCGCCCTCATCCAGCCCACCTACAGCACGCCCATCAAGAACTTGCGCGCGGCACGAGCCGCGGCAGAAGAACTCCCCAGTCTGGAGGGCGAGGAGCGAGCCCGCCAGCATGCTCGTGTGCAGGAGCTCCTCTGCATCGCGGACGAGCAGGCTGACGCCAACCGGCAGATGCAGGAGGACCCCAGCTACTCTAGGGGGAGCAGGCGACCTGCCAACAGCAGGGGCGCGCCGCACGACACCCAGCAAGCGTCCTCCCCTCAGCCGGCTAACGCCCGCAGGAGGCGTCGCAGCTCTGGCAACACGGGCCAGCCACGCCAGGAGCAGACGGTGAACAGCAACCCGCCGCCTCCCCCTCCACCAACCGGAGCGCCCAGACCAGCCGGGTCCCGTCTCTCGGGCCGAGTGGGAGCGCCCAACCCGGACTGTCCGGATGCCCGTGACCGCATCGAGCTCCTCGCTCAAGCGCGCGTCATGGAGGAGGAAGACTCTACCGGTCCGGTTTGTTTCAGACCCTGCATCCGGAACGAGCCGTTTCCGGATAAATTCTCCCTGCCCAGGGACACCCCCAAGTACGACAGCAGCATGAAGCTGGAAGATTGGCTGACCGACTATGCTACGGCAGTCGGCATCGCCCATGGGAACAATCGCACAGCCGTGCTCTATGTCCCCCTCATGCTAACCGGGTCGGTAAGGACGTGGCTCAACAGCCTTGCGCCCAATAGCATCAATGCCTGGCCTGACTTCGAGAAGGTGTTTGTCCGCAACTTCAACGGCACGTACAAGCGTCCGGGGTGCCCGTGCGACCTGGCCTTGTGCGTCCAGGGTGACCACGAGACCGACCGCGAGTACCTCACCAAGTGGACGGAGCTGCGCAACACCTGTGAGGGCATCCTGGAGAGCCAAGCCATCAGTTTCTTCAGCAAGGGTTGCCAAGAAGGCACCATGCTTCGCCACCGGCTACTATGTGACGAGCCGAAAACCATGGCAGAGCTCATGACGGTTGCAGACCAGTACGCCACGGCGGATGCCGCCATGAAGAAGCCCCTCTGAGTAAACGCGGACAGGCGTCCGACTCCCACGGAGCCGGCTCGCGACCGACCGAGCAATCCGGCTAGAGAAGCCGGATCCTCCCGACGCCATGGCAACGACAACCGGTTCCATGGGGATCGCCAGGCCGGACAACAGAAGCCTCGCTACCACGCTGTGGAGGGCGCGCTCGACGCACTGACTAATGAGGCAAGAAGGCAGAAGCCACGGCTCACCTTCGACCAGATGTTTGATGGCCCGTGCAAGTGGCATAGCGGTCCCTTCAAACCGGCTATGCACACGACCCGGAACTGCAGCTAGACCCACCAGCTAAAGGACCAGGGCAACCAGCCTCGTCTCCCCCCTCCCCCTCCGGGTGGACCTCCACCACCGGCTAGAGGAGTCGGCAATGATGGTAACGGCGGCAGCGGCGGCAACAACAACAACGGCTACCCCCAGCCGCACGCCGCCTACCACATCTTCGAGACGGAGCAGGATGACAAGCACAGCCGCGGGCGACGCTCCAAGGAGGTCAATGCCATCGTCTCTCCGGTCCCCTAGTACCTGAACTGGTCGGAAACCCCATCACCTAGAGCCAAGCAGACCAGCCTGAGCATCTGCCGACTCTTGGGGGCTACGCCATGGTGCTCGACCCCCTCATCGTCTCCAACGCGCGTACCTGCCGATTCTCGCGTGTCCTCATCGACAGAGGCAGCAGCCTCAACCTCCTCTACCAGTCCTTGCTGGAGAAGCTAGGCATTCGCGAAAGCGACCTACGCCCGACTACCACGACGTTCCACGGTGTACTGCCGGGGCCAGCCTGCGCCCCGCTGGGGAAAATCCAGCTGGACGTCATCTTCGGGGCCGAGGAGAACTTCCGCCGCGAACCAATCTGGTTCGAGGTGGTAAACCTGACGAGCTCCTACCATGCTCTCCTCGGGTGCCCCGCCCTCGCCAAGTTCATGGCCATCCCCCACTACGCGTACCTCAAGACGAAGATGCCGGGACCCCACGACATGATCACCGTCGCCGGCTGCTTCAGGCGTTCGATGGAGTGCGCCTCAGCCGGTTCCAAACTGGCAGAGGCCCTCATCATAGCCGAAGAAAAGCGCGTGATCATGCGCAATGTGGCCATGGCCCAGCAGGACATACCGGCTAGCAGCAAACCGGCTGGAGAAGGAGCTTTCCAGCCGGCAAAGGAGACGAAGAGGATCCTTCTCGACCCCTCCGACCCGACTAAGTTCGTCACCATTGGTGCCGGCTTGGATAGCAAATAGGAAGGCGCGCTCGTCGACTTCCTCCATGAGAATTGGGACATCTTCGCATGGTCCCCCAAGGACATGCCGGCTGTGCCGAGGGAGTTCGCCGAGCACTCACTTCATGTGCGTCCGGATGCCAAGCCGGTCAAGCAACCTCTGCGCCGGTTCGCAGAGGAGAAGAGGAAGATAATCGGTGATGAGATCATCCGGCTCCTTGCAGCCGGGTTCATCATGGAAGTGTACCACCCGGACTGGTTGGCAAACCCAGTTTTGGTGCTGAAGAAGAACAAGACCTGGCGCATGTGTATCGACTACACCAGCCTGAATAAGGCGTGCCTGAAAGACCCCTTGGCCTTGCCCCATATCGATCAAGTCATCGATTCCACGGCCGGCTGCGACTTGTTGTCTTTTCTACATTGCTATTCCGGGTACAATCAGATCTGGCTAAACCCGGCTGATTAGATTAAGACATCATTTATCACCCCCTACGAGGCTTTCTGTTACGTAACCATGCCTTTCAGCCTAAAGAATGCAGGCGCCACCTATTAGTGATGTATGCAGAAATGCTTGCACTCGTAGATAGGCCGAAACATGCACTCTTACGTGGACGACGTGGTCATCAAGACCAAGGAGAAGCACACCCTCCTCGAGGATCTGGGAGAGACATTTGGCAACCTCCGCCAGTACCGGATGAAGCTGAACCCGGAGAAGTGCGTCTTCGGAGTGCCGTCCGGTCAGCTCCTCGGTTTCCTCGTATCACAGCGAGGCATCAAGGCAAACCCGGAGAAGATCACGGCCATCGAGAGGATGCAGCCGCCCAGGAACCTACTTGGAGTCCAAAAGTTCACCAGATGCCTGGCTTCCCTCAGCCGTTTCGTCAGCCGGCTGGGGGAGAAGGCACTTCTGCTGTACCAGCTGATGAAGAAGACGGACAAGTTCTCCTGGACTTCGCAAGCCGACACCGCATTTCACGACCTCAAGCGCATGCTATCCACAGCACCGGTTCTAGCCACGCCGGCTAGCAAGGAGCTGATATTGCTCTATATAGCAGCCATCAGCCGGGTCGTCAGCGTCATCCTGGTGGTGGAGCACCCCGAGGAAGGCAAGGCTCAGCCGATTCAGAGACCCGTCTACTACCTCAGCGAGGTTCTCTCCCTCTCCAAGCAGAACTACCCCCACTACATGAAGATGTGCTATGACGTGTACCTGGCATGCAAGAAGCTCAAGCACTACTTCCAGGAGCATCCGATTAAGGTCGTGTGCACTGCACCCCTTTCGGAAATCATCGACAACAAAGACGCCACTGGCCGAGTCGCCAAATGGGCCATCGAGCTCGCCGCCTACTCCATCCAGTATGAGCCCCGGCTCACGATCAAATCGCAGGCATTGGCGGACTTCTTCGTCGACTGGGCTGAGACCCAGTACCTCCCGCCGGTTCCGGATTCAGGCCACTAGAAGATGCACTTCGACGGGTCGAAGATGCTCGGGGGCTTGGGAGCCGGCATTGTGCTCACCTCGCCCAAGGGGGACCGGCTGGAGTACGTGTTGCAGATCCACTTCAAGGCCTCCAACAACATAGCCGAATACGATGCACTGGCGCACGGACTCCGGCTAGCCAAGGAGGTCGGTGTCAACCGGATCCTGTGCTTCGGTGATTTGGATCTGGTGGTGCAGCAAGTGTCCGGAGAATGGGACGCCAGAGATGCAAACATGGCCCTCTACCGGTTCCACATCTAGAAGCTCAGCGCCTCCTTCGACGGATGCGAATTCCACCACATCCCTCGCATCAACAATGAGGCAGCCGATTCTCTCTCCAAGATCGGATCCACCAGGTAGGCGATCCCACCAGGGGTCTCCTTGGAGCACCTACGCAAGCCGTCCATCAACCCGTCACCGGAGTCGGACTCCATCACCTGGGCCGGGAGCGCTCCGGCTGATGGAGCGGCACAAGCGGAGCTGGCAGAGCCGCCAAAAAAGAAGACCCGCACCAACTCCGGCAAGGCAATGCCCTCCAGCTTGCAAGGCCCAGGGGCTGCCGTCCCGGGTACGCCACCCGGACGACCCCCCGACATCCGTCAACCGGAGAATGAGAGCGTCGTCGTCATTCGGGAAGTGCCACCCTGGGCACAACCCTTCATGGACTACATCGCCAATGGAGAACTTCCGGATGACGAGGTGGAGGCTAGACAAATCCGGCACCACGCGCACACGTACACCATCATCAACGGAGAACTGTACAAGTGCAGCGTATCCGACATTTTCCAAAGATGCGTCGACGTGGACACGGGCTACCGGCTACTCAAGGATATCCACCAGGGCGAGTGCGGGCATCACGCCTCGTCAAGGGCGATAGTCACCAAGGCGTTCTACCATGGTTTCTATTGGCCCACCGCCCTCGAGGATGCTGAGCAGCTGGTCCGCGCGTGCAATGGGTGCCAACGCTTCGGACAGCTCAGGCACATGCCAACCTCGGTACTCAAGACCATACCGATTACCTGGCCCTTCGCAGTTTGGGGCCTCGACATGGTCGGCCCCTTCAAGCGAGCATGCGCGGGCATGACCCACCTGCTGGTAGCGGTGGACAAGTTCACAAAGTGGATCGAGGCCAAGCCTATCCGAAAGTTGGATGGGGCGGAAGTCGTTACCTTCTTCACCGACATCATCAACCGCTTCGGCTACCCCAACAACATCATCACCGACAATGGCACGAACTTTGCCAAGGGGGCCTTCGCCCGGTTTTGCAGCAACAAGGGCATCTGGCTAGACCTCGCCTCCGTCGCACAACCGCAGTCCAACGGGCAAGTCGAAAGAGCAAATGGCTTGGTGCTAGCCGGCATCAAGCCACGCCTCATCGAGCCATTGGAGCAGTCACCTGGATGTTGGATCAAAGAACTTCTGGCTGTGCTGTGGAGCCTCGGCACCACGCCGAATAGGTCAACCGGCTACACGCCGTTCTTCCTGGTCTACGGATCGGAAGCCGTCCTCTCCGCCGACATCGAGTTCGACTCCCCACGCAAGCTCCTGTACAACGAAAAAGCCAACCAGGAGGCACGGGAGGACGGAGTGGACCTTCTGGAGGAAGCCCTTGAGCTGGCCCTGTCTAGATCAGCCCTGTACCAGCAGCGACTACGTCGCTACCATTCAAGCCAGATCCGCCCAGTCGCATTCCGCGAGGGCGACCTGGTTCTTCGCCTGGTGCAAGACAAGAAGGGCATGCACAAGCTGTCGCCACCCTGGGAGGGCCCCTTCATCATCAGCCGGGCGCTGCCCAACGACTCCTACTACCTCATCGACGCGCAGCAGCCGTGCAAGAACAAGATGGACAAATCAGACGAGGAGACCGAGCGTCCCTGGAACGCGGCCCTGCTGCGCCCGTTTTACACCTAGTCGCCAGGTAGTGTATGTATCCCGAAAACCCCATGAATGAAAATGCGGACCCCTACGAGAATCTCGGGGGCTCCTTGCTAGAAATGTGTGTGCATCTATTTTCTAGTTCAAATTTTCTGGCTCCGGCAACCCCTACCCGGGGGCTCGCCGGTTGGCCCGGCCTGCTAAGTCAACAAACCGGCTGAGTAGTGTGCGACGATGTCAGAGGCCCACTCTTCATCTCAGCTACAGACCGGAACCTGGCTATCCGGCTAGCAAGAGCAAAAGCCCGAGGCATCCCACACGAAAAATGGGGAGGAGACGCAACAGATCGGGTGTCCTGGCCCTGCAACTAGCTCGAACCAATCCAGCTGCTAAGTCGTTAGTACCGTGTGTAATGTACTGTCAGCTCCCTTCGATTCCGGCTGCAAACCGCAACCCGGCTGCCCGGCAAGAACGCAGCGAAAACAACAGAGCACACGGGAAAGCGACTAAGTGCCTAGAGAGGCACATGCTAGTTTTCGAAAAAACAAGCCGTTTTTGGGCTACAATTTGGCAGACTAACCTACTAACCTATGAGGACGTATGTGTATGTGTATGTACATTCTTGTCCGACTACCTTGAGTCGGAATTCAGGGAAAGGAAAGAAGATTCGAAGTCCTCGCCTTCATCAAGCGCTCCGAATCTCGGGGGCTACACCCACTGGGTGCGCTCGCGCGCCCCTAGTGGAATCTTGTAGTTCCTGACCGGCTAAGGGCGTTTAGCCGGCCGTTCAGAGCCCAGGTGAGGGCAAGGGTAGGAGCAAGAGAAGACAAGGAAGATTCGAAGCACCTGGCTATGCCAGCTACTCCGAATCTCGGGGGCTACACCCAGTGGGTGCGCTCGCGCGCCCCCACTAGAATGTTAGTTCCCCCGGTTGAAGGCATTCAGCCAGCGAAAGTAGCCGACTAAGGCGAGCCTAATCGGATAAAGTTAGAAGACTTGGGAAAAATAAGGAAGATTCGAAGCACCTGGCTACACTAGCTACTCCGAATCTCGGGGGCTACACCCAGTGGGTGCGCTGGCACGCCCCCACTGGAGGTATAGTTCCTCCGGCTAAAGGAGTGTAGCCAGACGAAGTAAGCCGGGTAAAAGTCAACCGGCAAAATATCGAAAGAAAATTCGAAGCACAAGTTGAAGGAAACTCAGGCAAATTCAATATTAAACAAACAAAAAGGAGGCGAAGCTCCCACAAGTTACCCGGCATCAGAGATAGCCGGTACAGATAGACAAGTTTCACGCATATCTAAGACAAGGCAAATACACCCGGCATCCCGGGGCAGTGACTAGGCGGCAGGAGCCTTGCCGTGAGGAGCACCTTGACCAGCGGAAGCTTCGGGCGGAGGAGGAGGCGTGGAGCTCGATCTAGTTCCGGCGCCCGCAGGCGGCGGCATCGGGCCTTCCACATCAGGAGTACCGACGGACTCCGAGTCGGTGAGCACCTCGTCAGGGTCCACGTAGTCGGCGATCCTGATGGCAGCCCCGCGGAGCTCCGGATGGGCTTGGCGGATGGCGGCAAGGTCAGCACCGGCACGGAAGCCTCCGTCGATCTTCTCGACGTGGGCGTCCTTGTACCAGGAGAGCATGAGGGCCAGAGCCATCTCCACTCTGGCTCGCGCCGCCAAGTCTCGCAGCCGATCCACCGCAGCCGGCACCTCTCCCACCTTCGCAGCCAGCTGCGCCATTGTCTCCAGAACCGGAGCCTCCGGCCACATGAAGGAGAAGATATCCCGCACCGCTTGACGAAGCTTGGCAGCTTCTTCGCCAAGAAGGACGACGAGCTCCTAGGCCGTGCGCTACGCTCCCAGCCAGTTCTCCTGCAGCCGGTTGTAGGCTAGCAGGTCTATGCCGGGGTAAAAGGCTGTCAGAAAAAAGGGTCAGATCTGGCTACTGGATCCGGAAAGAAAACAAGACGGAAAAGGGAACTTACCCTTAGCCGTGTGGCCGACCTGCATCATCTCCTCCACCAGAGCCTTCTCCTTGGTCGCCAGCCGTTTGATCTCCTTCTCTTGGTCCTTGTTCTGGGCCTCGAGAAGGGTGAAGGCTTTGGTCCGGCTGGCGAGCGAGGCGTCGCACTCCTTGATGGTGGCCTCCAGACCATCTACCCGCGCGTGCCAATCCTTATTCTGCAGCCGTAGAGTGGAGTTGGACTTGCTTAGCCGGTTGTTCGCTTTCTTCAAGCGATCGATCTCGCGTTGAGCGCACACGAGGATGGCTGCAGCAAAACCGGCTATCAGTAAAAAAAGCAAAGACAGATGAAGCGAACTTACTCTGGGAAGTCCCGTTGGCGGCGACAAGCTTCTGCTCCAGCGACCGGTTCCCGCCAGCTGTGGCCTCCAACAGCCGGATCTCCTTCACCGCCAGCTCAAGCGTGGCGGCAAGGTCTGATAGCGAGGCGGCGAAGGAAGCGTCGTCATCCACGACGTTGACAGCCAGGGACTCCTTCGCAGCAACTACCGTCGTCCTCCACTCCTCCCCCGGCTCCTCGTCGGAGTTGTCATCGCCAACAACGACGAGCTCCTTGCCAGTAGCCTCCCGCGTGCCCGTAGAAGAGCCATCTGGCTGGGAGGACTCCGCTTCCGGCTGGGGACCTTTCGGTTCGGCGGGGGCAGCTGGTTCAGCTCGAGGGGGAGGCGGAGGCAGCACCGCAGAAGAAGGAGGGGCGCTGGCTGGCGTAGTCGGGGCACGGGGCGGCGACCCGTTCGGCGCTCGTGCCGGGCTCGCGGCTTCGAAAGGGACCAACGTGCTAAGAAGAAGGAGGAGAGGGCAAAGGCAAATAAACCAAAGTCAGAAAGAAAAAAGGGAAGCAGACAGAAAACGCCAAAAGAAAAAGGGGGGAGAAGGGACGTACCCGGCACAATTGGGGGCAGCCCCTTCTTCCGGCCAAGACGGCAGGGTGCTGGACCGGCTCCTCTTGGGAGCCGGCTCCTCCGTCACGGGCCGGCGGGAGCTGGAACGACTGGAGCCGCGTCCGCCTGCCTCGCCGTCTGTCGCGGAGCGCGTCACCAGATCCATGGTCGGCGCGGCCTCCTCCTCCTCGTGAACCTCCGCGTGCGAGTCGGCAGTCGGCTCGTCATTCCGGCTGGAGAAGGCATCGCCATCCCCGTCCGACTCCTCGCTGGACCACCGAGCGCGCGGCTCGGGCAAGTCAGGCGTGAACTCCTCAAGGGGAGCCTCACCCTCCTCGCGAAGGATGCAAGCGAAGATCTGCCGAATACAAGAAGTCAGTCGGACAGAACAAGAAAAACGTAGGAAGAACAAATGAAGTTTCCGGCTATAAGAACTTACCCGGGATGCGCGGTTCTCCCGGCTGTAGGGCACCAGACTGAACTTCTAGTTCTCCGACAGCCGCTCCTTGGTGATCGTCCACACCCACTCCTTCAAGTTGTGGTTGCGGGGATCGCGGCGCGACAGCCGGGTCGGGTCCAGCCGGCCGGAGTAGTAGCACATCTTGTGCGCTCGCTACTGCAACGGCATCATCAGTCGGGACATCCAGTTGAGGGTGATGTCCAGGCCGGTTAGCCGGCAGGTGACGAGGGAGCGCATGCGCTGCAGCATCGCGTCCGTCTCCGCCTTGTCACCATGGATCTTCAGCTCCCAGTTCTGCCGACTGGACTCGACATCCTAGAAAGTCGGAAGATTGATCTGGTCGACGTTGGTGACGTTCTTGACGTAGAAGTACGACTGCTGCCATAGCCGTACCGTGTCCTGAACCTAGAACTTGGGGTAGCCGGATTGGGAGCGGGAGTAGATGGAGGTGCCGCCGCAGACGACTAGCGGCCCCTTCATGTACTGCACCTGCGGCCGGACTCGGAAGAGACGGCACAAGAGCCCGAGATCTGGCTAGACCCCGAGGTAGCTTTCGCAGAACGCCATGAAATGTGCCAACGTCCCGATTGCGTTGGCGCCGAGGTGGTGGAGACGGAGGTCGAAGAAGGCAAGGAAGGTCAAGAAGAACGGGTGCACCGGAAGGGCGAACCCGCGTGCCAGATGGGAGAGGAAGATGACACGCTCCCCCTCCGCCGGGTGCGGCGACACCTCCCCCGCCGGCGCCAACCGCACCGCCACCTCCTCCGACGGCGGGAGAACGCGGGTGGCGCGATACTTCGCGATGTGGTCCTCCGTGACGGAGGAGCCGCACCAAGCCCCGCGGTTGGCGGCCATCTCCGGCTGACAGGGGCAGCGGCGATGGAAGAGTGGCGGTGGCCCGTAGCGACGACGACGACGATCGGGCGGCGCAGAAGGCAGGGGCGCAGAAGCAGGAGCACGCGAGGGAAGAGGAGACTGCAACGGGGGAGCGAAGGAAAGGAACTGCCTCCCCCGCGGCGTCCCATTAAAGGGCCGTAAGGGCAACCATCAACGGAGCCACGTGGCGCGCATCCGGATGGCCCTCACCCCAAACCGCTGCCTAGATCCCGTGTGCCGAAGCAGGATGCGCAGAAGATCCCGGAGCAGGAACCGAAGCGCCAGACAACAGTTTCCCGAGGCGACATGCGACGGGATGTTATGCTGCCCACCGCAGAGCAATGATGGCGCGTGCGCGCGTGGCCGGCGTCAGTGCTTACGTCACGAGTAGCGCAACCGCCAAGCACAGCCGGACACAAATTCAAAAACAGGAAGGAGCATGCGCACATTTCGCCTAAGGGCGGAATCCACACGCGCTCGGGGGCTAGTGTCAGGGGGATGATCCCCAGGTACCCCAACCGGACAAGAACCAAGCAGTCGGATCGCGTCCGGCTGACCGAGTACAGCCGGACAGGGCAAGACAGGCCGGCTACCGTGCGGTAGCCGGATTAGCAAGAAGTAGCCGGCTACGGTGATGTAGCCGGACCCAATCAGTGAGACAGGACGACGTGTGTATCAGTACACGGTATGCCCTGTACGATGACAAGACTGGCAACCACCCAGCCATATCGAAGACTTTGCGGGGATGACGCATGAACAGTGGCCCGGTGCTGACGACGGGCTCGCACGGCGTCCAATGTGCCTACGACAGCCATACCGCTCATACTCTGATGAGACATGCCATACTGGACACTGTAGATGACCAGCCGGCTGGGACCCACATGTGGGGCCCGCCAGTCGGTTTGGCCAGTGAGGCCGTTGCCTCTCTGCCTATATAAGGAGAGGCAAGGCCTCAGTAGAAGGGGTTGGTCTCGTAGCATTTAAGGCGGTAGCTAGCAAATACAGCTCGAGGAGCACTTGTAGTTCGTATATCTCATATAGTCAGATCTGGCAGGAGTAGGAGCTTTACCTCATCACGAGGGCTCCAAACCTGGGTACTTCCTGCGTCCAGCCACGCTTGCTTGTGTCCAATCCCGCTTGCGGACGCCGTCGATAGCTTCCCTGCTAGTCCCCACACCTCTATCTAACCTCTTTAGGTACTGTCGTTCCCAATACAACGACACTGGGACATTTTTGTCCTGGGTCCGCCCCTGGCCTTTCCGAATAAGCACATTGCACTTGTAGTGGTTTTCCCGAAAAGTCCACCACATAAAAGTCATTTTCTACGTACCCAACGAAAGCGACCTTTAGAGTCTTGCTCCAGAAGAGGACCACAATATCATTATCAATAAAGACTACGAAACCCATCTTGCCTAGGGCACGAACTGAAAGTAAATTATAGCCAAGAGTCTCAACAAGCATGACGTCCACGAGAGTAACATCGTGTGCAACCACAACTTTGTTAAGACCCATTACCTAAGATTTTGACTTATCGGCATATGTGACGGTTATATGATCTTGATTTGCCCTTATATCCATCATTATTGCTTTGCTTCTAGTCATATGACTTGTGCAACCACTATCAAGCACCCACTTTGACCCTTCGGAAGCATAGTTCTTCGATGCTCTTACTATAAGGCAAGTGACGTTCTTGTTGGAGGTGTTCTCATTTGGGGAATCGAAGAGGGAGAAGGTGTATGTAGAGGTAGCGGCAATGGCAACCACACCATTCGTTGTTTCTTCTTCTTCCGCCTCCCCCTCTTCATCATCTGAAGAGAACTCTTCATATGCTATCAATGCAATGTCACTGGACTTCTTGTTGGTGGAATTCCTCTTGTTAAAAGGATTCTGGAAAGGGGCCTTTGGATTTTTCTTCAATATGAGTGCACCACCGTTATATTATCTCTTATCATATGGACATTTGGCAACAAAATGATAGCGGTCACCATAGTTGAAGCAAGTTCTCAATATTGAAGCATTTTCTTTTGTACCACTTGGGTTCCTTCTTCGTTGCATCTCCATCTTGGCCTTGGCGGGATGTTTCCAAAAGTTTCTAGCATAGAAAGCCATGTATTCACCATGAGCGACCTTGACATCTTCGAGGTGGCTCATAGAGAGTGCATCATCACTTCCTTATTTTTCTTCATACTCCACAACCTTGGCCTTCAAGGCAAGATTGACATCACTACCGATTCCAATGGCACGAGCTCGGGCATCTTTGGCATTCTTGGCAGCAACCTTGAAGGTGGCCATATCTTGCATAACTTCATTGGAGGTCATGAGATGGTAGTTGTGTATTCCCTGGAGACTCTTCAAGTCAGTGGGCTCGAAGGGCATAAGCACACTCACATGCTTTCTCTTGATCCAAGCATCATCAATATGAGAGGCACCAACATTTCTGAAGGCGGTGGCAGTGGATTTGAGTCTTCGATACATGTCTTAATGATCCTCACCATCCTTCATATAGAAGCCTTCGGCATCATTGCTCAACGCATCATATATATTTCTTCTCATGCTCTCGTTCCCAACAAATAAATCAGTGAGAGCATCCCAAGCTTCCTTGGCGGTATTAAAGTGCTGAATGTGGGGAAGTCATTTGGCCCCAACCCAAGTTGAATCATGTGCAAAGCGCTGGCATTGAGTTGACTATTGACCACTTCCCTTCTTATTAAGTTGGTTGGATCCTTAATTTTGAGTCCTTCTTCAATAATGTTCCACAAGTCAATGCAAGAGCTGTGTACATGCAATTTCATCAAAACTTGCCATTGAGCAAAAGAATGTGCATCTAACTTGGGTGGGTCACCTCTATTATTTATATGGGGATGAGGGATCGGGGGATCGGGAGAGTACCATCCGGGAACCGCATGGTGCTCTTCCTTACCATCACCCTTTTTGGTGGTGGAGTTAGTGGAATTATGTTCATCCCCCACTTCATCACCCGTTGGCTTAGTCGGAGCATTTACCTTAGGGTTGGGAGGTGTTTCCTTAGGAGAGGGAGGTGGTGAGGCTGACTTTTCTTTAACAAGTTGTTCAACTAGTTGACGCAACTATTGGATTTCGTTGCCCAAGGTAGATATCAAGCTTGTTTCCAACTTTTTGAGGTCTACCATGGTCACCGACGTGCTAGCCTCACCCTCTCCACCTTCCTATGGGTTGACCATATTCTCTTAGGCGGTTAAGCCCGAAAAAAGAGTCGAGGCTCTGATACCAATTAAAAGGATTGTATGGTCACCTAGAGGAGGGTGAATAGGTGCTACTTTAAATTTTACTCTTTTTCAAGTTAGGGTTTGACAAAAAAGTTAAATTCTCTAGATGTGCAACTAAGGTGAATTTACCTATGCCAACCTAGCACAACTGACTAAGCAAGAACAATATAAAGTAAGGTGCGGCAAGGATAGAAGTAATCGAAATGAAGCACGCGGAGACACAAGGTTTATTTCTCGCAGTTCCTTCCTTTTGAGGGGAAGTACGTCTGCGTCTGGAGAGGGGGTGGTATCAAACCACAACGCCATGAGAGGCCTCCCTTGTTCTCCGGTGAACCTCACCCCAAAGGGATCGATTCATGCTTCCACTATATCGGCAACCTTCAAGGTGGTAGCCGGCACCCTTAAAACAAGTTCGAGGCACACATCCACAACTTAATTGGAGGCTCCCAAATCCAAGCAAGCTGTCACAACAATCAAAGACAAGCTTGTAAGAACCAAAACAAGGCTTAGGGTTTCCAATGAAATCCTAGAGCAAGGGGCCCTCAAGTGAATGGGGGGGAAATGAAGATCTCTCTTGGTGAAGCTGTAGATCAGGGTCTCCTCCTTCGATTCCCCAAAGATCAGCGACTTTGGGTGGTTGGATGAAGAGATCTTTGAGTTTTGGTGGCTCTAATGGTGATGCTTTTATTTTCTAGAACAAGCAGCTGGAGGTAGAAGATGAGGTCCTCTATTTATAGCCTCCACAACTGCTGACCCTTTTTTGCCTGTTGGAGACCTTTCACACTAGAGATTCCGATCTAGCAGACCAGAGACTCCGGTCAACATCAGAAACTCCGGTCCATCTCCGTACCACCATACCGAGTGACGTAGGCTTTGCCTTGTCACTCACTCCGGGGACTTTGATAGGAACTCCAGACTAGGGACACCGGAGACTCTGGTGTTTCCACACCGCAGACTCCGGTCTGAGAGACCACACTGGAGATTCTAGACAATATCTGGTCTGCCTCCGGACCCCCTCATAGAATGACCCTGGGCAACACCTTGAGTCCAGTCCGGGGACTTTTAGGGAAACTCCAGACCACACCGGAGACTCCGGTATCTGCACACCAGAGACTCCGGTCAGGATTCTTCAGGAAACCTTAGTTTTATCCATGGAATTTCTCACTATGTTATGGCCTTTTCTCTTTTCATTAGATTGACATGTAGACATGAACACATAGTAAAAAGATCCTTATGTTGTTAACGAACACCAAAATAGATTAGGACAGTAAATGTCCTTTCACCATGATCTCACATATGTCACCCGCTATATGTCTTTTAGCTATGTCTTCTATTACTACATAAGGTCATCTATTATTTGTACCTATTGACTAGCTATGTCATTTTGAGATGTCCATTAATAAGGAAACTTACCAAGTCATCGCAACTCACCTTAACTCGGATTGGTATTTGCTTCAGTTTGCCATGTTACCTTTAACTCGGATTGGTATTTGCTTCAGCTTGCCTAGTTATCTTATAACTCGGATTAGTGTTTAACTTAGCTTGCCTAGTTATCATATATCTCGGATTAATGTCTAACTCAGCTTGCATGGTTATCTTATAACTTGGATTGGTATTTGCTTCAGCTTGCCAGGGTATCTTGAATTCGGATTGGTACTTGCTTCAGCTTGACAGTGTATCTTTAACTCAGATTGGTATTTGCTTCAGCTTGCTAGGTTATCTTATAAGTCAGATTGGTATTTTATTTAGCTTGCCAGGTTATCTTTAACTCGACTTACTCTTTTGTTCAGCTTGCAGGGTTATCTTATACCTCGGATTACTCTTTACTTCAGCTTGCCAGGTTATATTATACCTCGGATTACTCTCTACTTCAGCTTGCCAGGTTATATTATACCTCAGATTACTATCTAACTCAGCTTGCCAGGTTATCTCATACCTCGGATTACTATTTAACTCATCTTGCCAGGTTATTTTATACCTCAGATTACTATTTAACTCGGCTTGCTAGGTTATCTTATAACTCAAATTACCATCTCTATCAGTTTGCCGGGGTATCATGGCATCATATCATATCCCAAATCATGATCAGAATCAATGGGTCAACATATCAATGGGTTATCATCAAATTCTATCTCAAATCATCATTTATCTCGGCATGACCAAATATCATCGAAATCTATATCAAAATCCTTATAGCTCAACCGTCAAATATTGTGAGATCAACATATAACCCAAATGGGATAACTCGGATTAGAACTTATATGACCAAATCCCACGAAAGCCAGAAGTCAAAACATGCCCCAAAAGGGTTATATGAAAAATGCCCAAGAAGGCTACATGCCCCAAAAGGGTTATATGAGAAATGCCCATGAAGGCTACATGTCCATGAAGGCTACATGTCCATGCAGGCTACATGCCCCAAAAGGGTTATATGAGAAATGCCCATGAAGGCTACATGCCCATGAAGCCTACATGCCCATGAAGGCTTCATGCCTAAAAAGGGTTATAAGAGAAATGCCCATGAAGGCTACATAACCAAAAAGGGTTATAAGAAAAATGCCCATGAAGGCTACATGCCCCAAAAGGTTATATGACCAAGTGCCGATGAAGGTCGGATGTCAAAACTTACCCAAAAAGGGGTTATATGACAAGTGCCCATGACGGCTATATGTCAATTTGCCCAATAAAGGTTATACTACCAGATCCCATGAAGGCCAGAAGTCTAAACTTACCCAAAAGGATTATATGACCAATGTCCACAAAGGCCAGAAGTCTAAACTTACCCAAAGCGGTTATATGACCAGTGCCCACGAAGGCCGGAAGTCTAAACTTACCCAAAGAGGTTATATGACCAGTGCCCACGAAGGCCAGAAGTCTAAACTTACCCAAAAGGATTATATGACCAGTTCCCACGAACGCCAGAAGTCTGAACTTACCCAAAGAGGTTATAAGACCAGAGCCCATAAAGGCCAGAAGTCAAAAACTACCCAAAAAGGTTATACGACCAGTGCCCATGAAGTCTAGAAGTCTAGACTTGCCCAAAGAGATTAAAATGGCCGGAGCCCATGAAGGCCAGATGTCAAAACTTGCCCAATGAAGGCTATATGTCCAATAACTCAGATTTGGAATTCAAATAACACGTATGAAGTCACATGACTCAGACGTGTATCATATACCTCGGATTTGGGTTGGATGGCTTAGATTTGGGTCACATGACTCAGATTCGAGTCATATAACTTGGATTAGAGTCAAATGACTCAAATTTGGAGCATATAACTCGGATTAGAGTCACATGACTCGGATTCGGATCATATACCTCGGATTTGGAGCATATGACCCCAATTGTGAGTCAAATAACTCAGATTTGGATCATATACCTCGGATTTAGGTCACATGACTCAGATTGTGGGTCACTTAACTCAGATGAGAGTATATACTATATGTCAAATAAGCCAATTTAGGCAGATGGATAATACTAGGGCGATTCATGCCAATGATATATAAAAATAGAGAAAAATGACTATATGTCGGTGAACAACTCTCGAGATATTTTTATATGAAGCCTATGCGCGACTCTGTGAGTCCCACATAGCCTCGGTGACTAATGTCGGGGTGTAACCCCGGGTACCCCAGAGTTGGTGTATCAAGTGATTCAATAGAGTGTTGAATAATTCAATAGAAAGAGTGAAAGATAAAAGTAATAAGACAAAAGAGAGGGAAAAACACAGCTGGGACGAGTTGTGCCAAACTCGGCCTGGCTAAGTCGGTTTCCTGGCCGTAATGGCCTCTCCTGGCCGGATTCAGCTGTAACTCGGCTGGGCCGAGGTATCTTCACCCGGGTGGGCTGAGCTGAGGATGATTTAGCCCACCTCGGGACTTCACCACCTGCTCAACTTCACCCAGCAACCGCCACCAGTGCCCGACACTCCCGCTTCGTTCCGCGTCGCCATAGTCTCACCCTGGTGCCAACGCCACATCTCCATTGCCAGCTTCCCCCGGGTGGGCCAGGAATGGCTTACTCATCCCACCACGGGGTCGCCCACCGTCGAGTCAGATCACCACCAATAGCTTCCCCCGGGTGGGCCAGGAGTAAGCAAGGGGGCCCGATTGCACTGTGTGGCCCGGGCACTATGGCACGAGAATATCATTTTGTGGCCCGAAAGTTGGGGTGGCCAGGCAACGCGATACCCGAGTTCCCTGATATCAGCCGCGATGACTACAGTTGGCGTGCCAAATACTCAGAGGGTCTTTTTTGGCACGAATTCAACTTTACGTTTCAATACAAAAAATCAGGCTAACGGCCGTCAAGTTGGGCCCCCCTGTCAGCTTTAGCCGTTATGTCGCTGTCGTCGTCGCTGCCATGTAGGCTTGCAGCGTTGGCGCATGCATCCTTTACGCGTCTTCTTCTTCCTCCAGGGCGACAATCTGTGGTCGCGGCCATGGCGCGGAGCTAGGACTTGGACAAACCTACTCGGCCCGTTCTCCTCCCCATCCCGAATCGGAGCTCGCCCTCACCATGACCGCACCATTAGCACGGCGCGGGGACGGGAATTCATTCCCGGGTGAGATCTGTCACCATGCCGACCATGCTCAGTCCTGTTGGTCTCCTCTAGAATCCGAGCTCGCCGTCCCCGTGGTCGCACACGAACCAGCCATGGCGCCTTCCTCTCCGAACCCCAAAGCCACATCCACCCAGTTCGGCACAATGCCAACAAGGTGAAAATGCATCAAGTTTTCTTCTTGTGATTGTAGAAAACATGTATGTACCGTGGTCGTAGCATACTCTAACAATGTACACATATATTGTTTACTAGATTTTCATTTGAAATTAGTAGCTCCGTGATGACGAAACATAGAGAACCTAAATGGAATGACGATGACGACCATGTTCTGTACTTTGCATTGCATCAACAAGTGCTTGCTGATGAAGCAAGTTACCAAGAGAGTGGAGTTCATCAGCCATTGCCAAAAAATATGTGAACAAATCAATGAGTGATTCAATGCAAATAAGCGTAGAAAAGCTAGATCCATGTCATCAATCATCAATAGGTGGCACATTCTAGTGATGCGTTCAAATGTGTACACGATGTATCATTTGCTTGAAGTGGTTGTTATCTTGAGCAAAAATGCCTGGTATGCACATTACATTTGTATGTTCTATGCTGCAATTATGTTGTTATGGGCGTGGAAAGAAAAGCTGGGATTCACTGAATATTACGCAGTTAGGCCTAACTTAGTCTTACACAAATAAGCACAACTTAGTCTTTACACACATAAGCGTAACTAATGATAAAGATAAAGACAAATAGTTCATCGGATCTGCCAGTATGAGCACTAGGTCCCTGGAGCTGGTGGTATCGTCGGAACGAACCAGAATGCTGCGTTTGGCCGTCTTTCATTCTCCTTCAAATAGTATGACCCCACTGATGAGCCGATTGTAGGCCCCCTCCCCCCGACGTGGATTCGGCTCCAGGTCGGATCTGGAGTGTCAACATGATAGGCGCGTGAGTGTGCAACAAACACACAGTCTGCTATAAACACTGGAAGTGCTGGCACCTAAGCAACAACACCAGCATGTTCTTCCTGGACTCTGGCAGCAGCCTCAGCAGGTATTTCGTCAGCTTCACCAGCAGCAACATTAGCAAGTATTTCGTCAGCTTCACCAGCAGCAACATCACCAAATATTTTGTCAGCTTCACCAGGAGCAGCAGCAGCTAGTTCTTCGTCAGCTCCACCACCGCCAACACCACCAGCAGCAGCAGCATTAGGGGCCATGGCTGCCTGAGAAATTACAGGTTCAACAGCTCCAGGGGCTCCGACAAAAAAAGGGTAGTTGATCCCAAGAAACACAGATTGTCTCTTCAAATTGTTGACTCTGCTCCAGACTTGCTCTACTGGGTCTTCAGATGGGCATGCAGACCTTGAGAAAATGTGACACCGCAGCGATGGGTATGAAGAAAGTTGTGTCGCCATATGTTCTATTGTATCACCAACGCTGTTTAGTGCTCCCCTGATATGAATCCACAAGAGTTCATCATCTTGTTCCGTGTTGTCTCCGAGAGGTGCTAGGAACCAGCGCCATGTCCCAAGTTCAGCATCTGCTACTGCATCTTCGATGACTGGAGCTGGAATGATGCGCGGGGATGCGTGCGTACCTGCGTGTTACTAACAGTCAGTAAGCAGAATTTTGAATGGGATTTTACATGCTATATGACACCATGACTCACCCCAAATGGACGGCTCCCAAACACGCACGTCGCCGCTAGGTTCAGTGACCGCATAAATGCGTTGCGGTCTGTACGAAGAGTAGCCGTAGGTGAAGACGGTGTCGACATACTTCTCTGGCCGCAGGAAGTCGTCACGCAAGACTGTCCATTCCTTATCTTTTGGGCCTCTAATGAATGTGATTTCCTTGTCGAACATCGCTAAGAGGTCGTACTCCCAGTTCTTCCATGCCCCCTCCCTCTATGTGGGAGTTGTACCTTCACGAGCTCAAGTTCTGCCATGTTGAACCTGTAAGCGAATTCGGAAATGGGCGGCGGCCACCCGCTGTTGAATGCAGTAATGCCGACAGCCTTCAAAGATGGCACTGCAAGTCTCTTCGATCTGTATCCATTTTTTAGAGTCCAAGTACTGCCATCCTGTGATACAAGGACCAGCCACTCGCCATTGCCACCCACCTAGTTCTGGCCATCTTCCATTTCCGTCTCTTCTTCTTCCTTGATATTCACCACTACTGATTCGGACCACTTATCCAGCAGCATCAGTTTTGCATGAATATTCTGCAGAGTTTGTTGTCAGTTGGTACAATAAACTAGCATGGATTCCATTGCAGATACAATTTGACAACTGGGCCTTCAGATTAAAGTACACAAAATATCGCCTAAATACGAGTGTCTCCTCAAATATCGCCTAAATTGTGCATGTGTCACTATGAAGGTACTCAATATATGGAGTAGTAGCAGAGCTGTTGGGGGGATACCCCCGGGTAGGGTCACGCCGTGGTATAAAGGCTGAGTTAGCCGAGGTTCGGCAAGGCCAAAGCAGATGCTGGCCGGGTCACCTCAAGGCAGGCCGAATCACGGGGTAATCCGGACCTGGGGGCGTTCGCCTAACTAGCCCTCATCCGACTTAAGCGATAAGTCGGGAGCGTATGTCTAACCTGTATGCAGGTTAGGGGTGTGGCCGGATGAACCATCGTCCGGGTCGCAGAAACCTTCTAGGAGAAGGAAGGAATCTCGCTGGTCAAAAGGAGTCCCGGTACGCACTGCCTGAGCGAAGCGAGCAAGGACAGGACCATCGGGGCGTGGCTGACAAGCATGACGACGCCCGTGTCAGCTGACGAGGGCGCCGCAGTGGCTCACGTAGCTAAAGCATAGCTGACGCGGGGGAGGAATATGCCTCCACGTAAGTCCTAGGCAGAAACCGAGCCTCCCCTATAAAAGGGGGGCTACGGCTTCAGTAGAGGGGGTTGGCTGTTTATTCTCTGGACAATTTTGTTAAGGTCTAGGGTTTCAGGTGAGATCTGTGGGTGAGAGTAAGAGAGCTTCTTCTTCCTCCTCTGGCCTATACAGCTCTAGGAGCACTTGTAACCTTGGAAGGAAATCAATACAAGTTCTTGTGTGGAGAATCACTTCACTATCCCTCCCTGGATTCCCCTAGCGTGTATTAGTCCCCACCTTCAGCCTATACATGGCATCTGCCGTGACAACACCACGACAGTTGGCGCCCACCGTGGAGCTAGCGGCGCTAGCAGGGGTCAAGATCCGGACGGGAAAATTCATCGCCACTAGAGAGCGCATCGTCTCCGGGCTCGTCCAGCGCTTTGAAGCGCGGGACTTCGTCAGCGACAACGCAGGCTGTTTCGGCACGCGCCCTCTCCCGCGCAACGACATCTTCCTCAAGCTCGGCGCGCACAAGGTCTACGTCGCGGTGGACGTGTCAAGCGTTCATCCGCGCCACGTCGTCGAAGCAGGCGAACCACCCCTCACTGTGACTCGCGGGGAGCGTATCGCTCGTTCCCCGGAACATGCAGAGGTAATGATGACAGCGCCGGGTGCGGGTGCGAGCAAGGATCCGGCGCTAGATCCGGAGGTGACGCCCAAGGCACCAAGGAAAGGTAGGGGTCCTCCGCTAGAGAGGTCGGAGAACATGCTGAGAGAGGCAATGGATAGCTTGGCAAACCCTGTAGTATCAGCGGTAGATCCGGCTCGTGCACAGGCCGAGCTGGAAGAAACTAGGCAGAAAATACTAGAGGGCGCAAAGAAAATAGCCGCGGCCCAGCAGTCGTTGAACATGACGCTGCGTGAGTACGCTAAGGCGAACAAAGTTGATACTGTAAAAGTTAAAGGGAGAAATCTCATGAGCGAGATGAACAGAGAAGGTGATGTCGAAATCGAGGAATCAGAAAACTGTTTTTCCGTGGGGCTGCCGAGGTATAGTACCCCGGCCAAGAACCTCAGAGCGGCGGATGTAGCTGCGTCCGAGTTAGAGGGACTGACGGGTGAAGCCTGGCAAAGGCAACAAGGCCAGGTTAACGAGCTGGTTCGGATTGTGAATAGGCAAAACGAGGAACTGCTCAGGGCGAACCCGGAGAGAGCTGGGACCTCCAAGATCGTCCATTCGGCGATGGGTAACCCGGAGAAATCCGCTGGAGCCGCGTCATCCCCTCATGGCGATCCAAGGAGAGAGGAGGTCGTAACCTCGGCCAGATGGAACAAACAGATTGTCCCGTATGACCCGACACGGGCAGGGAAAGAAAAAGAAGCGCAGAAAAATGATGATCGACGGAGTGTGAGCCGAGCCGAAGCTGGCCGAGGTAACCGTGACCAAGGCAATGCCGGTCAAAGGAACGTTGTCAACGATAATGCCGGGCAACGAAATTCAGCTGGAGCAAGACAACCGCAGCAGCGGAACATGCCGAGGCAAGAGCACAATGCCAGCCTAGGTATGCAACAGAAAGGTGCGCCGCAGGAACAAAACCGGTATAACGACGGTGATTCGGAGATGGCAAATGCGGGATATCCGAGACCGGACTATCATGTGATAGGGTCGAGACTGGGAAGCAGGGATTTGATGCCGTACGATGCGAGGTTGAAACTGGATCAACTATATAGGTCGGAGCAGATAGAATGTCAAGGCCCACCGGGTCCAGCATGTTTTGGACCCCGGATCATGAAAGACCCACCAGTCCCGAACTTTCAGTTGCCCAGGGACACCAAGACCTATGACGGTAGTACCAAGCCAGAGGATTCGCTGATAAATATGCTACCGCTGTAAAAATTGCCACAGGCAACCTGAGATGGGCCGTACGATATGTACCCCAGATGTTGGAAGGCCCGGCAAGGGTGTGGTTGAACAATTTGCCACCAGGAAGCATCAACTGTTGGATAGATTTCGAGGAGATGTTCATCAGCAATTTTTCGAGTACGTCTCAAAGGCCAAATAGGCCACAGACCCTAGCTATATGCAAACAGCGACCCAATGAGACGGACCGGGAGTTTTTGACCCGATGGTGTACCGTGAGAAATTCATGCGAGGGCGTGATAGAATCACATGCCATAGCATGGTTTGCACAGGGGTGCAGGTATGGAAGCGAGTTATGGATGAAGTTGCAATGGAAAATGCCGGCAACGTTGGCAGAGATGATCCGGATCGCAGATTCGTATGCGTTGGGTGACCCAACCCAACCAAGGCTCGCCTCAAACGAGTCAAGCGATGAGTACTATCAGAGGGATGGATCCGGATCATCCCGGAGAAATGATTACAAAGGAAAAAGAAGAGATGATTGACCGGACCATCGGTACGGTTCGCACCAAGTAGCAGCCGTGAATCAAGATCAACCTGGAGCAGGGGGTAGTCAGCGCCAGAAAACTGGAGGTCAATGGACCCCAAGGAACGATGGGAAGAAAGCTTGGACGCCGGAGCAAAAGAAGCAATGGCAAGAAAGGAAAGACCGTCCGAGGTATACTTACGAGTCGATGTTGGACCAGCCGTGTAAGTTTCACACGCCAAATCCAAACAACCCAGCGGGTCATACGACGAGGCAATGCAAGTAGATGCGCAAGATCGAGCAAGGTGGTTCGGGGAATGCTCAGGCACCCCGGAATGATCAGCCTGGGCAGGAGTTACCCCGGTAGCAATTGCTCTCCGGGGCGAACACGCAACAGCTGATGTTGCCTCCCCCTCCGCCGAGGTATGATAACAATGAAAGAAGGGATGCAGTGCATCAAGTGGAAAATCAGCATCAGCCGGATTAGAGGCACCCCGAAAATGAGGGGAGAAACGAGTACAGGGAGCATCACCAGAGCTACTGTGTATTTACCACAGAGGAAACTGATAGAAAAAGCTTGCAGCGTAGGCATATGGAGGTGAATGCGGTAATGCCGACAGTGACGAGGTACATGCCTTGGTCCGATCAGGAAATCACTTGGAGCATTAGAGATCACCCCAAGCTCATGCCGAGCCCTGGTTCGTATGCGTTGGTGCTAGATCCTACGTTCATTAGGCCAAGCATTAACGTAAGGTTCTCAAAGGTACTGATCGACAACGGCAGTAGCATAAATATCATGTACGCGGACACAATGCGCAAGTTGGGTATCTCGGAGAACATGCTCCAGACCACGAGGACAACTTTCCATGGCATTATGCCCGGCATTTCTTGCGAGCCCATAGGCAAGGTCCGGGTCGACGTCTTGTTCGGCATGAGGGACAATTGCAGAACTGAAAATCTAGAGTTCGAAGTGGTGAACTTAGAAACCACGTATCATGCATTGCTCGGAAGGCCAGCGCTGAACAAGTTCATGGCAAGTTGTCATATCAGCTATCTGAAAATGAAATTACCCAGACCAAATGGAGTAATTACAATTGCTGGGGACTTCCGACGTTCGATGGAGTGTGCGTAGGCCGGATCAAACTTAGCCGAGTCACTGGTGATCGTGCAGGAAAAAAGGAAAATTCAAGAGGTGGCTGCGTTGGCTCAGTCCGCGCAACAGTATATGCCGGCGCGGAGTAACCCGCATGGAACTGTCTCCTTCCAGGCCACGAAAGATACCAAGAAGGTTCCTGTTGATGACATGTTCCCAGAGCACACCACAACAATTGGTGCCGGGCTAAGTGATAAATAGGAAAGCGAGCTCGTCAGCTTCCTCCGTGAGAATCGGGACATTTTTGCTTGGTCCACACAGGACTTGCAAGGTGTTCCGAGGGAGTTGGCCGAGCACTCTTTAAATGTGAGACCCGGAGCTAAGCCGGTGAAGCAACCTCTCCGCTGCTTCGACGAAGATAGGTGGAAAGTCATTGGAAATGAGATAGCTCGGTTGCTAGCTACAGGATTTATCATGGAGGTCCTCTACCCCGATTGGCTGTCTAATCCGGTGCCGGTGGAAAAGAAAAAGGATGATCCAAACGTGGCAGTGGTTTGGCGCATGTGTATCAACTACACGAACCTGAACAAGGCGTGTCCAAAAGATCCATTCCCGCTGCCAAGAATAGATCAGGTCATAGACTCAACTGCTAGATGTGAACTTTTGTCATTCATCGATGCTTATTCTGGTTTCCACCAGATACCTCTGAATCCGGATGATCAAATAAAGACTGCATTTATTACCCCGTATGGGGCTTATTGCTATCGCACCATGCCGTTTGGTTTACGTAATGCTGGGGCAACGTACCAGAGATGTATGCAAAAATGTTTGCACGACCAAATAGGTCAAAATGTACAGGTGTACGTGGATGATGTGGTCATCAAGACCAAGGAAAGCAAAACGCTCCTTGACGATATCAAGCAAACGTTCGCAAACCTAAGGAGGTTCCGGATGAAACTTAACCCGGAAAAATGCACCTTCGGTGTCCCGGCTGGAAAATTGCTTGGCTTTCTGGTTTCCAGCCAAGGTATCGAGGTTAATCCAACCAAAATCCGAGCCATCGAACGAATGGAACTGCCGAAGTGTCTTAACGATGTCCAGAAGTTTACAGGTTGCCTGGCCTCGTTAAGCCGGTTTGTATGTCGGTTGGGAGAGAAAGCTTTACCTCTGTACCAACTCATGAAAAAGTCGGATAAATTCATTTGGACGCCGCAGGCTGATGAAGCCTTTACCCACCTAAAGAAAATGTTTGCCACGGCACCAGTGCTAGCCTCACCACTATCAAAGGAGCCAATGTTGCTCTATATAGCCGCAACCAACCGGGTTGTAAGTGCAGTGATAGTGGTGGAGCGTGATGAGGAAGGTAGGACAGTGCAAAGGCCGGTGTATTATTTGAGTGAAGTGTTGTCAACCTCAAAGCAGAACTACCCACATTATCAAAAAGTGGCGTATGGCGTGTACATGGCCGCCAAGAAATTGAAGCATTACTTTGAAGAGCATCCCATCCGGGTCATATGTGAGGCCCCTATATCCGAGATAATGAGTAACAAGGATGCAAGCAGCAGAATTGCAAAATGGGCAATTGAGCTAGCTCCTTACGCTCCGCAGTATGACCAGAGAGAAGCCATCAAGTCTCAGGCTGTGGCGGACTTTTTCGTGGACTGGGCTGAGGTACAGTACGAACCACCACTTCGGATCCGAACTATTGGCGGATGCACTTTGACGGATCAAAAACCAAAACCGGGCTAGGTGCCGGAGTCGTACTCACGTCGCCAAAGAAGGACCAGTTGAAATATGTGCTGCAGATCCACTTCACCGCATCGAATAATGTCGCCGAGTATGAAGCACTTGTGCATGGGCTCAAGGTAGCAAAGGAAATTGGTATACGTCGGATTATATGCTTTGGTGACTCGGATTTAGTGGTGCAGCAAGTGTCCGGAGTATGGGACGCTCTTGATCCAAACATGGCACTATACAGATTTCATGTGCAGAAGATTTCTGGTTACTTTGAGGGATGCGAATTTCATCATGTACCCCCGGGTGGAAAATGAGGCTGCCGACATGCTGTCGAAGCTCGGGTCAACCAGACAGGCAATTCCACCAGGTGTAGCATTAGAGCACCTGAAGAAACCATCCATCAGGCCATCCCCGGAGTCCGAGTCCATCTACGTCCCGGAGGACACAGAGTCCGGAGCTGCGCCCATGGACGTTGACACGGGAAGTGGTGCGCAAAACCCGGGGACTGCTTCGCAAGACCCGGGGATTGCTCAGCGTGGTCCGGTTGAAGTTATGCCGGTGGATCAGATGGAGATAGACGAGGACATGTTCCCCGTGCGGCCAATACCGGCTTGGGCGCTGCCTATATTTCAATTCCTGAACGATGGAACGTTATCCACTGAGGAGGTGTTGTCCAGGCAAACACAGAGGAGGGCAAAGGCCTACACGATCATCAATTCCGAGTTATACAAAATAAGTGTGACCAATGTCCTCCAGCGGTGTGTTGACCCGGACGAAGGGCTTGAAATCATCCGAGATATACATCAGGGGGAATGCGGGCATCACGCCTCATCCCGAGCCTTGGTAGCGAAAGCTTTCTGACACGGATTCTACTGGCCAAACGCCTTAGAGCAAGCAGAAGATCTGGTGAGAAAATGTAATGGTTGTCAGAGGTACGCTACAAAGACGCATATGCCAATGTCGGAAGTCAAGACCATCCCAATCACTTGGCCATTTGCCGTATGGTGCTTGGATATGGTAGGCCCGTTCAAACCAGCAAGAGGGAACATGACTCACATTTTGGTAATGGTGGACAAGTTTACAAAGTGGATTGAGGTAAAGCCTATAAGAAAATGTGATGGAACTACGGCCGTAACGTTTCTCAAAGATATCATCTTAAGGTACGGTTATCCACACAGTATCATAACTGATAATGGCACAAATTTTGCGGAAGGAGCATTTGCTCGTTTCTGCCGGGATAAGAGGATCCGGCTGGACGTAGCTTCGGTAGCCCACCCCGCATCGAACGGGCAAGTGGAGAGATCCAACGGATTAGTATTATCCGGGATAAAACCCCGGCTCATTGAGCCGCTGCAAAGATCTGCGGGGTGCTGGATAGAAGAACTACCAGTGGTACTGTGGAGTTTAAGAACAACTCCGAATCGATCAACAGGCTATACGCCGTTTTTTCTGGTATATGGGGCTGAAGCTGTATTACCAGCCGACATAGAGCATGATTCGCCTAGGGTCACCCAATACACAGAAGCCGAAGTGCAAGAAGCCCAGCAAAATGATGTTGATCTGCTAGAAGAAGCGAGAGAACTGGCACTGTCCAGATCCGCCATATATCAGCAAAATCTCCGACGCTATCATTGCCGGAAAGTGTGCCCCCGGGTCTTCTGGGAAGGCGATCCGGTTCTCCGGGTGGTACAACGTACTACTGGAATGCATAAATTGTCCCCCCCATGGGAAGGGCCGTTCATCGTGAGCAAAGCATTGCACAATGATTCTTACTATCTTATAGATGCAAAGCCACAGGAAAAGAACAAGGCGAACAGGTCCGGGGAGGAATCTAAACATCCATGGAATGTAGCTCTCCTTCGTCCTTTCTACACTTAGCAAAGAAGTGTATATATCCGGGTTATCTCATATGTCGGTATGTATGTCGGCAATGAGCTTATCAATGAAATGTTGGCACCTCGAGTAGTAACTCGGGGACTGCCTTAATAATGTTTGTTGTCTTTTGTTATTTGTGCGTCGGCTGGAATAGGTTATTCTACTTAGCTCGGATTAGTAGTGTGTGAGCACCAAAAACCCAACTCTTCGACTTGCTGCTGTCCAACAAGAATTGGCTTCCTGGCAAGCAAGAGAACAAGTTTGGAATTGCGTAGCACATGAAAAACGACTAAGGAAAAGAATTTATTCGAGCCAATGTTTGTTTTCCGGACTAACCCCGTATTTATTTTTGAGCTAAGTCTAAAAGTTTCCCAGTATTGTTAAGACAATTTTTTAGGCTCGGATTCGTAAGTTGTAAAACCGAATCAAGGTAGACACGATCCGAGCCAAAAGATTGAACGAACAAGAAAAGGAAACTCGGGGACTACGCCCAAGTTAATCCGGCATAAGTATTCAGTAGCAAAATATCACATGTATTTGGAATACAATTCCACCCGGCATACCGGGGATCTCATGAATTTTCAAGTGTTTTTACTTAGGAGCAGCAGGAGGAAGTTCGGCATCATCGTCGCCCTCTTCGATATTTGAGGCTGTGTCCTCCTCGTCTTCACCCGAGTCATCTTCAATGTTCTCAACTTCCTCTTCGCCTGCGACTTCCAGGAAGCTCGGACCCTCAGTCCATTCATGAATGGGGGCATATTCAATGAGGCTGTGGGCGCAAGCCTGGCGCTGAGCTACCCACTCCGGGTCATCTGTCCATTTGGACCCGGTGCGCAGCCGTGTGAGGAGGCTGAGATCTATCTTTTCGTACCACGTCAAAATGTGGTGAAGGACGGTATCGGCAGCAGCGCGTCCAGCGGATTCTCGCCAGAGGTCGAGCTGGGTCTCAATTTCTGAAAGCCTTTCAGCGAGCTGCGTGACCCTCTCCGGAGCTTCATCGGCGGGCCAGAAGGTGTTGAAGACCCGGACTGAAACATCGAGGAGGTCCCTGCCATAGTTCTTGATAATTTCCACGCGAGATGACAGGCTGACCAACAGGTCCTCCATGTCAAAGGGAATGCTATCACCCTCAGCAGTGACCGGGGTACCTCTCTCTCGGCGGAAATTGGCAACAACAGCACTTGCAATGGCAGTACCCTCTAGAAAGTGGCCTGGGAAACAAGGCAAAGGACAAAGTTGAGAAAATAAGACATATGAAATAACCCGGAGAAGTAAGGCGGATAAAGGAAAAGCAGTTATGTGAGATGTGACTGTGAATCCGGGTCAACTCCTTGATGCAAGCATCACGCCTTTTCCGAAGCCGCTCGAGCTCAGCATTTGCCGACCCAAGTTTGACCTCGGCCTCCTGAAGGAGCTCGCGATCCTTAGCACTTTGGAGTTTGAGGCGCTCGCGTTCTTCGGTGTAGTCCTGGCCAACCCTTTTCAGCTCAGTTTGGTGCTACGCCTTCATCTTAGCCATTTCAGCTTTGAGCTTGGCTATGTCATCATTTTTGGTCTGGAGGAGGGCGAGCTCATCATCTTTCTTCTTCAGCTCGGCTTGGTGCTGTCCTGCTTGTTCGAGAAAATGCAGCATCATTTCAGGCACATGCACACTTTCTTCAAGCAATGCTGAAACCGTGAGTTGGCCCGGCAGAGCCGAGGTATGAATGTTTGCCGAGCCAAGGAGGTAAGATGATGAAAAGCACAGTAAAAACAGACAAGAAGGACGTACCCTTGATCTGCTCCAAGTTCTTCCGCATTATTTTGTTTTCAGCTTCCACCCCAGCTGCGGAAACCGAACAATCAGATTAGTTCGGCAAGCGAAGTGGAAGAAAAATGAGGAAAGGAATGAGAAAGAAATTTACCCCTTTTCTCGTACTCCACGATGAGTGCAACCTGTTTCGTGTGAAGATTTTTGTGCGTATCCAACAAGCGCTGGAATTCAGCACTTCGGCGGTTGGTGGTCACCTAAAAGAGATACAGAAACTTAAGTCAGCCTTGTGCATGTTTGAAGTGTACTAAAATCCGGGCCAAGTGGAACTTAACCCAGCTCTAGGTGTGTGCATATTCGAAGTGTACTAAAATCCGGGCCAAGTGGAACTTAACCCGGCTCTAGGTGTGTGCATATTCGAAGTGTACTAAAATCCGGGCCAAGTGGAACTTAACCCGGCTCTAGGTGTGTGCATGTTCGAAGTGTACTAAAATCCGGGCCAAGTAGAACTTAACCCGGCTCTAGGTGTGTGCATGTTCGAAGTGTACTAAAATCCGGGCCAAGTGGAACTTAACCCGGCTCTAGGTGTGCGCATATTCGAAGTGTACTAAAATCAGGGCCAAGTGGAACTTAACCCGGCTCTAGGTGTGTGCATATTCGAAGTGTACTAAAATCCGGGCCAAGTGGAACTTAACCCGGCTCTAGGTGTGTGCATGTTCGAAGTGTACTAAAATTCGGGCCAAGTGGAACTTAACCCGGCTCTAGGTGTGCGCATATTCGAAGTGTACTAAAATCCGGGCCAAGTGGAACTTAACCCGGCTCTAGGTGTGTGCATATTCGAAGTGTACTAAAATCCGGGCCAAGTGGAACTTAACCCGGCTCTAGGTTTGTGCATGTTCGAAGTGTACTAAAATCCGGGCCAAGTGGAACTTAACCCGGCTCTAGGTGTTTGCATGTTCGAAGTGTACTAAAATCCGGGCCAAGTGGAACTTAACCCGGCTCTAGGTGTGTGCATGTTCGAGGTGTACTAAAATCCGGGCCAAGTGGAACTTAACCCGGCTCTAGGTGTGTGCATGTTCGAGGTGTACTAAAATCCGGGCCAAGTGGAACTTAACCCGGCTCTAGGTGTGTGCATGTTCGAGGTGTACTAAAATCCGGGCCAAGTGGAACTTAACCCGGCTCTAGGTGTGTGCATGTTCGAAGTTATCATGGAGCTACGTTAGTTCTATAAAAGAGCATCCGGCCGAGTAACAAGTTACTCCCCCGGAGGCTTGGGGACTAATGGTTATTATCTACGATCTGCAAAGGAGAAACGGCGTACCTCCATCATCCGTCCAGCGAGGTTAATGGCCTTGGTGGCGGTATTCACTTGATCAGATTCGTGGATTACCTCGGCCTTGTTCCAGTTCATGACGAACTCCATCAGGCTTGGGGGGTACCGTTCACCTGAGGGCATATGTGGCGTCACCAAACCTTTAGCATGTGCCTCCTTCCTCTCCACCAAGGCAAGGGCGAGGCTGGTGTGTAGAACCAACTGCTGAGCTTCGGTTGGCTCGGCAGGCACGTCCTTTGCCGCTGGTGCCCTCTTGGGGAGCATAGACTCAAGGGTACATTGCCCAGGCTCGGCAATGCTGGGCTTGGTAGCGTCTTGAGTCTTCTTGCCCTTGACTTGTTGGCAAGAAGAAGCCGTAGCAGCGGTTTTCCCCTGCCGAGGTTGAGAGGACTCGGAAGATGCAGAGGAACTGGGCGCTGGTACTTTTGTTGCTAGACTTGGTGTCGGCGCTGATGTTTTCGCTGCCGGGGTTGGTGCTGCTGCCGAGGTTGGAGCTGGTGCTGTTTTGGCTGCTGGTACTAGAACAGATGTTGGAGTCGAGGTAGCTTTAGTGGCTGCTGGTTGTGGCGTCGCTGAGGTAGTGGATGTCGTTGTTCTGGCTGGGCCAGTTCCCCCCGCCCCAGGATGATCCGGAGCGGCCGCAGAGCTTTTCGGAATAGGGCTCAGCGGACGTGACTCGTCGTCACGACGGGGTGAAGGGCTGGCCTGGAGAGGCGACGAGATACTGGACCCACTCTGAGGGACCTCCACCGGAGCCCTGTGAAATCAGGTAACGTCAGAAGGAAAATTACGACGAAGTAAGGAAGACCGAATTGCAGAAGAAAGAAGGACTTAAGCATCCGAGGTTTCGGCTACTATGGGTTTCCGAGCCCTTCGTGCTGGGGCCTTCTTTCGCCTTTTAGTAGGCTGGGAAGGTCCGGAGGAAGAGCTCGAGGAAGCCCCACGCTTTTTCTTCGATGCCACCAGAACTGGCTCGTCCGTAGCGAGGGGAGGATCCTCGTGGATATGGCCACCGGCGTGAGCTGATGGCGGAAAAGCAAAAGAAAGGCGGACAGCCTCAAAGGGTTCAATTATCTCGATATCCGAGTAATCTTCATCATCGGGCCAATCTCTAGCGGAAGAGAAGTTACCCGTGGGTCGTTTCGTGGCGTCGGTCATGGGGAGAAACATCTCTTGGTCCGGCTCCTCCACGTCCGAAGTCTCCCAGTCCGGTGCCCACTTAAGGGTCGGATCCGTGCCGTCCTCGAGCGTTTGCTGAAGGAATAGCTGAGGAAAAGAGTAGACAGACGAATCAAAAATGCAACAATAACAGACAAGTAACTGGTCCGGGGTAAGGTTGCATAATGAAACTTACCATGGGAGGAAGCCGGTCACGGCAGAAATGCTCAATCCCCCAAGTCCAGTCAGAGGAGAAGTCCTTATGAGTGGTGAAGAGAGCCTTAACCCGACGAAAGATCTCCGTTTTGTTCAGTTCGAAAGATGAAGTCCGGTTGGGATCGCGGCCGTAGCTCATGTGGCACACCTTGTGGGTGCGCTTCTGGAGAGGGGAGATTCGGTTGCGCACGAAAGTGATCATCGCATCCTCGTTGCGCAACCCGAGCTCCTTCAGCTCCGCGGACCTCTTACTCACTTGGTTGGCCAGGGCTGTAGGTTTCCTCGGAACGGCGTCCCACAGATCCGTGTTCGGCGGACCTAGGGTATAAGGGAGCAACCGGATCAAATCTTCGGTGCCCGTGTTCCGGACATAAAAGAACGTCCGGGCCCACCCTTTGCAGGATTCAAGCCCTGTGACCCGGGGGAAAACAGAGAACCTCCGGGGTGAGATGGAGGCTGCTCCGAACTGAGTGAGCCGCTTGTCCTCCGGATCAGTGTGAATGTCGGGCATAAAGTTGCGGCGAAGGGCGAAAAACCGGATCCACGGCTCCTTTGTGGGCCATAATCTGGCGTAGCCTTCAATCGTAGAAGCGAAGGCAGAGAGAGAAGTAATGGCATTGGCTGGAAGATGGTGCGGCTAGAGATGGTAGGTGCTGAGCCAATCATGGAAGAAATCACTCACCGGGAGTCCGAAGCCACGCTGAAAATGAGACACGAATACAACGAACTCCCCGGAGTTGGGCGAAGGAGCTAGCTCGGCGGAGGCGAGGCGAGCGGCGACGCCGGCAGGGATGCGTCTGGTCCGGTAGAGCCAGTCCAGATCGTCCTAGCAGACCCAGGAGCCGACCCATGCGCCGCGGTCCGCAGCGGCGGCGTCCTCCTCCATCTCCTGCTCAGCAATGGCGAGCTCTTCTTCTGCCATCTGCTCCTCGAAGCCCTCGCTGGTGCTGGAGGCGGCGGGAGACAGTGGCTTGGATTGGCGAGGACCCGTAGCGGGGGATTGGCGTCGCAGTGAGGGAGACGCAGAGGTGAAACGGAGAAGTGCGGCGGTGACACTGTTTTTTGGCAGTGCTGGCGGTGGCGTAGTCGCGAGGAAGACGAAGGGGAATAGCAGCGGGCAGAGGCGTGCGGAGGGGGAAAATCCTAAGGAACGCACCCCTCCGCTATTTAACCACCCCCATCAGAGGTGAGTGGGATCACACCCTGTGGACCGGCCACACGCTGTCGCCGTGTATTACCCATCCGGACCAATCAGTGAGGAGCCACACGGAAGGCCACAGGGTGGACAGAATCCTGTGACATGACGCACTGATGCGGTAAATGAGGGGGCAGGCGTGACGTGACCCGCGCACAGTGAAAACTGACAATTACTGCGGCGGTTACTGTACCGTCCCTTAAAATAAGACAACATAATGATTACCCTTCACATGGGCTAGCGTACGAGAGAAGGAAGTAAGACCCGGATAGAGCTGTGGTAACCCGGACGTAAATCCAAGCCGTCCGAGGTACAGAGGTAACTCGGCAAATAACGATAGGAGCACAAGATGGAACCTGATGTGGCCTTAGCGGCCAAGGCAGCTAAGACCGCACCAGCTTCGGGGACTAATGTTGGGGGGATACCCCCGGGTAGGGTCACGCCATGGTATAAAGGCCGAGTTAGCCGAGGTTCGGCAAGGCCAAAGCAGATGCTGGCCGGGTCACCTCAAGGCAGGCCGAATCACGGGGTAATCCGGACCTGGGGGCGTTCGCCTAACTAGCCCTCATCTGACTTAAGCGGTAAGTCAGAAGCGTATGTCTAACCTGTATGCAGGTTAGGGGTGTGGCCGGATGAACCATCGTCCGGGTTGTAGCAACCTTCTAGGAGAAGGAAGGAATCTCGCTGGTCAAAAGGAGTCCCGGTACGCACTGCCTGAGCGAAGCGAGCAAGGACAGGACCACCGGGGCGTGGCCGACAAGCGTGACGACGCCCGTGTCAGCTGACGAGGGCGTCGCAGTGGCTCACGTAGCTAAAGCATAGCTGACGCGGGGGGAAAAGCACCCCGGTCGGCTTACCACTTTGGGAGGAGGCATATTCCCTAGGTAGAAACCGAGCCTCTCCTATAAAAGGGGGGCTAGGACTTCAGTAGAGGGGGTTGGCTGTTTATTCTCTGGACAATTCTGTTAAGGTCTAGGGTTTCAGGTGAGATCTGTGGGTGAGAGTAAGAGAGCTTCTTCTTCCTCCTCTAGCCTATATAGCTCTAGGAGCACTTGTAACCTTGGAAGGAAATCAATACAAGTTCTTGTGTGGAGAATCACTTCACTATCCCTCCCTGGATTCCCCTAGCGTGTATTAGTCCCCGCCTTCAGCCTATACATGGCATCTGCCGTGACACCACCACGACAAGAGCCCCTAGAACAAACTCCTAACAATGATCATAATTAAACAGCTTGGGGCATAACAGCCTTAAATCGGCTAATCTGTTTGTTTTTATTTTAGGAAACAGAATATCACCTAGCAGGCATTCCATTGCAAAATCAAAATTGACATCTCGTCTATCACCTAAAGTAAGACTATGTCACTACGAAAATACTAGAATATCAGGTACGAGCAGAGCTTCCGCTGTACAGAATAGTCTGAAATGGTTCGATTTGTTCAAACCGCGCGTGCACACAACACGTTCGACGAAAGGAACATAGGATTCCGATGAGAGTTCAGCACATATGAATCAACGATATGACTGAACGAATAAGCTAGATACTGGAACTTACGTGGCCATCGCGGTCGTGTGGCCATTTGCTATTATCGGGGTAAAGAAGGCCTGGCATGCCGAACGGTTGTGTGTCTATGTTCCGCATCGTCATGCGGTAGCCAGGGATGCAGCGAGCGAGGCGGCCGGCTGAGATGATGTCCAACTCCGAGGCGATCCTATGCATGTTCGCGGCGCTGAGGTTCGGCCATCCCCAATCCTCGCGGTAGATGTCGCCCTGGCCATCCGCGTCGCCGTCGCATGCCTTTCGATTCAGCCTGCTGCTACCCCAAGCTCTACCCATAGCGGCAAATGGAGTCTGGAATTCGGTAGATTAATGGAGGCGTTATGATAAGGAGGCGGATGGATTTGAGAGGGGGTGGAATCAGGGATGGGGGTAGTTGTTCGAGTGGGGAGCGAATTTGCAAGGAACCGCCGCCACCGCCAGTTCTCATCCGCGTGGAAGAAAAGAAGGGGGCGTAATTATTGAGGGCGGGCACCGGAACCGTCTAGAGGAAGTGAAAAAATAAATCGTAAAAGGGAAATGTGTGGCCCGCCTGTCAGTGAGTGAAGGTCGGCACGCGCAAACGTGCCTATGTTTGAATTGATTCCACCGCATGCAAGTGGCGCATAACAAATTTTAGGAAGTGCTAGCGTCGACGTGTAAAACTGTCATTTTTCGCCACCTTCACCCTACTACGAATGGTCATATACCATTCCAGATATTGGTAATGGCGGTTCCAATCTTCACTTATCCGTCTTATTTCCTCCTCCACGGCCTCATCGTCTTTCTCCTCCACGGCCTCATCCATTTCCTCCACCACCGCATCACCCTCTTCCTCTGTATCCTTTCCCTCTTTCCTGTAGTCATGGACGCTCCAGATGTCCGAAATGACGGCATGCAAGAAACTGCGCACTTCGACGTCGAAGTACATGGCAGGAACAAGATCGATGTCGTCTACACCACTGACCCTCGGACGGTGAGGAACACTCTGAATAATTACGCGAGTTGGCTGCAGTTCGAAGAAAACATGTTCGTAGGTCTCGACCTCGAGTACAGCCGGGATCACCGTTGGATCGCCGTGGTGCAACTCTCCATGAAGGGGCACGTCCTCGTATACCAACCTTTTTGCGAGATGGGGGCTGACAGGATCTGGTAGACTTTGTTGTCTTTTTGTTCCTGAACCGTCTATTTGCAAAAGTTATTGCTATATTATTTGTCTGAATTCATTTTCATGCAGGTGGGGCGAAAGCATTAGGGATCTATTTCATGACTTTCTCGTGAACCAGCACATAACATTTACCAGTGTTGACATCACGAATGACAGTAAACTTCTTGAAAGCCCGACTGTGAACATTAGAATCCCAAAGGAGTGCAGAGTGGACATCCAAGAAATTTACTGGATCCTAGGGGATGGCCGCTCTTGCCGCCGAACTCATAGAACTGTGGTACGCTGACATGAAGGACAGATTGCTGAGGTGTTCGTGGAGGCGTTTAGGGCACGATTACTGGGAGGATAAGCCACTTTTTGAACCTAATCTGAAGTACGCTGCAATTGGCGGGTATGTTAGCCATGAGCTGTACCGCCAGATTGTAAAATCTCGTTCCAGGCATCGCATCATTGAACCACCACCAAGGAAGGTTGTTTGTCCCAGATGTCAGAGTGTAGATGAATCTACAAACCGGGGCAAGCGGCCGAAAGCATCCTAGGATCAGTTGCCTTCTCCAACAGGCTGGGATGTAGACTATTAGTACATGATTGTTGTGTTTATGAAAACATGTTATTTCATAAGTACACTATGTGAGCAATTACGAACTGCTGTGTATTACTTTTGTCAAACTATAATCTGGTTTATGACTGTATCCTTCTCTATAATCTAGGTTTGGTTATGACTTATGACTGTATCACACCTTATGAGTGTCAGTCCTGGATTCTCCCGCATGCAAATGGCACAGACAGAATTTGTAAGAATGAATGTTGAGCATACAAAAGGGGGAATGTAATCCATACAGGTTAAGTAGCTAATAGCACAGGGATCATACGAGCTTGGTTCTTACACATAGAATGCTTAGAAAATACATGCGAGATAAAATACAGGCGAGATAAAACTAGGAACGAAATGCGAAACTAGTAGTGGTAAACAGCACACTCACCCACCCGCCAGATCATGTTGAGCATCTTGTAGCAGACATAAGCGTCCCTGGCTGCTTACTTGATCGCATCGTAATCCATGTGCCTCCACTCCCATCGCTCGTGTAGGTGCTTCGGGAACTCGATTTTCATGTCGGCGTACTCGCGGTCGATGATGTCGGAAGCGAGTCTAGCCATGCCGGCTTTCCCTGTACCGCCATCCGGGTACCTCCACAAACATTGGAGATCGACGTGATTGACGACATGAACGAGGAGATCCCGTTCTAGCTTCAGAGTGTCGTTCTTAATGTCGACGCTGGCGAAGTAGATCTCCCTCCTGTGTAGGAACTCGCGAAGCTCCGAGCATACATATTTGGCCCTACATACGTGATATAGTAGGCAGTGGTTGCGCATGGACAGCTGCAAAAGCGCCGTCCTCTTCCTATCTCTAGTATACTCGAGGTCAAGGCTGACGATCTTGTACCTGTCCATCGGCTTTTGTAGCCACCGCTCGTACATTGCGATGACCTTGGCCACCTCCGCTGACGCATTTGTGTGGACGACCGTTAGCTTGGTGGTGCCATGGGCGGTGACGGTGTACTCGTCGGTGTAGTTGCTCCCGTCGCCGAACACGCCGTACTCTGCGTCCATGGTAGCAGCTAATGCGGCGGTGGTGGCCTAGGGTCGGTAGCGGTGGCTGGGACTAGGCGTGGAGGTGGAGTGATCTGTTGCGGTGGTATGGCCAGGCGGAGGGGTGCCTGCGGCAGCGTCGATGGTTCTTGCGGTGGCAACGCCGATGGAAGGAATGAGTTGGGGATTTTTGCACAGTGATGTGCTGAGGAGACGGAAGGCGATGCTTAAATTCCATTTACCAATATTCCGGTCATACCCATGTGGAAGCAAGTTTGATCGGACGAGCGCCGATGGTTTCCAATCCTAGCGATTGAATTCAGCGTCCGTCCCGGTAGGCGATGGGACGGGTGTGCGACGTGGCTTTGGCGTGGTAGAGACCGGTCATGTAGACCACCGTCCCGTTGCCGATCCGCAGTGGGTGCACGGTGCTGACACGATGTAACGTGACAGGACAGAAGGAAGTGTATAGTTATTATTAATTCCTAACAAGTTTAAGAAGTGTAAGCATAGACATGGACCTAGCATCCCTGCACCCCGGGGCAGCCGCCCAGCCGATTAGGCCTGCCGATTGCGCAAAGCTTGTCCCGAATTTTCCAAAATGAAGCTCGTTTGCCCATGCTTCTATAAGTTTCTCTGTAGGCCACTTGTGTAAGCATGCACGATCAAGCAACTTTGCAACACACGTGTCGGTGGAAAAGAATTAGGTTTCAACACACCACATAGTTTAGGGATTTAGAATAGCTACATTGCGGAGCTCTAGCCAAATTGCATGGTAAAGCCAAATTCAGCTTTTTGTCAGATTTAGCTATAGCAACATTGTGTCTCGTTTGTCCTCACTTTTGCCCTCCTGATATTCCAAAGCCCTCACATGCGCTCGCAGGGGTGTCGTCTGGTCAAAGGCTTGGCCGTTACGTGCGCCATGACGCCTAAAGTGGAAGTTTTTTTTGTTATTTGGCCTTTTTAAGAGCGCCTTTTCCCCTCTCTCTCTAACAGTTGTGTTTTTTTTGCCCAAAAAGGTAGGAAATCTAGAGCAGCTTCTCTCTTCATTCATTGTTCCTTTTGCGATCGTTTTTCCCCAATCTGGTAGCAAATCTAGAGCAGCAAAACAAACCAGCACCATAAATAAATTCAATAAACAGAGCAGATGTAGATAAAGCAGCTAATATAGGTTATATAGTACGGTACTTAACGAGGTTCGACAATTAGGCTGCTTAGCAGCAGCAACAGCGGACTGCTTCAACACAGACAAGACAAAAGAAGCTGCTTTACAGCAGCAGCAGCAGCTGATCAGTGGCCCCTCGTGGCCTCTGCCAGGAGGGCATCCGCCTCCTCCCTCTGGCGCCTCCTCCAGTTCTTGTTTCCTAGCCCCTTGACCTTGGGCACCTAGGGTCGGATCGGGGGCATGCGACCCTCCTCGATAGCCACCTTCTAGAGGTTGCGGAGGTGAAGACCGAGCGCCTGGTGCTTGGCCCTGAAGCCGTGGATGTTCACGGACTCGCTGCAGGTCCTCACGTCCTCGGCATGCTTCACGAGGGAGTTGAAGTCCGTGCCGCGAAGCCTCCTGGTGGGGCAGAAGGGGCACCTGTACACGTCGTCGGCGAAGAAGTTGTTTTACTGACTGAACTTTAGTCTCCTCAGCACATGACGAGTCTTGGTGTCCCGTGACTCGTCGTCGCTGTGGAGGTCGCTGCTACCCTCCTGTTGGAAAAAACAGTAGAGTGAAATAAGGACATGATTGAGATACTTTGATTATCGGGATTGATTTTTTGCATAAATAAACCGAATGAGATCTCCTGATTATTCCCCAAATCTCAAACCAAATCAAATACTGATCCCAACTATGAACAGGGGGATTCATCGAAAATCGAGATCTAACACAATAGGATTAGCTACTGTAAAAAATAAGAACAGCTGAGCCCTAATAACATACGATCTAGCATCCAACAATGGGAATGGGGGAAGAACAAGGGAAGGGAGAAAACCCTGGTTACCTCAGACCACGGGCCGACGATGCTGGTGTCATAGGGGTTCTCCGGCCTTATGTAGACAACCTCCTCGTAGGGGTCCAAGTCGAGCGGGATCTGTCCGAGACCGGCGGGGGCCTCCTCGCTGGCGGCTACGGCGGATGCGGGGACGAGGACGGGGGGCTCCTCGCCGGCGGCCTTGGAGGCGCTGATGGCCACCGCGCCGATCTTCTCCATCGCCGGCGTGGTTGGGGTTTTGTTGGGCGTTTGCAGAAGGTGATGGGACAGTGGAGACGGTTGAGTGAGCGAGTGCGTGATGAGTGGGAGTGGGGAGGCCTCTATTAAAGGAGAAGGGAAGCGGCGTTTCGTTGCACTACCGTGCACCACATACGCTAATGCACCGTGCACGGCCACACGTGTCCGCTACCGCCTCGTGCACCGCACACGCGTACCGTGAGTCACGTTTTTTCCCTCGTGTCTAACCATGGAGATTTAGTTGTACTCAGTTTTGCCCACCAACCGTTGATCCTCTGTGATCTAGCGGACATGATAACCCTTATATCTGTCGGGGGCACCCCTCTATCCATGCAAAATAATGAGTATGCCACCGGAACTTTAACAACATAAACAGATGAACTTGAATATATTTTGAAGGGTACGAAAATAGAAATCCCCAAAGTTTAAGGGTCTAGATACGGTAAGAGAACTAAATATTATTAGTGGCCGGGCCAGCACAGTGACGGGGTTGGTCGGCTAGAAGTTGCTGATTCCTAAGTAAGGGGACACTAGGCCGGTCTTGACATACTCCCTCAGGAACTTTCCATAAGCAGCGTGCTTAGCCTTGGACGCCGACTTGTGTTTACTAGCCGGGCTTTTACCGATGCCAACCGCATGCAGAATCAAGCTGCCAATCCTCGGGTTGACTCCTTTCTTACAGAAAGGGCACTTGAGCTCCCCAAGTTCAGTGCGGAAAGGGATTATCCTGCTCTTGAGCTTCTTCATGACATGGCGGCTCTTGTTGTCCCTTGTCTCCTTGTCAGAGTCCATCTCACTTGAATACACCTGTAATGTATGGAATACAAACCGAAATGAGCAAAATAATAAATATATATTCCTTCCACCATTCCAAGTTACTTTCGATGCAATAACATGTCTATATAGGTTCAGCAGTTCATTACGGCCGTCTCCCCAGCTCACTCCTAAATTAATGTGGTTTGTGTTCTTGGTAACTTATTAATAAATAAATAATGTGGATTCATTCAGAACAGACTAGATCTCTCCATGTACCGGTTCGTACGTTGCATCTAATCATTAGGACTAGATTTTTTTATGACGCCTGGATAGATTAAGCTCGAGTAGAAAATATGAAACATGTAGAAATATATGTACCTCCGGGTACACGAGCGGAGTGTGTTCGTCGAACTCCACGCCCTCATCGGCGCTTCCGAAGTTGTCAACACCGGCGTGCACATGGTCCCCCAAGGGGTTGAACTGCACGTCCTCCTTGGCATGTGCTGCGTGATGCTCCTCCAGATCTGCCGTGTGAAGCACCACCCCGGCGGCGATGCCCGGACACTCACCCCCACACACTGGTTTCATGGAGAAGGTTCGTGCAAGTACATTCAAGATTGTGGGGTTTTGCTAGATAGGGAAGAGAAAGTAGTGGATGAGTGCGAATGGAGGACCCGATAGGCTAGGTTTTTAATGCGGGGACGTTTAGGCCTCCTCGAGGGCCTCGATTGACAGCTCTTCCGGTTGCGGCTGCCGCGTGGAAGGTTCGTTTGGTGGGGGCCTGACGGAAGTGAGAGTGCAGGCGCGCTGCATAGTAAAAATGGTATAGTCGGTGGTCCGTGGATGACCAGTTGTCGTGCAGTAGACTTGTAGCCTTCGCAGACTAGATTAAACATGACATGACCACTCAACGACTTTTTCCATGGATGGCATCGTGTTCCTTCTTGTAGAAGTCTTGTTGAGGGAGACGTCTGTGTTGTCTCGTGCTGTCCTGTGAAGGGCACGACGTGTGCAACGAGCCTCGTTGGATCACACAGGATCAACGGGTGGTGCGCACGATCCGCGTGACAACTGTGACAACCAATCAGGGCGTACCAGACAGAGTGGGCACATGTTTGGGTTACTACGAAAGAGAGAGAGGGGGGAGGGGGCAAAGTTGAGTAGTACAAAAATGGAAAGTGGGTGTCTTTTACAATCAAATGCATCGCGGCATACATCAAATTATGCCAAGATAGATCCACTAGAGTTCATTGCATGTGTGTTCTTTCCACAAACCACATATGTATCCACAAGAGTTATTGCATGTGTGTTCCTGTCATGAACCACATTTGGATCAACCAGTGTCATTGCATGTGTGTTCTTTCCACGAACCACATATGGATCAACCAATGGCATTGCATGTGTGTTCTTTTCACAAACCGCACATGGATAAACCAGTGTTCACTACATGTGTGTTCTTTCCACAAACCACTTATGGATCAATCAGTGGTCATTGCATGTGTGTTATTTTCCACAAACCACATATGGATCCATATGTGTTCTTAAACTAAAACCAGCATTAGAATAATTGCATGTGTGTTATTTCCACAAACCACACGTGGATCAACCACTAGAGTCATTGCATGTGTGTTCTTTCCACAAACCACACATGGATCAACTAGTGTCATTGCATGTGTGTTCTTTCCACAAACCACATATGGATCCATTTGTGGCATTGCATGTTTGTTCTTATACTAAAACCACAAACCAGCACTAGAGTCATTGCATGCGTGTTCTTTCCACAAACCACTCATGGATCCACCAGTGTCCATTGCATGTGTGCTCTTTCCACAAACCACTTATGGATCAACTAGTGGTCATTGCATGTGTGTTCTTTTCCACAATACACTTATGGATCAACCGGTGGCATTGCATGTGTGTTCTTTTCACAAACCACACATGGATCAACCAGTGGTCATTGCATGTGTGTTCTTTCCACAAACCACATATGGATCAACCAATGGTCATTGCATGTGTGTTCTTTTCCACAAACCACAAATGGATATCCCAGTGGTCATTGCATGTGTGTTTTTCCACAAACCACACATGGATCAACCAGTGGTCATTGCATGTCTGTTCTTTTCCACAAACCACACATGGATCAAGCAGTGTCATTGCGTGTGTGTTCTTTCCACAAACCACATATGGATCAACCAGTGGTCATTGCATGTGTGTTCTTTTCACCAACCACATGTAAACCCACTAGTCATTGCATGTGTGTTCTTATACTAAAACCAACACTAGAGTCATTGCATGTGTGTTCTTTTCACAAACCAGACATGGATCCACCACTGTCATTGCATGTGTGTTCTTTCCACAAACCACACATGGATCAACCAGTGGTCATTGCATGTGTGTTCGTTTCCACAAACCACATATGGATCAACCAGTGGTCATTGCATGTGTGTTCTTTCCACAAACCACATATGGATCAACCAGAGTCATTGCATGTGTGTTCTTTCCACAAACCACATATGGATCAACTACTGGTCATTGCATGTGTGCTCTTTCCACAAACCACGCGTGGATCAACCAGTGGTCATTGCATGTGTGTTCTTTGCACAAACCACACATGGATCCACCACTATCATTGCATGTGTGTTCTTTCCACAAACCAAATATGGATCAACCAGTAGTCATTGCGTGTGTGTTCTTTTCCACAAACCACACATGGATCAACCAGTGGTCATTGCATGTGTGTTCTTATACTAAAACCAACACTAGAGTCATTGCATGTGTGTTCTTTGCACAAACCACACATGGATCCACCACTATCATTGCATGTGTGTTCTTTCCACAAACCACACATGGATCAACCAGTGGTCATTGCATGTGTGTTCTTTTCCACAAACCACATATGGATCAACCAGAGTCATTGCATGTGTGTTCTTTCCACAAACCACATATGGATCCATTTGAGTAATTGCATGTTTGTTCTTATACTAAAACCACAAACCAGCACTAGAGTCATTGCATCTGTGTTCTTTTCCACAAACCACACATGGATCCACTAGACTAATTGCATGTGTGTGCTTTTGCACAAACAACTTATGGATCAACCAGTGGTCATTGCATGTGTGTTCTTTCCACAAACCACATATGGATCAACCAGTGGTCATTGCATGTGTGTTCTTTTCCACAAACCACATATAGATTAACCAGTGGTCATTGCATGTGTGTTCTTTCCACAAACCACGCATGGATCAACCAGTGCTCATTGCATGTGTGTTCTTTTCCACAAACCACACATGGATCAAGAAGTGTCATTGCATGTGTGTTCTTTGCACAAACCACACATGGATCAACCAGTGGTCATTGCATGTGTGTTCTTTTCCACAAACCACATATGGATCAACCAGTGGTCATTGCATGTGCGTTCTTATACTGAAACCAACACTAGAGTCATTGCATGTGTGTTCTTTTCACAAACCACACATGGATCCACCACTATCATTACATGTGTGTTCTTTCCACAAACCACACATGGATCAAGTAGTGGTCATTGCATGTGTGTTCTTTTCCACAAACCACATATGGATCAACCAGTGGTCATTGCATGTGTGTTCTTGCCACAAACCACATATGGATCAACCAGAGTCATTGCATGTGTGTTCTTTCCACAAACCACATATGGATCCATTTGAGTAATTGCATGTTTGTTCTTATACTAAAACCACAAACCAGCACTAGACTCATTGCATGTGTGTTCTTTTCCACAAACCACACATGGATCCACTAGACTCATTTCATGTGTGTTCTTTTCCACAAACAACTTTTGGATCAACCAGTGGTCTTTGCATGTGTGTTCTTTTCCACAAACCACATGTGGATCAACCAGTGGTCATTCCATGTGTGTTCTTTCCACAAACCACATATAGATCAACCAGTGTCATTGCATGTGTGTTCTTTCCACAAACCACATATGGATCCATTTGAGTCATTGCATGTTTGTTCTTATACAAAAACCACAAACCGACACTAGAGTCATTGCATGTGTGTTCTTTTCACAAACTACATGTGGACCCACTAGAGTCATTCTATGTGTGTTCTTATACTAAAACTAGCACTAGAGTCATTGCATGTGTGTTCTTTTCCATAAACCACATATGGATCAACTAGTGGTCATTGCATGTGTGTTCTTTCAACAAACCACACATGGATAACCCACTGGTCATTGCATGTGTATTCTTTTCCACAAACCACATATGGATCAACCAGTGGTCATTGCATGTATGTTCTTTCCACAAACCACATATGGATCAACCAGAGTCATTGCATGTGTGTTCTTTCCACAAACCACATATGGATCCATTTGAGTAATTGCATGTTTGTTCTTATACTAAAACCACAAACCAGCACTAGACTCATTGCATGTGTGTTCTTTTCCACAAACCACACATGGATCCACTAGACTCATTTCATGTGTGTTCTTTTCCACAAGAAACTTATGGATCAACTAGTGATCTTTGCATGTGTGTTCTTTTCCACAAACCATATGTGGATCAACCAGTGGTCATTGCATGTGTGTTCTTTCCACAAACCACATATGGATCAACTAGTGTCGTTGCATGTGTGTTCTTTCCACAAACCACATATGGATCCATTTGAGTCATTGCATGTTTGTTCTTATACTAAAACCACAAACCAGCACTAGAGTCATTGCATGTGTGTTCTTTTCCACAAACAACTTATGGATCAACCAGTGGTCATTCCATGTGTGTTCTTTTCACAAACTACATGTGGAACCACTAGAGTCATTGTATGTGTGTTCTTATACTAAAACTAGCACTAGAGTCATTGCATGTGTGTTCTTTTCAATAAACCACTTATGGATCCATTAGAGTCATTGCATGTGTGTTATTTCCACAAACCACACATGGATCAACCACTAGAGTCATTGCATGTGTGTTCTTTCCATAAACCACACATGGATCCACCACTGTCATTGCATGTGTGTTCTTCCCACAAACCACACATGGATCAACAAGTGGCCATTGCATGTGTGTTATTTTCACAAACCACATATGGATCCATTAGAGTCATTGCATGTGTATTCTTATACTAAAACTAGCACTAGAGTCATTGCATGTGTGTACTTTTCCACAAACCAGATATGGATCAACCAGTGGTCATTGCATGTGTGTTCTTTCCACAAACCACATATGGATCAACCAGAGTCATTGCATGTGCGTTCTTTCCACAAACCACATATGGATGCATTTGAGTAATTGCATGTTTGTTCTTATACTAAAACCACAAACCAGCACTAGACTCATTGCATGTGTGTTCTTTTCCACAAACCACACATGGATCCACTAGACTCATTGCATGTGTGTTCTTTTCCACAAAAAACTTATGGATCAACCAGTGGTCATTGCATGTGTGTTCTTTTCGCAAACCACATGTGAACCCACTAGAGTCATTGTATGTTTGTTCTTAGACTAAAACTAGCACTAGAGTCATTGCATGTGTGTTCTTTCCACAAACCACATATGGATTAACCAGTGGTCATTGCATGTGTGTTCTTTTCCACAAACCACATATGGATCAACCAGTGGTCATTGCATGTGTGTTCTTCCCACAAACCACACATGTATCAACTAGTGGTCATTGCATGTGTTTTCTTTCCACAAACCACACATGGTTCAACAAGTGGTCATTGCATGTGTGTTCTTTTCACGAACCACATGTGAATCCACTAGAGTCATTGCATGTGTATTCTTATACTAAAACCAACACTAGAGTCATTGCATGTGTGTTCTTTTCACAAACCACACATGGATCTACCACTGTCATTGCATGTGTGTTCTTTCCACAAACCACATATGGATCAACCAGTGTCATTGCATGTGTGTTCTTTTCACAAACCAAATGTGAACCCACTAGAGTCATTGCATGTGTGTTGTTATACTAAAACTAGCACTAGAGTCATTGCATGTGTATTCTTTTCCACAAACCACATATGGATCAATCAGTGGTCATTGCATGTGTGTTATTTCCACAAACCACACATGGATCAACCACTAGATTCATTGCATGTGTGTTCTTTTCCACAAACCACACATGGATCCACTAGACTCATTGCATGTGTGTTCTTTTACACAAACAACTTATGGATCAATCAGTGGTCTTTGCATGTGTGTTCTTTTCCACAAACCACATATGGATCAACCAGTGGTCTTTGCATGTGTGTTCTTTCCACAAACCACACATGGATCAACCAGTGGTCATTGCATGTGTGTTCTTTTCCACAAACCACATATGGATCAACCAGTGGTCATTGCATGTGCGTTCTTATACTGAAACCAACACTAGAGTCAATGCATGTGTGTTCTTTTCACAAACCACACATGGATCCACCACTGTCATTGCATATGTGTTCTTTCCACAAACCACACATGGATCAAGTAGTGGTCATTGCATGTGTGTTCTTTTCCACAAACCACATATGGATCAACCAGTGGTCATTGCATGTGTGTTCTTTGCACAAACCACATATGGATCAACCAGAGTCATTGCATGTGTGTTCTTTCCACAAACCACATATGGATACATTTGAGTAATTGCATGTTTGTTCTTATACTAAAACCACAAACGCCTACACTAGAGTCATTGCATGTGTGTTCTTTTCCACAAACCACACATGGATCCACTAGACTCTCTGCATGTGTGTTCTTTTCCACAAACAACTTATGGATCAACCAGTGCTCATTGCATGTGTTTTCTTTTCCACAAACCACATGTGGATCAACCAGTGGTCATTGCATGTTTGTTCTTTCCACAAACCACATATGGATCAACCAGTGTCATTGCATGTGTGTTCTTTCCACAAACCACATATGGATCCATTTGAGTCATTGCATGTTTATTCTTATACTAAAACCACAAACCGGCACTAGAGTCATTGCATGTGTGTTCTTTTCCACAAACAACTTATGGATCAACCATTGGTCATTGCATGTGTGTTCTTATCACAAACTACATGTGGACCCACTAGAGTCATTGTATGTGTGTTCTTATACTAAAACTAGCACTAGAGTCATTGCATGTGTGTTTTTTCCATAAACCACTTATGGATCCATTAGAGTCATTGCATGTGTGTTATTTCCACAAACCACACATGGATCAACCACTAGAGTCATTGCATGTGTGTTCTTTCCACAAACCACACATGGATCCACCACTGTCATTGCATGTGTGTTCTTCCCACAAACCACACATGGATCAACAAGAGGTCATTGCATGTGTGTTATTTTCACAAACTACATATGGATCCATTAGAGTCATTGCATGTGTGTTCTTATACTAAAACTAGCACTAGAGTCATTGCATGTGTGTTATTTTCACAAACAACATATGGATCCACCAATGGTCACTGCATGTGTGTTCTTTCCACAAACCACTTATGGATTAACCAGTGGCCATTGCATGTGTGTTCTTTCCACAAACCACTTATGGATCAACCAGTGCCCATTGCATGTGTGCTCTTTCCACAAACTACTTATGGATCAACCAGTGGTCATTGCATGTGTGTTCTTTTCACGAACCACATGTGAACCCACTAGAGTCATTGCATGTGTATTCTTATACTAAAACCAACACTAGAGTCATTGCATGTGTGTTCTGTTCACAAACCTCACATGGATCCACCACTGTCATTACATGTGTGTTCTTTCCACAAACCACATATGGATCAACTAGTGTCATTGCATGTGTGTTCTTTTCACAAACCAAATGTGAACCCACTAGAGTCATTGCATGTGTGTTCTTATACTAAAACTAGCACTAGAGTCATTGCATGTGTATTCTTTTCCACAAACCACATATGGATCAATCAGTGGTCATTGCATGTGTGTTATTTTCACAAACCACACATGGATCAACCACTAGATTCATTGCATGTGTGTTCTTTTCCAAAAACCACACATGGATCCACTAGACTCATTGCATGTGTGTTCTTTTACACAAACAACTTATGGATCAACCAGTGGTCTTTGCGTGTGTGTTCTTTTCCACAAACCACATATGGATCAACCAGTGGTCTTTGCATGTGTGTTCTTTCCACAAACCACACATGGATCAACCAGTGGTCATTGCATGTGTGTTCTTTTCCACAAACCACATATGGATCAACCAGTGGTCATTGCATGTGCGTTCTTATACTGAAACCAACACTAGAGTCAATGCATGTGTGTTCTTTTCACAAACCACACATGGATCCACCACTGTCATTGCATATGTGTTCTTTCCACAAACCACACATGGATTAAGTAGTGGTCATTGCATGTGTGTTCTTTTCCACAAACCACATATGGATCAACCAGTGGTCATTGCATGTGTGTTCTTTTCCACAAACCACATATGGATCAACCAGTGGTCATTGCATGTGTGTTCTTTCCACAAACCACACATGGATCAACCAGTGGTCATTGCATGTCTGTTCTTTTCTAGAAACCTCACATGGATCAACCAGTGGTCATTGCATGTGTGTTCTTTCCACAAACCACATATGGATCAACCAGTGTCATTGCATGTGTGTTCTTTTCACAAACCACATGTGAACCCACTAGAGTCATTGCATGTGTGTTCTTATACTAAAACCAACACTATAGTCATTGCATGTGTGTTCTTTTCACAAACCACACATGGATCCACCAATGTCATTGCATGTGTGTTCTTTTCATAAACCACACATGCATCAACCAGTGGTCATTGCATGTGTGTTCTTTTCCACAAACCACATATGGATCAACCAGTGGTCATTGCATGTGTGTTATTTCCACAAACCACACATGGATCAACCACTAGAGTCATTGCATTTGTGTTCTTTTCCACAAACCACACATGGATCCACTAGACTCATTGCATGTGTGTTCTTTTCCACAAACAACTTATGGATCAACCAGTGGTCTTTGCATGTGTGTTCTTTTCCACAAACCACATATGGATCAACTAGTGGTCTTTGCATGTGTGTTCTTTCCACAAACCACACATGGATCAACCAGTGGTCATTGCATGTGTGTTCTTTTCCACAAACCACATATGGATCAACCAGTGGTCATTGCATGTGTGTTCTTTCCACAAACCACATATAGATCAACCAGTGTTATTGCATGTGTGTTCTTTCCACAAACCACATATGGATCCATTTGAGTCATTGCATGTTTGTTCTTATACTAAAACAAACACTACAGTCATTGCATGTGTGTTATTTCCACAAACCACACATGGATCAACCACTAGAGTCATTGCATGTGTGTTCTTTCCACAAACCACACATGGATCAACCAGTGGCATTGCATGTGTGTTCTTTCCATAAACCACATATGGATCCATTTGAGTCATTTCATGTTTGTTCTTATACTAAAACTAGCACTACCCCCCAATGGATCCACCGTTAGACTGAGTCTTCTAGAAGGCACACCAGAACAGTTGTTCTACTTGACGATTGTTACATACCGTTCGATTGGGGCGCTTGGACGACTGGGATGGTCTTCACGAGAGTGATCCTCGAGTAGGCTGTTATGTGGCAAGATTGGCCAGGTTTGCTCTGGACAAACTGGCATGTTGCGAGTGTTACGACTCACGAGTTCTGTGGGCCATATCCCAGTGTCACGTCCCCGTTACTTCTCTTCCTTCCCCTCGAAGCCACTTTCCTCACTTCACTTCCATCCTGCCGTAGCCGCAAGCCGATGACATCTGCCAATTCTCCGGTCGCTACCTTCATGGTAAGAAATCATTTTACAAGCTTTTGAACTTATCCTACATATTCCTGCTATTCGCCAATCTAACCGCTGATCTTTTTTTCTGATTTCTCGACGAACTTCAGATGTGGCAGATGTTGCAGCCCAAGAATCTGGAGATCCTCGCGCACAACTTCACAGCGGTGTTCCCGCTCGTGTGCTCCCACCCAGGATGCTTTCGCTGTTACTCCTACCACGATCTCCCGCTCCACGAGCTCGCGTGCCCGCACGGCACGTGCTCCTGCATGAAGTCGGGCTGCAACTACACCGGCCCGCCGGCAGAGCTCGTCATCCACCTTGTAGATGGGCACTTGATCGAAATGATTAGGATCTCGTACGGGAAAATCCCAACTTCTCCAAGAGCAGGTGCCGTTCACTGACTCGGCACGCTGCCTGCTAATTTTCCAGGGGGGGTGGCTCTGTTTCGTCCTGACCATCACCGCCGGTGTTCCGAGAACTAGAGTCGGGCCCACCGTCGTGGGTGCCGTATGCGTGAGGTTGGTCTCGTGCGCCTGGCCCGTGTACACGGTGCGCATGTGGGCGAACGCCTAGCCGCCGTCGTCGGATATCATTCTTGTGCTATCCGAGGCGCCGAGCTTCCCAACGCCGCGGGAGGTGGAGTATGTGGACCTAAGGTTGATCCTATGCGTGCCATCTCAGTACCTTGTCGGTGCTGGACCGAATAGGCAGATACATTTCTACATTTGTATCGAGAAGACTGACAGGAAAATGTAGTACTTGTGATGTCGTTACTGTTAGACTTAAGCGATGCTTCTCAGGTGCTTAGAGCATACGTGTTGTGCGAATGTACCCAGTTGTAGTTTTCAGTACTCCTTAATACTTCGACGAGTTATTATATTGGTCCAATCAGCTTGTTGTTGTCACGTTGCAAAGTCCACTTGCTCTAGATAGACCGGCAATACCGTGTGCTCCCGCTCCCGCATGTTAGTGTCACGTGTTCCGAGGGCCCACCTGCCAGTGTCACGTCCCCCCTCTTCCTTCCCCTAGAAGCCACTGTCCCAACTTCTCTTCCATCCTGCCACTCCCGTCTGATGGTTGTAATCTGGTGATTTTCGTTGGATTGTTTACAAGTAATCTACGTTGATAATGAAACATGCAAATGGCACAGACACAATTTCTAAAGTGGAAGCACTCACACGCTGCTATTGCACATATTTCTCAATATAGCTCGACAAACACATTACAATAATTGTACTCGCATTAAACACAACCAAAATTGCAACCGTCCTAAACAACATCTAACCCACATCACACCGTTGTCGTCGGAGTCCACCTCGATTGGTGACACCTCCGTGCCCTTCCCGGCGACATCCACTCCCGTCTGTGGCTTGCCCTTCGCCAAGGAGGCAACAATGGCGTTCTACACAACTTCGTCCCCGTCGTCCTCCACATCGGAATCGACAATGATGAAGGTGATGGGGTTGGCGTGGACCAAGCACCGTCGCGCCTGGCGGCTCCTACTCGAGCTCGACGCCGCATTAGTCCTTCTACAGGTAGGAGGGGCCGAGCTCGCATACGTAGCATCGTCACTCCTCTCAAGAAACCATGGCCATTTGATACTGCGACGGTAGGATCTTGGGGTGGATCCGCCGCGGCGAGCCCTACCGGAAGCGGTGGAGTGGATGGATCTACCGGCGCGAGCCATGACAAGTTCCTAGGAGGAAGTAAGATTGTGGGCCAGGCGTGTTTGGTTCCTGAGCAAGACCTCCCAGTGATATGTACGCGGGCAAGGTACCAAAAAATTTCGTCCAATGCGCGCGATAGGGCTTTTGAACCACGAAGGCGCGAGTTTTTTTTGACAAGTCCACACGCTAGGTCCCCCACCTGTCAGCCGAATGTGGACGGTAGGATTCTGCCCGAGTTATTAAGTAGGGATAAATCACGCTTCACCACTACCCTGACATCCAAAGGCTCATCTTTCCTCTGCCCTCGCTTCCCTCGCTCATGGCTTGCAGCTCGTGCAGTTCGTCTCGGGCGGAATCAGGGTCGGCTCAACACCGTCAGGCGGGTGACCCAATCAGGTACCGGAGGGCGCCCTACGATTACTACCCCGATATGTTGTGTTTGTGCGGTGAGAAGATGCCGAGATGGATTTCGTGGACCGACGAAAATACTGCAGGAAAGTTCAGCAACTGCAGCATCAGAGCGGTAAGTTCCTACTGTAGGTACAATGGTAACCCGGATCTGGAAAGCATAATGTAATTCTTTTTTTTGTTTCCTTCGATCTACTACACAAGAAGGGAGGGGGACTGACTGTGACAAGTTTGTGTGGATCGAAAAGCCACTGACAGGTTTTTACAGAGAGCTTATTCAGGATCTGCGTGATGTTGTGTGGGACAAGAAAGAGGAGATTTGTGCGATGGAGCGAGAGATCCGGGAGCTTCGCCAGGTGTAGGGGAGGCAGGGGCAGGGAGGTGGTGAGACAGACGGGCTCAAGATTAGGCCAGATAGTGGACACAATTTCCTCATTATCTGGGCATTATCTATTGCATTTGCAGTTTATGTTGCCATGTCGTTGTCCAGCAGCTGAAATAAGTTGCTGCTTCGTGGAGTGTAGCGGCTAGCTTAAGAAATTGTTTTCCAGCCCAGAAATTATCATAAGTGTAATGCCAACAACAAGGATTTATCAAGCGCCTATAAATAAATCATGTCTGTGCCACTAACACCCATCGATTTTGGAGAGGATTTAACCGCTCAGCTATCGCAATTGTTCAGATAGTAGTGGCACAGTCACAATTTTGGATTCAACTAGTGGCCTTGGCCGTATCAAATCCTAAAGTCGCGATACATTTTACTTAGAGTACGGGAGGCAGATTGTTTTGCCCGACAAGTTCCACGCACACAGCTCCAGAGTTTAACCGAACTACATATATAGGTTCAAGTTCAATACATCATTAGGCTGCTACACTGTTACCCTCTTTCTCTGCTTGGGTGCCAACTTTCTTCCTCTTTCCTTCACGTCCACTGGCTTCTTCATCTCCTGCCTTCTTCCTCTTCCTGGGTACTAATTTTCTTACCTTCACGTACCCTGCATCTCCGGGCCGAGGGAAGTCAGGCCAATCATCACCAGAATCTTGTCCGGCATCATCACTCCACTCGTTTTGGTTTTCTTCCCGCAGCAAAATCACTAAGTCAGCTGTCTTGTTTCTTACCTTGCGCTTCCTGTAAAAAAACAGTACATGGATTACTACCTTATATCTACAGACTATAAACAATTTTTTTGGTGTGAATGTACCATCTCATACCTAGGTTTGGGAGCATTAAGGGGACATCCAACTACTCTATGGCCTATAAGATGGCAGGTCTTGCATCTGTTTTTGCCCTTCTTTGTAGCACAGAAAGCCAAACCCTTCTTCTCGAGAAAACTCTTAAACCTATTCACCTGGAGTCTTCCTCTGCCCCTTTTTGTAACTGGCTGGCAAAGCTCGAAAGACAGTTGGACTTGAGGCCACTGAGATGGGTCTGTATATGGCTCGACGGATCCAGCGTACGCAGCTCTGAACTTTTCCATAGAGTACTAGTCTGACAAATACTGATCCAAATGTGGTAGAGTTTTTTTCTTCACCAAGAAGGCCAAGGCGTGGTCGCAAGGTTTCCCGGTATGCTGCCACTCTAAGTAGGTGCATTCTCGCAGCTAGATGTTCACGGCATCCCTTTTGCCACTCTTGGACATATCGACCACCTCACAGCTTCTGCTGGTTGACGGGAGAACCTTAAGATGAGCAAGTCCTCGGCTTCTCTTGTGCAGTTGTTGTACAACTGGCGGTAGCATATGTCCTCTAAGTCTCCTACCGATCTCTCTCCTTATATTTAACAGCTTCATGATCATACCACGTATGCTGTCCATCAAGATATGAACAGGACACACTTTTATGTCCTTCACCCATTTATTCAGGCCTTCTGCAAGGTTGTTGTTTATGTAATCAACTTTGATGTCAGGGTTGAATTGACTCCTCTTCCATAGCTGTGAATGATGGATGGCTAAGTACTCTAGAAGTTCAGGGGCTTCGGCAAAAATCTTGCTCATGAAATAATCGCTGCTACTAGGTTTGTAAACTCTAGCAGCAGGAAACATGTAACGAAATACGCTGCCTGTGTAGTGTGAGTACAAGTTAAGCATCATATGGGCATGGCATTCTCTACCTTCAGCTCGCGGGAACACCTCCTTCACTGCATTCGTCAGCCCTTTGCATGCATCCGTGGATATAGCCAATGGATCCATGTGGCCTATTGATCTCTTGAGCTGCCTCATAAACCAAACCCAGTTTTCCTCCGTTTCTGTTTCAAACAGCCTGAATGCCACTGGGAACATCCAGTTGTGACCATCAAGTGTTGTGGCAGATGGCAGGCAGCCTTTCCATTTGCCAGTTAGGACAGTGCTGTCTACACTCAGATACGGCCTACAGCTGTCCTTGAATCCCTGGATGCAAGGTTTAAGCGCCATGAAAAATCTTTTGAAATATATTTTACCACCTTCTGATTCGGTGTCAATCTCCACAACACTCCCCGGACACCTAGCTTGTACCTCCGCCTTGAAGTTGTACAGCATCTTGAAGCTATTGGTCCAATCCCCGTGCAAGACCCCCAGAGCTTTCTCTTTACCTTTCCAAACCGTGTAATACGGAAGGACAATGTTGTATTTAGAACCAAGGCTAGTCTGAATATTATCTGTGGTCTCCTTAGGGTTATCCTTTAGTATGGACATAGATTGCATAGCCACCCACTCCGTATCAGCCATTAAGGATTTTAGTTTGCTGCCTGTCGGACACATTTGTGGAGGGCCCATTTTGTTCACCTACAACACAGATTCATTTAAAAGATAAGTGGAGCCGACTAGTTGCTAGAAAGATATCGCACATCAATTGTAGTTATAGAGTGAAAAGAGAGAGAGAGTTCTAATGGTTTGCTGCATTCATTGCCCCACTACCCTAATTGCAGTCGACGCAAGTAAGGATCTTGCTGTGATCCTCCATGGACAATGTACCTCGGCTCATCCATTCATCCACGTTAACTTGCAAACGGCCTCATACCTCTCGGCAGAGTTCTTGAGTCGATAAACGTCGAACTCCCCCTTGATACAAAAATGCCGGAACGACATCCTGAACTCATCCATGCTCCTGAACTCGGTGCCGACCGAAATTATAGGATACTCATGGTCATGCTTCATTTCTTCTACTTCAACACCCAAATCATTGGCTGGAATACCAACCTCATTGTTAAGTTCCTCGTCTATTTCATCATCACCAGATTCTTGATCCTCTATAGTGCCTGCTTCTTCATCTAATTCAGAATCTTCGCCATCGTCTCTAATGCCTAGTACTACACACATCATATTGACTCCCATGGGTGGGCCTGCACCATCGTCTCCACCCGGATGGATAGGAACATTGCCCTAGTCCACCTCACCAGCAACTCTGTTTTCTCCAAGACACTCAGTTGGTTCTGTTGCAACCACATGGGGTGGTCTTACGTTTGCATGCATCCTAGGTACTTCAGTGGACAAACAGCAGTCAGGATCAATTTCATCTTGAGTGTATAGAACCCTCTTGATCTTCCTATGTACATCCTCCTTCCTGATGTAATCTTTCCTGATGGTATCGGTAGGGCTTGACATCCGCGTTCCATTCCCCATCGAACTAGGCTATTTGCTGCCGCTCTTGGGTGTGATCTCTTTACTGCCTCCCCTCACGGGTGTTGGCTCCAGGGTGATGGCATTATTGTCTGACCTCTGCGGCATGTTCTTCTTCGAATTAGCCCTTTTGCTGCTACTATTGGGCGTGTTCTCCTTCGTGCTGGCATTATTGCCTGACCCCAGCGGCGTGTTCCGCTCCAAATTAGCCCTTTTGCTGCTACTATTGGGCGTCTTCTCCTTCGTGCTGGCATTATTGCCTGACCTCAACGGCGTGTTCTGCTCCAAATTAGCCCTTTTTATACTACTATTGGGCGTCTTCTCCTTCGTGCTGGCATTATTGCCTGACCTCAGCGGCGTGTTCCGCTCCAAATTAGCCCTTTTGCTACTACTATTGGGCGTGTTCTCCTTCGTGCTGGCATAATTCCCTGACAGCGGCGTGTTCCGCTCCAAATTAGTGTTTTTTCTGCTCCCACTAGGTGTGGTAGCCTCCATGCTGGCCATCTTCTCCTCTTTGCTACCACTCCTAGGAGTGTTCACCACCCTGCTATCCCTCTTAGCATTTTTGCTGCTACCGTTCGGTGTGGCATTTTGACTGGATCTCAGGGGTGTACTCTGCGGCGTGGTGCCTTTTGTCGTGTGACTCTTGGGCGTCCTCTTCTCTGGCGTGGTCTCCTTGGTGACGTTCTTCTTCGGGGTGCCCTTTCTGGGGATGCTCTTCCTGCTCCTCTTTATGACGCTCCTCTATAAGACTCTCCTCTGTTCGAAGCCACCCTCGACCGCACCAGCCCCAGTGATGCCATGGATCAGGTCATGCATGCCTTCTAAAAGTCCATCATCTCTATTGTCGTGTTCCAATTTTTCTCCAACCGTGAGCACTACTAAGTGGAAGTAAACATCACCTCTATAATGTTTCCTTGTAAACGGTATGACTAAATCCCTGGTATCTTTCACTTCGATAGCCTTTTTGCTCTTGTAACCATAATATAACAAATGTGCTTCCTGGGAGGACCCCCACAACACCTTCACACGTAATGATGCCATCAGTTCAGATAAATCTACCACTTCAGGGTCGTATCTGCCAAGGATTACATCAAACTCGTCATAGAATTTTTCTATGCCATCATCTAATTTTGCAGTATAATCCGCGACACCGATACGAACAATTACTTTGCCATCATCAGGTTCTTCAGGATAGAAACCTCCGAGAGGTTCGAGAGATGGAGCGGCACCATCAGACCCAGCCCCAATGCCACCGCCGCCATCACCAGCATCATCGTTAGCTGGATGAACCTCGGTGGAAGTACCAGGACCAGGAGCAAGGTGAGGGCCCTTAGAAGCGGGAGCTACATTACATGGTGGACAGGCAAGGCCCCTTCTAACAGCAGCCACAATAGGATCAGCTACTGCCATGCCACCGACGATCAGGAGTAGTTCCCACAACAGCAGTGTTTCGAGTGCTAGCAGAGTTCAGACCATGAGCTGGCTTCAGACCAGCAGCTCGCTGAACCCGAGCACGGGTTCGAGGAAGAGACAAGGCATCAGTCTTTGCAACAACAGTGGGGCAGCCTCCGGAAGCCTTAGTTTGCTCAACAACGTCAGGGATTGGGTCAACAGCGTCTAGATCAACAACAACACGAGGACGACCAGTACCAACAGATTCTAGAGCACGGGTTCGCACAACTTGAGGATGGTTTCGAGGAGGAGCAGCACACAAGGCGGCGGTCTTGGTAACAATAGCGGGGCAGCCTTCGGACGCCTTAGTTTGCTCAACAGCGGCACGGATTGGGTGAGCAGCAGCTGCAGCAACACGGGCACGGGGACATGGACGACCAGTACCAGCAGATTCCAGAGCAGAGTTTTCCACAACGGCAATACGGGGACTCCTACGAGGAGGTTGCCTGACAGAAGCATGTCGCGGACGAGGAACCACATTTTGCTCAACAATAGCAGGGGTTCGAGTTAGACCTCCCTGTCCAATAATAGTTGGGCGACTCCCAGTAGCAGGAGCTTCCTCATCCACTATGTTACACACCAGCATAACCACGGGAAGCCTAACATGTTGTTTCATCAGCCCAATTAGCTGACTGTCACACGCTATAGGAACCTTGAAGCCTCGTTCGTCAACGACGCTGAACCGTGCAGTCTGCTCTGGCCTCATTTCAGCAAGTTCACGCACAGCAACAACCAAACCAGGGACAATGCATAACTGCACAGGCGCTACTTCCATCTTCAGACTCTGAGCCTGTTTCCACGTGCTCTTCCCATGTGCTAATTTAATGAGGTAGCCGCAGATGCTCACGAGAACCGTGTATTTGGGTTCAGCGGAGATCCTAGTTGACAGAAAATTGGAGACAAAAGATAAGAATTGTTTGTCAGCGTCGTGCTAGCAAACAATTCTATGTTCGATATATCTCTATAATGCCAATAGCCAGCTAGCAGTTATAGGTAGTGCGAATAGCAAAGAGAAGAGTAGCTCACCTGAAATTAGCCAGAAGTACTAATTCCTCGGTAAATGGATCTACCATCCTCCGCGCTGCTCAGCTCGTCGGTGGTAGAGGCGGGCTAGATCGTCGCAACGACTGGCACGGCATTCGGCATTAGAGCTCGGTAGCAGCGAGTAGGCACAGCAAGTTGGCGCCGGAAGTCAAATGCCCGAAGAGATCATTCTGGTTGGAGAGGGGATTTCGACGCTGCCGGTGCTAGGGTTCATGCGAAAGGAGTGAGGGGTGGATTTGTGAATTTGGTCAATGCACGATGCTCCTTTAGTATCTCGTTTTGCCTACGTGGTTGCCGTGTTGGCGCTCGCGTCACGGAAATATTACTGACATGAGGGTCCCGACCGTCTACTTCACGGGTAGTTTCACGACATGTTTGGATTTGGTAGGGGTGAGACGAGTTTGCATCGAAATGGCCCCTCTCGGTAGTTGGCGGCCCAACTTTTCGAAACGCGATAATTTCAGGCAACTTAGGTACCGCCATGCGCTGGCCTGCCAACTTTGGTACCGCAGACGAACAAGCCCCTATGGCACTTCATGGCCCAGACACTTCTCATTAAGATTGTAAAAGATTGACTAATGAACCCAAGGATAATTGCTCTTTCACTTCCTTAATAAATGGATCTGGTCTTGCCTCACTCTTTTGAGTTCTTCTCAAACAATTCAAGGATCGAGTGACACCCAGGGCTTAAAAAAGAATGAGCTAGATCGCAGGTATTTGGATACGAGGTAGTAGCAGGGTCTAGTCGAAACAGTGTGCAAAGTGTACAAAGGTGAGTCTCACGGGTAGCGGCACGTGAGGGGTCTCCCAAACTTCATGGAAGACGCAGTTAGGAGTTGCGAATACTTGCATTCTTAGCATCTCATCTTCTCTAGAGAAGCTCAAATCGAACAGATAGAGCAGATGGTCCAACTATAGAACTTCTTATTTTTAAATACTTCCATGGTCATGCCCTATGGCACGGTAGCACCCGTACTATTGAAATGGTTCGTCAGTAGAGATGTTTCCACTAGTGCCTCTTCTTCCAATGGTACTATAATTCCTATTCCTATTCCACTTTGGTTTTCGAGTAATAATTACCATTCTTCTTTTCTCTTACTGCTTGGTTCCACATTGGATTTCGCTAATGAAATTATCTCTTACACAACTGTCCCCAAGGATGTCCATTCCATTCGGTAGGGACTCCATCTCACATTCGATCTCCCTCCTTTCCCTGAAAGAGTCGAGGTCTCTCTGGACTTATCTCACCTCACTAAACTTAGGAAGAACTAATTCAAGTAGAATTACAAATAGCCGTTGTTCTATGTATAGATTTGACACATCAGCTACTCAAAAGTTGATTGTCAACATAAACCTTGCCACTCTAAGATTGAGATTGGGTATGTAACATCATCTTTTGCCCTCACGAGACGAGTAGAGCTTTGCAGAACCAGGGGATCTTTCTATGGAAACCTTCACGAGCAATCGTTGTTTTTTGATGGTTTTTCCGCTTGTCACAGCTACTCTTTCCACACCCCTGAATAGCTGCTCTCGCTTGACTCTTCTAGTGAACAAGCAAACTAGTCGGGGAACAAGGTCAGATCAAAGTAAGGAATGGGAATAACAATCACTCATTGAAGGTAAGCTAGAAACATGGGTTACCCTCTCCCTTACTTAAGTCCTAGTCCATCTTTTCGTGCCCCAAAGGGGAAGTCAAGCAATAATGAGGGAACTTGACCCACAGATGGCGAAAGAGTTTGGTAGCTCGAAGGAAGCAGAAGCAAAACCTACTTTATTTCCGTGCCAACCTCCAAGGGCAAAAAGTATGCTTTTGTCGGAGGGAGATTGACGCCTTTTGGTTCGCACAACCAAAAAATTATTCTGAAGGTTACAGGAAGATAAAAAAATAAGGAATTGTATCAAGAACCCTTAGGCTATAGAGCATGGAGTAGACGGATAGATGAAAGGACCATCTTCTTCTGCTTGCTTGATCGGAATCTATTCAGCTGAAGTGCTACTTAACTTCACTTAGTAGTTCAAACTCGGAGAGACCCTTATCTGAACATCGGCAGGCATTCCGGAATTCTCCTTTTTGGGCCCCGGGTGAACACAGGCTCAAACATGATAGGAGGGGAAAGCCACCAAGGAAACGAAGTTCATTCCCTTTCATCAAGTGGGTAAGGTAGGAAAACCACTCACGCTTTGCCTTAGACTAATGGAACAAAGCTAAGAAGTACGCTAAATGGAAAAAGGAAAGCGACAAGGGCGGTCGCCGCTTGGCGGGAAGGCTGCTAGTTCGGTACGAAACTAAAGGTCCTCGAACTTCCAAGTGGTTTTTCTTTTGGGCAGTTGTGGTGAACTTGGGGTGTCTACAGATGCAAAGTGTTGACTCGTGTATTAACGAGCTCGTTGGGGAACCCCAAGAGGAAGGTATGATGAGCACATCAGTAAGTTTTCCCTCAGTTATGAAACCAAGGTTATCAATCCAGTAGGAGCAAGGAAACACCCCAAAGGTGTAGCTAGCTGAACTTTTGTAGGGCGCACTACTGGTACCAGCAGCAACGTGGAGACCTGCACAACACAACCACAGAACTCTGTCCCCAAGTTGCGATGAGGTTATCAATCTCACTGGTTTTGCTGAAAACAAAGGATTAAACGTATCGAGTGGAAGAAAGTAATAGTTTGTAGAAAGTAAACACAAAACAGTAAACAGTTGATTTTAGGCTTATAGTAAAAGAAAGGACCGGGGTCCATAGTTCACTAGAGGTGGCTCTCCTTAAGATAGATGACATGTTGGGTGAACAAATTACAGCGGGGCAATTGACAAACATCGAGAAAGCATACAAGCATATACTACTCATCTTGACTCCTTTGAGATTCGATTGGGCATTACAACATTATACATAGACCGCCATCCAACTACATCTATGACTAATAATCCACCTTCAGGTTATCATCCGAACCCCCCTCCAGTAATAAGTTGCAAGCAACGGATAATTGCATTACGAATCGCGTGTAAAGTAAACAATACGATTGTTCTATGAACAAAGGATAGTTGTTTTCTCCCTAGTAGCAATAGCACATCTAGTTTCTTAGAGATTTCTGTCACTTCTCCAAATTACCAGAGGCAAGAACCCACTATCGAGCATAAATACTAACTCTTGGAGTTGCTAGCATCTATTTGGCCAAGATAGATACTAACAACGGAAAGCATGCAAGATCACAAATAACAAAGACATGATAGAATCAATAATAAATCTGAAATAGCATCTCAATATCCATCGGATCCCCGCAAACACAACATGCAGAATTACAAATAGATGATCTTGATCATGAACGGAGCTCACAAGATCTAAACATGATAGCACAAAGGAGGAGAACCGGCCATATAGCTACTACATGGACCCGTAGTCCAGAGATGAACTACTCACGCATCACACCGGAGGCTTGCATGATGATGAAGAAGGCCTCTAGGGTGAATTCCACTCTCCGGCAGGGTGCCGGGAAGAGCTTAAGATCCCTCCCGATCTAGGGATGGAGATGACGGCGGCTACAGACTCTTTCGTGGAATTTTGATCGGGTACTTAGGGTTTCTGTAACGGAGGCAACTTATAGGCGGAAGGAGAGGCCGAGGGGGTGCCTGGGGCAGCCAGACCACCCCCTGGCACGGGCCAGGCCTGGCCGCGCGGCCAGGTGGTGTGGTCGGGCCCCAGCCCCTCTCCATCTCGTATTCTGGCTCCAGGTGTCCCTCGGTGAAAAACATAAGAAAGTATATAAAACCAAGCTTGAAACATCAAAAATTATGGATACGTTTGCAATGTATCACAAGGAAGCTGGCTCCTATCCTGAAATGGCATACTCCTTCCTACTAGGGACTACTTAAGATGAATTGGTTCGTGTCACCGGATCGACCGACCCATTTGCGATCGTCGGGTTGATTGGGGGATGCTCTGGTCGTTGTTGCACGCAGTATTTCCGTGTAGCCATCGACCTACAGTTCTCCTTAAAATTCTATGCTTGGTGGAAATATGTTTTTTTTGGTTGGATTGATACACAAATTTGGCTAGGATGTTCTGCTGATTCTTCCTCTTCTTTCACTCATAAAACTGGAGATACTAGCTTCTAATCTATAGACATCTCGACTCTTCTTTTACAATTTTAGTGGCGGGATCTTTCCGAAAGTTTCTAGCATAGAAATCCATGTATTCACCATGAGCGACCTTGACATCTTCAGGGTGGCTCATAGAGAGTGCATCATCACTTCCTTATTTTTCTTCATACTCCACAACCTTGGCCTTCAAGGCAAGATTGACATCACTACCGATTCCAATGGCACGAGCTCGGGCATCTTTGGCATTCTTGGCAGCAACCTTGAAGGCGGCCATCTCTTGCGTAACTTCATTGGGGGTCATGAGATGGTAGTTGTGTCTTCCCTGGAGACTCTTCAAGTAAGTTGGATTGAAGGGCATGAGTGCACTCACATACTTTCTCTTGATCCAAGCATCATTAATATGAGAGGCACCAACATTTCTGAAGGCGGTGGTAGTGGATTTTGAGTCTTCGGTACATGTCTTAATGATCCTCACCATCCTTCATATAGAAGCCTTCGGCTTTATTACTCAATGCATCATATATATTTCTTCTCATGCTCTCGTTCCCAACAAATAAATCAGTGAGAGCATCCCAAGCTTCCTTGGCGGTATTAAAGTGCTCAATTGGGGAAGTCATTTGGCCCCAACCCAAGTTGAATCATGTGCAAGGTGGTGGCATTGAGTTGACTATTGACCACTTCCCTTCTTGTTAAGTTGGTTGGATCCTCAATTTTGAGTCCTTCAATAATGTTCCACAAGTCAATGTAAGAGTTGTGTACATGAGATTTCATCAAAACATGCCATTGAGCAAAAGAATGTGCGGCTAACTTGGGTGGGTCACCTCTATTATTTATATGGGGATGAGGGATCGGGGGATCGGGAGAGTACCATCCGGGAACCGCATGGTGCTCTTCCTTCCCATCACCCTTTTTGGTGGTGGAGTTAGTGGAATTATGTTCATCCCCCACTTCTTCACTCGTTGGCTTAGCCGGAGCATTTACCTTAGGGTTGGGAGGTGTTTTCTCAGGAGAGGCAGGTGGTGAGGCTGACTTTTCTTTAACAAGTTTTTCAACTAGTTGACGCAACTATTGGATTTCGTTGCCCAAGGTAGAGATCAAGCTTGTTTCCAACTTCTTGAGATCTACCATGGTCACCGACGTGCTAGCCTCACCCTCTCCACCTTCCTCTGGGTTGACCATATTCTCTTACACAGTTAAGCCCGAAAAAAGAGTCGAGGCTCTGATACCAATTAAAAGGATTGTATGGTCACCTAGAGGAGGGTGAATAGGTGCTACTTTAAATTTTACTCTTTTTCAAGTTAGGGTTTGACAAAAAAGTTAAATTCTCTAGATGTGCAACTAAGGTGAATTTACCTATGCCAACCTAGCACAACTGACTAAGCAAGAACAATATAAAGTAAGGTGCGACAAGGATAGAAGTAATCGAAATGAAGCACGCAGAGACACAAGGTTTATTTCTCGCAATTCCTTCCTTTTGAGGGGAAGTACGTCTGCGTCTGGAGAGGGGGTGGTATCAAACCACCAACGCCATGAGAGGCCTCCCTTGTTCTCCGGTGAACCTCACCCCAAAGGGATCGATTCACACTTCCACTATATCGGCAACCTTCAAGGTGGTAGCCAGCACCCTTAAAACAAGTTCGAGGCACACATCCACAACTTAATTGGAGGCTCCCAAATCCAAGCAAGTTGTCACAACAATCAAAGACAAGCTTGTAAGAACCAAAACAAGGCTTAGGGTTTCCAATGAAATCCTAGAGCAAGGGGCCCTCGAGTGAATGAGGGGGAAATGAAGATCTCTCTTGGTGAAGCTGTAGATCAAGGTCTCCTCCTTCGATTCCCCAAAGATCAGCGACTTTGGGTGGTTGGACGAAGAGATCTTGGAGTTTTGGTGGCTCTAATGGTGATGCTTTTATTTTCTAGAACAAGCAGCTGGAGCTAAAATATGAGTTCCTCTATTTATAGCCTCCACAACTGCTGACCGTTTTCTTCCTGTTGGAGACCTTCCACACCAGAGGCTCCGATCTAGCAGACCGGAGACTCCGGTCTACACCGGAAACTCCGGTCCATCTCCATACCACCATACTGAGTGACCTGGGCTTTGTCTTGTCACTCACTCTAGGGACTTTGATAGGAACTCTGGACTAGGGACACCAGAGACTCTAGTGTTTCCACACAACATACTCCGGTCTGAGAGACCACACCGGAGATTCTAGACAATATCCGGTCTGCCTCTAGACCCCCTCACAGAATGACCCTGGGCAGCATCTTGAGTCCAGTCCAGGGACTTTTGGGGAAACTCTGGACCACACCGGAGACTCTGGTCAGGATTGTTCAGGAAACCTCAGTTTTCTCTAGGGAATTTCTCACTATGTTATGGCCTTTTCTCTTTTCATTAGATTGACATGTAGACATTAACACATAGTAAAAAGATCCTTATGTTGTTAACGAACACCAAAATAGATTAGGACAGTAAATGTCCTTTCACCATGATCTCACATATGTCACCCGCTATATGTCTTTTAGCTATGTCTTCTATTACTACATAACGTCATCTATTATTTGTACCTATTGACTAGCTATGTCATTTTGAGATATCCATTGATAAGGAAACTTACCAAGTCATCGCAACTCACCTTAACTTGGATTGGTATTTGCTTCAGCTTGCCAGGTTACCTTTAACTCGGATTGGTATTTGCTTCAGCTTGCCTAGTTATCTTATAACTCGGATTACTATTTAACTCAGCTTGCCTAGTTATCTTATAACCCAGATTAATGTCTAACTCAGCTTGCCTGGTTATCTTATAACTCGGATTGGTATTTGCTTCAGCTTGCCAGGGTATCTTGAATTCAGATTGGTACTTGCTTCAGCTTGCTAGTGTATCTTTAACTCATATTGGTATTTGCTTCAGCTTGCCAGGTTATCTTATAACTCAGATTGGTATTTGCTTTAGCTTGCCAGGTTATCTTTAACTCGAATTACTCTTTAGTTCAGCTTGCGAGGTTATCTTATACCTCGGATTACTCTTTACTTCAGCTTGCCAGGTTATATTATACCTCGGGTTACTCTTTACTTCAGCTTGCCAGGTTATATTATACCCCGGATTACTATCTAACTCAGCTTGCCAGGTTATCTCATACCTCGGATTACTATTTAACTCATGTTGTCAGGTTATCTTATACCTCAGATTACTATTTAACTCAGATGAGAGTATATACTATATGTCAAATAAGCCAATTCAGGCAGATGGATAATACTAGGGCGATTCATGCCAATGATATATAAAAATAGAGAAAAAGGACTATATGTCGGTGAACAACTCTCGAGATATTTTTATATGAAGCCTATGCGCGACTCTATGAGTCCCACATAGCCTCGGTGACTAATGTCAAGGTGTAACCTCGGGTACCCCAGAGTTGGTGTATCAAGTGATTCAATAGAGTGTTGAACAATTCAATAGAAAGAGTGAAAGATAAAAATAATAAGGCGAAAGAGAGGGAAAAACGCAGCTGGGACGAGTTGTGCTAAACTCGGCCTGGCTAAGTCGGTTTCCAGGCCGAAATGGCCTCTCCTGGCCGGATTCAGCTGTAACTCGGCTGGGCCGAGGTATCTTCACTCGGGTGGGCTGAGCTGAGGATGATCTGGCCCACCTCGGGACTTCACCACATGCTCAACTTCACCCAGCAACCGCTACCAGTGCCCGACACTCCCGCTTCGTCCCGCGTCTCCACAGGCTCACCCTGGTGCCAGCGCCACATCTCCATTGCCAGCTTCCCCCGGGTGGGCTAGGAATGGCTTACTCATCCCACCACGGGGGTGCCCACCGTCGAGTCAGATCACCACCAACAGCTTCCCCCGGGTGGGCCGGGAGTAAGCAAGGGGGGCCTGATTGCACTGTGTGGCCCGGGCACTATGGCACTGCGTGGCCTGGACACTTCTCATTAAGATTGTAAAAGATTGACTAATGAACCCAAGGATAATTTCTCTTTCACTTCCTTAATAAATGGATCTGGTCTTGCCTCACTCTTTCGAGTTCGTCTCAGACAATTCAAGGATCGAGTGACACCCAGGGCTTAAAAAGAATGAGCTAGATCGCAGGTATTTGGATACGAGGTAGTAGCAGGGTCTAGTCGAAGCGGTGTGCAAAGTGTACAAAGGCGAGTCTCACGGGTAGCGGCACGTGAGGGGTCTCCCAAACTTCATGGAAGACGCAGTTAGGCGTTGCGAATACTTGCATTTTTAGCATCTCATCTTCTCTAGAGAAGCTCAAATCGAACGGATAGAGCAGATGGTCCAACTACAGAACTTCTTCTTTTTCATTACTTCCATGGTCATGCCCTGTGGCACGGCAACACCCGTACTATTGAAATGGTTCGTCAGTAGAGATGTTTCCACTAGTGCATCTTCTTCCAATGGTACTATAATTCCTATTCCTATTCCACTTTGGTTTTCGAGTAATAATTACCATGGTTCTTTTCTCTTACTGCTTGGTCCCACATTGGATTTCGCCAATGAAATTCTCTCTTACATAACTGTCCCCAAGGATGTCCATTCCATTCGGTAGGGACTCCATCTCGCATTCGATCTCCCTCCTTTCCTTCAAAGAGTCGAGGCCTCTCTGGACTTATCTCACCTCACTAAACTTAGGAAAAACTAATTCAAGTAGAATTACAAATAGCTGTTGTTCTATGTATAGATTTGACACATCAACTACTCGAAAGCTGATTGTCAACATAAACCTTGCCACTCTAAGATTGAGATTGGATATGTAACATCATCTTCTGACTCCTCACGAGATGAGTAGAGCTTTGCAGAACTAGGGGATCTTTCTATGGAAACCTTCACGAGTAATCGTCGTTTTTTGATGGTTTTTCCGCTTGTCACAGCTGCTCTTTCCACACCCCCGAATAGCTACTCTCGCTTGACTCTTCTAGTGAACAAGCAAACTAGTTGAGGAACAGGGTCAGATCAAAGTAAGGAATGGGAATAACACTCACTCGTTGAAGGTAAGCTAGAAACATGGGTTACCCTCTCCCTTACTTAAGTCCTAGTCCATCTTTTCATGCCCCAAAGGGGAAGTCAAGCAACAATGAGGGAACTTGACCCACACATGATGAAAGAGTTTGGTAGCTCGAAGGAAGCAGAAGCAAAACCTGCTTTATTTCCGTCCCAACCTCCAAGGGCAAAAAGTATGCTTTTGTCGGAGGGAGATTGATGCCTTTTGGTTCACACAACCAAAAAATTATTTTGAAGGTTACAGGAAGATTAAAAAATAAGGAATTGTATCAAGAACCCTTAGGCTATAAAGCATGGAGTAGACGGATAGATGAAAGGACCACCTTCTTCTTCTTGCTTGATCGGAATCTATTCCGCTGAAGTGCTACTTAACTTCACTTAGTAGTTGAAACTCGGAGAGACCCTTATCTAAACGTCGGCAGCCATTCCGAAATTCTCCTTTTTGGGCCCCGGGTGAACATAGGCTCAAACATCATAGGAGGGGAAAGCCGCCAAGGAAACAAAGTTCATTCCCTTTCATCAAGTGGATAAGGTAGGCAAACCACTTAAGCTTTGCCTTAGACTGATGGAACAAACCTAAGAAGTACGCTGAATGGAAAAAAGGAAAGGCACAAGGGCGATCGTCGCTTGGCGCGAAGGCTGCTGGTTCGGTATGGTACTAAAGGTCCTCGGACTTCCAGGCGGTTTTTCTTTTGGGATGCTGTGGTGAACTTGGGGTGTCTACATATGCAAAGAAGCTGGCTCCTATCTTGAAATGGCCTACTCCTTCCTACTAGGGACTACTTAAGATGAATTGGTTCGTGCCACCGGATCGACCGACCCATTTGCGATCATCGGGTTGATTGTGGGCTGCTCTGGTCGTCGTTGTACGCAGTATTTCCGTGTAGCCATCGACCTACAGTTCTCCTTAAAATTCTATGCTTGGTGGAAATATGTTTTGTTTTTGATCGGATTGATACACAAATTTGGCTAGGATGTTCCGCTGATTCTTCCTCTTCTTTCTCTCATAAAACTGGAGATACTAGCTTCTAATCTATAGAGACATCTCGACTCTTCTTTTACCATTTTAGTAAGGCATTAAGTGAAGCTGGTTAACCTGGAATTTGTTTACCAAGTTAGGACTACACAAGTAGTTTAACAGGTGGATTCGGGTAGATCGGAACTTCGGAGTTGACCTACTGGTGCCTCATAGTTAGGTTGTACCTTCCTTAGGTGTCAAATGTGATGCTGTTGTGAAATAAGAAAATGCGTGGATCGCTTCTTCTCTAAAATATCCACCTGTCCTTCACAGGTGAAATCCCTTCAGAAGTTTGAAGATGGAAGCATGGTTAAGTTTATGAATAAGCAATTCTTTTTAATAGCCTGCGGGAGAACTGTTACCGCTCATACAGCTCCCAGCCAACAAGCAGTTAGCTTTCCTCTAGAAGTCATGGAAGTGTGGATAAATCGCCGGAAGGTTTTTATTCCTTAGAAACCCGCCCTAACCGTTCTAAATATGGACGGAGAGTGGTCTTCATTTTTTCAGGGTGCTCCCATCCTAAAATTATGAGAACTGCATTCTAGCCGCAGCCGGAGCCTACGAATGCGAGCACTTCAAAAGACTCCTTAGGGTTGCTATTATCTTTATGTCAACCAAACCTTGGCCCCACGGGAGATTTAGCGGGATAGCTTTTTTCACTGAATAGAGGAGAGAGAAATATCCTTTCTTTCCTCCCGTCCCTTTATGCATGAAGATCGTCGTATGTATGTTCGACTTCGGTTGCCGGTGCAATAGAATTGGCGGGAGTATATTATGGCAGGATCAGTCACCTGGGCAAACCAAAACCCTCCTCCAAGAAGAATTGACAGAGACAGACAAAGACAAAGTATTGATTTGACTACCAATAGAGAGCAGAGCTAGAGACAAGATGCGTCTTTCATCATGACTAGGGTTTTGTTTCCTCGCGTAGCACGACTCCTGATCAACTCAAACACTAGAAAACAATAGTATCACCAAACACAAGGATACCTTAATATCAGTTAGTCAATGGCCTTGCCCAATAGAGATTGTCTATTCAATGTTGTCTCTGATCAAGATTTAGTTATTTGTTCTGTTAAGTCAGATCTAGATATGAAACAGCAGCAAGATATCATAAGAGTTGTTCACTTATCTATAAGTCGCGTCGGTCTACCGTCTCAATCATTCCGATCATTTCTCTCATTCCCTTTTGTTTGTTTTGGGCCCCGGGTTGGTTTGTTTAGGTGAATCAAAAGAACGAAATAGACAAAAATCTTAAGGTAGCCATTAGTTGTTACAAGCAATATGTTGATTCAATCATAAGTTATCAAGGTTCAAAAAATTGGTATGAATATTGAAATGGACTATACCTAACTCGAGCGGAGCAAACACGTTCTAGAATTAACACAGGCTATAGGTCAAGTCGTCGTAAACCTAGTTGCTGAGAGTCTTCCCTAGCCAAATGAGGGAGCTACTCCAGTAGTTCAGGATACCCCCAGTATAACGTGTACTATAAAAGCAAGCAAATAAAACTTCAGTACTGGTACTCATGAGAAAGATCAGCTTACCCACGCCCGTCGATAGAAGAACTAGAGATGGCCTTAATGAGATGGACAAAGCTTCATTTACCACCTATCTCTACGAGACAAACCTACTATCTAGGTTAGGCTGGCACATTATTCGCCTTCAGCGAGCATCTTTATTCAGAAGGACAAGTGTTTCCTTCAATTGGTGTGTGACACTGGACTAGGCTCCTTAAATTCAGACACTATTATAACCTATTGCTGGAATAGGTGTTTTGGCCGAGTCACCAATGCAAGGAAGGAGGCAAAGAAGGTTGTGGTTACCCGTCGACTTTATAAGTCGTGAGGGTTCAAGTCCCTCTATCCCCAAACCCTCTTTTATTCGCTAACTATAGTATTTATCCTCTTTTTTCCTTTTTATCAATTTAAGATTCATTAGCTTTCTCATTCTACTCTTTCCCAAAGGAGTGCGAAGAGAACTCAACGGATCTTATCCTAGAATAGATTTCTTTTTATTCGAGTGTCCAAGGTTATACATAGATCCTTTGATCTCCATGGCAATCTCAGACTATACCACCAGCAGTAGCTCTAGAGGCACAAGGAAAAGAGTAAGCATCTAGCTGAAGTTTTACAACTTGGAAAGATGCCCCAGCCAATGTTAATGATTCTTTTATCTGGGATAACTTGCTTTCTAGTGTATTTATTATATTATGGCATGGCTTACTCAGCCCACCACAGGAATATGCCTGGTATATCCAGAGATTCTAGGGCATATGTTGTGCATCTCATGAAGATGGTAGGGAATATGCTATGGAGATACCGATGGCAAGAACTATAAGACAAAAGACTGGTATGACTAGGACTAGGCGTAAGGAGCAAGCCTTGTCCCCTGGGCTCCCCTTTATAAGGAGCACCAGGGGGATTGTTCCCAGAGAGGCCCCCGAAGGGCTCCTCTCCCCTCTGCTTGATAGGAGCATGGATTCTTCCTCCTCTGCTCTCTCCATTAGAGGCATAGGAATACAGCTCAAGGAGAACCATTGTAGCCACATGCATGGAAAGTTATATGAGATTAGATGCATGAGTAGAGGTGTTATCTCACTAGGAGAGCCTTGAACCTGGGCACATTGTGTCTCTCTGAGTTCTTTCGTATGAGGTCTTCACTTCATCATCCCTCCCCGAATTCCTCCAGTGTCCATCGGCCCCAACTTTAGCCTACACATGGTGACGAGGGGTAACCTTGGCAATGTCCATGGTGAAGGACTTAGGGTTTCGCGGAAAAGAGAACACTGGGGATTTCGTCGGATGCCAAAAAAAACAATGAAGTCCAAGTCGCCTGAATATTGGGAAATCGCACTATTACAAGTTCTCTAGGAGATTTCGGTACCCTCGCTTGGGCTTCTCCCGTCCTATATATAATAGGTAGGGTCTCAAAGCTGTATACGGATAGGTTCTAGATACGTGTGATTACAATACCAACACATTTTTGGTTTAGAGACTCTTTCCTAATACAATCAAAGTATTTGTCGGTTACTTCCTTGGGCCATCATCTAAAATCTTCATGGGCCAGAAGCCTTTTACCTAGTATAGGGTAGCGAAGCATAAGCATCCGAGTAATCATACCTATGTCAGTAGCAGTTTCAGGTTGAGTCTCAAAGTTTCTTTTCCCTTTATGTTTATTTCTCTATTTTTATTTTTCATAGGGATTTGGTACAACGAGTCTGATGCTTCCGATGGATCGGGAATCAGTTAATTGATCCTAGGCAAAAACAAGGTTGTCCTACATCAAAATCAAGTCCCCAGGCTTGAATTCAGAATTTACTACTGGCGTAATTCAGTTCGAGCTGCTTATGTCTTAACGAATACTGAATTGCAGTTTCTATTTTATTGGGTACCCAACGCGTTTGTCGGGATTTTTCATCGTATCGTTGATATGGATATTAACTGAATAAGCGCATTCTTGTGCAATTACCAGGCCACACAGCACGAATCCTGGGGTCTTACGTTCATGTTTTGAACATGACATTCGGATTTTTGTCACGTCGAGTGCGATCCGAGATTTATTATTCTTTTTGATGGCTGAAGAACTTTTTATTTAATTGCTCCCGATAGGAGTATCTGTTGAAGATTTTTTCACTTGTCTTTCTTTATCAGGTGTGTGCCAGCTCTCCTGATAGGAGTATCCCCCGAGGCTATGTTCGGATGTATGTATCAGAACATAGGCTCGAAATCTTGGATTTATGGCGCCAGTGTTTCTATAGATTTTTTCGGGTGCACGACCAGTGCTCCTAATAGGAGTAGCCCCCAAGGCTACAATCGCAATATTGTATATTCGATTGTAGTCTCAAATCTTCTCCTAGAGGAATTTACTTTGAATCCAATTTTAACTTCTTCGGGTCATATCTCTTATAGTGAGCCGCGATTTCTGCAATGTCTCTGCTGTGACGTCAGTAATGACAGCATTTTATGCTGTTGGTTTTTAGAAGACACGTCATGATGGGATGTTTCGAACGTGGGGCCATGCAGCAGTAATGATGATGCGTGATAGTGTATTCAGCGGAGTTTTTTGACTGCACGTCCCCTCTCCGCGTGAAGATCGAGGTGTCACACGTTGTCCTCCCATTTTTACCATGGCAATAACTTCTTTAGATTTTTTCCTTTACGGAATCCCTTTAACACGTGTCACCATCGTGTTATCTTCTGTCGGTTCGATTTTGCATCGAACGATCCGGACTTCATACCTTTGCTCCTTATAAGGGGAAGGAGATTTGTTTTACTGTTTTACCTTGCCTTCCTTTGCTCTATATTCTTCCTTGCACTCTTGCCCCCTTGCAAACTCCTGCTTTGTGCTCGTGTTCCTCTTTCGCCACCATGGGAAAAGGTAAGGTTGGGACTTCGACTGCAGCCGCGAAGGCCACCAGGAGGAGGGTCATCGGATGGGCTCCTTCCAAGTGCACAGTGCGGGATCTCCGTGAGGCGCGGAACTTCGGCCATCTGGCGGAGGGTACCTTCAAGCTCCCTAGAGACGAAGCTGCTCCCATCCCCGAGCCTAGATGGAGAGTAATGTTTCTCTCCTTTCTTTTCCGCGGTCTTTCACTTCCTGTCCACGAATTTCTTCTTGGTCTTCTTTTTGTTTATGGCGTGCAGCTGTATCAGCTCACACCTAACTCTATCCTCCATGTTGCTTGTTTCGTCACTCTCTGTGAGTGCTTTCTCAGGATTCATCCCCATTGGGGCATGTGGAAGCACTTCTTTTACGTTCTCCGTAACAACACTGATACCATTGTCCATGACGTTGGTGGCGCCATTTTCTCTGTTCGCTCTGACATAGATTATTTTGATTTTAAGATCACTGATTTTGTCCGAGGCTGGAAGTCCAAGTGGTTTTACATCAAGGATCAACCACTTGAAGTCTAGTCTTTTGGTTTAGCCCCCTTTGATCCTAAGAAAACTTGTCGCAAACTTGACTCTTGGGATCAAAATCCTTCTGTCGAAGAAATGGAGAAAATCCAGCCCAATATTGATCGCATTTCAAAACTGCGGCATGAAGTTGACAAGGAATTGTCGGGTCTCCAAATCCTAGCATATTTTTTGCGGATCTATGTCCAACCACTTCATGCCCGGCTATTAGGCATGTGGGCGTATACCGGGAAGAAGGACCCGATGAGGATTTCATCGGAAGACCTTACCCTCAAGGTGTATGAGAAGATGGTTGAAACTTCACCACCCTTACCAAGAAAAGCCCGGTTCCTTCCAACTGCCTTGTGGAGCCCTATGGCAAGAAGAACCGTCTTGCCAAGGTAAATTCCCTTTATATCCATCTTTCCTTCCTTTTTGCGGATGAATTTTACTCTATCAATAACTGGTGCTTTTTCCATGTCTTCTTTTTGTGTAGGACTTTGATCACTTGAGCTCACTTCCTCCTCTCCCTGGAAGCTGTGAGCCCCTGTCCATCCTTTCGTATCCGACGATCTCCCTATGACTAGGACTGCCGCGGATGAGGAGATGGATTTTTCTGCTTCTGATTCTTCATCGAAAACACAATCCCTTTTGTCGGCTCGCTCTAGAGATTTTTGCATGGAGCGTGCTGGTGACAAGAGGAAGCGCTCTTACGCTGCAGAAAAGGGGGAAGACTCGGATGCCTCAACTTCTTCCAAGCCCTTCGATGTTGCTCCAGTTTCGGTTGCTCCTGCTCAGATAAATTTGTTCCACTTTGCGCAGGATGTATCTTCGTAAGTGTTTTACTGCTTCTTTACTGCTTTATCGGGTAGTTCTGTTGCTGATGCTTTTCCCAATTTGTGATTTTTTCTTTTGCAGTGATGATGATGAAGACCCTCCCGTGCCTCCTCTTCGTACGTCTATTGCCTATTCCGTGAATAAATCTCCTCCGCCATCGACGGAGCCGAAGGAAAAGCTCACGTCTTTTGTGGAGAATATTATCCAGAAAGATGTTGCCACTTCGTCAAGGCCGCCGCCGCAAAAAAGGAAGAAAATGGCTGGTAAAGGTGTGGCGATATCCCAAAAACCTGTTGATGTGGATATGAAAAATGTAGGTCACTCTATACTTCAGAAGTTTTCTGCCCGTAGCTTCTTTTTATTTTTCCTGATATCCCTTGTTGTGATGTTCTTCTTCAGCCTTTGATGCGCGAGATGGTCAGCATGGCCTCTTGCTTTATAAAAATCTGTGATGAAGCCGAATGAAGGGTATGTCATGTTCATCTTCGGGATTGCTTTGTGAATTTTCCTTCTCTACTTTTCATGATTTATTCGTGCAGTTGCTGCCAAGGAATCTGGAGTTATTCGGGACGAGGCGATGAAGCGTGCCGATGATCTGGAGGTCAAAACTTTAGGCTGCTGAGGAGGCTTTGGAGGAAGCCAAGCATAAGGCAAAAGTTGATGCTGAAGAAATGGACAAGCAAGCCGCTGTTCGAGATGAAAATCTTCGGGAGCGCCTGGAGGCCCTTAATGCTTCTATGACCCGTAAGTTTTTCATCTTGTGTGGTTGTATCTCATCTCTTTCCTTTGGTCATTAATCCTTTCCCTCTTCTTTTATTTTCAGAATTGACTGGCCAGAACCTGACACTCGCGAAGGCAAAAAGGTTGATCCTTTTTGGATGATGTTAGCATTTTGGAGGCCAACAACGTTTGTGGGCGCAACCTTCTTGTCTGCTCCCGCCGTGCCTTCAAAAGCCTTCACGCTGAAAATTTTCCAACCAAGGAGGTGCCGAATAACTCGAATGATCTTGTCACTGTCTTCGGTGCTGAACCTAGCCCCCTTGTTGGTTATAGTCGAATGCAGTCGAAGAGTGGTGCCGAAACTTCAATGGCACTGGCGATGGCGTACGGAGAGAAGGTCGACTGGGAGAAGGTTAGATCCTCTGTCCCAGTGATACATTGCAAATGTATCTATAATTTTTGATGTTCCATGCTTGGTTTTATCCACTTTCTTGTGTTTTGTCCACACTTTAGAGTACTTTTCATATGATTTCTTGGACTAACCTATTAACAAGATCCACAGTGCCAGCTGCCTATTTTCTGCTGTTTTTGGTTCCAGGAAAGTCAAAAAATGAATATTCTCGGAATTGGATGGGACAAAAGCCAAAGTGCTTATTTTACCAGAAGTCATATGGAGCCAGAATACGAGACGGAGAGGAGCCAGGGGGCCACCACACCACCTGGCCGCGCCAGGGGGTGGTGTGGCCAACCCAGACACCCCTCGATCTCCCTCTTCGCCTATAAGTTGCCTTCTGACCTAAAAACTCAGGGGGGGTTCGACGTTTTTCCAGAAGGAGTTCCGCCCCGCCGCCACCACCAGATTCCACGAAACAGCACCAGGAACTCCGTTCTGGCACCCTGCCGGGATGGGGAATTGGAGGAGATCATCGCCATCATCATCACCATCGCTTCTCCATCGACCATCCATGTTTCCCCCATCTATGAGTGAGTAATCCCCCGTTGTAGGCTATGGGGATGGTAGGGATTGGATGAGATCGTTCATGTAATGGCATCGAATTGTTAGGGCATGGTGCCTAGTATCTTTTATTAGTGCTTTATGACTTTGTTGCGACTTGTTATGCTTAATGCTTGTCACTAGGGCCCGAGTGCCATGATTTCAGATCTGAACATGTTATTGATTCATTATGATAGTATTGTTTTTGGTCTTACCCGCAAGTTGTTTACACACGTTGTTGTCCGGAACCAATGGCCCCGAAGTGACAGAAATCGGGATAACCGGAGGGAATGGCTTTGATGTGAGGATCACATGTGTTCACGGAGTGTTAATGCTTTGCTCCGCTGCTCAATTAAAAGGGGCACCTTAATTGCCATTAGTTCCCTTGAGGCCCCGCTGCAAACGGGCTGGCAGGACAAAAGCTGTTGTGCAAGTTCTCATTGCGAGCACGTATGACTATATATGGAACACATGCCTAGGATTATCTAGTAATTGGATGCTTTATCTTATTTATCTACAATTGGCCTATAATCTGATTGCTATGTGAATTGTTTTGTCCATGCAACGCCCGTCCATCCATCCCTATGCCTACCGCACTCGAATCCTACTGTTTATTGCTATTGTTACTGATGTCTTTACTTTACTGCTGCTGCTACTTTACTATTTCTACTACAAAATTGTTGCTACTGATAAACTTCTGTGAGCAAGATTGTTTCCAGGTGCAGCTGAATTAACAACTCAGTTGTTAAGGCTTACAAATATTCTTTGGCTCCCCTTGTGTCGAATCAATAAATTGGGTTTCACTTCCCTCGAAAATACTGCGATACACCCATTATACTTGTGGGTCATTAAGACTATTTTGTGGCGCCGTTGCCAGGAACATAGCTTTATTTATCAAGTCCACTTGGAATCACTATTGTTCAAGCTTAGTTTATTTCTGCCTTGTTTGCCTATTTCTTTATCAAAAATACAAAAAATTAGTTCCTACTCTAGTTGTTATTTTCGTTGGTCTGTTATTGTCTTGCTTTATCATGCTTGCTGTCAATGGTTGGTTTCTTTGAAACTAAGTATTATTGGCAAGGTGGGTTCACGGAAGATCAAAAATATTATTATAAGGAACACCGCTTGTCACAAAAAGGGAAACACTTATGGGAACAAATTGATAAATTATATATCATTGCTAGAAACGTGTGCTCTACTTATAATGTTACTTATTGCTTTGATAAATCATGTTGCTGTAAGAGGTATAAACACCTCCCTTTTCAATGTGAGTGTAATGATAATGTTACCATATCTTCTTATGTTAAGGGAAATTATGACTTTTATGATGTGGAACAAATTGAGGAATTTATTGCTTGGAAGGGTGCATTTGAACTTGCTAGTTTGCTTGAAAATATTGATGATTCAGCTTATAAATATGAGGTTTATGGTATACTTAAATTTTTCTTTGATAATTACAAGGAAGAAAATGGCTATATTCTTGAATATATTAATAGATGCTTTCCACAAATGGAAAAGATTAATGCTTTGTAGGATCCTATGGAAGAAGAAATTGATGAACCTGAAATCTCATTAGATGAAAAAGCGGAGGAGAGTGATGAACAAAAGGAGGAAGAATGGATTATCTACCCATGCCTACCTTCTAATGAAAGTAACTATTTATACCTTACAATATTTGATTGTCCCCCATGCTTACTAAAGGAGGATGAATGTTATGTTCCTAAGGATTCTTTTGAAAATGTTTATAATAAAGCTCTAGTGCTTGTAGATCATGAAAAGCATGATTTATGTGATAGTTATATTGTTGAGTTTATTCATAAGGCTACTGAAAATTATTATGAGAGAGGAAAATATGGTTGTAGAAGTTTTCATGGTATTGAAACACCTCTCTATGTGCTGAAAGTTTTGATGTTACTCTTGTTGTATCTTTCTATGCCTGTCACTTTGTTCCTTGCGAATTTATTTGCATACACGATTCCTATGCATAGGAAGTGGGTTAGACTTAAATGTGTTTTGAATTTGCTTCTTGATGCTCTCTTTTACTTCAACTCATATTTCTTATGTGAGCATCCTCTCAAACTATCATGCCTGAAGATGATAATATGTCTATTATTCTTGGGAGACCTTTTCTTAAATACTGTAGGAGCTGTTATTAATTGTAATCAAGGGAAGGTAACCTTCAATGTTAATGACAAGGAACATACTATCTATTTCTCCAAGAAGATTGATAGGACTTATGGTTTTGAATTCAATTGAACATGTTGAGGGCATTCAAGTTGGAGAAATATATTGTCCCATACCAAGAGAAAAATTTGAAACTATTATGATTGGGACCATTGCTATCAAGGTTGAGGTAACATAATCATTAGTGGAATACAAAGTTTTGTCTCATATGAAATTGTTTTGGTAACAAGACCTGATCAACCTTGTTAACAAAAGGATTTCATTGAACAAAACAATGTTTTCACCATGATTATCTCCGCTTACTTCTATTCTATCCATTTTAGATTTTGCTTATGCCTAACTTAAAGGCGTTAAAGAAAAGTACTTATTGGGAGATAATCCAAAAGTTTTAGATGAGTCTTGGAAGTTATTACCTCAGTAATAACTGATCCTTATCCTTTTTATTTGCTTTTTGTGCCAAGAGTAACCTCTAATGAGAGAGAAGTAATGGTTGGGAAAGTTGCTGTCCCGAAACAGACTTCTATGCTTCACCGTAAAAAATCGTGTAAAATCTCTGTACGTCCTTTTGAGGCGTGAATTTTTTTGCTTCTGACCCAGGTTGTTATCTAACTTTCGTTAGTTCAACACTTTTTATTTGAGCAACAGAAGGTCTTCGAAAAAATTCGTCTTTACCCGTTGGTCTGTTTTGACAGATTTCTACCATTTTCTGCATTTGCTTCTTGTCGGTTCCTTTTTGAGTTCTTTTGGGGATTGAGATTTTTAAGGGAAGTGCTAAATTAGCTAGTGTTTTAATAGAAGTTTATTGGTGTTAGAACTTAACCTAAAGACTTATTATCTTAGGTGCACTAATGTTGCTAATAAAAATTGTGTGAAGTTTTGTATGAAGGAAAAATTTCAGATGTATGGAAGGAATGAGATATGAGATGAAAGATGGACTAAAGCTCAAGATTAGGGATGCAATGCGTGTCACCCCAAGAAATATCCAAGAAGTACAAGTTTCAAAGCTTGGGGATGCCCAAGGCATCCCCTTCTTCATCCATAAAAATCCCAGGTTTCTTCCAAACACTTCATTTTATTGTTTCATGCACGGTTGTGTTGTTCTTGGAGCGTATTCTTTTTCGTTTTCATTTTGGTTTTTCATTTGCTTTGTTTTCTTAGTTTGCTGAATAAATTGGTTGGACCTCCTTTTTCATGCATTGGCAAATAGTTTGGTTTGGATTGGAAAAGAGTAGGAAAAGTCCATGCTTAAGTGGTAAAGAGAGCTTGTTTTTGATTGTAGCCTATGCTTTGTCATGCCATGCTTGATATTATTTTGGCTTTATGCTTAGTATTCTTTGTTGTAGCATGACTTGTTATAAACAATTGAGATTGCTTAATGTGCCTTGGAAGGATCATGCGTTATTTTAGCATATTAAAGCATAGTATTGTGGTATTCTCCTTTGATGCTTTATTTGGGTTGACTTGGCACACATGCTCACACCATGTTATGACTATCCCAAGTCACCATAGCCTTTATGATCCTTTAGTTTTAACCTTGTAGTATCACTTTATGCTTTGATCAATGATGTTTTGTTGCTCTGCATGATTATGGCAATTATTGCTCTCTTAGTTTGTCGCTCCCAGTCTTTTGCTAGCCTCCACAACCAAGTATGAGTTCCACTCATGCATCCAACTCCTTAAACCAAGTTATTCCAAAGAGTCCACCATACCTACCTATTAGCTTATGCTATTCCAAGTATATTCATGCTTCTGTCTACCTTCCAAATTAAACTTGTTATGAGAAAACTAGTGATTAAAGCTCTCACGAACTTGATGGCACACTTTACTTTTTTGCATTTAATAAACTTGAACCATTGGGTCCTTCTTTGTTGCGTATATGCTTGCGCTTTATAAGTTGAAATTAGCAGAACCATGTATCATGGGGAACACTTTCAACATTGCACTTGTACTTTGTACCCCATTGATATCATGTTCTTTTGCTTATGGATCCCGGCGGTGTCAAATAAAAGTGGAACTTGTAAGATCATGGAGTTTGTATGTGTGTTAGAGAAACGCATGGGCCGCTAGCCTAAGCCATTCCTAATCATGGTGGAAACTTGCAGCATCACCATAATGAGCACTCTATGAAGCATCCTCAATAAAAACCTATGCAAATAGCAAATAATAAGATCGCTGAGATGCTCGTTGTCTGCTTGCCTTGTCATTTTGATTATGGGATAGCTCATATATCATGTGCAAGTGGTACCCCATTGGCGGTTCTTTATGATACACATGTACTTACAATGACAAGATCTTACTCGTGACTAAAGTTGAGTAGCATGAGGTTCGGTCTTCGTATGTAAGGGGCATGAGATTTCGGTTTATAACTTGTCAAGCATATCCTCTTAGTTGTGTCACTTTAACCTTAATCACCTTTAAGATGCTTATGATAGGGGCAATGAGAGCTGAAAGCTATAAGTACCATAATTTTTGGAAGCTCTTTATGAGACTTGAATCCCAACTTCCTTCTGTGAAGGCCTTTCTTCCACTATATATATTGAGTCTCCACCTTCTACCTTTATGCACTTACTTTGAGAGCATAGTGGACATTCTTAGTTCTATGTGAATTGTCCCAAGACTTGTTGATTGATGTATACCTTGATATTGCTTGTTTTAAACTATTTGTATCTAGTCACTCTTATGAACTTTGAAGGTGTCCTATGCATTTATATTTGCTACTCTATGAGGGACAAGCTGAATACTACTATGCTATGTTTTCTTTATGTGAAACAAACAAACGTCTTGCAAAGCATTGTTATTCATGAATCTTTTGTTTGTGCCTTTTCATGTTGCATCATAGTTTCTTTGTCTTATTGCTAGAACTTTGTATTTCATGTTATAATTTTGAAGTACTATGATCCCAGCTTTGAATGTTTTATAAATACTTTGACCAAGTTTATGATGGTGCATGTCACCTCAAAAATTATTCTTTCTTTTTATCACTTACCTACTCAAGGACGAGCAAGGAGTTAAGCTTGGGGATGTTGATACATTGCAAATGTATCTATAATTTTCGACGTTCCTTGCTTAGTTTTATCCACTTCCTTGTGTTTTGTCCACACTTTGGAGTACTTTTCATATGATTTCTTGGACTAACCTATTAACAAGAGCCACAGTGCCAGCTGCCAGTTTTCTACTGTTTTGGTTCTAGGAAAGTCAGAAAATGAATATTCTCGGAATTGGACGGGACAAAAGCCAAAGTGCTTATTTTACCGGAAGTCATCTAGAGCCAAAATACGAGACGGAGAGGAGCTAGGGGGCCACCACACCACCTGGCCGTGCGAGCCAGGCCTGTCCGCGCCAGGGGGTGGTGTGGCCAGCCCAGGCACCCCCTCGGTGTCCCTCTTTGCCTATAAGTTTCCTTCTGACCTAAAAATGTCGTCGGATTGAGGACAAGTACGCCATGAGGGGGTCCTCGAGGTGTGCGGAAGAGAGGGGTGTGAGACGCACGGTATTCCGGGATGGTGAGCACATAAGTTTACCCAGGTTCGAATCCGCCAGGTTTGGACGAATCCTACTCCTGCTAGCAATCCAGTAATACGGCAGAGCCGGAATATGGGTTACAAGGGTATCGCCCTGTGCGAGTTGAGATTGTAGACTATTGTGTTATGCCCTAAAGGCTCTCCCTAGGAAGGCCTATATAGATATCCAGCCTAGGGTTTACAGGAGAGATCAATCCGGCTATGACTAAGAGTTGGTTATAGACTACATCTTGAACTACAAGTAACATTATGGGCCTAAGTCGGTAAGTCTTCTGGGCCTTCCCATAGCCGAACTGGACTCTGTCTTCTCTCCCTGACTGGGTCGCCCGTGAAGCAAAGCTCTAACCCGAAGTGGGCCACCCTCGTCAGTGAGGAACTGTGAGGATACCCGGAAAGTATATCCCCAACAGCAGCCCCCGGAGGCCTCCAAGATCCAAAGTCGGATTTATCATCGTCTAGCTTGATCTTCGGCTTGCAGAATCTTGAAGGGTTCCTGAAACTTCACAACAAAAAATATGATCCGGGTCTTTAAAAGTAAGTCGGACCTATTAGGAGGTTACTCGGATTTTCCAGCTTGATTTCAAACATAAGCCGGAATTGGGTCTCTAACGTCACCTGACACAAGCATGGTCAAGTCACGTCATCTGACAGGCGTGCCGTCATCACGACCGTTGGTAGGCCCGTGGAACCGAGGCACCGTTTCAATGCGTGCGTGGAGATCGAGGAGACGCAATCATCGCGTGGGTCCTTCCCAGTTCTTTCCACGACACGTGGCGGTTACACTGTAGCATTTGCACGAATCTTGGCGCAGTTAGGTGGATATAAGGGGTTTGGATTTCTCCTTCTCCTTTCCACCAGTCCTTTGCCGTTTCTTTTTCTCCCAATCCTCCTGCGCGCACAGAGCTCCCTCGTCCCTTCCCCACAGAACTCCCAGCGCCGCCACTTTCAGGTCATCTTCTCACCGAAGAAATGGCTTCATCATCTTCTTCCTCCGGTTTGGCGGCAGCAGTGGCGGCAGCGTCGGAAGAAGTTACAGCAGAGAAGGAGAGCTTCCGGGGAATCTGGATCCCCTGCGCCCTCGACGAGGACGGCCTCAAGAACATGGATAAGGAGGGGCTTCTCGCCGCCGGCGACTGGCGGACCGGCTCCGGTGAAACCGTCCCCAACCCGCGCGACGGCGAGCAGGTCCACTTCGGCACCCATATCGACCGAGGTCTGCCTTTTCCTCCCTCGGAGTTCTTCTACGAGGTGATAGATCATTACGAAGTTCAACTCCACAATCTTCCTCCCAACTCTCTCTTAGAGATGAGTGCGTATGCATCGCTTTGCGAGGGCTTTCTCGGCATTAGGCCGAGTTTGCTTCTCTTCCGGTACTACTTTCATGTCCGGAGAAATTCCATCACTGCCGGTGTTCCTTACATCACCGGCACTATTAGTTTTTCACTTAGATGTGACCGGGCATATCCCAAGATTGCTGCCAGTGACTCGGTCAAACAATGGCCAGCCACATTTTTCTACCATAGGGATATTCTGGCTCCCGGCAAAGCTACTGCTTTGCCGGCTTTTGTCGACGGAGCCGCCATGGCCCAGCCTTCCTGGGACGAGGCTGCTCGGCTCTCACCAACGATCTGATCCTCGCGAAGAGGCAGATCGAATATTTGATCAAGCACAAGGGTCTGAAGGGATCCGACTTGGTCCAGTGTTGGGTCTCACGTCGGATCCAGCCACTTCAGTACCACGGGGATAGACTGATGCACTCCATCACGTCATCCAAAAAAGACTCCCTCCGGGAATTTTGTAGTAGACTAAGCCATGTATCAGAGCCGGTTATTTGAGTATCGATGCTGTTGGAGTCTAGCTTCCGACCAATCCACTTTTCTTACCGCATCAGCCCCAAATCCTACACCACTCAAGGCTACATCAGCCAAATCAAGTGGCTGATCAAGGAGCAGATCGAGAGGAGAATTCCAGAGGTTTCTCTGGATATGCACACGGCGGACAACCTCGTGGTGCTGGTAAGCTTCCATCAGTACTTGCTCCGCTGACCTCCCCGAGTCGGAACTTGCTCCGCTCGAAGGATATCCTCCTGAGTTTCCTCAGGAGATAGAAGTTGTCCCATTGCCGGACCTTGCGCTCAAGAAGCGCAAAGCTCCGACAGTGGCTGTTGGCACAAAGGAGGTGCCTGTTGTGAAGAGGTAATCTTTCAGTCACAATTTCCGCCTTTGTACCTTTCTCGAATTTCTTTCCGAGATGTAATGTTTCCGACTTTACCCCATTTATCAGAGCAAAGCCGATCGTCAAGGGCAAGGGGAAAGGGATTCCTTCAAAGCCCCTTCGACAGACGAAGCTTACCATAGCTTCTCCTGCCGCGGCTCCTCTGACTCCTGCCCCTCAACCTTCTGCAATGCCGGCGATCACTCCTTCTCCGGTTGTTGCAGAAGATCCGGCTCCTCCAACGGCGCATGTGATCCTTGTGTCACAAACTAACATCACCGTGGGTGCGTCAGGTCAAGATAAGGGTGAACCCTCTTCGGGTAATGATCCCTCGGCTGAAGTCTTCGCCGACAACCTCATCAGCAATCCGGGACTTGCCAATTTTGGCTTGTCCCGGAAATCTGCAGAGGAAATCTAGCGGCTGGCCAGGCAAGTCCTGCACAAAAGCCATTTATCCCCCGAAGAGGAAGCGCAAGAAGCAGAGGACGTCAAGTTCTCCGACCTTCTCGCTCAAGTCCGCCTTCACGACGAGAGGATTAGGACTGGCGAGCTTCCAACAGCCCCAGTAATCCCTCTTACTCTCGCCGAGAAAGTGGCAGCTAAAGTGAACGCGGGTTTAGATAAACTCACCCGCGAGCAATATGTAAGTCGGAATTCCAACTCTTGTTTTTACATGTTATATCATATCCTCTAGCCCCCAAGCATGAAGTAGGATATAGAATCCGGGTTTATGCTTTCATTAGGATGCCAAAGAACGAACTAGTGTAGCCCCCAAGGCTCATGCTAATATTTAGCAAAAAATATTAGCCCGAGTCTTAAGTAGCTTTCTGACTTTGGGTATTCTGACTTACAGAAAGTATGTTCCTATAACCAGGAATTATTGACCAATGTCTGTGATAAGCGGAGAGAGATCAAAGCTCTCCGGCTTAAAAATGCTGAGCTCAAAGTAGCCAAGGATGAAGCCGAAGGTAAACATTCAGAGATTCAAACCTTGTCTTTTGCTTTTTGAGTGTCGAATTTTTCCTGAACTGTTGTTCTTTTTTGACTTACAGCGCTGGTGAAACAATCCATCGCTATGATTGAAGAGGCCGAGAACCTCAAAACCCTGGTGGTGGAGAACAAGGGACTTCGCCAAGAGCTGGATAAGCTCAAGGCGGATCATGAAACGAGCATAGCTCAAGTCCTGGAATCCTCCTCCATGGCCACTGAAGAGCGCGATCGCAAGATTGCTGCTCAAGATAAAGTTATCTCGGACCTCAAGAATGAGCTTGGCAGAGAGAAGGACATCTCCCAGGCGCTCCGGGCTGAACTCCAGAGTCTCCGGGAGGAGAAGACCAAGATTGACGACGTCATTCTCGGTATGTTTCCCCTCTCTGACTTATCTTTTTCTTCGACTTCTATCAATGTCGGTTTTTTCCTAACTTTATTTTATGTATAGGTCCTCTGAACTTGACAGACTCTTCCTCCTCCGAGCCCTTCACCCACCAGCTTACCCAAGTCGGTGATCTTCTTCATGACTTCCGCCAGTCCCTTGAGGACATTGGCGAGTCTCTCAGGATTCCGGACATGCCAAGCATGTCGGATTTTCAGGTGCGGGACAAGGCCAAGGAGATGTCGCAGCTTGTTCGGGACTGGAACATGTCCTACGCGCGGACTGCTGCGCAGAACGCTCTCACCATGGTCATGAGCCACCATGGAAACATGGAGATATGGCAAGTGACCAGAGGGTACTGCAAGGTAGACGAAGACGGCTAGGAGCAGGACCTTCAAGCTATCATGCACCCCTGCGCCGGATATGGGTGCCACGTAGCTGATCTGACCAGCTACGAGATCCCCTTCTTCACCCACGTAGCTACTCCACCACCTCCTCCAGAAGAAGCCGAAGAAGTTTCCGACGATGAACGGACCACCTCAGATCCGGACATCTTGGAACGATATCAAAGCGGAGTAACCAGCGATCCGGCAGCTCCTTCATCTCCTCCTGCATCGTAGACCAGAAAATTATGTATTATTCTGGAAAGAACATGATGTGTTTGTAAATATTAAGTACTATTGATTTTGCTAGTGCTAAGCTTTTTATCTATTCGGCACTTTTGGCTTTGATTTTTTTTGTGTGCCTGAAATGTTTACATAAGCACTTGAATTTTTCCGTCTCTACTTATCGTTTATCTGGCTTTCCGCCTCGTCCCTTTTGTGAGCCGGCTAAACCTTCAGCCGGAAACTTTGCCGAGCAACGGAGCTCAATTGCTAAACTAGTTTAAACTCAGAAACAAAGCCGGCTTCCAGTACCAACAATTCACTACTCGGAAAATACCCGCATCCAGCAATCAGACAAATAACCCAAGTAAAGACTAGAAATTTTAAAGTTATACCCGAAGGTAGCAGTTTTAGAATCGGAAATCTAAACCAGAACGAATATGAGCATAAAGTACTTTCAAGCATTCTGGGATTTTCGACTATGACATGATCATTAGGAAATAAGATGGTAAAAACTTCTCAGAAAAACTTGAGGCAACCAAAAATTGTATTTCTCACAGAACATGTACATATGTATGATTACAACGAAGGATAAACTAAGAATAAAAGGGACGTAGCTGAGCAATATTCCACGGTCTGTCTAACTCATCCGGATTTGTACTGCCTCCAGCTCTCTTTCTCTTCTTAGTAGTAGGTCTTTCTTTGACTGGCCTCATGTCAGTTAAGTAGTACGATCCACTGTGCAATACTCGACTAACTAAAAAGAGCCCTTCCCATACTGGGCAAAGTTTGTGCTTTCTTTATTGCACAAGCCGGAGAACCAAATCACCTTTATTGAAAGATCTAGTTCGGACTCTCTGGCTATGATACTTGCGTAACTTCTGCTGATAGGCTGTAGATCTCATTTCAGCAACGACGCGAACTTCTTCGACTAAGTCAAGATCATTTTGTCGAGAAATCTCGGCATCCTCTTCGATATACGCGGCCACTCTAGGAGAAGTATGAATTAAATCGCTAGGAAGAACTGCTTCTGCGCCATAGACCAAGAAGAAAGGTGTCTATCCTGTTGACATGTTCGGAGTTGTTCGTAAACTCCAAATTACAGAGGATAATTCCTTTGCCCAAGCCCCCGCAGCACGTCGTAGTGGTGCTTCGAGTCTTGGTTTCAGGCCTTGTAGAATTAAGCCATTTGCTCTTTCGACTTGTCTGTTAGCCTGTGGATGCGCGACTGACGCAATGTCAAGCCGGATATTTTGCTCGTCACAGAATTCAGCCAATTCTCCCATGGAAAAGTTACTCCCATTGTCCGTGATAATGCTATGTGGATAACCATACTGGATTATAACATCCTCGACAAATCTTTTGGTTGTTGCTCCATCACAACTAGTGACAGGTTTAGCCTCGATCCACTTTGTGAATTTATCCACCATCACTAAGAGGTGAGTAAATCCACTTGGAGCTCGTTTAAAAGGTCCTACCATATCAAGCCCCCAGACCGCAAAAGGCCATGTTATAGGTATTGTTCGCAGCTGATCAGCCAGAACATGAGCTTGCTTGGTGTACTTTTGGCAGCCTTTGCATGTCTTGACTAATCGTTCGGCGTCTTCCTGAGCTGTAAGCTAGAAAAATCCATGTCGAAAAGCTTTTGCCACTAAAGATTTGGCTGCAGCATGGTGACCACACTCGCTCGTGGCTTTCCCTTAAGATTTCCACTCCTTCTTTCGGAGATACACAGCGCTGAAAAACCCTAGAAACACTCCGTTTATGGAGCTCACCTTTAACAATAGTATAGGCTTTTGCTCATCGGATAATCTGCCGGCTTAGCACCTCGTCTTCGGATAATTTACCATCTACCAAGTAATCGAGGTAGGGTTGAGTCCAGCTGGGAATTACAGCCAGAACTGCTATCAAAGGTGGGTCGGATTTGGTCGGATATTCCTCATCTACTCCCTTTGTCGAGGGAACTTTGAGGTGCTCTAAAAAAGCGCCCTCCGGGACCTCTTTCCGCGCAGAGCCTATACGAGATAGTGCATCTGCTTCCTCATTTTCTGCTCGAGGGATGTGTTGAACTTCAAACCATTCGAACGATTTAGATAGATCATCCACGACAGCTTTATATGCTGCCATGTGTTTATTTGCATTACAAATATCCGAGACTTGCTGAGTAACAAGATCTGAATCTCCGTAACACATCAAACATCGGATGCCAATATCCTTAGCAATCCGGATTCCATGCAGCAGTGCTTCATACTCGGCAGTGTTGTTTGTCGCTGTGAAGTGGATCTGCAACACGTATAAAAGTTTATCTCATTGGGGTGACTTGAGCACCACGCCAGCCCCCGAGCCCCCTCGAGCCTTAGACCCATCAAAAAAGAGGGTCCAATATTCCGACTCAGGGAGGACCATATTCTCCTTGGTCTCTGTCCAATCAGCAACAAAGTCAGCAAGGATCTGGGATTTAATTGTTGTCCGAGGTTTATACTCAATATCGAAAGCTAAAAGCTCTATTCCCCATTTGGCGACGCGTCCTGTGGCGTCGCTATTGTTGATTATGTCTCTCATGGGAGCTTTACTCACCATGGTAATTGGATGCTCCTGAAAATAGTGTCGTAGCTTACAAGATGCTAGAAAAACACCGTAAGCTAACTTTTGATAATGCGGATACCGCTGTTTGGACTCTGTCAGGACTTCGCTGACAAAGTACGTCGGACGCTGCACCAGGTGTTCCTGATTTTCCTCTTGTCTGTCCACCACCATGACGATACTGACAACCTTATTTGTCGCAGCAATATAAAGCAACATCGGTTCCTGAGGTTCCGGCGATGCAAGGATATGAGCAGATGAGAGTACTTTCTTCAGGTCTTGTAGTGCAGCTTTAGCTTCGTCAGTCCAGACAAAATCCTTGGTCTTCTTCAGGAGTTTGTATAATGGTGCGGCTCTTTCACCAAGTCGGCTTACAAATCGACTGACCGCAGCAATGCAACCAGTTAATCTTTGTACGTCCTTCAGGCGAGTTGGCCTGGAAATATTGAAAATAGCCTTGATTTTGTCTCGGTTCACCTCTATGCCTCTTTGAGACACGATGAAACCTAACAATTTTCCAGCTGATATTCCAAAGAAGCATTTCTTCGGGTTAGGCATGATGTTGTATTTTCGTAAATTGGCGAACGTTTCCTCCAAGTCGGAAATTAGCGTTTCCTTCTTTTTGGACATCACCGCAATATCATCCACGTATGCATGTACATTGCGTCCGAGTTGGTCGTGGAGGCAACACTGCATCGTGCGCTGGTATGTAGCTCCTGCGTTCTTCAGCCCAAAGGGCATCGTAACAAAACAGAAGGTTCCGAAGGGGGTTATGAATGAAGTTTTGACTTTGTCAGATTCCTTCATCCGGATTTGGTGATAACCAGAATATGCGTCAAGAAAACAGAGGAGTTCCGAGCCTGTCGTAGAATCAATAACTTGATCAATTCTAGGCAAAGCGAACGGATCTTTTGGACAAGCCTTGTTCAAGGCAGTATAATCAACACACATCCTTAAATCAGTGGTGTCCTTTTTAGGGACCATTACAGGGTTGGCCGACCAATCAGTATGGATGACCTCTTCTATGAATCCGGCTAACTCGAGCCGCACTAGTTCCTTCACTATTGCCTTACGCTTTTCATCACCAAACCGTCGTAAGGACTGTTTGACGGGTTTAGTGTTCGGGTTTACATTTAGAGAGTGCTCGGCAAGTTCCCTAGGTACTCCGGTCATGTCAGATGGCTGCCATGTGAAGATATCTTGATTTGCTTGGAGGAACTTGACGAGCGCGCTTTCCTATGCGCTACTTAGGCCTACGCCTATCTGGGTCACCTTGGAGGGGTCATCATCCTTCAATGGCGTCGTCTTCGTCTCTTCTGATGCCTTGAACTCCGGATTTGGCTTTGTCACCTCCTTCATCGTTGCGGGCATCTCGGACGGATCTATGCTCTTCTTGATCTCCTGGTACTCCTGGGCGTGTAGCACGGCTTCGGCAAAGGCGGCATTTCCATCTTCGCACTCTCGCGCCTTCTTCGGGTCTCCCCTGATGGTGATCACGCCGTTGGGACCTGGAATTTTCATCATATTGTAAATGTAACACGGACGAGCCATAAAATCCTAGTAAACCGGATGTCCGAATATAGCGTGGTATGCGCTCTTGAACAGGACCACTTCGAAGGAAAGTGCCTCCGTCCGATAATTCTTTGGTGTTCCAAAAGTAACATCCAAAGTGATTTCTCCCAGGGAATTAGCTTGTCTTCCTGGGACAACTCCGTGAAAGATCACAGAGCTATGGTTCAGCTGTGTTTCCGAGATCTTCATCCAGCGTAGCGTTTCGACGTAGAGAATATTGATGCTGCTACCACCGTCCATGAGGGTCTTGGAGAAACCATAACCGTCAATAAGTGATTGACGATTAAGGCGTATTTTCCTCGCCTATGTAGCTTAGGCGGATGATCAGCGCGGTCAAATGTGATTGCCACTTCCGACCAGTCCAGATACTGAGGGACAGTCGGAACTGTTGCATTCAGCTCGTGGAGAACTGCTTTCTTGACCTTTGCTGGTTGAGATCCGAGGAAGGTGACGTAAGTGTCCTTCTTGGTGGGAAAAGTCTTCTTCCCTTCCGACTTGGGATTTGAAGCATCAGCTTCCTCCATGTTGGAATCTTCCTTGGTCTCCTTGTCTTTGTCGGGATTTTTCTTTCCCTTCTTCCGCTTAGCTTTGTAGACCGCGGTATCATCTCTCTTGATGTCGTCGTTAAAACGACACTCAGCGTTGGTGTGGGACGAGACCCCATTGGCGTCCAAGTGATGCACACATGGGTTATTGGCAATGTCGGCCCAAGTGTAGGTTTTGCCTGGTTGTTTCTCTCCTCTACCTTGGACCCTTGATGTCCCACGGCCACGCCCGCTGCCTCCGCCACGTCCTCCTCGTCCCCCCAGACCTGGAAACAGTAGTGACCACTGCTGTCTCCGCGTTGGGTTTTTCTTCCAAGGCATTTTTGCGCTTCTGAGCTTGTTGCTTTGGTTGTTATGCCGACTGAGGCACAGCCAGGACATTGAGTAATCCGTCTGCATCGTCGTCAGCATCTGCATACTTGCTCGCTGTTTCTATCATCTCTCCCAGATCAGTAACCTTGTCACACTTCAAGCGATGGCGCAGTAAACCAATTGGGAGACTTGTGATGAAAGCTTCAATCGCAGTTTGATCATTTACTCCTTCACAGGAGTTCTTTGTGTCGATCCATCGTCCGAGGTAATCCCGGCAAGTTTCTCCGGCTTTCTGGGTGCAACGCTGTAGGTCTCCAACCGTACAGGGCCTCCGATATGTGCCTTCGAAATTCCGAAAGAACGCACTTTGCAAGTCATACCAGTTATGGATGGTGTTCGCCGGAAGTTCATTGAGCCATGATCGTGCCGTCTTCCGCAACATAAGTGGGAGATATCGGGTTGCGACCAGGTTATTTCCGCCTTTGGCAATGCAGCAAGCTTGGAAGAAATCCTGTAACCAGGTGTCTGGCCGAGCAATGCCGTCGTAGGATTGGATATGTCTTGAGATAGCAAATCCTTCCGGGAATTTTGTAGCTCTGATGCGTGGTCCGAAGCACTTTGGGCCTACGTACACGTCATCGTTTTCATAGCGCCGAGCCTCTATGTTGGAGTTGATCCTGTGCCTTGCATCGTTCGGGGATAGAGATCGTCCGAATGTCGGCTGTGGCTGCGGTGCCTTGGAGCCGGACTTCGGCTTCTGCCACCACCTCCTCCGCCATGTCGTCCTCCTTGACCTCCTTGGGGGCCGTTGTGATAACTGTGTGGTGGAGGGGGTGGGGCAGCTGAATTGCTTCCGATTGATCGCCGGTCTCCGTCCGGAGCGTCATTATTCCAGTTCCGGGGAGGTTCTTGACTACGACGAGCCCCCTACCGGCTTGTTCTAGTATGGTTTCCGTCGTTCCTTCGTCCGTCGTTCCTACCATGGTGAGGCTCAGCCGGACGGCTCTCATGTCTAGGAGGTGGCATTCTCTGACGATCCTCCTCCCGACGTTTCTCCTTATCTTCTCCCTTTCGATCATTAAATTCTCGTCGGGGAGGATTCCCCGGATTCAGTGTAGCGATCGCGTCTTTTTCGGCCGCTGGGGCGACATTGCTACAGTTATGTGTAGCTCTGCGATGCTGTCCCGACGATCCGGTTCTTGAATAATTGTCTTCCCTGCGTTCGGGGTGATGGTACTGCGCCCAAACGTAATGGGATCTTACGTCAGCCCATCCCGGATCCGTGCAACATTGATCAGAATCCGAGACCAGTTTTTGACTTCCGGATAGGGCGACCTTTTGCTGCTCCAGTCCCTTGTTGTCGTGGTGGTGTCACGGCAGATGCTATGGATAGGCTAAAGGTGGGGACTAATACACGCTAGGGGAATCCAGGGAGGGATAGTGAAGTGATTCTCCACACAGTTGTTTGTATTGCTCAATTACCAAGATTACAAGTGCTCCTAGAGCTGTATTGGCGAGAGGAGGAAGAAGGAGCTCTCTTACTCTCACCCACACACCAAAAAATCCTAGCCAAACCAGAATAGTAGAAAGACCAACCCCCTCTACTGAAACCCTAGCCCCTCTTTTATAGAGGGAGCTCAGGCTCTGCTTAGGGCATACGTGGAAGCATATTCCTAAGAATATGCTTCCCCCCAAAGTAGTAAGCCGACCGGGGTGCTTTTCCCCCGTGTCACACTTGCTTTTGCTACGCGAGCCTCTGCGGCGCTAGCGTCAGCCGACATGGGCGTCGTCACCCCTGTCAGCCACGCCCCGGTGGTCCTGTCCTTGCTCGCTTCGCTCAGGTAGTGCGTACCGAGGCTTCTTTTGACCAGCGAGATTCCTTCCTTCTCCTAGAAGCCATACGTGACCCGGATCATAGTTGATCTGGCCACACCTGTTCCTACATATAAGTAAAACATGTACTTCCAACTTTCTGCTTAAGTCGGTTGAGACTTAGTTAGGCCAACGCCCCCTGGTCCGGGTTACTCCGTGATTCGGCCTGCCTTGAGGTGACCCGGCCATTATCTGCTTTGGCCTTGCCGAACCTCGGCTAACTCGGCCTTTATACCCCGGCATGACCCTACCCGGGGGTATCCCCCCAACATTAGTCCCCGAAGCTGGTGCGGTCTTAGCTGCCTTGGCCGCTAAGGCCACATCAGATTCAATTCCGTGCTCCGGTCGTTATTGCCGAGTTACCTCTTCACCTCGAATTCATATGGATTTACGTTCCCTTCGCACGTTCCAAGTTTTCACTTGCCGGCCGGGTTACCACTTTAACTCAGACCTCCTGGTTTTACTTTCCCTCCACACATTCCAAGTTTTCACTTGCTGGCCGGGTTACCACAGTTCCATCCGGGTCTTGTTTCCTTCTCTCGTACGCTAACCCATGTGAAGGGTAATCATTACGTTGTCTTATTTTAAGGGCATGCATAGTAACCGCCGCAGTAATTTTCAGTTATCACTGTGCACGGGTCACGTCATGCCTGCCTCCTCGTTTATCGCATCACAGTGTCACGTCATGGGATCATCTCCGCTCTATGGCCCTCTGTGTGGCTCCCCACTGATTGGTCCGGGCAGGTGATACACGGCCACTGCGTGTGGCCGATCCACAGGACACGATCCCACTCACCGCTTTAGGAAGTGGTTAAATAGCGGACGGGCGCATCCCTTAGGATTTTTCCCCTTCCGCCCTCTGCCCATTGCTCTTCTCCTTCCTCTTCCTTGCGACCGCGCTGCCGCCAGTGCTCCAAATAGTAGCGTCGCCGCCGCGCTTTTCCTTCACACTTTTGCGCCGCCGCCACCGCTACACAACTCTCTCGCCACGGGTCCTCGCCAATCCCGGCCTCTGCCCCCCGCCGCCGCTAGCGCCAGCGAGGGCAGCGAAGATCAGATGACAGAAGAAGAGCTCGTCGTTGCTGGGCAAGAGATGGAGGAGGACGCCGCCACGGTGGACCGCGGTGTGTGGGCCGGGTCCTGGGTCTGCGAAGACGACCTGGACTGGCTCTACCGCACCAGGCGCATCCCCGTCGGCGTTGCGGCTCGCCTGGCCTCCTCCGAACTGGCCCCCTCACCCAATCCGGGTGAATACGTCGTGTTCTTGTCCCACTTTCAACGGGGCTTCGGCTTGCCGGTGAGTGATTTTTTCTGGGACTGGCTCAGTACGTACCAGCTCCAGCCGCACCATTTTCCAGCCAACGCCATCACTTCTCTTTCTGCCTTTGCTTCTACGATCGAAGGCTACGCCGGACTGTGGCCCACGAAGGAGCTATGGATCCGGTTTTTCGGCCTTCGTCGCAACGTTATCCCAAACATCCACACCGATCCGGAGGACAAGCAGCTCACTCAATTCGGAGCGGCTTCCATCTCACCCCGGAGGTTTTCCGTTTTCCCCCGGGTCACCAGGTTAGAGTCCTGCAAAGGGAGGACCCGGACCTTCTTTTACGTCCAGAACATAGGCACCGAAGATATCCGGCTGCTCCCATATACCCCGGGTCCACCTAACCCGGATCTGTGGGACGCCGTCCCCAAGAAGCCCACGGCCTTGGCCAACCAGGTCAACAAAAGGTTCGCGGAGCTGAAGAAGCTCGGGCTACGCAACGAGGATGCCATGATCACCTTCGTGCGTAACCGAATCTCCCCCCTCCAGAAGCGCACCCACAAGGTGTGCCACATGAGCTTCGACCGCGACCCCAACCGGACCTCATCCTTTGAGCTGAGCAACACGGAGATTTATCGTCGGGTTAAGGCTCTCTTCACTACCCACAAGGACTTCTCCTCTGAGTGGACTTGGGGGATTGAGAATTATTGCCGCGATACGCTTCCACCCGTGGTAAGCTTCATGTTGCAAACTTACCCCGGATTAATTATATGTCATTTATTGTTGTATTTTTGACTCTCTTGTTCATTCCTTTTCCTCAGCAATTTCTTCAGCAGACCCTCGAGGACGGCACCGATCCGACCCTTAAGTGGGCGCCGGACCGGGAGACTCCGGATGAGGAGGAGCCGGACCAGGAGATGTTCCTCCCGATGACCGACGCCACGAAATGACCCACGGGTAAATCCTCTTCTATTAGAGATTGGCCCGATGATGAAGATGACTCGGATGTCAAGGTGATTGAACCTGTTGAGACTGTCCCCCTTTCTTTTGCTTTTCCGCCATCAGCTCACCCCGGTGGTCACATCCACGAGGATTCTCCCCTCGCTACGGGCGAACCTGTTCCGGTGGCATCGAAGAAGAAGCGTGGGGCTCCTTCAAGTTCTTCCTCCGGACCTTCTCAGCCCGCTAAAAGCCGAAAGAAGTCCGGGGACAAGACCGCCTCCAAGCCAGCAGGCAAGGCCCCGGCACGAAGGGCTCGGAAACCCAAGGAGGCCCAAACCTCGGATGCGTAAGTCATTCTTTCTTCTGTAACTTGCTCTTCCTTACCTCGTTGTAATTTTTCTTCTGACATTGTTTGATTTTGCAGGGCTCCGGTGGAGGTCCCTCAAACTAGATCTAGTATCTCTTCACCTCTCCGACCTAGCCCTTCTCCCCGTCGCGACAACGAGTCACCTCTGCTGAGCCCTATTCCAGAGGGTTCTGCGGCCGCCCCAGGTTCTGCTCCACCTCGGCAAGAGGAGGGTAACCTTGGAGTGGGGGAGACCGGCCCGGCCGAGGCGATGGCTTCCACCACCTCGGCATCGCCGCAACCAGCAGCCACTGAAGCTACCTCGGCTCCAGCACCAGTATCAACAACCAGACCAGCACCAACACCAATTCCGGCATCAGCACCAACTCCAGCTGCAAAAACATCAGCAGCGGCACCAAGCCCAGCAACAAGAGCACCAGCGCCTAGCTCCTCTGCCTCGTTCGAGTCTTCTCAACCTCGGCGAGGAACTACCTCGGCCGCTCCTAAAGGGAAATCCGCGGCGACGACTTCCTCTTCCCAGCAAGCCAAGGACAAGAAAGCTCCGGATGCTACCAAGCCGACATTCGTCGAGGCTGGGCAGCGTACCCTTGTATCAATGCTTCCCAAGAAAGCTCCAGCAGCGAAGGACGCTCCTGCCGAGCCAATTGATACACAGCAAATGGTTCTGCACACCAGCCCAGCCCTTGCCTTGATTGAAAGGAAAGAAGCGCACGTGAAGGGCTTGGTTGCGCCCCATATGCCCACCGGTGAACGGTATCCTCCGAGCCTGATAGAATTTGTCATGAATTGGAATAAGGCAGAGGTAGTTCAAGACACTGATCTCCCGGAGAAGTTCCGCCCCGCCGAATTTTCCGCTCAGATGAACACAGCCGCAAAGGCAATTAACCTCGATGGGCGAATGATGGAGGTACGTCGCTTCCCCTTTACATGTTGTAGGTAATAACCATTAGTCCCCGAGCCTCCGGGGGAGTAACTTGTTACTCGGTCGGATGCTCTTTTAGAAAACTGGCGTAGCTCCATGAGAACTTCGAATATGCACACACCTAGAGCCGGGTTAAGTTCCACTTGGCCCGGATTCTAGTACACTTCGAATATGCACACACCTAGAGCCGGGTTAAGTTCCACTTGGCCCGGATTTTAGTACACTTCGAATATGCACCGAGCTAACTTGTGTTTCTGTATCCCTTTCAGGTGACCACCAATCGCCGGAGTGCTGAGTTCCAACGCTTGTTGGATACCCACAAGATGCTACGTGCAAAGCAGGCTGCACTTATTGCGGAATACGAGAAAAGGGGTAAATTTCTTCCTTATCACTTCTTCATTTTGCTTCATCTTCCTTTGCCGAACTAATCTCACCCTTCGGTTTGCGCAGCTGGGGTGGAGGCTGAGAACATTATTATGCGGAAAAACTTGGAGCAGATCAAGGGTAAGTCATTTTTGTCCGACCTTGCCGTGCTTTCCACTTCCTTTTCTCCTTGGCTCGGCAAATATTCACACTTCGGCTCTGCCGGGCCAACACACTATTTCAGCATCGCTTGAAGATAGTGTGCCCGTGCCTGATATGATGCTGCATTTTCTCGAACAAGCAGGGCAGCACCAAGCTGAGCTTAAGAAGAAAGATGACGAGCTCGCCCTCCTCCAGGCCAAGGATGATGAGATTGCCAGGCTCAAGGCAGAGATGGAGAAGATGAAGGCCCAGCATCAATCCGAACTTCAAAAGGCTGGACAGAATTACATAGAAGAGCGCGAGCGCCTCAACCTCTAGATCGCCAAGGACCAGGATCTTCTCAAGGAGTCCGGCATCCAGCTTGGGTGGGCGAACGCTAAGCTTGAGCAGCTTCGGAAGAGACGTGATGACTGCACCAAGGAGTTGACCCGGATCCTCAGTCATATATCACGTAAGTTCCTTTCCCTTTTCCGCCCTACTTTTCCGGGTTACTTCATATGTCTTTTCTTGACCCCCCCTCCTTTGCCTCGCTTCCAGGAAAATTTCCAGAGGGCACTCCTATTGCGAGCGCAACAGTTGCCAACTTCCACCGACAAAGGGGTACTCCGGCCACTTCTGATGGTGAAGGGATTCCTTATGACCTAGAGGACCTATTGGTCAGCTTGTCGTCTCGCGTGGAGCTCATCAAAAATTACGGCAATGACATCCTCGGCGCTGCAGCTCGCATCTTCAACACTTTCTGGCCCGGCGAAGAAGCCCCGGAGACCACCGCACTTCTCATTGAGAAGTTAATGGAAACCGAGACTCAGCTTAACCTCTGGAGAGAGTCCGCTGGACGTGCCGCAGCTGATACCATCCTTCACCACATACTTACGTGGTATGAGAAGATTGATCTCAACCTCCTCACACGTCTGCGCACAGGATCCAGATGGACCAATGACCCGGAGTGGGTAGCTCGGCGCCAGGCTTGCGCCCATAGCCTCATCGAATATGCTCCCATTCATGAATGGGTTGAGGGGCCGAGCTTCCTGGAAGCCGCTGCGGATGAAGAGGTTGAAAATGATGAGGATAGCTCGGACGGTGAAGGTGAAGATGACGCCTCGGATATTGAAGGCGGAGAAGATGATGCCGAACTTCCTCCTACTGCCCCTTGAGTGAAAAAACTCGAAAATTTATTAGATCCCCGGTATGCCGGTGGAGTTGTATTCCAAACAGATGTGATATTTTGCTACTAAGTTCTTATGCCGGATTAACTTGGGCGTAGTCCCCGAGTTTCTTTTCTTGTTCGTCCAATCTCTTGGCTCGGTTCATGTCTACCTTGATCCGGTTTTATGACTTACGAATCCGAGCTTCAAAAATTGTCTTAACAATATTGGGAAACTTTTAGACTTAACTCAAAAATAAAACTGCATAATAACTTGAAAATTAATACGGGGTTAGTTCGAAAAACAAACGTCGGCTCGAATAAATTCTTCTCCTTAGTCATTTTTCATGTGCTACTCAATTCCAAACTTGTTCTCTTGCTTGCCATGAAGCCAATTCTTGTTGTACAGCAACAAGTCGAAGAGTTGGGTTCTTGGTGCTCACACATTACTAATCTGAGTTAAGTAGACTAATTTATTCCAGCTAACGCACAAATAACGGAAGACAACAAACATTATTAAGGCAGTCCCCGAGTTACTGCTCGAGGTGCAACCATTTCATTGATAAGCTCATTGCCGACATACATACCGACATATGAGAAGGCTCGGATACATACACTTCTTAGCTAAGTGTAGAAAGGACGAAGTAGAGCTATATTCCACGGATGCTTGGATTCCTCTCCGGACCTGTCCGCCATGTTCTTTTCCTATGGCTTTGCATCTATAAGATAATAAGAATCATTATGCAATGCCTTGCTCACGATGAACGACCCTTCCCATGGGGGTGATAATTTATGCATGCCAGTAGTACGTTGTACCAACCGGAGCACCAGATCGCCTTCCCGAAAGACTCGGGGGCACACTTTCAGGCTATGATAGCGTCGGAGATTTTGCTGATATATGGCGGATCTGGACAGTGCCAGTTCTCTCGCTTCTTCTAGCACATCACATCATTTTGCCGGGCTTCTTGCACTTCGGCTTCTGTGTATCGGGTGACCCTAGGCGAATCATGCTCTATGTCGGCTGGTAATACAGCTTCTACCCTATATACCAGAAAAAACGGCGTATAGCCTGTTGATCGATTCGGAGTTGTTCTTAAACTCCACAGTACCGCTGGTAGTTCTTCTATCCAGCACCCCGCTGATCTTTGCAGCGGCTCAATGAGCCGGGGTTTTATCCCGGATAATACTAATCCGTTGGATCTTCCACTTGTCTGTTCGATGCGGGGTGGGCTACCGAGGCTACATCCAGCCGGATCTTCTTATCCTGGCAGAAACGCGCAAATGCTCCTTCCGCAAAATTTGTGCCATTATCAGTTATGATACTGTGAGGATAACCGTACCTCAAGATGATATCTTTGAGAAACGTTACGGCCGTAGCTCCATCACATTTTCTTATAGGCTTTACTTCAATCCACTTGGTAAACTTTTCCACCATTACCAGAATGTGAGTCATATTTCCCCTTGTTGGTTTGAACGGGCCAACCATATCCAAGCACCATACTGCAAATGGCCAGGTAATTGGTATGGTCTTGAGTTCCGACATTGGCATATGTGTCTTGGTAGCGTACCTCTGACAACCATTACATTTTCTCACTAGATCTTCCGCTTGCTCTAAGGCATTTGGCCAGTAGAATTCGTGCTAGAAAGCTTTTGCTACCAAGGCTCGGGATGAGGCATGATGCCCGCATTCCCCCTGATGTATATCTCGGAGGATGCCAAGCCCTTCTTCTGGGTCAACACATCTCTGGAGGACACTGGTCACACTCCTTTTGTATAGTTCGGAATTGATGATCGTGTAAGCCTTTGCCCTCCTCTGTGTTTGCCTGGACAACACTTCCTCAGTGGGTAACGTTCCATCTTTTCAGGAACTGAAATATAGGTAGTGCCCAAGCTGGTATTGCTCGCACAGGGAACACATCCTCATCAATCTCCATCTGATCCACCGACATAACTTCAATCAGACCACGCTGAGCAGTCCCCGGGTCGTGCGAAGCAGTCCCCGGGTTTCGCGCACCACTTCCCATGTCAATGTCCATGGGCATAGCACCGGATTCCGTGTTCTCCGGGACATAGATCAAGTCGGTTCCTGGGGAGGGCTTGATGGATGGTTTCCTGAGGTGCTCTAATGCTACACCCGGTGGAATTGCTTGTCGGGTTGATCCGAGCTTCGACAGCATGTCGGCAGCCTCATTTTCCACCCGGGGTACATGGTGAAATTTGCATCCCTCAAAGTAACCAGATATCTTCTGCACATGAAATCTGTACAGTGCCATGTTTGGATCAAGGGCATCCAACACTCCCGACACTTGCTGCACCACCAAATCCGAGTCGCCAAAGCATATAATCCGACGTATCCCAATCTATTTTGCTACCTTGAGCCCATGCACAAGTGCTTCATACTCAGCAACATTGTTTGATGCCGTGAAATGGATCTGCAGCACATATTTCAACTGGTCCTTCTTTGGCGACGTGAGTACAACTCCGGCACCTAGCCCGGTTTTGGTTTTTGATCCATGAAAGTGCATTCGCCAATAGTTCGGATCTGGGAGTGGCGGTTCGTATTGCACCTCGGCCCAATCCACGAAAAAGTCTGCCACAGCTTGAGATTTGATGGCCTCTCTTCTGTCATACTGCGACGCATAAGGAGCTAGCTCAATTGCCCATTTTGCAATTCTGTCACTCGCATCCTTGTTACTCATTATCTCGGATATGGGTGCCTCACATATGACCCGGATAGGATGCTCCTCGAAGTAGTGCTTCAGTTTCTTGGCGGCCATGTACACGCCATATGCCACCTTTTGATAGTGTGGATAGTTCTGCTTTGAGGTTGACAACACCTCGCTCAAGTAATACACTAGCCTTTGCACCGACTTACCTTCCTCGTCGCGCTCCACCACTATCACTTCACTTACAACTCGATTGGTTGCGGCTATATAGAGCAACATTGGCTCCTTTGATAGTGGTGAGGCTAGCACTGGTGCTGTGGCTAACATCTTCTTCAGGTGGGTAAAGGCTTCATCGGCCTGCGGCGTCCAAACGAATTTATCCGACTTTTTCATGAGTTGGTAAAGAGGCAATGCCTTCTCTCCCAACCGACATACAAACCGACTTAACGAGGCCAGGCAACCTGTGAACTTCTGGACATTGTTAAGACACTTCGGCAATTCCATTCGTTCGATGGCCCAGATTTTGGTTGGATTAACCTCGATACCTCGGCTGGACACAAGAAAACCAAGCAATTTGCCAGCTAGGACACCGAAGGTGCATTTCTCCGGGTTAAGTTTCATCCGGAACCTCCTTAGGTTCGTAAATGTTTGCCTGATATCGTCAAGGAGCGTTTTGCTTTTCTTGGTCTTGATAACCACATCATCCACGTATACCTGTACATTTTGACCTATTTGGTCGTGCAAACATTTTTGCATACATCTTTGGTACGTTGCCCCTGCTATACGTAAACCAAACGGCATGGTGCGATAGCAATAAGCCCCATACGGGGTAATAAACGCAGTCTTTATTTGATCATCCGGATTCAGAGGTATCTGGTGGAAACCAGAATATGCATCAATGAATGACAACAATTCACATCCAGCAGTTGAGTCTATGACCTGATCTATTCTTGGCAGTGGAAATGGATCTTTTGGACACGCCTTGTTCAGGTTCGTGTAATCAATACACATGCGCCAAACTACTGCCACGTTTGGGTCATCCTTCTTCTTTTCCACCAGCACCGGATTAGACAGCCAATCCGGGTAAAGAACTTCTATGATAAATCCTGCAGCTAGCAACCGAGCTATCTCATCCCCAATGACCCTCCTCCTATCTTCGGCAAAGCGGCGGAGAGGTTGCTTCACCGCCTTAGCTCCGGGTCTCACATTTAAAGAGTGCTCGGCCAACTCCCTCGGAACACCTTGCAAGTCCTGTGTGGACCAAGCAAAAATGTCCCGATTCTCACGGAGGAAGCTGACGAGCTCGCTTTCCTATTTATCACTTAACCCAACACCAATTGTTACGGTGCGCTCAGGGAACATGTCATCAACAGGAACCTTCTTGGTATCTTTCGTGGCCTGGAAGGAGACACTTCCATGCGGATTACTCAACGCCGGCATATACTGCTGCGCGGACTAAGCCAATGCCGCCACCTCTTGAATTTTCCTTTTTTCCTGTGCAATCACAAGTGACTCGGCTAAGTTTGACCCGACCGACGCACACTCCATGGAACGTCGGAAATCCCCTGCAATGGTAATCACCCCGTTTGGTCCGGGCAACTTCATCTTCAAGTAGCTAACGTGACAGCTTGTCATGAACTTGCTCAGAGCTGGCCTTCCGAGTAATGCGTGGTACGCACTTTCCAAGTTCACCACCTCGAATTCCAAATTTTCAGTTCGGCAATTATCCCTTGTGCCGAACAAGACGTCAACCCGGACCTTGTCTATGGGCTCACAAGAAATGCCGGGCACAATACCATGGAAAGTTGTCCTTGTAGCCTGCAGCATGTTTTCCGAGATACCCAACTTGCGCATTGTGTCCGCATACATGATGTTAATGCTGCTGCCATTGTCGATCAACACCTTTGAGAACCTTACATTAATGCTAGGTCCAATGAGTGTCGGATCCAGCACCAACGCATACGAACCAGGGCTTGGCATGAGCTTGGGATGATCCCTGATGCTCCAGGTGATTTCCTGATCGGACCAAGGCATATACCTCGTCACTGCAGGCATTACTGCATTCACCTCCATATGCCTACGCTGCAAGCTTTTTCTATCTGTTTCCTCAGTGGTGAACACACGATAGCTCTGATGGTGCTCCCTGTACTCGTTTCTCCCCTCATTTCCGGGGTATCTTTGATCTGGCTGATGCTGATTTTCCACTTGATGCACTGCATCCCTTCTCTCATTGTTATCATACCTCGGCGGAGGGGGAGGCAACATTAGCTATTGCGTGTTCGCTCCGGAGAGCAATTGTTGCCGGGGTAACTCCTGCCGAGGCTGATCATTCCAGGGTGCCTGAGCATTCCCCGAACCACCTTGTTCAATCTTGCGCATCCACTCACATTGTCTCGTCGTATGACCCGCTGGGTTATTCGGATTTGGCGTGTGAAACTTACACGGCTGGTCCAACATCGACTCATAAGTATACCTCGGGCGGTCTTTCCTTTCTTGCCACTGCTTCTTTTGCTCTGGTGTCCAAGTCTTCTTGCCATCGTTTCTCGGAGTCCACTGCCCTCCAGTTTTTTGGCATTGACTGCCCCCTGCTCTGGGCTGATCTTGATTCACATCTGCAACTTGGTGCGAACCGTATCGATGATCCGGTCTATCGTCTCTCCTTTTTCCTCTGTAGTCATTCCTCCGGGGTGATCTGGCTCCATCTCTCTGATAGTACTCGTCGTTTGACTCGTTTGATACGAGCCTAGGCTGAGTCGGATCACCCAAAGCATACGAATCTGCAATCCGGATCATCTCTGCTAACGTAGTTGGCATTTTCCTTTGCAATTTCTGCCACAACTCGCTTGCATATCTGCATCCTTGTGCAAACCATGCTATGGCATGTGATTCTATCACGCCCTCACACGAGTTTCTCACAGTGCACCACCGGGTTAAAAACTCCCGATCCGTCTCATTTGGCCTTTGCTTGCACATAGCTAGGGTCTGCGGCCTATTTGGCCTCTGATACGTACTCGAAAAATTGCTGATGAACATTTTCTCGAAATCTATCCAGCTGTTGATGCTTCTTGGCGGCAAATTGTTCATCCATACCCTTGCCGGTCCTTCCAACATCTGGGGTACATATCGTACAGCCCATCTCAGGTTGCCGGTGGCAATTTTCACAGCTGTAGCATAATTTATCAGCCAATCCTCCGGCTTTGTAGTGGCGTCATACGTCTTCGTGCCCCTGGGTAGCTGGAAGTTCGGTACTGGTGGCTCCTTCATGATCCGGGGTCCAAAACATGCTGGACCCGGTGGACCTTGACATTCAATTTGTTCCGACCTATACAGTCGATCTAGTTTTAATCTGGCATCATCCGGCATCAAATCCCTGCTTCCCAATCTTGACCCTATCACATGATAGTCCGGCCTTGGGTATCCCGCGTTTGCCATTTCCGAGTCTCCATCATTATACCTGTCTTTCTCTCGTGGAGCGCCTTTCTGTTGCATACCTCGGCCGGCACTTTGCTCTTGCCTTGGTATATTTCGCTGCTGCGGTTGTCCTGCTCCAGCCGAATTTTGCTGTCCGGCATTGCCATTGACAACGTCCCCTTGACCGGCATTGCCTTGGTCGCGGTTACCTCGGCCAGCTTCACCTCGGCTCACACTCCGTCGATCATCATTTTTCTGAGCCTCTTTCCCTTTCCCTGCCCGCGTTGGGTCATAGGGGACGATATGTTTGTTCCGTCTGGCCGAGGTTACTACCTCTTCTCTCCTTGGACCACCATGAGGAGACGATGCGGCTCCAGCGGATTTCTCTAGGTTACCCACCGCCGAATGGACGATCTTGGAGGCTCCAGCTCTCTCCGGGTTAGCTCTGAGTAGTTCCTCATTTTGCCTGTTCGCGATCCGAACCAACTCATTAACCCTATCTTGTTGTCTTTGTCGGGCTTCACCCGTCAGACCCTCTAACTCGGACGCAGCTGCATCCGCTGCTCTGAGGTTTTTTGCCGAGGTACTATACCTCGGCAGCCCCACGGACAAACAGTTTTCTGATTCCTCAATCCCAATATCACCCTCTGTTCATCTCACTCATGAGATTTCTTCCCTTCACTTTTACAGCGTCAACCTTGTTTGCCTTTGCGTACTCACGCATCGTCATATTCAACGACTGTTGTGCCGCGGCTATCTTTTTTGCGCCCTCTAGTATCTTCTGCCTAGTTTCTTCCAGCTCGGCCTACGCTCGAGCCGGATCTACCGCTGCTATTACAGGGTTTGCCAAGCTGTCCATTGCTTCCCTCAACACGTTTTCTGGCCTCTCAAGTGGAGGACCCCTACTTTTCCTCGGCGCCTTAGGCGTTACCTCCGGATCTAGCGTCGGATCCTTGCTCGCGCCCGCACTTGGCGCAGTCATCATCACCTCTGCATGGTCCTGGGAGCGAGCGATACGCGTTCCGGGAACCACGGTGAGGGGTGGCTCCCCTGCCTCGACGATGTGACACGGATGAACACACGACACGTCCACAGCAACGTAGACCTTATGCGCGCCGAGCCTGATGAACAGGCCATTGTGCGGAAGAGGGCGCGTGCCGAAGCAGCCATCGTTGTCGCTGACGAAGTCCAGCGCTCCAAAGCGCTGAACGAGCCCGGAGACGATGCGGTCGCCGGTGCCGATGATGTTTCCCGTCCGGATCTTGACCCCTGCTAGCGCCGCTAGCCCCACGGTGGGAGCCAACTGTCGTGGTGGTGTCACGGCAGATGCCATGGATAGGCTAAAGGTGGGGACTAATACACGCTAGGGGAATCTAGGGAGGGATAGTGAAGTGATTCTCCACACAGTTGTTTGTATTGCTCAGTTACCAAGATTACAAGTGCTCCTAGAGCTGTATTGGCGAGAGGAGGAAGAAGGAGCTCTCTTACTCTCACCCACACACCAAAAAATCCTAGCCAAACCAGAATAGTAGAAAGACCAACCCCCTCTACTAAAACCCTAGCCCCTCTTTTATAGAGGGAGCTCGGGCTCTACTTAGGGCATACGTGGAAGCATATTCCTAAGAATATGCTTCCCCCCAAAGTAGTAAGCCGACCGGGGTGCTTTTCCCCCGCGTCACACTTGCTTTTGCTACGCGAGCCTCTACGGCGCCCGCATCAGCCGACATGGGCGTCGTCACCCCTGTCGGCCATGCCCCGGTGGTCCTGTCCTTGCTCGCTTCGCTCAGGTAGTGCGTACCGGGGCTTTTTTGACCAACGAGATTCCTTCCTTCTCCTAGAAGCCATACGTGACCCGGATCATAGTTGATCTGGCCACACATGTTCCTGCATATAAGTAAAACATGTACTTCCGACTTTCTTCTTAAGTCGGTTGAGACTTAGTTAGGCGAACGCCCCCTGGTCCGGGTTACTCCGTGATTCGGCCTGCCTTGAGGTGACCTGGCCAGCATCTGCTTTGGCCTTGCCGAACCTCGGCTAACTCGGCCTTTATACCCCGGTGTGACCCTACTCGGGGGTATCCCCCCAACACTTGTTGAGTAGCTTGATACCCAAACGGATCTCCTCTGGTCCTGGATTAGCCGATAGAATTTCTCGGGCTGCCACGGTATTTTGTATTGGGGTTGGGTATACCCAATCTCTGTTGCTGTCTTTCCGTGGCTTCCCCATCTCATTCCCAAAAAGGACGGCACGGACACGTGGGAATTGGTCATTGTTGGTGTGATGCTTCCGTGTCTTTTGATGCAACCGAGACATGTATTCCTTGGTTGACATGCGTTTCTTCTCCACCTCGATGTTTCTGGCTTCATTGAGGAGTTGTTGACGACGCGCTTCTAGGGCCTGCGCCCTTTCGTCCAGCTCATCTGCAGTGAGTTCTGCAGCTGTAGGGATAGGTGTGGTTAATGCGGCATCGATGAGTTTACGCGCACCTTCTGTGATCACGTGTCCATTCACCGATGCTTCTTTTTTTGGCTCGTCTGGGATAAGTGCTCCATCCGAGTCTTCCTCGTATTCCTCGGCAATCACCTCTTCTGTGAGAGGGTCTTTTGCCGGGATCTTGTTCTTCTTGTTCTTCTTCTTTGCCTTCTTGGCAGCGCCGGTAGCAAAGACGGCTTTGGGTCCGTTTCCCGGAGTCAAGCTCTGATCGGTACTTTCAGACATCTGGACTTCGGGATTATCTCCGACGTCCATGTCATCCTGCGCTTTGGGAGAGTGTTCCCCGGATCCTTCATCCATGGCTTCTCCTTCTTCTGCAGCTTTGGAGTTGTACTCCTCTTCATATTCCGTGGAGAACTTTCGGAAATCTACCGACGTCAAAGATTCATCCGAGGATGCGGGAACGTCGGCGTTTGTTCCAATTGCCTCCAGCACCGAATCGGTGTTTTCTCCAGCATCGGCAGAGCCGGATCCGGATCCAACATATCCAACGAAGTGCGACGCGTGCTTCCTGAGGTACCTGCGGCTTTCGCGATCAGCCATGTCGAAACTTTTAATGGTTTTGAGGATTGCATCTGCGCTTGCGCCTTGCAGTATCATACGTCTTAGTGTGTACCTGAGGAAAGGCCTGTCTGTCCCAGCATCGTCAGAGCCGGAATCAATGTCGTTGATATGCTCCTCCTGGATTTCGACTTCCACGGGTGGGTCGATCTGGGATCCGGCTTCTCCAGGGAGATCCACTCCAGATTCGACTTGGACCGTGAGGTCTTCTTCAGGCTCAGATTTCTCCACTATCTCCGCAACTGGTGCGGGCTGGGTGGGATTAGGGTTTTCTGAGATCCGGAACTCTGCCGCCTCCACGGACAAAGGGGACCTAGAAGATTCCTCTGCCTCTATCATCACCGCTGGGGTGGGTTGGGCAGGTTCAGCGAAACCGATGTAAACATCGATCTCGCCAAAAGACATGATTGTATAGGCAGTCACGACCTCCCTAGCCAGAATCCAAGTCTCGTCGAGAACTATGAGAGGGACGTCACTTGCGTAGAGGATGCAACCGACGGCGATGGTTTCGCCGATTCCGATTCTTGCAGATTCCGCTCGGAACGCAGATCCGAAGCTCACTTGCCCCACGGTGGGCGCCAACTGTCGTCGGACTGAGGACAAGTACGCCATGAGGGGGTCCTCGAGGCATGCGGAAGAGAGGGGTGTGAGACGTACGGTATTCCGGGACGGTGAGCACACAAGTTTACCCAGGTTCGAATCCACCGGCTTTGGACGAATACTACTCCTGCTAGCAATCCAGTAATACGGCAGAGCCGGAATATGGGTTACAAGGGTATTGCCTGTGCGAGTTGAGATTGTAGACTATTGTGTTATGCCTAAAGGCTCTCCCTAGGACGGCTTATATAGATATCCGGCCTAGGGTTTACAGGAGAGATCAATCTGGCTACGACTAAGAGTTAGTTACAGAGTACATCTTGAACTACAAGTAACATTATGGGCCTAAGTCGGTAAGTCTTCTGGGCCTTCCCGTAGCCGGATTGGACACCATCTTCTCTCCCTGACTGGGCCGCCCGTGAAGCAAAGCTCTAACCCGAAGTGGGCCACCCTGGTCAGTGAGGAACTGTGAGGATACCCGGAAAGTATATCCCAACAAAAAACTCAGGGGGGTTCGACGTTTTTCCAGAAGGAGTTCCGCTCCGCCGCCACCACTAGATTCTACGAAACAGCACCAGAAACTCTGTTCTGGCACCCTGTCGGGACGGGGATTTGGAGGAGATCATCGCCATCATCATCACCATCGCTTCTCCATCGACCATCCATGTTTCCTCCATCTATGAGTGAGTAATCCCCCGCTGTAGGCTATGGAGATGGTAGGGATTGGATGAGATCGTTCATGTAATGGCATCAGATTGTTAGGGCATGGTGCCTAATATCTTTTATTAGTGCTTTATGACTTTGTTGCGACTTGTTATGCTTAATTCTTGTCACTAGGGCCCGAGTGCCATGATTTCAGATCTGAACATGTTATTGATTCATTATGATAGTATTGTTTTTGGTCTTACCTGCAAGTTGTTTACACACGTTGTTGTCCGGAACCAATGGCCCGAAGTGATAGAAATCGGGATAACTGGAGGGAATGGCTTTGATGTGAGGATCACATGTGTTCATGGAGTGTTAATGCTTTGCTCCGGTGCTCTATTAAAAGGAGCACCTTAATTGCCATTAGTTCCCTTGAGGCCCCGCTGCAAACGGGCTGGCAGGACAAAAGATGTTGTGCAAGTTCTTATTGCAAGCACGTATGACTATATATGGAACACATGCCTAGGATTATCTAGTACTTGGATGCTTTATCTTATTTATCTGCAATTGCCCTATGTTCTGATTGCTATGTGAATTGTTTTGTCCATGCAACGCCCGTCCATCCATCCCTATGCCTACCGCACTCGAATCCTACTATTTATTGCTATTGTTACTGATGTCTTTACTTTACTGCTGTTGCTACTTTACTATTTCTACTACAAAATTGTTGCTACTGATAAACTTCTGTGAGCAAGATTGTTTCTAGGTGCAGCTGAATTGACAACTCAGTTGTTAAGGCTTATAAATATTCTTTGGCTCCCCTTGTGTCGAATCAATAAATTAGGTTTCACTTCCGTCGAAAATACTGCGATACACCCCCTATACTTGTGGGTCATCACCCAGTCACCTCCAATGGCCAAGAATTTGACCTGAAGCCTTATGTTAAGAGGGCCATAAAGTATTATCGACTGCTTTTAGGCCTAGGCTCAGGCTCAGAGAAGCTGGCTTCCCCTTCTATGACGGGCGCCCCTTCTTCGGCTGCTCCTGCTGCTCTTGTAGCTAGTGCTCCTTCGGCTAGTGCTACCTTGTCTTTGAAGGACACGGCTTCACAAGCTTTGTTTTGTAGTTTTATTGTGTCTCCCTTGTCATCCCTGTAATGAACCTTCTTATCTAGCTGCCTTTTGCTTCCTTTTTACAAGAAAGCAATTGTTTGAATGTATGCGTATGAGTTTGTTTTTGTATGCTGAACGTTTCATATCTTTCGTGTCTTGCCAGATTGTGAATGAATCTTCAGCTCCTTCTGGATCCGCGCAATTGTCGGATGCAATTCCGTCCTCATCTGTGGTGGGCCCAGCCAATACCGCCATTGTGCGTACGGTGGATCTGCCGTTGTACGCTAAAAAAATTGAACAGGTAAAAAAACTTGAAGGAAAACTTCGGGTTGTTCAGTTGATGGTGGATGTTTCCCAATCTAAGACACGCCAGGCCCTCAACCGCGAAGCTTTTTTCTTGGAGGAAATTTCCAGGGCAAGTGAGAAGTTTTTGTGTAAGTCTCCTTTCTCTTTCTTCGGTTGCTCCTTCTGATTTGCAGGAAATCAATATTTTCTCCCTGATTTGTAGGCATTCGATTGTGCGAGAGGGAGGAAACCCAACGTCCGCGCAACCGAATGTAAACTCTTGTGTCTTCCTCCCGAAGTTCTATAACAGTTTTTTTGGACCGATCATCGTCGTTCTTATGCCGTGGCGTTGCTTCAGGACTGCTTATCAGAATTGGAGCAGTTTGTCGAGTGCTGCCGCAGATCCCTGGCCATTGTTACAATGCCATGTTTCCTCGGGATCCTCAGCCTCAGACCTTGGCAGATTTGCTTGTGAAGTTTCGACAAGGTGAAAAGATTCATCATTACGTTAAGCTTCAACTTGTGGCGGGTGCCAAGCCCGCGCTCTCTTGGGTACATGCGCATCATCCGACGCTAGACCTAGATGTTATATCTTCGGGTCTGCCTCCTCCTTCGGATGGTGACCTTGTTTATATGGCGCCTCATTACGCTGCCCCTCGTAGACCCGCCATTAGGATTGTGTGAAGATGCTTAGAAGCAGACAGAGATTTTTTTGTTAATTTTGCTATCTGATTGCTTACTTGTGCAGCGTTGTACTTCATAGAAGAAATACTGTATAGATCTTTCTTATATTTGTCAAAAAGGTCGTATGTTCTGTACGAGATTTTGATTGTATGCCGTATTTTCTTGTTGAGGACCCGACAAACTAATATTCGTTTGGATATCCGCTTTCATGTGCCATAGAAATTTGTATTTCGTAAAATACTTTCTTTATTCATTGATAAGCATAAATGGAAATACATTGCGAGGGCATGATCGCCTGGCCATTGGCCTTTATAAAGTGCGTCTAAGTGAAGATTTTCTTTAGGAAGTTCGGTTTCTGTTCTTGGGGTTCTTCGTCATGCTCCGTGTTGGTATGTGCGGTACTCTTGTCTTTTCAACGAGTGGGTCTTCCTATGCGGGACCTATATTGGAGGTCGCATAGGTTGCTTTTGCAGGACCGTTGTGCGCTTGCTCTTCCGATGTTTGCTTTTTGTGGGTGTGCCCTTTGTGTAGTGATTCCTTATCCGCTATTTTCAGCTGTCCAAGTTCAGTCTCCATCCCGAAAGTTTCTGATATTTTTTTGAATTCCTGATCGCAGCTGTCCGAGCGACTGAAGCTTCCTTTTACTGTAATGACCCCGTTGGGGGCTGGCATTTTTAGTACCAGATATGTGTAGTGAGGTACTGCCATGAACCTAGCGAAATATGGTCATCCCAGGATCGCGTGGTACTGGGATGGCTAGTCCATGACTTCGAACTCTAGCTTTTCACGTCTGAAGTTATTCTTTGATCCGAAGACTACGTCGAGGTGGACTTTGCCCAATGGAATTTCGGCTTTTCCTGGAACTATCCCGTGGAAAGTTGTGTCTGTAGGTACTAGATTTGTCATGGACCAATTCATAGCCCATAAAGTTTTGGCGTAGATTAGGTTGATGCTACTCCCTGTATCCAAGAAAACTTTGCTCATGTCGAACCCGCCGATTTGTACTTCTACTATTAGCGCTGACTCTCCTGGTCGAACCGTAATGGATGATCAGCTTTGCTGAAGGTAATTTGTTGTTCTGACCAATGGAGATAGTCGGGTGTAGGAGGTGGCTTTGTTACTGCCATGTTTACTTGCCTAGTGATCAACTTCTGTGTTCCGTTGGAGGGTCGTCCCTTCTGGATCATTGACATTGCTCCTTTTGACCCGGGATATTCGTCGTCTTGATGTGTTATGTTTTGCGGCTGTCCTGCTGGCGGGTGCCCCTGTGGTGGTGGTGGCGCACCAATAGCTAAAGTGCTAGACGCGGTAGCGTAGCTTCGATTTGCTGCTTCGGTTGCCCATGCGTTGCATAGCTCTTGCATTTTTAAGAATATTCGTCAGTCCTTTAGGAGGTGATTTGATCGCCTTTTCCCTGTCGAGTCGACGTAGTAGTGCATATTGTAGGGTCCTTCCAACATTTCTCCTGTTGACATAGGTGGGTCTTGATTCATCGGCTGGTATCATTGCTGCGACTGGCCTCCACCAATGATGTCCCTGTTACCACAGTATCCGCTGTTGTAATCATCGCTTTGTCGGTTGTCCCCTTTAGAGAAACATGCTGCAACTTAACTTGGTGTATGGTACCCATCGTTGGTTCGTCATCTTCGATCATTATTGCGCCTGTCCCTATCGTCTTCGGGTGAACTGGCTCTTTTGTTGTGTATTGCGTCCTCTCCATCAACCTAGCGATTGGCTATGTCCATCAGCTATGAAATTGTCTTTGGCTTGGTTCGTCCTAGTTTTTCAATAAACTCCTGCCGACGAAGTCCATCGTTGAAGGCGTCGATTGCTCTTTCATCGGATATGGCTTCATCCGATTTTTTTATAATGTTCCAATGTTGGACGAAAGCCCGTATTGATTCTCCTGGCTTTGCTTGCAGGCCCGCAATTGCTCCAAAGACGCGGGTCGCTTGAATGTCGACCGGAAGTTCCTGATAAATTTGTCCTCAAGATCGTTCCAACTGCTGATAGAATCTTCGGGTAGTTACCTTAACCAGGAACGTGTTGCGCCAGTTAGGTGCAGCTGCAAGCTTTGCATTGCAGTAGCTTTGGAGCCACCTTGTAATTTGACGATTGCCAGATAATCTATCAGCCAAGCTTCGGGTTCTTGGAGACCATCGTACTTTTGACGATCTTGAGGTAATTTAAAGTCTTTTGGTACCAGAGTCTTGCGAATCCGTCGGGTAAAGCAACTGGCTCCGCATAGTTCCGCTCTTCCTCACTTTCACCGTCATGGTATCTTCAGGTGCTATGCTCTTCTCTAGATCGGTCGATCCTTCGCTGTGTGATATTGTTTCTTGCATTGTTTCGTGGCTCTAATTCTAAAAAGTGGACCCGATGTGGCGATTGTGATCGTCGGGTGTGACCTCCTTGCCGAGGGCTGATGCGACGGCGTGGAGATCTGTCGAGTTGCCACGTGGTTCCTTGATCTGCTTGCGCGAGAGATGCTCCTACCATGCCGAGATTCATCAGGGCGGAGCGGTGAAGGGCCATGCGAGGATCGTTGGGTGCGGGCTGTGTTGTAATTAGATATGTTTGTGCAGCCACAATGGCTGCCTGGGCTGTTTTTGCCTTGATGTTTTCCAGCCTGGTCTATTGACATGAATGATAGATCAAGGTCTCGGATTAGTCCGCTCCTCTCTGCTTTGGGGATATTCTCCAACCAAGATGTTCCTCTCCTTGGCGGTGCTCCTCCTGTTACACTCCTTGATCCTCGAGGGGAGCTTAACTGCGCTCGTCGTAGGCTAGATTCGTCGGCTAACCTTTTCCTTTCGTCGAGTTGCCTCTGCATCCTGAGTAGGTCTTTCTTCTTGCGATGAAGCAGATATTGGTATGCTAATAGATCCTCGTGTGAAGCTTCCGCTGTCATCGGAACTGCTCCCGAAATTGCTTCCCTTTCTTTTTGCCATGCTGCTGCTGGTAGCTGAAGAGTTTGCCTCTCGCCTCTGCGTGATTCTTCTTCTTCTCGATTTACGCAGTGAACTATTGGGTCTCCCCCGTTTCCCTGGCTTCCTTCATTGCCGTGATCTCCTACATTGTGGCTTGAAAGAATATCATCGGGGTTAAAAATTGGGTTACCGTTGGAGTCTTGATGGGTCGAGGCGTCTCCAATGATCACGCATACTTGGTGCTGAGTGATGTATGGACTGGTGATGTCATCGTCTGAACCGAGGGAGACACTGTCGGGTAAACCAGTGAAGTCCATCAGTTTTTGTTCTGGGTAGATTTCTGCCATCCGAATTCTAAAGTCGATGCTTTCACTGCTTTCTTCAGGTTCTGAATTTGTCGGGCTTGCTTCACATGGTGGGGTTAGCTGTAGATCTGATCCGAAGGAGAGATTGTCGTAAAGACCATCAAGGTCCCCTAGATCCATCTCGATTTGCTCGCTTTCTTCGCCTGCTTCGATCTGTGTTGTGGTGTCCATGGAGGACCCGATGGAAGGTGCTGGTACCGCCATAGGTGTAGGTTTTTCCACCAATGGTTTTGATGTGATCAGGGCCGAAGGGTGCGATTCTTGCGGGTCTTCTACTTGGAAGTGGAAGCTTCCGATGATTAGATCGGATCCGCCGTTGAAATCGGCGGGTACCAATACAAGGATGGGCAGGTGTGGAACTGCTTTTGTCGGGTGGATGCTTGGGGGAGAGTGGTCCACCGAATCCATGGTTCCAGCATTCAGGTTTCGCACAGATGGTGCCAATTGACGAGGGGTAACCTCGGCAATGTCCATGGCGAAGGACTTAGGGTTTCGCGGAAAAGAGAACACTAGGGATTTTTTCGGATGTCAGGAAAACAATGAAGTCAAACACGCCTGAATATTGGGAAATCGCACTATTACAAGTTGTCTAGGAGATTTCGGTACCCTCGCTTAGGCTTCTCCTGTCCTATATATAATAGGCCGGGTCTCAAAGCTGTATGCGGATAGGTTCTACATACGCGTGATTAATATACCAACACATTGTCGGTTCAGAGACTCTTTCCTAATACAATCAAAGTCTTTGTCGGTTGCTTCCTTGGGCCATGATCTAAGATCTTCATGGGCTGGAAGCCTTTTACCTAGTATAGGGTAGCGAATCATAAGCATCTGAGTAATCATGCCTATGTCACATGGCATATGCCGTGACACCACCACGACGGCGGTGGTAGGGGCGGCGACGACGCTATTGCAAAGCACTGAGCGGCGGTAGCAGCGACGCTAGGAGGAAGAAGAAGAAGGAGAAGCGAAAGGGGGAAAGTGAGTAAGGAACACCCCCGCTCCCCTATTTAACCATGCCCAAGTCGTGGGTAGTGGGATCATAGATTGTGGCGAACCACGCGGTGTGGGCGTGTATTTCCCAAGCGAGCGTATCAGCGGCAAGCCACAGAGAGGGTCACACCGCGCAGAAGACCAGGTGAGGCGACGTGGCTCTAGAGTTATCGAAGAGGCGCCCACGATGTGATGGGGAGCAGTAATCCTCCAATGACGCTTGTTAGTAACTACTGCCACGACCCTTAAAATGAGACGAAAGTGATGAGTACCCTCCACTTAAGATGCGAGAAACTGTACAAGAGAAGGTAGGCATCCAAGAGGGATAACCTGGATGCGATACTATGACTCGTCCAACTATAGATAGCTCGGAAAGAGCCAAAGGAAGTCAAGGTGAGAATCAAATCACCATGAGGTATTGTCGAGTTAAGATCGGTGTAGGCCGACGTAAGTATACGTCGGCTAGATGGACTAAGATACGAATGAGATTGAACCTGTTGTGCCCTTATCAACCAGGACTGATAAGACCGCACCAGCTTCGGGCTCTGTGCCATTGCCCAACAGAGGCTGTGCATAGGGGAAATGAGCGCGCCGGGTTACCTCTTTGGGACGAGCATATTCCAAGCATATACCGGGTCACGTCAGCCCTATATGTACCCTGACCACCCCTTTATAAGGTGAGCCAGGGCCTCCAAGGAAGGGGTTGGTCTTTTTGGCTAAGGAAAGAACCCTAGAAAGAGTAATGAGCAGGATCACTTCATCTCCTTTCTCTCGATAAAGCTCAAGGAGCTTATGTATTAGCTTTGATCCTAATATAAGATCTGAGATCAGTTCATTGTGTGTGAGTTATTTCTTCTTTCGTGTGTAGAATCACTACGCTTTCTCTCCCCGGATACCACTAGTACACATTAGCCCCATCTTTAGCCTACCTATGATATCTACCGTAACACCACCACGACACACCATCAACTTTAAACGGTAATATCACTCTTGTCATGTTTAAGCAGCGGTGTGATGTCCACATCCGTCACATAGCTCAGTGATCCAGTGCTCCATAATTTGCAGCAGAGGTTTATCTACATCACCTGCAAAAACTTCAGTGATTCAATGCTTAATAATTTCTGCATAGCAGGGACATGTCTACTGCAAAAGTTTGGGTGAGTCGGTGTTCAATAATTTCTTCGTGGAAACGAGGGAGTAGAAGCCTAGACCGACCGAACCGAAGAAAATCAGGTCCCGACCTCACGGTCTTGCTCATGTCCCGCCGAGCCGCTTAACCCTGCTCCGACCCGGCGTCTCCCTTCCCTCTCCGATCTCTCTCCCCAATTCAAACCCACTCCTCCCTCCACGCACGCCGGCGACGAGCGCCGCCGGCTAGGGTTCCGTGTTCCGCGAGGCGGCCCCGATGGAGGCATCCGGCTTCGGCCGTGACGCCGGGCCCCTCAACCGCGGCCCGGGCTCCGCCCCCCTCGCATTCGGCGCAGGCGCAGCCACCACCCCTTCTCCCGCGGCGCCGCCAGTCCCCGTTCAGTTCCCCTCGGCTCGCCCAGCCGCCCCTTTCGTCCGCCCCTCCCCGAGCTTCCCGAGCGCACGCCCCCAGCTCGCCGCGGCGGCCGCTAGCTCTCGCCCTAGAGCTACAACTGCGCCCGTCCCCATACCGTTATCCTCCGGGCGCCCGGTGGCTACTGCTCCCGGCGCCTCCGGTTCGGTTCGGTTTCAGAGCCCTGTTCACCCGATCGATCCAGGCGTGGCCGCCGCTACTGCTCGCCTCGCCGCAGGCCATCTTCAGCCCCAGCCAAGGTGACTTTTCCTGCTCCCGACCCCCACCCTCCAAGTGGTTTCTGCGTCTTTTAGGTTTCTGTACTTGCCTTGCTGTTGCATCTAAGTGGCTGTAACTGTAACTATACCCATGTAGTAGCTTCAGATTTTGAAGCACAGTTTGTTCGCGTTGTGTGGAGCTATATTCCACTGCAGTAGTTTCACATAGTTGGTGATTGCATAGAGTAGTGTATCCCCATGCTTGCCAACATTTGACTATTAGCAGGTCGTAGCACTCTAGTGATATAGTCTCTATAATAGGGCTTGTTGTAAGTTGATCGTGGCATGGCACAGAGCAACCATGTAGCTACTTCACATGAATTATGCACGCTGATGCTTGCACACCGTGTGACTGATATAAACCAGGGTACAGCTGTAGTTGCATGCTTTTATTATAGAAAAAACACATCTAAGTTGCATGTTGTTCAGGTGAACTCAAAATAAGTGATGAGAAGGTTCCTTATTGCTAGGATGCTAGACTAAGATTTCACTTTTTTTTGGCTGTTAATCATCTTAATCCCACCACATCTGGTGGCAGTTGCAAACTTGCAATAGCCATGCTATATTATTGACAGAGCTTTTTCGTGTTCGTATTCAGATTAGCTGCACCATCCGTAGGCAGGCCCATGCAAACAGTTATTTCCTCAAGGAGCAGGTCCCCGCCACAATTATCAAATCAGCGTTTGGATTTTACTGCCGAAAATGATAATGGTATGGGACAAAGAAGGTAAAAATGCTTCGTGAGTTGTTATGTATCTCCCGTTAAGCTACTGAATACACAACAGATATCCAATATATTATTCCGTATCTTTTATTTATCTGTATACATGATGTGAATAATATTTACATAAGGGCTTGCTACGGAGGTATAGCTTGCAATTAGGCACAATCCTCTTTTGACATCATCCAAATACTGTAGCTTAAACAAATCGGGATATGGGATAACCTGTGTACGGTCATTACCATGCGATCTTGTGGAAGTTGTGCAATGAACCAAATATTCTTCACTTTTTCTGCTGAACTCTAATGCTGTTGCTTAGAAGTCATTTTGCAAGAACAGTACATTTAGTTGAAAGTTGGTTCTTATATGAAAAATGGTGCATATCATTATATCTGTTGTTAGGATATGTAACATGGTGTCTAGTTCATCTGAGCCCTGGCATGCTTGACATGTCATTCTTGTGGGTGACATATGATTAGGTAGGTCTGGATAAGATTTTTCTGTTGGGTGTGAGTTCATTTGGGGTCTTTATGGAGCTTGCAACTATAGCCTTGTGGGTACAGCTATCAGATTTTAATGCCTAACATGTCTTCCATTCATAGGTTAGTAAACTATGCAGATCCATTGTTTGAAAATGGAAGTGCGCAACCCTCAGTGCAAATGAGGATGCAACCTCCAGAGACTGGAAAAACAGCAAGATCACCACAATTAGACATGACCAGGCAGTTTAGACCTTCATCAAGCTTTCAAAATTATCCTCCTGCTCAGCGTGCTGAGCCTCGTGATCATGCGCAAAAGTGAGTTCTTAAGTTCTATGTCTTGCTGCAAATTATCTCATAAGAGTGTAGTGCTGGTTACTTAGCTAGTCATTAGTATTTTTCAGTACTAAATGTCACTAGTCATGCTGTGCTGCTTATCTCCATGTTATTGCTGATATTTCAGGCCTAATCTATCACCTTCCAAGTTTGGAATCCAGAACCAGTCTCCTTTTCATGATTCACGTGGAGGTTCATCTCCTCTTATGAATAGCAATTTAGTTCCTGGTAGTGGAAGGCCCCGTCCTGCCCTAGGGACTAATGCATCTTCTCATCATGATAATTCAACACGATCAGCTACGGTACAACAAGAGATGAGCGATCATATGCGACACCAAAGGTGCTGTGGGCTAGAACTGTTAGAAACTGTGACGTTGTTGATCTAATGATCTGAACATCATTCTATTTTAGCATTTTTTTTGTGTGCATCAGTAGTATTCAGCATGTTTAATCTTTATTTCAGTATAGTAGTCTCTGGTGTACTATTTTGAGGCGAGGAAAGGATTTTTTTTATAGATAAAAAACCCATTACTGTGATTGTCTTGCGAGCTGTATTGAAGTTTTTACTAGATATATGCTGGTATATATCACACGGGAGAACCTTGTGATGCTGGTAGGTTCACACGGAGTAACCATTGAAAAAGCATCAACAATTGATAAAACCAGCTTTCATGCTGTAACGCAATACTCACTGAATTTTAAGTAAAATAGCTGTGGTGGTCACATTTATTACCCATATCACTGTAATCATTGCTCTATGCCATTTATTGTGCGCTCTTGCTCCTGTTGGTGCTTCTGAGGTTATGACTTTGTAATGTGTTCTCCTTTTATCCTTATCTTGTAGATTGTCTGCTCCGTTTCAAAGTCGAACAGTCGACCATAACATTTCAAAAAGGTCAAGGTCGCCTACTTTATCATATCAAGATGTTGATGGTGTTGAAGCTCGTCATGGTACTGGTGCAAATGCTAGAAGGTACCACTATCTACAGATTGTGATTTATTTATTGTGTTCCCCTTTTCTACTTCGCTGCATAGATATATATGTGCTCTCCCGAGCGCTTGAACACCTTACGACATGTATGCTCGTCTTATAAATCTTTATATATATATATATATATATATATATATATGGGCAATATGTCCGCTGCTTTGATATGTTATACATATCCTGGAGAAAGTTAGATAATCATGAGCATCCATCGTAAAATAATTTAACTAGGAAAATGTGAAGAATGCTGGCCAATCATCATTTTGGGCATGGTTTACCACAAAACATTACACACCTACCTGTTGTTACTTAATGTGTTTTCTTTACTTGATCGGTGTGTTACTGAACTGAATCAAGATTATTACATGAACATGGGGACGGTCTTCGTCTGTACACACTTTTTGGAAAATTTATTTTCCTTGTAGCATTACTAAGCAACTGGTGTTTTATTCAAGCTTCTTAATGCGGAAACCCGTCAATAGTATGTACTAACCTTCTGTTTTAATTCTTCTACTCCCTCCGGTCCATATTAATGGCCTCAACTTTGTCTAATATTAATGGCCTCAACTTTGTCTAGATACGATCTAGACAAAGTTGAGGTCATTAATATGGACCGGAGGGAGTATTTTTTCTTCGTTTGCAAAATGATATTTTTTTTGCGAGATGTGAGTTGTGAAACTCTTCTTTACTCTTTGTCCACTAATTTTATTGGTTGGAGTAAGATAGTGATTATTTTCTTGGTTGTCACATGGTTTCCTGTAAACACTAATTCTAGTAGTCTGAAATGTGGTAACCTGATGTACTGTGGACTTGTGACTAACACAGAAGTTTTTCTCCTGTTTCTTTTACAGACTGATAGACTATACAGATACTTTGGTTGATGATGCTAGTATTGAAACTTCAAAAAGGATGAGAGCTCCTTCATCTGAATTCAGGAATATGCTCAAATCGCCATCTTCAGATATTAGAGACAACATTAGGTCAGCACCTGCCGGTTTTGGCAGTAATGGTGCAGCCCAGAATCTTCTTTCACAGGCTGATATCCAGAGGTAAATTCGTTGAGCTTGTTTTGTTGAATGTCAGTTTTGGTTATTATGTTAGTTTTGATAAGAACACAATCTACAACACATATCATATATATGCTTAGGAATGGTAGTTAATTGATTCGTTACTGTACCTGTTTTTCTCAACTCCTGGCATTGCTCCTATTATTACAGGCCTAATGCATCCATTCCCAATGTTGGAGGTCAAATACAATCTCGCGTTGGTCATGTGCATTCACCACCATACCAGATGTTCCGTCCTTCAGACACTTATTCAAATGAACATAGCACACCAGCATCTTCTCCACCACCTTCAACTCTCAGTTCTAGCAGAAGGAGTGCGACCCCTCCTTTGGATGTTAGTGACGATGCTATCCCTTCAACTGAACTTGAGAGGTGCTTATGGTTTAGCTTCATCATATGTCAAATCCCTTTTCAAGTATACTGCTTGTTGTTATTCACTCATGTAACATTTGCTGTAGAGAAAAACAGGCAAAAGCCAAGCGTTTGGCTCGTTTCAATGTCGAATTAAGCAGGCCAGTAGAAAATACCAATGATCTTGCAAAAGCAGAGAGACAGAAACAAACCTCTTCACTGGGGAAAGCTCCAGTCAGATCGAATGATAGTACTTTAGCTGACATGGACTCCCCAGAGCTGGCCGCAATTATTGGTCTTTGCTCTGATATGTGCCCAGGTGATTCCTGCTCTAGATCATATCACTTTTTGTGCAATGTTATCTTGGTCACCCTCTACTTCTTTAGTCTATTTCTTAAACATGCTACTTACAAATGTGTATTCGGTTTGTTTTTAGAGCCTGAAAGGGCAGAGCGCGAGAGAAAGGGAGATCTCGATAGGTACGAGAGGTTAGGTGGAGACAGAAACCAAACTACCGAGCTTCTTGCTGTTAAAAAGGTAGATAATGTTTACCTTATCACCTGCCAGCACGACAGGATTCTATCTGAATTTATCTTTCATCACCTATAACAGGAAGCATGATGGAAGTTATTATCTGATTGATACAGTATACTAGGACTGCTGAGAGAGATGAGGACTTGATCAGGCCTCTGCCGGTTCTGCAGAAGACCATGTCATACCTTCTTAGTTTGCTAGATCACACATACGATGACAGTTTCTTGGGCTTATACAACTTCTTGTGGGATAGGATGCGAGCGATAAGAATGGATCTTCGAATGCAGCATTTTTTCAATAGAGAGTGTATTTCTATGCTTGAGCAAATGGTAAATTGCATTTACTTTTGTTTCATTGGACGCCCTTACTTCCCAGAGTTTCATCATGGAAGCGTCTTTTCCTTTCTTGACCAGATAAGGCTCCACGTTGTAGCAATGCACGAGTTATGTGAGTACAGCAAGGGAGAAGGTTTTTCAGAGGGTTTTGATGCACACCTCAACATCGAGCAGATGAACAAAACATCAGTTGAGCTATTTCAAATGTATGATGACCACAGGAGAAAGGGCGTACTCTTCTCAACGGAAAAAGAATTTCGGGGTTATTATGCACTGCTGAAGTTAGATAAGCATCCTGGTTACAAGGTGAGGTGAATTGAGTGGGTCTTGTTGTTTTCTACTGTTTTGCTGACTTCTAAATACATCTGAATTAGGTTGAACCTTCCGAGTTATCTCTGGACCTTGCTAAGATGTCTCGTGAAATTAGAGGCAGTCCAGACGTCTTGTTTGCAAGAGAAGTTGCAAGGTAATTACACCATCTGGCATACTTAGAATTTGTCTGGCTTGTACTAACTTTAATTTGACTTACCATCAACTTTTGTCATGCAATTCAGAGCATGCAGAATGGGGAACTATATTGCCTTCTTTCGGCTAGCAAGGAAAGCAACATATTTGCAGGCTTGTTTGATGCATGCTCACTTTGCAAAGGTATACTAGTTTGTTGGTGATTGGCTCTTCATTTTTATAGCATCTTTTTACTGTAATCATTTGTTCCAAATATGCTCATACCTCTAGTTCTCCGCTGTGCATTTGTGCTAGCAAGGGTGTGATATAAGTGAGCCTTGTAAGTTGTAATAGTTAAATGTGTCACCAGAATTCGGAACTGATAATTTCATTGTAGTTAGTACAATAAAAGGTGTGGTAGTATTCTACAGCTTACATATGAGTCCACATAAGTGTATGAAAATGGCACAGTAATTACTACTCCCTCCGATCCAAATTACTTGTCTCAACTTTATCTAGATTCGAATGCATCTATACACTAAAACATGTCTAGATACATGCGTATCTAGACTAAGTTGAGACAAGTAATATGGATTGGAGGGAGTAATATTTTATCCCACAGGCAAAAATTTATGGATCCACTACTGTTTGACAGTGACTGTCTCTCCCTAGCGAGTATTGCACTTCTTTGCAGATTTAAGATGTTCTGCAGTAGCTAAAGTACTTTATGTTTTGACAAGTCACTACTCAGTTTTTCTGGAAACAATGGTTGATGTGAACATAAGGGTATAAGAAGGGGTTAGAATGACAGAAATTGGGATGACAGAAAGAGGGGTTTAGAGATAGCAAATGGAGGTGTGCGAGATCCATTTTTTGCTTGATCTGAAAAAATATAATGTTCCGACTTAACTTCACCCTCAATACTTGGTTCTATGTTGGAAAAGAATTGAACTCTTATTTCTTCATCTTTGCTTCTTACCCTCCTGAATTACTGATACACCTTCCTTTCCTGCTAATGGATGAACATACATACTGGACTTCCTAATAACTAACATTTCGCTGGATCTCTACTTGCCCATTCCGTACTCGAACATCAATAAGGCCATTGTTCTGTCGCAGCTGTTGTCTCAGCATTGTCAATCAAATACATGCCGTTTGTGTTGTGAGATCAGAATGGAACCACGGGTCAGATCAGGATAGAACCACTGGCAGCTTCCATGACATTCTAGTTTTTCTAACGGCTGCCCTCATCATGACCAACTACCGTTGGAGGTTTAGCTCGGAGGAGTACCTAATGCTGTGAACCTCAGAGGATGTCGTTGCATTGTGTTCAGATCAACCAAAGACATAATTAACTTTCCCTCGCCTAATGTCCTCTAGTGTGAGTTTTAGTCTAACTTCTTCCATACCCTGATCCTCTTCAAGTAGACTTATTCTGTCCCTTTAGGAATTGTGGATATGCCTGTCTGACCATAGACCATATTTCTGCTCTTGTACTGTATGAGAGTGTCCATTTTCAGATATGTGTTGTTGTTCTGTCCATAGGATAATTGTTTTGGTCTAGTTGGCTAGTTCTTCTTCCGTTCACACATCTGTAAAGCTTACATTTCTTCTACCCAGGTACGAAGGCAAGCGCTGGCTTCCTTGCACAGTGGTTTGCAGAGTGGCCAAGGCATTCCTATTTCACATGCTGTGGAGTGGCTTGCAATGGAGGTAAGAGTTCTCTTGCTTGAACAGTAATTTATTCATTCTGGAAAAAAAGGTTATCATCCCATGCGTTCCTTTATTCAGGACGAGGACATTGAGAGTCTCTTAGAATACCATGGTTTTGGATCGAGGCAGTATGAGGAACCATACACTGTGAAAGAAGGACCTTTTCTTAACAGTGAGAGCGATTTTCCATCTGGTTGTTCTGAACTTGTGCATTCGAAGAAATCACGGAGAATCGTCGATGACGTTTCTTCTGGTCCAGTTTGTGCTCCCACTAGCCAAAAAGCGACTGCTGCACCATATTCTGGCGGGTTTGCTTCCCCAGCTAGCAAAAGAGAGCTGGTTATGCCACAGGCTGCTCTTGTGATTCCTGTTAATGCCAAACGAGAGTTTGGTTCATCGTTTTCTGGACCTGCTCCTCCCACTTCTGGTGGACAGATTACCTTGCCGTATTCTGGTCTCTTTTCTCCAAAAGCTGGCAATAAACAATTCAGTTCACCATATTCAGGTCCTATTTCCCCAACTGTTGGCAGAAAGGAAAGTGTGCCAGTTTTACCTAGTACTGCTTCTCCACGTGCTACCAAAGACCCATTCTTGCACACAGGATGGATGGATGACCAAAGAGTAGCTTCACCAAAAGCAAAAGACAAGACCAAGGTGTCTGATGATTTAATAATACCTGAAGACCATGATGGTGGTTTTCTGGAGTTCTCAAGAGAACAAACAGGCGTACCGCAGTCAGTAGCCTACACTCAACATATGGATGCTTTGGCAGAATCTAGAGTCTCACATCCTCTCGCAGATGGTACATCAGATTATGCCGATATGCATGGAGTTGAAGATGAGCTCAGGGCACATGGCTCTGGTAGCGACACAGATTTTGATGAGGAAGGTTCATCATGTCGTCAAGTCAATCTAATACAACTTGGGTGGCCTACAGGTTCCCCATTGCCTGATCATGAGTATGAAGATCAACAGATTAATAACAAGACAACAGATGATTTGTTACCAATTGTTCTGTCAGCGAAGAACAAAATTTCAGATGAAAGGCTGAAGATGATACTGAGGTTGGTTTTTGTATCTTTGATCTGTGTCGGTAATTCTTCAATGTACCTAACCTTTGTGTCCTACCCTGATCTTACAGGAAATGGAGGCAGCGTGCTGCGGATAGGAGATATGCGAGAGACCAGAAAAATGCCCTTGCTATTGCAGCATTGAATTCTCTATCACTTGGACCACCAGTTCATCAAACTGCGCTGGTGAGTCTACCATGGACATGCCATATTTTTTTGAAGGCTTGGTAGTTTCTGTAATTTATTTTGATGCTTTGTGGGATCATGATAAATGTTTGACTTCTGTACAATGAAGGTGCCAAAGCATGCAGTCCATGAGCTAGACATTGGTCATGCCTTTAAAGAAAGATACACACGGCAACAAAGATCCTGGTCACGACTAAATGTTTCAGAGTTGGCTGGTCCCATGTTAATTGAAAGGAAACCTGATGCCAGATGCATCTGCTGGAAGATGCTAGTACTTGTCCCACCAGGTGCCATGGAATCTCAGAGCAACAATGTTGCCTCAAAATGGTTACTTAAAAAGCTCATGGGTTCTGGAAATGAAGATAATGGATTAGTTTTTACTTCAGCAGACCTCTCAATTTGGCAAACATGGATTGATTTTCCGAGTGCATGCTGCCTGTCTGTTGTTAGGGCCAGTGACCAGCAAGTTATTGGTAACGGTGTTGCTGAGAGTGCAAACTGTGTAGTATTTGTGGTATCTGAAAGCATTCCGTGGGAAATGCAGAAGGCACGATTTAGTAGTCTGTTAGCCTCCATACCTCCTCAATCTAGTCTCCCTCTTCTGATTTTGAGTGGTGACACATATGACGAAGAGTATGGTTATGTGTCACAAAAAATCATTGACAAGCTTGGCGTCAGTGATCCAAGTGAAGGAAAAATTGCTTCATCTTCGGTAGTTTTTCTAGTTGGAAGCCGCACTGAAGGCTATGTCAATGGTTTCTTTGATGATGACAAGCTCCGTGAGGGCTTAAAGTGGATGGTAAACAGTCTTCCTCTACAGCCTGATGTCATCCTTGTGAAGACACGGGATTTGCTTGTGAATTACTTGAACCCATCACTAGAGATGCTTAAAAAACGTGTTGCACCTGAAGTTGGTCCTGAGGATTGCATCTCAGTATTCAACAATGCTGTCAACAAGCTGGTAGAAGATATTTTGGCTGCAGTATACATGAGTCCTAATCAGTGGCCAGCTTGTGAGATTGGTCATCTGGAGAGATCGAGCAGCGAGCGGATGGTCACAGAAAAGTTCTTACCTAGCATTGGATGGTCACGGCCATCAAGAATCCAGGCACTGGTTGAAAGCATAAAGGGATGCAAGCTTCCAGAGTTCAGTTATGACTTATCTTGGCTAAAACAAGGCTCTGACTCGAGCAGCCAGATTCAAGATCAGAAGTTATTTATTGAGGAGTGTTTGACGAAATATCTGACCCAATCGGCTCGGTTGTTCAGTGGAGCCCAGGCGGTTGATGAGGCAAAGCGTATGGTGCAGAAAGGTGTTGGTCTTGAGGTCCATGACTCGTATCGTTATCTTGTGCCTAACTGGGTTACCATCTTCCGGGGAATCTACAACTGGAGGTTAGCGAGACTTTCTACAGGAGACTTTTCAGAAGCCTATGTCCCGAGTCAGCGTCTTTACCAGGCTCCTGCAGCTGACTCTAATGGTGCAACACAACATGGGCTCACTGCCAGTAGCTATACTACAGACGAGGCACCCATTTTGGAGGATCATGACATGATGGTTGTCGTGCCATCTGGCCTCTCGCTAGACGAGATGATTGAGGCCAGTTGTGATCTTGATTCTTTCTATGTGCCACCGGTGAGACCTCCGCCGCCACAGCAGCCCACCCCAATGTGCGAGGAACCGCATGCACCGGTTCACATAAATGGTGAGGTAATAAACCCAGTGCATAGAGCTAGCGATGTCGACATGCACGGCGTACTGAGAAGAGTGGAGCTCAGGGATCTGGTTCCGCCTGATTGGGATAAAGAGCTTACCAAGCAAGAGCAGAAGTGTGCCGAGGTGCACTCGAAGATCGATGATGGTCTCTATATATACTTCTAAGCTGCTGAACCTCTGAAAGGCCGTGGCGTTTGGTGTAACTTGTAACAATGGAAATCGTCGATCGAAAGACATGATTTTGCTGAGGTTATGCTCTGATTTTGTAGGCATATATGGCGCAGATACCAAGCAGAGATGTTTTGTTGTATTTTCTTTATGTTACTTTCCCAGTAGTTCAGCTCATCCATCGACTCCAAGAGTTAATTGTCACGGTATCTTGTGTACGGTGTTATTGGAGACACAGTGATGTTAATTAATCAAGTAAAGTACCACCTCCTGTTCAGAGCAACCTTTTGGACATGCAAACTCAAAAATTACAAAACCTGTCTCCTAATGTACTCCAAATCTGTACTAGTTTGGTTAGTTTTATACAAACAAATATAACACAGTACACTCCCCTCAAACTACAAAACCTTTTTGCTTTGTTAAGATAATATATTTTTAACCAGCAGTTATTTTGTTATCACTTGTTTTACATGACAAAAACATGACATTACTTTAAACATGATTGTTCCTATTTTGCAAAACAACACAACATTAGTTAGTTAAAACTTTACTGTTTTCAGAATGCAGTAAATTAGTTGTCAAAGTAGCATTTTGAAAAGAGAACAGGGTAATAACTTTTTGCCCGTTTGGCAATCATGTAATTGAAAAAAAAGGAAGTGATCAACATGTGAAGTAACCACTGATATTTAGAGAACCTTCTGCTTTGAAAGAAGCGTCAAGTATTTGTTGCGGCATCGCACTGCACTGCAGGTCTGCATCTAGTACCGTACTGCGGCAAGTATCAATTCCACATGTAGTAATAATTAATAAACACAAATTATTGGAGACTAACTCCATTCCTTAAAACACCATCGACCCCTAGTTAAACGACCCTGTTTGGGTCAGAACCTTAGCATTGTCAGTCAACAGGTGCTCTAAGAAAAAAAAAACAAAGAGCAACATCGCCGACCCTTGCGACCGCTACAGAACATTGTGAGCCCACCGTTCAGTCAGTAACCTGTAGAGGCCAACATCTTTGTGAACGAATTGCTCCAAAGATTCAACAAACAGAAAGTAGAGTAGGGCAAAGACCTTAGGGAGTATGGCAACAGGGTGTTGCTGCGGCTTCTGTTGTCAGACTTCAGCTAAAGGACTGCAAAGAAATGAGCAGAACTGATATGAGCTTCTTCCCATTTACTCTACAGTCAGTAGACTGGCGATATTACCTCATGCAAGGTCAATAGGAGAGTGGCCGCTGCAGCTGCAACGGTCGCTCTAGCTCCCTTGAATCCCAAGCTTCCACTGGTCGGGATACGGCACTGTCTACTTGCGCTGGCCTGGAAGCCTCTGACGCTTTACCCCCTTCGAGTAGAGGGTGTGTAGGCGAAGGAGCAACGCAGGAGAGGCACCGTTCCATTGGAGAGCCAGAAGAGGATGCCGGATGTTCAGTAGCAGCAACTCCGTTCAGGTGACTTGCTTCTGACAATACAAATGCAGGTGCCCCTGACTGTACCTTGTGCAGCGCTATTGGTGCCCCGGTGCTGCTGCAGTTCGCTTTGTCGCTCCCTGCAGGACCTGACTGAGTAAATTTTGGAAAGAACAATGAATTTCTGCAAGCCAGTAATAATTGCGGTGTGATGCCTGCATAATTCAACATTTGTGCACCTACATTTTGAGCATCCCTGATATGCACAATGATTATTGTTATATCGTCTGTCCTGTTCTCATGCTCTAGCCATAGTTTGTATGACTCTGCAGCGATTGCTGAGCAAGCATCTCGAGGATCTGGATGCATAGCCACCTGTACAAATCCAGACAAATGTTTAGCATTACTAGCATGGAGGCAGAGAACACCAAAGTCATACCTAGCAAGCAAAACCGAACACACTGTAACACGGGATTGTTACCAAAAGACTTTAAATGGTGCATAATATGGCAGAACAGCCATCTAAAATATCTCTCCAAATAGTAACTACGATTCTGACCACTATAAAATTGGTAAACTCGTACATGGATGCAACTTCATGCAGATGCTCACAGGGGCAATGAGAGAATCATGTGCCTGAAAGAACTTGGGAGAACATAAGGCTGTTACCAGCCTGGTTTCCTAAGGTGCACTGTCATGGTTAGTGGTGGAAAGGAAAAGAGAGGGTTTACAAGGGGACCATTCCATTAAGAACTCTAGACCATGTTAATCAGAACAGAATTGACAACATGCAAGCACATCACTAGTGATTCAGTAATCAGCAGTCAATTCTCAAGTGAGTTATCAGTTCCACTACCAATAAAATGGCCAATGTTTTTTTTTTCCATTTTATCATTTCGCACTGTCATTTACCTATCTTATCCCTCTTTATGCTGGTCACACTTCCGATTAGTCAATTCGCCATTACAGCTAAGATGCTGGACAACTATTCATCTATTACTCAATAAAGGTACCTCCACTTATGCAGAACTTTATATAGAGTGATAGCTTTCATAATGGCAACATCAATCAAGCTCAAACTCCTGACCATTTCATAATCATTACACCATCGTATATGTTCAGCTTTTTGAACAAGCAGCTTTCTAGTACATAAGAATGGAGTAAAAATGTGATATCCAGGACCATTTGCATTTGTTGCGTGCATGTAAAAGTTGATCCCACGAGGAGTAGTTTTAAATTCTCCGTACCCACCGAACTCCATCCTATTATTAGACTCGCAACATCTCAACGCTCATCACCTTACATAGAAATATAACTCTACAATAATCGGTAAAAGGCTGAAATAACTCCGCGCTCTGCAGAATGTCACCATTCTCATATGTGGACGTTTTAGGTATCCCAGTATGCATCATGGGGTACCAAAATACTACAGGAATATCCACTGCTAAACACATTCCACTGTGATTTTTACGGTTACGTATCTTTCCTGACTACATGTTTAATGCTTGACATATGCCCCACTCTTCACCCTAAGGAGTTGATAATAATCTCATCAGAGACGTCATACTTATAAGGGGAACAATTCAGAGTAGAGCAAATTATATCATCACAGGTCTGACAAATTGATGCAGCCTATGAGGTCATAAGTGTATGATGTATCATATGGATTTACTGCACGGACTGGCATAAAACATCCTTGATCATTTACAACAATACACAAATTTAGAAACTTGGCCTACAATGACAAAATGTATTGGCTCATTAAAGGTAGTAGCGACTAGCAGACATGTCAAGAACCTTACGGCTAGTTTTATATTATGAACAGAAAGTAAAGAATGAAGAATAAATTGCTCTGACTCCCATATTAGTTGCAACTAATAAGTATGTGTGCTACTGATGGAATTGATATTAATGGTAAGCCAGCTGGTTCACTATCATTAATTACTTTCTAAATCCTAAAGTTTACACCAAGTCTCTAGTTCAATCGGACAAATCAACAAATATGTGTGTTTCGTGTTATTGTTGGAAGCCCTTTCTTAAGCAAAAATGCACCAGCTTATAACTAGTTTACTATTACTGCTTACTACTAACTAGATTGAACACACTAGAAGTTTACAAGCAGTAGCTAACTTCCAAATGGATCAGGTGAGCAAACACAAAAGTACAAAGAAATTAGAGATTAGAGAATAGAGGGAAAATCATTACCATGTCAACGACTTCCTGACTGGAGAGAAACTCAAACACGCCATCGCTTGCGACGACGAAGAATAGGTGGGACGGAGAGATCTCCACGCTCTTCACCTCAGGCTCGGCGATGACCCCAACGCCCTCCGCGGCGAGGTCGCCCAGACTGCGCGTGAAGGCCGTGCCTGGGTAGAGCCCGTCGCGGGCCCAGACGCGGGGCGGGTCCCCCTCGTCGGCGAGCCAGCCTTCCGCGTCCGGGTCGCGCACGCCCTCCACCTGCTCGACCGACATGACCCGCGCACCGCACGCCTTGACGCGCGCGCGCTCGTCGACGCGGAACGGCGTCTGGTCCCACGAGAGCTCCTCCGCGGCGACGCGCCCGTCGCGCCACACCCCGGCCACGGCCCGCGAGTCGCCCACGTTGGCCACGTGGAGCGCGCCGCCGGCCACGAGCGCCGCCACGGCGGTGGTCCCGCTCATGGAGTCGTCCACGGCTGCCGCCGCGTGCATCTCCGTGTTGACACCCATCATCGCCTCCCGGAACGCCGCCGCCGGGTCCGCCGCGAGGCTTCTGCCTCTGCCGCCGCCGTCGTCGTCTCCCGCCGCCGCGGCGAGGAGGAGGCGCGGGAGCGCGTCCCGCGCGAACCCCGCGCACGCGGTCCCAGAGGCGCCGTGGCCGTCGAAGACCGCGAAGAGGTGGAGATCGGGGTCCCCCGCGAAGCGCGTGGCCACCAGGTAGGCGTCCTGCGACTCCCGCCCCGGCGAGTCCGGGTAGAGCCCGTCCACGGTCAGCGTGGCGTACTCCAGTACCAGGTCCGCTCCCGGCACGGCCGCGCGCCCGAGGGTGGCGCCGCCGCGCCCGCCAGGCACGCCTCCTCCCGCTCGTCCGCCGTCCCCGTCCCGCGGAAGGCAGCACTTGCCCTGCGCGCACCCCATCGACCAAGGGAGGGTGCGTGCGCCTAGGGTTTGGGGCTCTAGGTGCGTGATGCTCTACGAGTGGCGACGGGAGTTTAGGAAAATTGGAAGGGGAGAGGAAGGAGGAGGAGGAGGTTGAAACGAATTGAATGATTCAAACGCAACTCCACTCAACCACGGGAGAGCGTGTGGGATGGGGAGGCGCAAGGCACATAGAAAAAGTACGGAATTGTTTTGGGCTTTTGCTGCGTGGAGCCCTGTGCTGCTAGTGTGACCTACCGCGAAGTTGGCGATGGAAGAAAGTGCTCCTGATGTTGAAGGTTTGTGTAATTGTGTTCACCTAGAAAATTGCTACTCGTGATGTTGAGGGTTTGTGCCACCTACTGTAGGAAAATGCTATTTATGTGTAATTTACATGAGAAAAATGTATATATTCCCGTTAGCTATTTTCTGTGGGAAAGAGAAGCATTTGTTATGAAATCACCATGGTTATGCGCTCATGGTGCTACTCCGCCGAATCCGGATGCGGGGAGTCTTGGAAAGGCTGAATCTGGCGATAGCAGAGTTCGGAGCAGGAGCGATAGTCAGACATGTAGACACCAGAGGGAGCGGGCTATCTACCGCCATACATGTTGCTTCCACCTCCCTATGTGTCATCGCCATTGCTGAAGGCCGAGGACTAGGGAGAAGGTGGGCTCATGAATGTTACTACATGAGGCATCGTATAAGATTCTACAAGACAAAACATGGGTTCTCTCTTTTCAAAATTCTAAGGCGCATGAGAGCTCACTCGCAAGCATTCCAAAATACTTCCATGAAGATGAGGAATGAGTGAGGGGGATCAATAGGAGGAAAGAGGAGAGAGAAGAAACTCACTAGCGGGTGGACGATAATACCGACAACTGGTCATTGGGGCGCTGACACCGAGCCATTATGGTTGGGCACTGGACGACATCGACAAAGCATCTTAGGAAAGAGGAATAGAGGTTCCAACAATAAAGATGGTCTTGGTATCGAGGAAGGTGGGAAGGGGAGCTATATGATGGAAGATGAGGCGACGAATGGTGAAGAGATGAACTAGGACGATAATTGAGAAAATAGAAAGGGGTGAAAGTTGAACGGGTCAAATAATGGGGATAAAGAACAAAGGTTGTACTTATGCCGATTATGTTTTCATGAAACAACTATATTAAGGTATTTATCAACAAAATTCATTTTTCTTGCTTATGTACATTTTATGGGTATACTTATATAAATTTCACTCCAATCTAGTCGCTCTCGCTTTGTGTAGACTTAATCAAGGCTGAAGTTGTCTCGCCGACGACCATGATGACAATTGGTCTTAATTACCGCAAGAACTAGTTGATCGTATTGTCTATAGTACTTTCTTTGCAAATTCCAATGGTCATTAATGTTTGGACACGAAAGAGATATTGTCAGAAGCACGAACTACCATGATTGTTTCCCTGTCAAACACCAATCCAACCTTCTACGGCCCTCTTATAGCATGTTAGCTCAAAATCCCTCGATTACTATAGGACAACAAGTCTTGTCACCCATGTGATTTATACCCAGGCGGATGGATGTTCATTGATGGGTATGAACAACATCATGTCCGATATAATATTCTCTCTCGACATCTCAAAGAGATTCTGGCCACTGTTTTTGATACCTTAATCGATTTATATGTTCGTTTTGTACAAACTAATAAACTGTTGACATATACATTACATGTAGGTTGGTTCAAATTTTGGTCCATTCTTTTATTTTATACTAAAATTTTATGCCTGCATTAAAATTTATATTGTACATTAGAACAATTTTATATTACTTTGATGTCATAGTTAACTATATAACGATTGTTGGAACATTCGTTAGTGTTATTTACTATAATGGTGTAATAGTGTTATTTACTACAATGGTGTAACGCGTATATCACTTCAAGTTTTTGTGTTCTAATTTTAAATTCGGTGTTGTAATAAAGCTCTCCTTGAACTAGTTTAAAGCTCTCCTTGAACTAGTTCTTCATAGCTGCATAAATTGCATAATGTACACATCTGCATTTGTGTGTAAGTATGTGCATTCATGTATATTTTTCGTATCTTTAAGTATCATGACCGAGATCTCTAAAACGTAGAGTCAAACAAATATCTTAGTGATAGTTTCACTGTATTATTAGGTAAGTATGATTATCGAAATCTCTAGATACGAAGTGAATCAATATCAGGGGAAAACAAGGAATAAACTCATACTAGTCTGGATGGATATTATGACCATCCTTAATTTCAGTGGGTTGGTCTGATGGACGTACATTTGCCGTACCGGTGGGCATATAATCTTGGAAATCCCCATGTAGACTTGATGCATAGTACCATTGCCACCGCTGTCTTTGATTGTCGTATGGTGAGAGCGTTTTGAAGATACAAACTTTTTGCAGGATCGTTTTGTTCTAGAAGCCATCCTTGTCGATCTCATCTTCGACGTCTATTACTGTGATAGTCACTCGAACACAAAACAATAGAGCACATACACTTCCGTTCTACGAGAAACTTTATGCGTTAGCGCAAGGTCGTATGTGCCTCTGTTGGTTCCTTCCACGCGTCGGCACACACACGCACAGTCCGCATGTTCACTCGTTTCCATAGGGAGACCGAAGCATCGTTCTCATGAGGAAACACAACAATGAATTAGTTGAAGGCGCCCCAATGTCATCCTCGGCTATAAAATTGCCTGCTAACTCAAACAACCTTCCATCACACTCTCTAGCTCTCTATCTCTTCCTCTCCACCTTCCGCAACAAATGAATAGTACAACCGCAGTTGGATTGTCATGGAGGATGTGGGTGGCCGCCATAGTGTGTAGTCTGGAGGATGCGGTGAGTGTGACCTAGAGGAGATGGAGATTGTCCATGAAGAGATGGTGATCCTCAAGGTGAGGCATCCCCTACCCGGATCCATTATATTGTAGGGGAGTTGGAGGCTCGATGCTAGTGAAACCTTTTGTAGTTGTAGAGGGTAACATAAATAGTATCATGCAATCCATGTTAAAAAAACATAATATGACATAGAATTTAACAAAGTAAAAGTTTATTGTAATATCCTAATATGATACCATGACATAATATACACGGGAATTTCTAGTACAAACATCATTGTACTAGGAATTGATCTGTGAGATGGAATTGGGTGTGAAATGTTTTTGTTTGGTGAACCGAGGCATAACCCAGATGGCTAGCGAAGTTTTGATTGTGCCCACCTGCTAGAGTTCGAGTGCCACCGCATGCTCACAGGTGTGTACACACCAATTGTTTTATAAACCACCAAGTCATATTTTTTGGTGCGGTCCATGCGCGATGTGAATCCATTCGCAGTTCGGATGGTCACTGTTATGACTTCAGTAATACTACATGGGGAAACAGATCCATACGGTGGAGTAGATCAATATCATGATTGTGTCTGTAATTTGTTCTATTGTGTTTGTAGGGTTAATCCAATCCAGGATTATGTTGGTTGTGTTTGTAATTTGTTCCATCAGAGTATTCCACGAAATGAGTTGGGAGGGACGCTCCATTTAGGTGTGTGGCAAGCTGAGTTGCAATCACAATTTACTATTTTGGTCCACTATGTTGATTTCACATGGAACATCAATTTTGGTGCGATAAACCTAGAGGAGTACAATCTGGGGCCCATGACATCTAATTGAGTTGTTTGTTTGTCACATGTAGGTTGGTTTGAGCTAGGGTGCACCCTCATAGAGCGCATTGTCGACCCATATACCTTGCGGCTTGATTGAATGTGTCTCTCGTGGATAATCACCACCGGGGCATGACCATAGAGACATGAAGCTCACCTCGAACAGTTGTGGATGCTTCTAACCTCAAGAAGTAGCTCCACATACTTCAACCCACTTTCTTAACGCATGCACACCATCTCCATATGCCTAACTGATATCAAGAAGGTGCTCCTTCATGGTTCATGGGACATATGGTTGTTCGTTTATTTTAAAGGTTTGGAGCCAAGACATTTTCAACATTCGTACTAGAGGTATCATCATCTTGCCACTAAGGACTGTGGAAGAGGAAGGCATCCTGTGCTGACACATACACTATGTTGGGTGCTCTCCCCAGATCCCTTCAATTTGTGTCTTCAATATTGGTGTTTAATCTACATCTCTATTCATACTATAGCCTTATGGGATTGTATTTTTAATTTATTCTATCGGGATTGTGCTTGAAAATGAAATCCATGCAATAGCTATAATTTTGGTTCATTTTGTTGATTTGATACACATATAATATAATGTATCTACTCATTGTGTGCGTTTTTAGGGTTGACACATACCACTGGCGATTTGGTTTGAGCGATCTGTTCATTTATTTTATACTAAACTTTTGTGCATATTTTAAACTTATTTTTATCATACTATGCTCTTGATGAGTACAATTTTCTATTACTTCGATGACATAGTTAGCCACATAACAATATTCTGAAGCATTAGTTGTAGTGTTATTTGCTATAACATTGGAATGTATATCACTACAAAGTTTACTTGTTCTAATTTTAATTTTGTTGTTGTGATAAAAGCTCTCCTTGAATTAATTTTTTTGTATTATTTATACATATGTGTCCGTATGTATGTATGTGTTTTTTTGCGGGGAATGTATGTATGTGTTTTTGTGTGTATATGTTCTAATATCCTTAAATATCATGATCGAGGTCTCTACATTCTCCAGTCGAACTAATATATTCATCGTGGTTACATTGTATTATTAGGTAAGTATACTTATAAAACCTATAGAGTATAATTGTACCATTGAAAAATTGTCTTACAAGTTCATGTATATTGATACGTTGCTAATGTATCCATAATTTTTGATATTCCATGCTTGGTTTTTATCTACTTTCTTATGTTTTGTTCCAACTTTAGAATACTTTTCATACACTTTCTTGGACTAACCTATTAACAAGATGCCACAGTGCCAACTGCCTGTTTTCTGCTGTTTTTGGTTCCAGGAAGTCAGAAAATGAATATTCTCGAAATTGGACGGGACAAAAGCCAAAGTCAGTTTTTCACCGAGGGGGACACGGAGCCAGAATACGAGACGGAGAGGGGCCATGGGGCCGCCACACAACCTGGCCGCACGGCCGCGCCAAGGGGAGGTCTAGCCGCCCCAGGCACCCCCTCGGCCTCCCCTTCCGACTATAAGATGCCTCCGATACAGAAACCCTAAGTACGCGATCAAAATTCCACGAAAGAGTCTGTAGCCGCCGTCATCTCCATCCCTAGATCGGGAGGAATCTAAAGCTCTTCCCGGCACCCTGCCGGAGAGGGGAATTCACCCTGGAGGCCTTATTCATCACCATGCAAGCCTCCGGTGTGATGCGTGAGTAGTTCATCCTTGGACTACGGGTCCATGTAGTAGCTAGATGGCTGGTTCTTCTCCTTTGTGCTATCATGTTTAGATCTTGTGAGTTCCGTTCATGATCAAGATCATCTATTTTATAATAATACATGTTGTGTTTGCGAGGATCCGATGGATATTGAGATGCTATTTCAGATTTATTATTGATTCTATCATGTCTTTGTTATTTGTGATCTCGCATGCTTTCCGTTGTTAGTAGCTATCTTGGCCAAGTAGATGCTAGCAACTCCAAGAGTTAGTATTTATGCTCGATAGTGGGTTCATGCCTCTAGTAATCTGGGGAAGTGACAGAAATCTCCAAGGTACTAGATGTGCTGTTGCTACTAGGGAGAAAACAACAATCCTTTGTTCATAGAATAATCACATTGATTACTTTACACGCAATGCGTAATGCAATTATCTGTTGCTTGAAACTTAATACTGGAGGGGGTTCAGATGATAACCTGAAGGTGGATTATTAGTCATAGATGCAGTTGGATGGCGGTCTATGTATAATGTTGTAATGCCCAATCAAATCTCAAAGGAGTCAAGATGATTAGTATATGCATGTATGCTTTCTCGATGTTTGTTAATTGTCCCGCTGTAATTTGTTCACCCAACATGTTATCTATCTTAAGGAGAACCACCATTAGTGAACTATGGACCTCGGTCCTTTATTTTACCATCAATCTACAACTGTTTACTGTTTAATTTCCGTAAGATTTTACTTTCTTCCACTCGATACATTTAATCCTTTGTTTTTAGCAAAACCAGTGAGATTGACAACCTCATAGCAAGTTGGAGGAAATTTCTATGGTTGTGTTGTGCAGGATTCCACGTTGCTGCTAGCACCGGTAGTGCGCCCTGCCAAAGCTCAGTTAGCAACACCTTGGAGGTGTTTCCTTGCTCCTACTGGTTCGATAACCTTGGTTTCATAACTGAGGGAAAACTTGCTGCTGTGCTCATCATACCTTCCTCTTGGGGTTCCCCAACGAGCTCGATATATTTTGGGCCATCAAACTATCTTTCTGGCGCCGTTGCCGGGGATTGAAGAAGAAGAAGCTCCCACGTCAACCACACGCCAGCAAGTATTTTTCTGGCGATGTTGCCGGGGAGTCAAGGACATCTTCACAAGGGGAGTCTCTCATAACCAATCTCTTTACTTTGTTATTTTTGTTTTGCTTAGTTTATTTCTGCTTTGTTTGCTTGTTTGTTTTTATTAAAAATATAAAAAAATAGTTCCTACTATAGTTGTTATTTTCGTTGGTCCATTATTGTTTTGCTTTATCATGCTTCCTATTAATGGTTGGTTTCTTTGAAACTGAGTCTAATTGGCAAGGTGGGTTCACAGAAGAACAAAAATATTATTATAAGGAACACCGCTTGTCACAAAAAGGGAAATTTTATGGGAACAAATTGATAAATTGAATACCATTGCTAGAAACGTGTGCTCTACTTATAATGTTACTTATTGCATTGATAAATCTTGTTGTTGTAGGAGGTATAAACACCTCCCTTTTCAATGTGATTATAATGATAATGTTACCATATCTTCTTATGTTAAAGGAAATTATGACTTTTATGATGTGGAACAAATTGAAGAATTTATTGCTTGGAAGGGTGCATTTGAGCTTGCTAGTTTGCTTGAAAATACTTATGATTCACCCTATAAATATGAGGTTTATGATATACTTAAATTTTGCTTTGATAATTACAAGGAAGAAAATGGCTACATTCTTGAATATATTAATAGATGCTTTCCACAAACGGAAGAGACTAATGCCTTGCAGGAGCTTATGGAAGAAGAAATTGCTGAAACAGGAAGCTCATTAGATGAAAAAGAGGAGGAGAGTGATGAACAAAAGGAGGAAGAATGGATTAGCTACCCATGCCTACCTTCTAATGAGAGTAACTCTTTATCCCTTACATTATTTGATTGTCCCCCATGCTTACCAAAGGAGGATGAATGTTATGCTCATGTCATCTTTGATAATCCTTTATTTGTGCCTAACTTTGGAATGCATTTTACTAAAGAGTTTTGCTTAGAAAATGTTCATGATAAAGCTCTAGATGATGGTCCTATATTGAATGATCAGTCATCTTGTTATAGAATTGTTAAAAGTAGGTTTGAAGGTTTTAATCCCACTATTTTTGAGCTTGATAAAAAAATCATACTTTATGTGATAGTTATATTGTTGAGTTTATTCATGAGGCTACTGAAAATTATTATGAGAGAGGAAAATATGGTTGTAGAAGTTTTCATGGTACTGAAACACCTCTCTATGTGCTGAAAGTTTTGAAGTTACTCTTGTTTTATCTTCCTATGCCAGTCACTTTGTTCTTTGTGAATTTATTTGGATACAAGATTACTATGCATAGGAAGTGGGTTAGACTTAAATGTGTTTTGAATTTGCTTCTTGATGATCTCTTTTACTTCAATTCATATTTCTTATGTGAGCATCTTCTTAAATTATCATGCCTAACTTGAAGGCGTTAAAGAAAAGTACTTATTGGGAGATAACCCAAAAGTTTTAGATGAGTCTTGGAAGTTATTACTTCTGTAATAACCGCTCCTTATCCTTTTTATTTGCTTTTTGTGCCAAGAGTAACCTCTAATAAGAGAGAAGTAATGATTGGGAAAGTTGCTGTTCCGAAACAGATTTCTGTTCTTCACCGTAAAAATTCGTGTAAAATCTCTGTACGTCTTTTTGAGGCGTGAATTTTTGTGCTTCTGTCCCAGGTTGTTATACAACTTTCGTTAGTTCAACACCTTTTTATTTGAGAAACAGAGGGTCTTTGAAAAAAATTCGTCTTTACCTGCTGGTCTGTTTTGACAGATTTCTGCCATTATTTGCATTTGCTTCTTGTTGGTTCCTTTTTGAGTTCTTTTGGGGAATTGAGATTTTTGAGGGAAGTGCTACAGTAGCTTGTGTTTTAATGGAAGTTTTATTGGTGTTGAAACTGAACCCAAAGACTTATTATCTTGAATGCACTAATGTTGCTAATAAAGATTGTGTGAAGTTTTGTATGAAGGAAAAATTTCAGGTGTATGGAAGGAATGAGTAATGAGATGAAGAATGGAATAAAGCTCAAGCTTGGGGATGCCACGCGTGTCACCCCAAGAAATATCCAAGAAGTAAAAGCATCAAAGCTTGGGGATGCCCAAGGCATCCCCTTCTTCATCAATAAAAATCCCAGGTTTCTTCCAAACACTTCATTTTTGTTGTTTCATGCACAGTTGTGTTGTTCTTGGACCGTCTTCTTTTCCGTTTTTGTTTTGGTTTTTCGTTTGCTTGGTTGGCTTAGTTTTCTAAATAAATTGGTTGGACCCCCTCTTTCATACATTAGTTTTCAAATAGTTTGGTTTGGATTGGAAAAGAGTAAGAAAGTTCATGCTTAAGTGGTAAAGAGAGCTTGTTTTTTACTGTGGCCTATGCTTCATCATGCCGTGCTTGATATTGTTTTGGCTTTATGCTTAGTTATTATTTCTGTAGCATGACTTGTTATAAACAATTGAAATTGCTTAATGTGCCTTGGAAGGATCATGCGATGTTTTAGCATATTAAAGCATAATATTGTGGTATTCTCCTTTGATGCTTTATTTGGGTTGACTTAGCGCATGCTCACACCATGTTATGACTATCCAAAGTCACCATAGACCTGATGATCCTTTAGTTTTCGACTTGTAATATCACTTTATGCTTTAATCAATTATGTGTTGTCGCTCTGCATGATTATGGCCATTATTGCTCTCTTAGTTGGTCGCTCCCAGTCTTTTGCTAGCCTCCATAATCAAGTGTGAGTTCCACTCATGCATCCAACTCCTTGAACCAAGTTATTCCAAAGAGTCCACCATACCTACCTATTAGCAATTGCTATTCCAAGTATATTCATGTTTTTATCTACCTTCCGAATTAAACTTGTTATGTGAAAATTAGTGATTAAAGCTCTCACGAACTTGATGGCACACTTTACTTTCTTGCATTTAATAAACTTGAACCATTGTGTCCATCTTTATTGCATATATGTTTGTGCTTTATAAGTTGAAATTAGCAGAACCTTGTATCATGGGGAACGCTTTCAACATTGCACTTGTACTTTGTACCCCGTTGATATCATGTTATTTTGCTTATGGATCTCGGCGGTGTGAAATAAAAGTGAAACTTGTAAGATCATGGAGTTTGTATGTGTGTTAGAGAAACGCCCGGGCCGCTAGCCTAAGCCATGCCTAATCATAGTGGAAACTTGCAGCATCACCATAATTAGCACTCTATGAAGCATCCTCAATAAAAACCTATGCAAATAGCAAATAAAAAGATCGCTGAGATGCTCATTGTCTGCTTGCCTTGTCATTTTGATTATGGGATAGCTCCTGTATCATGTGCAAGGGGTACCCCGTTGGCGGTTCTTTATGATACATATGTACTTACAACGACAAGAGCTTACTTGTGACTAAAGTTGAGTAGCATGAGGTTCGGTCTTCGTAAGTAAGGGGCATGAGATTTCGGCTTATAACTTGTCAAGCATATCCTCTTAGTTGTGTCACTTTAACCTTAATCACCTTAAAGATGCTTATGATAGGGGCAATGAGAGCTGAAAGCTAACAAGTACCATAATTTTTGGAAGCTCTTTATGGAACTTGAATCTCTACTTCCTTCTATGAAGGCCTTTCTTTTACTTTTATGTTGAGTTTCCACCTTCTATCTTTATGCACCTATTTTGAGAGCATAGTGGCTATTCTTAGTTCTATGTGCATTGTCCCAAGACTTGTTGATTGATGCATAACTTGATATTGCTTGTTCTTAAACTACTTGTATCTAGTCACTCTTATGAACTTTGAAGGTGTCCTATGCATTTATATTTGCTACTCTATGAGGGACAAGCTGAATGCCACTATGCTATGTTTTCTTTATGTGAAACAAACAAACATCTTGCAAAGTTTGTTATTCATGGATCTTTTGTTTGTGCCTTTTCATGTTGCAACATAGTTGCTATGTCTTATTGTTAGAACTTTATCTTCCATGCTATGTTGAAGTACTATGATCCCAGCTTTTAATGTTTCATAAATACTTTGATCAAGTTTATGATGGTGCATGTCACCTCAAAAATTATTCTTTCTTTTTATCACTTACCTACACGCGGACGAGCAGGAGTTAAGCTTGGGGATGTTGATACGTTGCTAACGTATCCATAATTTTTGATGTTCCATGCTTGGTTTTTATCTACTTTCTTATGTTTTGTTCCAACTTTGGAGTAATTTTCATGCACTTTCTTGGACTAACCTATTAACAAGATGCCACAGTGCCAGCTGCCTGTTTTCTGCTGTTTTTGGTTCCAGGAAGTCAGAAAATGAATATTCTCGGAATTGGACGGGACAAAAGCCAAAGTCAGTTTTTCACCGAGGGGGACACGGAGCCAGAATACGAGACGGAGAGGGGCCATGGGGCCGCCACACAACCTGGCCGCACGGCCGTGCCAGGGCCGCGCCAAGGGGAGGTCTAGCCGCCCCAGGCACCCCCTCGGCCTCCCCTTCCGACTATAAGATGCCTCCGATACAAAAACCCTAAGTACGCGATCAAAATTCCACGAAAGAGTCTGTAGCCGCCGTCATCTCCATCCCTAGATCGGGAGGAATCTAAAGCTCTTCCTGGCACCCTGCCGGAGAGGGGAATTCACCCTGGAGGCCTTATTCATCACCATGCAAGCCTCCGGTGTGATGCGTGAGTAGTTCATCCTTGGACTACGGGTCCATGTAGTAGCTAGATGGCTGGTTCTTCTCCTTTGTGCTATCATGTTTAGATCTTGTGAGTTCCGTTCATGATCAAGATCATCTATTTTATAATAATACATGTTGTGTTTGCGAGGATCCGATGGATATTGAGATGCTATTTCAGATTGATTATTGATTCTATCATGTCTTTGTTATTTGTGATCTCGCATGCTTTCCGTTGTTAGTAGCTATCTTGGCCAAGTAGATGCTAGCAACTCCAAGAGTTAGTATTTATGCTCGATAGTGGGTTCATGCCTCTAGTAATCTGGGGAAGTGACAGAAATCTCCAAGGTACTAGATGTGTTGTTGCTATTAGGGAGAAAACAACAATCCTTTGTTCATAGAACAATCGTATTGTTTACTTTACACGCAATGCGTAATGCAATTATCTGTTGCTTGCAACTTAATACTGGATGGGGTTCGGATGATAACCTGAAGGTGGATTATTAGTCATAGATGCAGTTGGATGATTAGTATATGCATGTATACTTTTCTCGATGTTTGTCAATTTCCCCGCTGTAATTTGTTCATCCGATATGTTATCTATCTTAAGGAGAACCACCACTAGTGAATTATGGACCCCGGTCCTTTCTTTTACCATCAATCTACAACTGTTTACTGTTTTCTATTTACTTTCTGGAAGCTTTTACTTTCTTCCACTCGATATGTTTAATCCTTTATTTTCTGCAAAACCGGTGAGATTGACAACCTCATCGCAAGTTGGGGGAAAAGTTATGTGGTTGTGTTGTGCAGGATTCCACGTTGCTACTAGCACCGGTAGTGCGCCCTGCCAAAGCTCAGCTAGCAACACCTTGGAGGTGTTTCCTTGGTCCTACTAGTTCGATTGCCTTGGTTTCATAACTGAGGGAAAACTTGCTGCTGTGCTCATCATACCTTCCTCTTGGGGTTCCCCAACAAGCTCGATATATTTTGGGCCATCAAGCTATCTTTCTGGTGCCGTTGCTGGGGATTAAAGAAGAAGAAGCTCCCACGTCAACCACGCGCCAGCATATATATATGTATGCAGGTTCTCATTGAAGAACATAAGTATCTAATGATCAAGACGCTGAAACTAGATACAGCTGGGTACAAGAGACATCTTAGGACACACATAAATCTAGGGAAAATCCAAGCATGGTGTCTACAACGCTACTTCAACTATGGGTATTGCGCGACACATTAAAACCATGTCAAAAGACGGAGTGAGAACTAAAGTATCAAGTTGACCTTGAGCATAATCTTAAGTGACACTACAACCAACACTTTAGAGCAGAAAAAACTAGGAAGAACTAAATCTTATATTCTGGTGATGAAAAGCCAAAGGATATAGGAGACTAATAATTCTAGTGGTGACATTGTCGTCGATAAAGACGGAGTGAATAACATGGATTAGAAATACTATTGTTGGGGGTACAATCCTTACAAAGAAATTGCTTTATTGGGCAACACTTTGTGATGACCCACTTACTTTTATATTAGGAAAATGGGTGAAACATGGCATCTGCATCAACCAATGCACACAACTATATTTATTATGAAGTTATCATCCAGTATTTTTATAGAGTGCACAAACATGAAACATAAAATATATGTAGCACTTATGCATCATAAATTCTATTGTAGGACTGTCATACGTACTGGTTGAATTATCCTGAGCAAACCTAGACAAGCATGAACAATGTTTGCTACCCACACTCAAGTCATTCATATACACTCCTTCCATGAATGATATGCTTCCTCATTTAGAATGACACATGACGAGAAAATACTTCATTCAAATTAGACATTAGATAAGTAGTGATTGGCATTCATCACCTTAATGTTAAAAATGGAATGTGGTTGCTATTTTAAAGATCAAGGTGGGCTAGGTATTCATGACCTTAAGGTTAAAAAATTGTTCCCCGAGGTAAATGTTTTTTCAATCTTACTACCAACCACATAGCATGGAAAATCCTCCTAAAAAGAAAATATATAGGCTCAAATGCTCCATCCCAAGTTCATTGGAAGCCTAGGGACTCACATTTTTTGGTAGGTTTGATGATTACGAAGAACCAATTCTTCCTAATTGGATAATTTATAATCAATGATGGCTTGGAAATTAGATTCTAGAAGGACAAGTGGCTAGAAATGCCATACTTCGAAAAAATATCCAGCTCTGTACAACATTGTTAGTCATGAGAGTGCTACTGTCACTATAGTTTTGGAATCCTCTCCACCAAATGTGACATTTAGAAGAGATTTAGTTGGTTTGAAACTTGCATCTTGAAATTCTTTATTACAGGGTTTGGCGAAGGGGCCAACGAGTTTCAATGGAACCTGCACGATGGTCCAACCAGAAGTGCCATTTGATAATAACAAAAAGATTTAAAAGATGAAGATACCGCATGTATCTTTGTCGAGGAATCATCCTCACCAAATGCAACCTTGTAAAGCAGAATTGGCATGGAAGTATGAGATGTGTATTTTGTCACTAGGATGAGATAATTAAACATCTATCCTTCTAGTGTAAATTTGTATGTTCTATATGGCCAGTCATCCAAGTAGCTTCTAACTTGTATCCACCATGTAGTGTTGCTAATATTTTTGTCAATTGGCTACATGGTATTGATCACATTGTTAGAATTCTTATTAGGGTGGGAGCGCTTGCCGTTATTTGGTTGCATTGGATGACAAGATTTTTAGTGATAAATTCTTCTCTTATGCAGGTTATCTACTGGTGTACCAGTATGCTCCGCTGGCCATCTCTACGACATGTGGAGAACTATGACTTGTTTATGGAGGTATCCACACGGTTGTAGGACCCAACACGGTATATTTTTGTCCAACATGGATAACAACATGGTCTACAGATTGGTCCTCCATCTCCATAGACATTATGCAGTTTCTTAATGATTACATGTATTACAATTTTTTTTGGTCTTGACATGTTGCGGTTGTGAGCAAGGTAGTTATGCAGAGGCCAGGTGTAATGCTTAAACCTTTTAAGTAATAAAATATCCTTCATCAAAAAAGTAGTGAGCATTAAAGGTGAGAGGATAATCACGTAGTGGACGAGGTACCATACATATGATTGATTATGAAAGCATTTTTATCATTACAATAAACATAACTTGAGTCCTAACATGTCTAAAGAATCCTCAATAGGTTCTCCATATTTTATGCATGGTTATTGTTGGGTTGATGTGTTCGTGACGTGAAAAGGTTGCAAATTCAATGTTTTATACATATTTAATACATATTTAATAAATATGATTTTCTGATCTAACGGTAAGTACGATGAGCACAGCAGTAAGTTTTCCCTCAGTTATGAAACCAAGATTTAATCGAACCAGTAGGAGCAAGGAAACACCCCAAAGGTGTTACTAGCTGAGCTTTGACAGGGCGCACTACCGGTGCTAGTAGCAACATGGAGACCTGCACAACACAACCACAGAATTTTGTCCCCAACTTGCGATGAGGTTGTCAATCTCACCGTGTTTTGCGGAAAACAAAGGATTAAACGTATCGAATGGAAAGAAGTAAAAGTTTGCAGAAAGTAAACACAAAGCAGTAAAAGATTGTAGATTGAATATAAAAGACAAGGACCGGGATGCATAGTTCACTAGAGGTGGCTCTCCTTAAGATAGATAACATGCTGGGTGAACAAACTACAGCGGGGCAATTGACAAACACCGAGAAAGCAATACATGCATATACTAATCATCTTGACTCCTCTGAGACTTGATTGGGCATTACAACATAATACATAGACCGCCATCCAACTGCATCTATGACTAATAATCCACCTTCAGGTTATCATCCGAACCCCCTCCAGTATTAAGTTGCAAGCAACAGATTATTGCTTTACGAACCGCGTGTAAAGTAAACAATACGATTGTTCTATGAACAAAGGATTGTTGTTTTGTCCCTACTAGCAACAGCACATCTAGTACCTTAGAGATTTCTGTCACTTCCCCAGATTACCAGAGGCATGAACCCACTATCGAGCATAAATACTAACTCTTGGAGTTGCTAGCATCTACTTGGACAAGATAGCTACTAACAACGGAAAGCATGCAAGATCTCAAATAACAAAGACATGATAGAATCAATAATCAATCTGAAATAGCATCTCAATATCCATCGGATCCCCGCAAACACAACATGTATGAATAACAAATAGATGATCTTGATCATGAACGGAGCTCACAAGATCTAAACATGAAAGCAAAAAGGAGGAGAAACCAGCCATCTAGCTACTACATGGATCTGTAGTCCAAGGATGAACTACTCACGCATCACATCGGAGGCTTGCATGGTGATGAATAAGGCCTCCAGGGTGAATTCCCCTCTCTGGCAGGGTGCCGGGAAGAGCTTCAGATCCCTCCTGATCTAGGGATGGAGATGACGGCGGCTATAGACTCTTTCGTGAATTTTTGATCGGGTACTTAGGGTTTACGTCCCGAGGGCATCGTATAGTCGGAAGGGGAGGCCGAGGGGGTGCCTAGGCTGGCCACACCACCCCCTAGCGCGGGCCAGGCCTGGCTGCGAGGCCAGGTGGTGTGGCCGCCCTCTGGCCCCTCTTCGTCTCGTATTCTGGCACTTGATGACATCCGGAAAAATAGGCACTTTGGCTTTTGTCCCGTCCAATTCCGAGAATATTCATTTTCTGACTTTCCTGGAACCAAAAACAGCAGAAAACAGGCAGCTGGCACTGTGGCTCTTGTTAATAGGTTAGTCCAAGAAATCATATGAAAAGTACTCCAAAGTTGGAACAAAACACAAGAAAGTGGATAAAACCAAGCATGGAACATCAAAAATTATAGATACATTTGCAATGTATCAGGTTTTGCCACCAATTTGACCTCAATTTACTCCCTGTGTCCCCCTAGCTCTAACCAAACCATAATCAGCCCACACCCTTGTCCCTAGAAGCACTGCACCGCCACCCCGAGGACATGCCCGCCGGCCAACCTTGCCCAAGCCACAGCAGACCGCCAGCCCCTCTCCACCGCTCCAGGAAGGGAGGCGTGACCTCACCGCCGTCCACGGTCCACCCCACGATCACTGCCAGCCCCTGGACCACCCCCGAGCAGCGCCGCACTATCCTCTCTGTGCCGCGCCAGAGCACCAGAGCGCCATCGCCGCCAGCATGCCACAGACCGTGCCGCGACCATAGACCGCCGCACCAGACACGGCCGTGCACCGCCGCGCGACCCACAGTCGCCGGGAACCGTATCGATCACCACCTCTGTCTCCTAGAGCGCGCGACGCTCCCGACCGCTAGCCACCGCCCCTCGCGTCGCCATTAAGTCCTAGCTGACCGCCAGGGAACCGCCCACCATCCACCTATCTCGCCCACACCGATAGCTCGCTGTATCATCGTCACTAACGAGCTCCGCCCACACCTCTCTGCCGCTTCGCCACGCCTATATAAGGATGCCTCCCCAGCACGAATTCCTCACACCATTCCACTCCCCTCTCACCCCCAGTCCTTCCCCACCTCTCGTCGGAGCAGCTTGAGCAGCAGGCCGCCGGAATTTCACCAGAGGCAGCCGCAATAGAGGAGGAGACACTATCGTCGATTTTGTCCACCCTAGTCTCTGCCGCGACTTCGCCTGAGCTCGTCGTCGACTCCTCGTTCATTTGCCCGCCTCTCCACACTAGCTGGAGCCCTGGTACATCCCCACTACACCCCCACTGAGCCGTTAGGGTTCAGCCTTGCCGGGGACGAGTCCGTCGTCGAAGATAAGTCCCAGCCCTGATCTGCATTCTAATCCTACAGTCCATCTCGCCCCGTACAGCTTCACGTGTAATGAGCCACTAATAGGCGGGACCCCCTGTCAGCAGTCCTCAACGTCGCGGAGTGAATCTGGGCCGGCCCAATTAGTTTCAAACGATGGCCCTGTAATTCAAATTAGGATTTTTCTTTTTAGACTTAAACTAGAATCTGTCCCTTAGTTTGAAAATCAATTCAGGGAGTTTTACAAATCCAAATTAGATGATTCCAGTTTTGTTGGAAAGCTAATGAAAATGTATATCCAAGCCCATTGGACTTAAATCATTTAGAGTTAGAGATATCTCCTAGTAAAAATAACAAGACAAAAGATTTTTCACATTCAAACATTTTTCTAAAATAAACCATAATAGCTTTTGAGTTGTTTCCAACTCTCAAAAATCACATTTAACCATACCTATATGAATATATAATAATATTAAGGTTTGCATGCAGTGACTTTGGACTACTACCAAAATAATGCTATATAGGCATTTCTAGTCACTTTAAATCATTAATTATTAAACTTAAACTTATTAAAATGTGATCCAAACTTTAAATCACATTCCCATATGTTAGAATATGTGGTGATGACATGTGTCCACATGATCCCATATTTTAATTGGAGAATATTAAATCTTAGTTAATTTTAATGAGTAGAAATTACTTTTCTCAAATAAAATAAATGAAGCTAGTTCATTAAACCTTGTGATGTTTGTGATGGTACTAGATCATCAAATGTGTGCCTTAGTGTGCTAAGTAGACTATTTAAGTATTGTTTGGTGATTGTGTATTCCGTATGTATTTTAGACGATAGTACCGACCAAGTCTTCGAGGAGGAGGAGTTCTACCAAGAGGAGGAGGAAGAAAATTTCAACCACTACACTACCCAAGGCAAGCTAACACTTGCAAGTATTATACTTAGCAAGCCATCATTAACAATGCAGGCTAACCCTTGCAAGCTAGAGGACCTAAGCAAGATGCCTTAAGCATGCTTTGGTTATACATTTTTGACTTATACCATCCCAAGTTTTATTTACAAGCTTTACTTTCTTTTACTTTACCAAAGTTTCTTACTTGTTTATAGATAGCATAAAGAGTATAAAACTTGGCCTATCTAGTTAGAAGTAGATGTCATTCTATGGCATGAGATTGATCTTAGCATCCCACTTTAGTGAACACTCTTAACTTAGTAGTTTAGAGCTAAACCCCCAAAACTTGATCACTTTAGATGGGAATACTTGGTGAAAATGACTTGTGAAAACCTTGGAATGATGATTCATTCTATTGAGATGTTTTGACATGTGTTGAGAAACACAAATGGTTTATGATGATGATGAAAATGTTGAGGTATGAGCCTTAGCCCTTTTACAAAAACTGATGGTTGGGTTCGGATGCGATACCATTCCAATTTTACCGTACAACCACAATACCTGAATTGGGTAAGGCTTAGCCGGAAATTTATATGCATTAGTATTAGTTCCCTCACGGGAGAGGTTTGAGCTGAGACTACCTCTCAATGTTGTCCACCTATGCAGTGCCCAGGATGACAGATGGTCATGGCTAGGAGGCCATACTCATAGGAGAGGTTCTTATACTAGAGTGTGTAAAGGAAAGGTTATGTTTGATTATCTGCATACTAAGTATGATGATTCAGGGTTATCCCTGACAGATGTATCGAATCTTGTGGTGAAAGTGTACCACCTCTGCAGAGTGTCAAACTATTCGAATAGCCGCGTCCGTGGTTATGGACAGTTGGAGTGGCCATACTGTTCCGTTGTCAGATGTTTTCAAAGTGACTTATGAAATGAATTGTGACATGACTTAACCACAACAGAGTTGTGACTATGACAACTAAGTTCCCACTTAGGTGATTCTAGAACTTTATTTTATCTTTCTTTGTTTCTGAACTCAGCTTAGGTTTCAAACTTAACTTACAACCAAACTTAGAGTTAGCATTCCTACTAGAACTACCTTACTTGTTAGTGATAGTTTGCGAGTACTTAAAGAGTACTCATGGCTTCGTCCCTGGATATTCCTATGGCCAGACTATGAGGAGGACTACCCTGAAGGAGGAAAGCAGGATGGCTACGACAACTAGGATCATCTCCCATCATCAACATTGCGTGTGACACTGAAGATGGACCCCACCGCTACGCTTATTATTTATTTCGCTGCTTGTTGTATTAAGACTGGATCATGAGATCCTTTATTCGTGTAAGACCTTATTATGGTTTGTAATGGATGATGTACTGTGATATCCAATCTGTTATGTCTCGCAAAAATGGTAATCCTGGGATTGCGATGTATGGCATAACATGCATCTGGGATTAAAAATCCGGGTGTTGACAAGTTGGTATCAAAGCCATCCTGACCATAGGAGACCCTAGTTAGAATGGACGTCCGAACAAAAACTTACTTTCAAAAACCAAAGTGAGTATTTATGAAAACTATTTCCTCTCTTACCCTTGGGATTCTTTCTCTCAAAAAAATTCATGTCCTCCAAATTCTTACATCACTACATAAAACTTTGACACACTTGATCACTTCACTAACTTTCTCATCCTAAATTCTTATAGATGGAAGCTCAGTACAACAAGTTCTACCAGTTGGGCAATAGAGGCCAACTAATCTTCGAGAGGGATCTGGTTTCACTGTCGGAGTACTTGGAGCGTCCTCATCCGGAATTTCTTGGAGCTCAACTTCCTGGACCCCAAGGAGGAAATTTGCAATGGCTAGTAACTGCTGATCTTCGAGGCAAGATAGAAGCACCAATATCTGGGAGGATTCAGTTCTCAGTGAGAGAGAACAACTGGCTAGATGGATTAGCCAGGGCAATGCATAAAGCTCTCACTCGTATTTGCGCCCAGAATGTCAACTTGATCCAAGGAACCCGCTTTGCTCACTATGCAAGGTGTGATTTGATACATTGCAAATGTATCTATAATTTTTGATGTTCCATGCTTGGTTTTATCTACTTTCTTATGTTTTGTCCACACTTTGGAGTACTTTTCATATGATTTCTTGGACTAACCTATTAACAAGAGCCACGGTGCCAGCTGCCTGTTTTTTGCTATTTTTGGTTCGAGGAAGTTAGAAAATGAATATTCTCGGAATTGGACGGGATAAAAGCCAAAGTCACTATTTTACCGGAAGGCATCTGGAGCTAGAATACAAGACGGAGAGGGGCTGGGGCCTAGCCACACCACCTGGCTGTGCGGGCAGGCCTGGCCCGCTCCAGGGGGTGGTCTGGCCACCCCAGGCACCCCCTCGGCCTCTCCTTCCACCTATATATTGCCTCTGATACGGAAACCCTAAGTACCCAATCAAAAATCCACGAAAGAGTCTGTAGCCGCCATCATCTCCATCCCTAGATCGGGAGGGATCTGAAGCTTTTCCTGGCACCCTGCCAGAGAGGGGAATTCACCCTATAGGCCTTCTTCATCATCACGCAAGCCTCCGGTGTGATGCGTGAGTAGTTCATCTCTAGACTACGGGTCCATGTAGTAGCTAGATGGCTGGTTCTCCTCCTTTGTGCTATCATGTTTAGATCTTGTGAGCTCCGTTCATGATCAAGATCATGTATTTGTAATTCTGCATGTTGTGTTTGCGGGGATCCGATGGATATTGAGATGCTATTTCAGATTCATTATTGATTCTATCATGTCTTTGTTATTTGTGATCTTGCATGCTTTCCGTTGTTAGTAGCTATCTTGGCCAAGTAGATGCTAGCAACTCCAAGAGTTAGTATTTATGCTCGATAGTGGGTTCATGCCTCTAGTAATATGGGGAAGTGACAGAAATCTCTAAGGTACTAGATGTGCTGTTGCTACTAGGGAGAAAACAACAATCCTTTGTTCATAGAACAATTGTATTGTTTACTTTACACGCAATTCGTAAAGCCATAATCTGTTGCTTTCAACTTAATACTGGAGGGGATTCGGATGATAACCTGAAGGTGGATTATTAGTCATAGATGCAGTTGGATGGCGGTCTATGTATAATGTTGTAATTCCCAATCGAATCTCAAAGGAGTCAAGATGATTAGTATATGCTTGTATGCTTTCTCGATGTTTGTCAATTGCCCCGCTATAATTTGTTCACCCAGCATGTTATCTATCTTAAGGAGAGCCACCTCTAGTGAACTATGGACCTCGGTCCTTTCTTTTACATACAATCAACAAACTGTTTACTGCTTTGTGTTTACTTTCTGCAAACTATTACTTCCTTCCATTCGATACGTTTAATCCTTTGTTTTCAACAAAACCGGTGAGATTGACAACCTCATCGCAAGTTGGGGATAGAGTTTTGTGGTTGTGTTGTGCAGGTCTCCGCGTTGTTGCTGGCATTGGTAGTGCTCCCTGCCAACGTTCAGCTAGCAACACCTTTGGGGTGTTTCCTTGCTCCTACTGGATTGATAACCTTGGTTTCATAACTGAGGGAAACTTACTGCTGTACTCATCATACCTTCCTCTTGGGGTTCCCCAACGAGCTCGTTAATACACGAGTCAACAAGTATTTTTCTGGCGCCGTTGCCGGGGAGTTAAGGACATCTTCACAAGGGGAGTCGCTCATAACCAATCTCTTTACTTTGTTATTTTTGTTTTGCTTAGTTTACTTTTGTTTTGTTTGCTTGTTTCTTTATCAAAAACACAAAAAAATTAGTTTTACTAGTTTGCTTTCTTTGTTAAAAAAAAGACTACTCTTGAAAACACTAAGTTGTGTGACTTCACTAGCACCAACAACGATGATTTTATGAGCACACCTATTGCTCCACCTGTGCCTGAAGCTACTTTTTTTGAGATAAAACATGCTTTACTCAATCTTGTTATGAGAGAACAATTTTCTGGTATTGGTAATGAAGATGCTGCTGCCCATCTAAATAGCTTTGTTGAACTTTGTGAGATGCAAAAGCATAGGGATATAGATGGAGATATAATTAAACTTAAATTGTTTCCTTTTCTTTGAGAGGAAAAGCTAAAGAATGGTTGAATTCCTTAACTAGGAATAGTATTGATTCTTGGACTAAATGCAAAGATGTTTTTATTGGAAAATACTATCCTCCTGCTAAGATTATATCTACGAGAAGTGAAATAATTAAGTTTAAACAATCTGATAATGAACATGTTTCTCAAGCTTGGGAAAGAATGAAATCTTTGGTAAAGAATTGTCCCACTCATGGACTGACTGCTTGGATGATCATCCAAACTTTTTATGCAGGATTGAACTATTCTTCAAGGAACCTATTGGATTCTGTTGATGGAGGTACCTTTATGACCATTACTTTGGGTGCTGCAACAAAACTTCTGGATAATATGATGGTTAACTATTCTGAATGGCATACTGAGAGAGCTCCACAAGGTAAGAAGGTAAATTCTGTTGAGGAAACCTCCTCCTTGAGTGATAAGATTGATATTATTATGTCTATGCTTGTTAATGGGAAATCCCATATTGATCCAAATAATGTTCCCTTAGCCTCTTTGGTTGCTCAAGAAGAGCAAGTTGATGTGAACTTTATAAGAAATAATAATTTTGGCAACAATGCTCATGGTAATAGGCCCTACCCTCCTAATAATACTTATGGTTATAATGGTAAACCTGGATTACCTAGTGAAGGAAGAATTTTAGAAGTTGAAAGAGCCACTAAGAACTTCATGCAAATGCAATATGAGCAAAATCAACTATTTACTAAAACTATGGAGGAACAATCTATCATTTTGAAGAACATTAGCCATCAACTTGAGGGTTTAAATAGGGAAATTCCTAGTTTACAATTGAAACTTTCTAATGCTGAAAGGAATATATCATCTTTGTCTGAAGCTCAATCTTCATTGATTAATAAAATGGCTGCTAAACCTGAAACTAATGATAATCCCTTTGCAGCTGCTAATGCCATACAAGTAAGAATCGATGAAAATGTTAGACTATTAGCTGAATTACATGCTAAGTGGGAAAGAGAAGATGAAATTGCTAGAAACATTAGTGTTTATACTATCACCACCACTAGTGTTGAGGCTAGTAATAGTTCTACTACTTTAGATGATAATTATGATTTTGATCTTGATGGTTGGAATATCTCTGAAGTTATTAAGTTCCTACAAAAGCTTGCTAAAAGTCCTAATGCTAGTGCTATGAATATGGCCTTTACAAAACACATTACTGATGCTCTCATAAAGATTAAAGAAGAAACGATGAGACATAAAGCTTCTATTCCTATAAAACAAGAAGATGGTTGGGAACCCATCATTAATATGAAAGTGAATGATTTTGATTTCAAAGCTTTGTGTGATCTTGAAAGTAGTGTTTCTATTATGCCTAGACGGATTTATGATATGCTTGATTTGCCACCACTTGAAGATTGTTATTTGAATGTCCCACTTCATGATAATGCTAAAAAGAAACTCATGGGGAGTCTTAATGATGTTCTTATTATGGTTAATAATGCCTATGTCCCCATTGATTTCTATGTTTTGGATGTTCAATGCAATGCTTCTTGTCCTATTACTTTGGGAAGACCTTTTCTTAGAACTGTTGGTGCCATTATTGATATGAAAGAAGGCACCATTAAATATCATCTCCCACTCAAGAAAGGTATAGAACACTTCCCTAAGCAGAGATAGAAGATTTCTTTTGCCTCTCCTATGAAAACAAAATTTGCTCTTATTGCTTCTTCATTTGAAAACACTTGATTCTTTTTCTTGCTTCTTATGCCTAACTTAAAGGTGTTAAAGAAAAGTACTTATTGGGAGATAACCCAAAAGTTTTAGACGAGTCTTGGAAGTTATTACTTCAGTAATAACCGCTCCTTATCCTTTTTATTTGCCTTTTGTGCCAAGAGTAACCTCTAATGAGAGAGAAGTAATGATTGGGAAAGTTGCTGTCCCGAAACAGATTTCTGTGCTTCACCGTAAAAATTCGTGTAAAATCTCTATACGTCCTTTTGAGGCGCAAATTTTTGCGCTTCTGCCCCAGGTTGTTATATAACTTTATTTAGTTCAACACGTTTTGATTTGAGCAACAGAAGATCTTCGCAAAAATTCATCTTTACCTGCTGGTCGTTTTGACAGATTTCTGCCATTTTCTGCATTTGCTTCTTGTTGGTTCCTTTTTGAGTTTTTTGGGGAATTGAGATTTTTGAGGGAAGTGCTACAGTAGCTAGTGTTTTAATGGAAGTTTTATTGGTGTTAGAACTGAACCTAAAGACTTATTATCTTGAGTGCACTAATGTTGCTAATAAAGATTGTGTGAAGTTTTGTATGAAGGAAAAATTTCAGGTGTATGGAAGGAACGAGTAATGAGATGAAGGATGGACTAAAGCTCAATTTTGGGGATGCCACGCATGTCACCCCAAGAAATATCCAAGAAGTACAAGCGTCAAAGCTTGGGGATGCCCAAGGCACCCCCTCCTCATCAAGAAAAATCGCAGGTTTCTTCCAAACGCTTCATTTTTATTATTTCATGCACAGTTGTGTTGTTCTTGGAGCATCTTATTTTTCGTTTTTGTTTTCGTTTTTCGTTTGCTTTGTTTGCTTAGTTTGCTGAATAAATTGGTTGGACCCCCTCTTTCATATATTGGTTTTCAAATAGTTTGGTTTGGTTTGGAAAAGAGTAGGAAAACTCATGCTTAAGTGGTAAAGAGAGCTTGTTTTTGACTGTGGCCTATGCTTTGTCATGCCATGCTTGATATTGTTTTGGATTTATGCTTAGTATTCTTTGTTGTAGCATGAATTGTTATAAACAATTGAGATTGCTTAATGTGCCTAGGATGAATCATGCGTTGTTTTAGCATATTAAAGCATAGTATAGTGGTATTCTCCTTTGATGCTTTATTTGGGTTGACTTGGCGCATGCTCACACCATGTTATGACTATCCAAAGTCACCATAGCCTTTATGATCCTTTAGTTTTCAACTTGTAGTATCACTTTATGCTTCAATCAATGATGTTTTGTCGCTCTGCATGATTATGGCCATTATTGCTCTCTTAGTTTGTCGCTCCTAGTCTTTTGCTAGCCTCCACAACCAAGTATGAGTTCCACTCATGCATCCAACTCCCTAAACCAAGTTATTCCAAAGAGTCCACCATACCTACCTACTAGCATATGCTATTCCAAGTATATTTATGTTTTTGTTTACCTTCCGAATTAAACTTGTTATGAGAAAACTAGCGATTAAAGCTCTCACGAACTTGATGGCACACTTTACTTTTCTTGCCCTTAATAAAACTTGAACCGTTGTGTCGTCTATGTTGTATATGCTTGTACTTATTTGTTGGGGATTAGTAGAACCATGATGTCATGGGGAACGCTTTCAACATTGCACTGGTACTTTGTACCTAGTTGATATCATGCTCTTTTGTCTATGGATGTCGTCCGTGTGAAATGAAAGGGGAGCTTGTAAGTCCATGGAGTTATGTATATGTGTTAGAGAAACACCTGGGCCGCTGGTCTAATCCATGCTGACATGGTGGAAACCTGCAGCGTAACCATAATGAGCTGTCTATGAAGCATTCATCTGATAAAAAGAAAGAGTCCTATATTGAGAAAAAAAGAAAAAAAGAGATTATGAAAAGAGGAAAGAGAGAAAAAAGCACCATATTCCCATGGTAAATAAGAAGGTTGCTGAGATGCTCGTTGTCTGCTTGCCTTGTCATTTTGATATGGGGATTCTTCCGTATCATCGGGCAAGGGGTACCCCGTTGGTGGTTCTCTATGATACACATGTACTTACAATGACAAGAACTCACCGGTGACTAAACTTGAGTAGCATGAGGAGCGACCCTCATATTCAAGGGACATGAGATTTCTAACTTATACTTCGTCAAGCATGTACACCATAGTTTGTTCACTTTAACCTTAATCATTTCAAGATTCTTATGATAGGGGCAATGAGAGCTGAAAGCTATAAGTACCATAATTTTTGGAAGCTCTTTATAAAACTTGAATCCCTACTTCCTTCTGTGAAGGCCCTTCTTCCACCATTATATTGAGTCTCCACCTTCTACCTTTATGCACCTACTTTGAGAGCATAGTGGCCATTCTTAGTTCTATGTGCATTGTCCCAAGACTAGTTGATTGATGCATAACTTGATATTGCTTGTTTTAAACTATTTGTATCTATTCACTCTTATGAACTTTGAAGGTGTCCTATGCATCTATATTTGCTACTCTATGAGGGACAAGCTGAATACTATTATGCTATGTTTTCTTTATGTGAAACAAACAAACGTCTTGCAAAGCATTGTTATTCATGAATCTTTTGTTTGTGCCTTTTCATGTTGCAACATAGTTTCTTTGTCTTATTGCTAGAACTTTGTCTTTCATGTTATGATTGAAGTACTATGATCACAACTTTGAATGTTTTACAAATACTTTGATCAAGTTTATGATGGTGAATGTCACCTCAAAAATTATTCTTTCTTTTTATCACTTACCTACTCGAGGACGAGCAGGAGTTAAGCTTGGGGATGTTGATACATTGCAAATGTATCTATAATTTTTGATGTTCCATGCTTGGTTTATCTACTTTCTTGTGTTTTGTCCACACTTTGGAGTACTTTTCATATGATTTCTTGGACTAACCTATTAAGAAGAGCCACAGTGCCAGCTGCCTGTTTTCTATTGTTTTTGGTTCCAGGAAGTCAGAAAATGAATATTCTCGGAATTGGACGGGACAAAAGCCAAAGTCACTATTTTACCGGAAGACATCTGGAGCCAGAATACGAGACGGAGAGGGGCTGGGGCCTGGCCACACCACCTGGCCACGCGGCCAGGCCTGACCCGCACCAGGGGGTGATCTGGCCGCCCCAGGCACCCCCTCGGCCTCTCCTCCCGCCTATATATTGCCTTTGATACGGAAACCCTAAGTACCCAATCAAAAATCCACGAAAGAGTCTGTAGCCGTCGTCATCTCCATCCCTAGATCGGGAGGGATCTGAAGCTCTTCCCGGCACCCTGCCAGAGAGGGGAATTCACCCTGGAGGCCTTCTTCATCACCATGCAAGCCTCCGATGTGATGCGTGAGTAGTTCATCCTTGGACTACGGATCCATGTAGTAGCTAGATGGCTGGTTTCTCCTCCTTTGTGCTTTCATGTTTAGATCTTGTGAACTCCGTTCATGATCAAGATCATCTATTTGTTATTCATACATGTTGTGTTTGCGGGGATCCGATGGATATTGAGATGCTATTTCAGATTGATTATTGATTCTATCATGTCTTTGTTATTTGAGATCTTGCATGCTTTCCGTTGTTAGTAGCTATCTTGTCCAAGTAGATGCTAGCAACTCCAAGAGTTAGTATTTATGCTCGATAGTGGGTTCATGCCTCTGGTAATCTGGGGAAGTGACATAAATCTCTAAGGTACTAGATGTGCTGTTGCTAGTAGGGAGAAAACAACAATCCTTTGTTCATAGAACAATCGTATTGTTTACTTTACACACAGTTCGTAAAGCAATAATCTGTTGCTTGCAACTTTATACTGGAGGGGGTTAGGATGATAACCTGAAGGTGGATTATTAGTCATATATGCAGTTGGATGGCGGTCTATGTATAATGTTGTAATGCCCAATCGAATCTCAAAGGAGTCAAGATGATTAGTATATGCTTGTATGCTTTCTCGATGTTTGTCAATTTCCCCGCTGTAATTTGTTCACCCAGCATGTTATATATCTTAAGGATAGCCACCTCTAGTGAACTATGGACCCGGGTCCTTTCTTTTACATACAATCTACAAACTGTTTACTGCTTTGTGTTTACGTTCTGCAAATTATTACTTCCTTCCATTCGATACGTTTAATCCTTTGTTTTCAGCAAAACCGGTGAGATTGACAACATCATCGCAAGTTGGGGACAGAGTTCTGTGGTTGTGTTGTGCAGGTCTCCACGTTGCTGCTAGCATCGGTAGTGCGCCCTGCTAACGTTCAACTAGCTACACCTTTGGGGTGTTTCCTTGCTCCTACTGGATTGGTAACCTTGGTTTCATAACTGAGGGAAACTTACTGCTATACTCATCATACCTTCCTCTTGGGGTTCCCCAACGAGCTCGTTAATACACGAGTCAGCATGATTCTATGGGAATGCCTCTAGAGATGCCAAGTCACCTGGAGTTGAAGCGTCAAGTGGAGAACCTCGACTTCCTGCTGTACGACAGACAGAAGGAATTGGACAATGCTAGAGAGTTCACCAACCACAACCTCGGCATTGCCGCCTAGAAGGCCTAGACTTTCTCACTGCTCGTCAAAGATCGTTAGTCTCTTCGCCGTCAACGCGCAAAGAAGGATCGCACCATTGACCATCTTCGCAAGAAGGTAGCCAAGCTCGAGAAGACCATCAAGGAACAAGAAGCTCAAATTGTAGCCAAAGACGAAGAAGAGGAAGGTGAATATATCCAAGGGGATATTGACTCCTACCTCAGCAATGATGATGATTATTATATGGAGGATGATGCCATGGACTTCTACACCGACTATGATGAGTAGATGCACTAGAGCACTATCGTAGGAGTGAGAAGTATCGGTCCCATTGTATCTTAGCTTGCAGAATGGTTCTTAAAACCATCTGTTTTTCCTTTTGATGTTGTGTTGTGTGTGTTTGTATCGTGTGCTTTTCTTGAATGAATGAAAAAGAAGTTAGTTGCAAAACCATAGTCAAACTCAAAGTTTTAGCTTTGAAACCAAAACCATGAACCTTAGAACTTTCCCTCTTACCCCATTATCTATCTCAATCTTCAGATGACTTGTGGAAACCAAGGAGGGAGCATCTCATCGCAAGACCCAATGCTGCAGATTCTGTAGACTCTGATTGCAGACCATGAAGCTAGTAGGCAGAGCGCCAAGCTAATCTAGCAACACTGCAGCAGATCGCCCAGATGGCTCACAATAATCAGAACCATGGAAATCAGGATCATCATGGATCCAAACTCAAAACTTCTAGAATACCAATCCCCCAATCTTTAGCACTTCGGAGAACCCACTAGATGCAGATGATTGGTTGCACACAATGGAGAACATCTTAGAAGTAGCCAGAGTTGATGACAACGAGAAAGTTCTTTCTTTCACCCACTATTTGGCAGGAGATGCAAGAGCATGGTGGAACAGAACCTGCACGATGAACCATGGTCAAGTGATGACATGGGAAGCCTTCAAGATCAAATTCAGCCGCACCCACGTGCCGCAGGGTCTAGTCACCAGAATGAGAGATGAATTCAGAGAATTGAAGCAAGGCAGAATGACTGTAGTGGAGTACCGTGACAGATTCTTGTCCCTAGCCAGGTATGCACCTGATGAGATCAACACGAAGGCCAAGAAGAAGGAGAGATTCCTGAATGGACTACATGATGAGATGTAGACAGTTCTCATCAACATCTGTTTCGAGGATCTCGAAGAGCTAGTAGACTCTGCCATTCAGATGGAAGGGAAGATTAATCAAGCAAACGACAACCGCAAACGTCGGATGATGCACCAAGCTGGATCCAACAGTCACCAGAAGTACCGCCCCAACCCTTCTGCAGGATATGCACCACGGAACAATCGACCCCCAATGTCTCGCCCAAGCTACCCCAACCGTAGTGGAGGAAATGTGAAGTCCGGAGGAAACAACAATCACCCTGACAACTCAAGCAATTCCAACCGTGCACCTCCCAAGTCCAACAACAACAACAACACTACACCCAGAACTGGAAGCAATACTGTGCCCGTGGCAGCAAAAGACAAGTCTCAGATTACTTGTTTTGAGTGTGGAGTGAAGGGTCACTACTCCAACGAGTGTCCCAAGAAGATTGCTGCCACTGCCAATGTGAATGCCCCAGCTCAACAACAACGTCGTGCTCAGCCCGGAAGAAGATTTGCCCCAGGGAACCCTCACAACCGCAACGGCCGTCTCTTCCACATGAACGTCGAAGAAGCCCAGGAAGCGCTAGATGTAGTGCTGGGTATGTTTTCTGTCAACTCAGTTTTAGCAAGAGTGTTGTTTGATTCTGGAGCATTGCACTCATTTGTCATCGAAGAATTTGCATGCACTAGTAAGATTCACCCAACCAACTTGAAGCATGTCATGATAGTTCAAATTCCTGGTTCAACCACCAAAGGTAGAAAAACTTGCAAAGTTGTACCTATCAGAATACATGGGATAGATTTTTATGCCAACCTAATAGTACTTGGAACCAAAGGTTTGGAAGTAGTACTAGGAATGAATTGGATGTCAAAGCATAAAGGATTGATTGACTGTGCCAAGAAAGCCATCACCATGACCAGTAGCTCTGGAGTCTCAGTAGAGCATATATCTGAAACCTTACCCCGTCAATTCAAGAGCAACAAGAGTCTAGCCCTACCCACCATTGACCAAGTCAGAGTAGTCTGTGAATACCCCGACGTATTCCCAGATGAATTGCCCGGTATGCCCCCAGACAGGGATATTGAGTTTATTATCGAACTAATCCCCGGAACTAGAACCATAGCCTAGAGACCCTATAGCATGAACCCCTCAGGGTTAGTAGAATTGAAGAAGCAATTGGATGCTATGTTGGCAACATGCTTGATTCAACCAAGCGCATCGCCATGGAGATCGCACGTGTTATTCGTCGACAAGGAAGATGGAGGCAACCGTCTGTGCACAGATTACAGAAAGCTGAATGACGTCACCATCAAGAACAAGTACCCTTTGCCAAAGATAGAGGATCTATTTGATCAGTTGACTAGAGCAAATGTGTTCTCTAAGATTGATCTTAGGACTAGTTATCACCAACTTAAGATTCATGCAACGGATATTCCGAAGACTGCCTCTACTACTCGTTATGGATTATACGAGTATACGGTCATGTCTTTTGGATTAACCAATGCCCCTACTTATTTCATGAATCTCATGAATAAGATCTTTATGAATTTTCTACATAAGTTTGTCGTTGTGTTTATTGACGATATCCTTATCTACTCCAAGTCAGAAGAAGAGCATGAGCAACATCTGAGAATCATCCTTGAAACCCTTAGAGATCATCGGTTGTATGCCAAGTTCAGCAAATGTGAGTTTTGGCTGAAAGAAGTAGGATTCCTCGGACATATTGTGTCTACAGGAGGAGTCGCTGTTGATCCCGCCAAGATCAAAGATGTCAAAGAATGGGAAGCCCCAACCACTCAAACCCAAGTCCGTGCATTTCTCGGATTAGCAGGATACTACCGCAAGTTCATCGAAGGATTCTCGAGCATCGCCAGACCCATGAACCAATTGTTGAAGAAGGACAAGAAGTTTGAATGGACCGACAAATGTGAAGCAAGTTTCCAAGAGCTGAAGAAGAGATTGATTTCAGCCCCAATATTGATCATGCCAGATATCAAGAAGCCGTTTGATGTGTATTGTGATGCATCCAAGATTGGTCTCGGATGTGTACTAATGCAAGAAGGCAAAGTCATCGCCTATCTGTCTCGACAACTGAGGCAGCATGAGCAGAACTATCCTACTCATGATCTTGAGTTAGCAACCATAGTTTTGGCATTGAAGACATGGCGTCATTATCTTATGGGTAATCGCTGTGAGATTTACTCAGATCACAAAAGCTTGAAGTATATTTTCACTTAGAAAGAGCTGAATATGAGGCAAAGGAGATGGATAGAGTTAATCAAGGATTATGACCTTGACATTCACTATCACCCCGACAAAGCCAATGTGGTAGTGGATGCTCTTAGCAGATTGCCATGTAGGTTAAACACCATGATCAAGGAGAAGCAACCAAGTTTGTATGAGGAGTTGGGGCAGTTTAGAACTGAGCTAGTTAGCAAAGGATTTTTAGCCAGCATTGAACTTCAACCCACTTTGATTAGCCAAATCAAGGAAGCTCAGAAGGGAAATGCAAGTATCGACAGAATCAAACGTCGTATTGGTACATGAAAGGTACCTAGATTCACTGAAGATGAAGAAGGAGTTTTGTGGTACAAAGGACGTATCTGTGTGCCAGCAGATTTGGAGCTGAAGCAAGTCATCATGCAAGAAGCTCATGATACTCTTTATTCTATCCACCCCGGAGGAACAAAGATGTATCAGGATTTGAAGGAGCAATTTTGGTGGCACAAGATGAAGAGAGAAATCGAAAGCTACATCGCCAAGTGTGATATCTGTCAGAGAGTCAAAGCAGAACATCAAAGACCCACAGGACTGTTGCAACCATTGCAGATTCCGGAATGGAAATGGGATTCCGTCGGAATGGACTTTATCACCGGATTGCCTACTTCTAGTAGGGGAAATGACTCGATCTGGGTCATCGTTGATAGACTGTCCAAGGTAGCCCATTTATACCTGTCAAGACAACCTACCAGAGTTCGAAGCTAGCAGAGTTATACATTGCCAGAATTGTTAGCCTGCATGGAACCCCCAAGACCATAGTATCGGATCGAGGAACCCAATTTACCTCGAGATTTTGGCAGAAAGTCCAAGAAGGATTAGGAACCAAGTTAAATTTTAGCACAGCTTATCACCCGCATACTGATGGACAAACTGAGAGAGTCAAGCAAATCTTAGAAGATATGTTGAGAGCTTGTGTGTTAGAGTATGGATCAAAATGGGAAGATTGTCTGCCTTTCGCAGAATTCTCATACAACAATAGTTATCAAGCCAGTCTACAAATGGCACCATTTGAGTTCTTATATGGAAGAAAGAGTCATACCCCTTTGAATTGGTCGCAAGTAGGAGAAAGTCAGATTTTCAGACCCGACATTCTCCGAGAAGCCGAAGAGAAGGTTCACAAAGTCCGTGAGCACCTCAAGACCACCCAATCCAGAAAAAAGAGTTATGCTGACAAGAGAAGGAGAGACCTAACTTTCAATGTCAGATATTTTGTGTACCTCAAAGTTTCACCATTGAAGGGAACCCAACGTTTTAGTCTGAAAGGAAAGTTAGCCCCCAGATATATTGGACCCTTCAAGATTCTGAATCGCCGAGGAGAAGTATCGTATCAACTGGAACTGCCAGAGGAGATGTCATCCATCCACAATGTATTCCATATCTCGTTACTTCGCAAATGCCTAGAAGTGTCGAAGAAGACCGAAGTTTTCAAGAATATCGATCACCGAGCTGTTGATATCAACAAGGATCTGACGTATTGTGAAGTGCCCATCCGTATCTTGGAGGAAGCCTACAGAACCACCAGGACCCGGAGTATCAAGTTTCTCAAGATCCAATGGAGCAACCATACCAAAGAAGAAGCCACTTGGGAGCGAGAAGATTACATTAGGACTGAGTTCCCAGATCTCTTTAGTTCCTAGTTTTCTTTCTTAAATCTTGGTACGAGATTTTGTTTAAGGGGGGAAGGTTTGTAACATCCCAAAACTTTAATCCAAGTGATCAAGATCAACTCTACCCAATTTAGGGTTAACAATTTTTTTTCATTTAAAATCTTTAAGCATTCATATGTGTGTGCATTTAAAATAGGAGTTGTTTGAAATGTCATGATTGTTTGTTCTAATGGTTGTAAAAGGACTCTAAGGTGAATTGCACATCATCTAGATCATCCCCAAGCAAATCCCAAAGAAAAAGAAATAAAAAAGAATTAAATAAGGCAAATGGTCACTTTTGCCATTTTAACCAACTAGGACACTCTGGGTGTTCCTAGGACTCAAATGCCAACAGAAACAATTGTGGATATTTGCACCCCTTGCTAGTACAAGTAGTGATGTCTAATAACATATGCGCCACTGGTAAATTAGCAGATGCGCCACTAATGTTTCGTACATGTATAAAGAATACAGGACTCTCAGGTATTTATACATGTATTCATATGCATGTATTTATACAGGTACACAACAGTATAGAAACAGAGATAATAGTACTATACAACATCACATCAATTAGAACCCGACATAGTGACAAGTGCCCGAATATTATACAAGTCTTGCATACAACAAGTTGATCATCATCTCATACATTACATATGTCAGTGAGTCAAAGATATGCTGTCATAGTTCACAGGATCTCTCTCCTTATGGATGCAGAGTTGAAATGGTAGGTAATACATGATCCCGCATATGGGTTGTTTAGGGGTAGTTGCAACATAGAGAATGTACTACTGTCTACAGGATATACACAATAAATCCTGACAATTAAAACCATATTGATCGGAGTCTTATGCACAAAATTGCCTGAAACAACGACCGACAGAGAAACTGTGGAAGATAAACAAGTGTCATCTCGGTCTATCTCCCAAGAAGATGGCGGGTCCGGGTGTTTCCCCCCTTGACCCTAAAGTTAAGTTCGTCGAAGTCCTTCTCAGCATGACCCAAATCGCTTGTTTGCCTGAAACCAACCAAATGTATAAAAGAGCATGTCACGCTTAGCCTGTTTAGATACCTTGAAGTAAGAAGTGACGAGGGCTAAAATATGACCGCAGAAATGTTTCATCACATATATTTTGACACTATTAGATGGTAAACCGTTTTCAGAATTTGGAAATACTTTTTGTTGGCTGTTATAGTATTTCCATAGACAAAAATTAAAAAAGAATGGAGAGAAATATACACTGGTTATTACTAGTATACAGTATGATGGAGTACTATTTTGTAGTATAACTTTTAACAAGCTGCGAAAAGTGTCTACTAGGCTGTGATCTGCAAGAAAGAATAGTGAAGTGTGTAGCATTTACCTGCCAGTCTCAGATCCCATGTCAATGGCCATGCCTTTCAGCTCTGTCAGTATGTCGCTGAGATCAGATAGGGCTTCGTCCCGCTTTGCCTTCTCCACCTGACAGAGATCAACTAGACAATCATCAAATAATACACAATGCTGACATTAGGATCACTCCCAGAAATTATTCAGAACAAAAAATGTCAGGTGTTCATGACAGTTATATGTACTCCCTCCGTCCACTTTTCTAAGTCGCGGAAGAAAAATTCCGACAACCACCAAAAGTCGCTAAAGGACAGTTATACCCCTGATCGAAACTCAAAATACAGTCGACATGGGCTCGCCCTAGGTCTCTTCGTCCCTGCATCCCACCTCCCATGCGGTTCCTCGCCTCCCTTGATCCTCAAGCGTCACCTGTACCTCGCCGTCCTACCTAGTAGCAGCTCGCCAGTCCCTACCTAGCAGAAGATCGCCGGCCTCCGGCCCTCAGCAGTAGCACGTCCGCCCTGGCCCTGCAACAGCTCGCCGACCGCTAGCCCTCAGCCAACAGGAGCAGAGCGCAGGCTAGGGAGAAGGCCGGCGCGTCGTCCTGGCCAGCAGAAGAAGCAGATCACAGGATCACCGGCTCCACACGTCGCCGTGGCCAGCAGAAGAAGCAGAACATAGCACCAGCAGCAGTTTGAGGGGCACCTACGGTGCTTCCGGACCTGAACTTTACAACTCCCGAAGAAGACCATGGTCCACACAAAGAAGATAAGCGCATCTGCTGATGAAAATGCATGTATACTCCCGGATCTGCAATAATTGACATTAGGAAGTTACTCTACTGCAATTTACTACGAGAAAATTCAGTCTATTTCCAGAGAATTCAGTACTCCAAGATGGTGAAAGCAATTTACTCCAAGAAAATCATCACTTAGTTGTCATGTAAAACGCTGGCATATGTAAGAAAATCTGACTACATTTGTTGAACTTGGTGCACTTATTTGAGTAGCATATCACCAGCTATGCTTGTACAACATAAGTACACACAAGTATCCTGTCACTAGCATTTGAGTTTTGGAGTATTTATTTACAGTGAGTGCACTTCTATTGCGTTGAGATGAACTCTAGCATTCAAAGACCATCTTACTTTTCCAGCTTTAATCCCTAACAATAGAGCTTCTCTCTCCCTCATATCTCTACATAATTTTAATCACCAAAATTTTTCAAAACCAAATCAAGAAATTAAACAAAAAATAAATATACTAATTGCAGAACTAGCAAGGACAACTAGTGACATAACTCTAAATGGAGTCATAGCTCTACAGCACTAGGAGTACACAACACTACATAAGGACATATATTGACAGACATAGCAAGAGTAGATAATCCAATTAGTACAGTATAAAACCAAGAACACTAAACTCTGATTATTCGAAACTCAATTGGTTCCGGTCACACTTTAATGGTTACCATCAGTCAACAGCTTATGGATAATTCAATTATTCTAGAATAATTTCTTATGAAAGAGTACAATAAGAAACCAGAATAATTTCTTAATCCAACTATGCACACTGAGTAGCTTTCACATGGCACTAATTAACAAAATATGCACACAAGAATCAAATCCCTTCTTCGTTGCAGTCTGCTCGAAGATGGCATCCATCTACTGGCAGTACAACATGAGGTGACCAATTTCTCTTCTTGATAATTTCGTTGGGCTCTGCCAAGGACAAATGAATCAAAGAGGCAAAACCCAAAAAATAAAAGGCAACAACTTTGACCGGAAATAGTCACAAGGAAAGGCAAACTGGACATGAAATGAAAAATGGACATATGGTTTGAATGGTTCTGACTTCTGAACATATGGAGTAAGAGTAATCGAATATTGGCTTCTAAATAGTGTGATTGAGATGCATTGAACATTGACCCCCTTTTCTAAATTAATACCCCCGAGGTTGTTCTATTTTCTTAATCCAAAGTTGTGAGTTCCTAGTTCCGACACCATCAAACCTAACACAAGCAATAAGCAGCTTCAGATACAAGATGGACTCCTGGCAGCTATGTGATTCACATAAGTGACCTACTCTGAAAATTCAGACCTTAGTTCAGAAGAAAAAGTTCTCAACGAAATTGGACTAATAAGTAACAATTACTATATAGCTTGGGAGGTCTGACTACAAAGGAAGAAAGCGAGATCCTGTACCCTGGATAGATCCTGGTCGATGTCGAGCGCCATGGCGTGGGTGCGCCTGATCTGCTGGCCCTTCTTGTGGACGGTGACGAGGGTCTTGGAGGCGGTGTCCCTCATCTCCTCGGCGATCCTGAGGTAGCCGTCGACCCGCTGCGTGGTCTCCTGGGACTTGTACGCTGCGTACCCCTCGAGCTCCTGCACAGACTGGCCCTCCACGCCACCGGAGTCACGGAAGTCATTCCTGTAGCGGCTCCTGGCCGCCGCCGTGGACGAGGAGGCGACCCCGACGAGGGCGGGTCGGCGACGGCGGCGGTGGTCGGAGACGCGGCAAGAGAGGACGAGGGTGACGATGTCGACCGGAGAGGGCGGCGGCGCTCGGAGAACAGAGGTGCCCGCTATGGAGAAGGCGGCGAGGCAGCCCGTGCTTGCTTGCGAGGAGGGCCGGAGAAGCGGAGCACCGAGATCCCGTGGTGGCAGCGGTTTGCGGGTGAGCGATGGAGGCGGACAGAAGATTGGGGAAGGAGGGCTGCGGGCTGGTTGCGTGGGCTCGACGCGGGGCATGGGGTTAATTGGCTCAAATCTTGATACGAGGTACTTATCCAAATACCGCGATGCCCTCATTTGTGACAACAATACAAGCCTACCGCAGTGGTAGCAACCACCGAGCCACGCTGGCAAAACCTGGGGCATCGAAGTTTGAATCCCGGTTGCCTCACAATTTTTTGCAAGTACATAGACAATTACGAATATATCAGTAGCGCATTGTTTGCAATATGCGCCATTGGCAAAAAAAAAATATCAGTAGCGCATCTCCAATATGCGCCATTGATAAGCCTGTCACCTTTCTGAGTGGTGGGGTCCAGGTGGGGCCCATAATTTATCAATGGCGTATTTTGTGAAAGATGCGTCATTGACATTTGGTCCATAGCCCTCCGGGGTGCCAGACCCACATTATCAGTGGCGCATATTTTTAGATGTGCGCCATTGGTTAAACAAAATATCAGTGGAGCATATTTTTAAATGCGCCACTGATAATTATCAGTGGAGCATATTTTTAAATGCGCCACTGATAATTATTAGTGGAGCATATTAAAAAAAATGCTCCACTGGTAATAAATCTATCCATAAGCCTTTCTCTACTAGTGTGATCAACAAATACTTCAACCGGCATGGAAGAAAGTAAGAAATTATTGGAAACAAATACAAATGTCCGTACACATACTCATGATTATTTGTTGGCAAAAGCCAAAAAGTCGAACGAAGTCAAAATCGATTGTGGAATATTCAAAATTAATAATATAAAAAAAGTGAAAATGAAAAAATAAATTAAGAAAATGTTTATATGAAAATAAATCTCAAAAGCGAAATTGGCAAATTAAAATTATAAAAATAACACATAATAAAACTAAATCTATCTATTAAAATAAAATAAACTACTAAAAAGATAAAAAAAAAGTCACTATGCTCATGTGATAACTAAATACCTAGTGAGACACATGGAAAACTTTGACTAAATGAAGTAAAAACAATTATATAAACTTGAAAGAGGGAGCGCAGAAACAAGAAATGTTCTAAAAAAATGTTTCATGGATTTGAATCCTAAATCAAAAGAAAGCATCGAAACCACCTAACCAACTTTATAAATGCCCCTATCTTGAACTTAGGTTGTATTGCTACCTTCGATGTATATATAGTGACATACCGTTTTCAATCTGTGGTGAGGCTAGTTGGTGATGGCACCCGTTTGGTTCGGAGAAACGTAGTTTTCGGGCAAGCTCGTTTCGTTTTCCAGGCCGTCCTTGACGATCTATCGTCTTGTGGCCGGACCGGCGCTCTCTCGACGTCTGGTGGCTGGCCGTTCGGACGCAAAACGCCAGAGAATGCACGCACGGTGCTAAAATTCGGCAGATAAATAATTAAACCACGGGAAGCTAGTAGGAGAAAGATTCGTTGCGTCGCAAGCTGTAGCGGAGGATGCAGCGCCGGCGAGAAGCGCCACGCGCTACACGCCACGCCAGCCCGTCGGATCGACGGGAACGGGGGAGGACACTCGAGATTCCTAGCTACACACTTTGCGGCTACGCTTTCTTTGGTGTTTCTTTTCTTTTTTTGCAAGAGAATTGGCTATATTACAGAAGTATGTTTTTCTTTGAACGTATCTGGTGTCTGGTGAGGTTCCGACCGATGAATGATGATGGATCGTGTACAGTAGTAGCGCGTGTTTCATGACTCCGGCGTGTAGGTTCGATTCGTCACCATCCCCACTCACGGCAGGCCCATGATGCCCTCCATCGACATGCCAGCTAGTCACGCACGCACGGGCAAGGCGTAGCTTTCTTCTATCTCCGCCTCCTTTCTCCTTGCACGCCCACGCTCATGCGTGGCGTCTAGTCGCTGCTCCGGCCTTGATGATAGCGCGAGGACCAGCCGGCGTGTTCAATTATTTCACTCGTTTCTGCAGAGAGACTCACAGGTCACGCTCGTGAGTCATGGCGGAGCTAAGCACCCAACTAATTGAAGGCACTCCAGCGCGGGTGCTTGGAATTAAAAAGGTGAATTTGGACTTCATGGACGCTCAGCACGGCACGGATATCCCATATAATGCTCGCATCGCCAAGATATCTCACTCTCGTTATCGAATCACGCAAGTCACGCCCCCCCCCCCCCCCCCCCCCCCCCGCGGAGCTCCTCGGCGCGCAGTGCGCTATTCTTTTGTTCTGTCGACGCAAGAATAAAATATTTCGAATTACAAACTTACCGTGTTCTTCTCCTCCTTCTCATCGAAACATGGCTCCGTATCCTTTAGACGGTGCTTGGTCCTGAAAGTTATGATACAGAAAATACAAGTTTTCTTCATTTTCGATGAATGCTTGTTAGTGAAGAAGAAAAAACTAGCAAAACCCCGAGTCAACCCAATCAAATTATCCAGTAGGTCAACTATGATTAAGCGAACCAATGTGTGTGTGGCCGCCTCCAGTGGCGTTGGGGTCTCGAAGATGCAACAGACCACGACCCCTTGTCAGCGAGAGGTTCTCCTTCTTTGTTTTAATGCATTTTTGGTGTATTCTTCGGGATGATGAGGTGGCGGCTACATCCTAAAGTTAGAATAAGATCCTCCCTGACTTGTCCCTGCTCCGGCGATCTATTTATACTTTTTATTACTTTTTAGAATTCTTCAACGATCCTCCAACGATCTATTTATACTTTTTATTACTTTTAGAATTCTTTCTATTAACATTGGTTATTATTAATAGATAGATGATTCTTTTTGTAAAAAAAACATTATCTCAAAAAACATTATATATAATAGAGCCATCAGCCTCTGGGCCATGATACTACACACATGATGGGAATAAGCCCATAGACCATAGACTCACATGATGGCCCAATATATCTTCGACAAATACAAAAAAAATTCAACGTTGATTAAATTTATCGCGTATTTTAGTGTTTTATACCCTTCCATTTGCGAAATAAAGTTTCTAAACATTTTTTCGTTGATTTGATAGGTATGCTACTTTGCGATAAATCTAAAAAAAGTAAAATCTAGAGCCCTTTGAATTTTCTCCGAGATAAATTATGATGCATCTAATCGAGTTGGTCCAGACTCGTTTTGGACAAACTGAAATTTATACTAAACATTATAATTTTTTATACATATAATAAATATTTATAATTTATATAAAAATTATACTTATTTTAAGCTTATTATACTCTTAATGAGTTATTGTTTATTACTTTTGTGCCATATTTAACCACATAACAATGTATACCATTGCAAAATTTGTTTGCTTTGATTATAAATTGTATGTTGTAGTAAAACCTCTCCATGAAATAGTATACACACTTGCATAAATTGTGTAGTGTATAAATTTGTCTTTGTGTCTATGTATGTTTATTTCCCTATATATATTTTAATATATCTAAATGTCATGATCTTGGTATCTAAAGTGTATAGTTGAAAAAATACCATAGTAGTGGTTCCAGTGTATTATTGGGTAAGTAAAATTCTAGAAACCTCTAGATTATAAATTAAACAATTAGAAACCGTGTGTTGTAAGTTGGGTTCAATATTAAGTTATTTTTGAATCGTGGGTTGAGTAATAACTTCACTACATGTGTCTGCTAGTAATTTTCTATTGAAATATCATCTCTTAGGGCAACTCCAACGGTGCCCCGCAAATGGACGGAGACCATCCAAAATTGTCAGCGTGGATAGGCGACAAGATCCAATGGTGTTCCACAAACGGCCACGACTAGTCCGTTTTCCAGCATTTCCAGCCCAAATTTGGTTTGGCTTTGCGGTCCTAGGGATATCCCGCACGTCTATTTGTCGAGATTAGGCCCTCCAGACAGCCACACACCGGCCATACTAGTCCTCCATTCACATCTCGACCCTCCACTCTCACCCAACTGCCACCCGCTGCCGCCGAACCCTAGATCCATGGACGCGGCATGCGGCTACGACGACCCCTCTCGAACCATCGGCTTCCCCTTCGGCCGAGACGTCCTCGGTGAAGTCTTCCTGTCACAGATGAGGCACCCGCGAGCCCTCGACTGGAGCGCCTTCACGAGGTGCGCACAAACCTCGTGGTCGGCCACGTCCGCTTAGAGGAAGCTCGATAGGCGCTCGGGAAGGAGTGGGGTCTCGTTCGACCGCGGCACCCGCTTAACGAGGCTGCCTTCTTCTCCCTCGGCCTATGAGGGGCCTGCGCTCTAGCATCGATGAATACACTGCCTTCCTCTACCCCGACAATTGAGGGTATGCGCTCTGGTGATGATGAATAGTGTCACTGATCTAGGGTTAGTGTTAGTAGAACTAGTAGACTAAGAAGAAGAATTTGTGTGTTTTATGAAGTACCTTGTAGTGATATTTTAATTTGCAACCATTTTCACCAAATTACGATATGTGTAATATGCAAAATAAAATATGGCAAAAACGCCTATCCGCAAATAAATGGGGGACCCCGTTGGTTGCAGTGGCCTATCCTAGGAGGAAATGAGCCTCCGTCTTGTCTGCGGACCACCGCAAACATAACGATTCAAACAGAATTGATGTCCGAAATGAGGGACACTGTTGGAGTTGCCCTTAGAGTAGTCTCGATGAACATAAATTTGATGTGGATTATACAATTTTCCTATATACAATTTGGGGAAAATTTATCAACCCTTCACAAAAAACCCACCAGAAAACATGCATTTTGGTGGTTGTTTGATGACTTTGCCCCAATTGTGGTGTTTTTTTGCAATTTAATCATAATTAAATGTAGTCATCTTAAATACACTTGATTTTCCCTGTTGTATATAAGGCTCCTCCCAATTTTTCAAATAAAAAGTTGTGCACAAAGTTTTTTCTTCGATAAAGGGTGATTTTATTAACTCCAATGTTTCATCAAGATAATACAATCAAAGAGAGCCACACCCGGCCTCTGCATAACAGAGATGCACACAGCCGAAAGTACAAGAAAAGAGGGAATAAAGATGAACAGTTTCATAGGAAAATCCTAGAATACACGAATCTATAAGAGACGCCTACGGTGGAGGAGGTTCAATCGCAAGCTATGCTACCACACATGATGGATAAAAACCTCTCTCTGCCACTTGCTCCAACCTTGAACACATCTCCATATAAAGGTCGCGGCATTACAGTTTTTGTAGAGTACACCACTAATACGTCCATTTTGCATCACTATTCTATATCATAATTTACTATTATTCATTGATATATTTCATATTAAGAGATGATACTTATGTTATTCCATCTGTTTTTGCATGGTTGATGACTTTTGGAGCATGAAGCGCCGCAGTCAGGATTCTGATGGAAAAGGTGCTGTTTGGAGGCGAAATTTACGAAGATCAGAAAATCCGGAAAAATAAATGGAAAATTCTATTTTTCCAGAAGACGAAGATTGCCAGAAGGTGGAGTGGAGATGGGCCACAGGGGGCCCACACCACCCCTGGCGCGGGTCACCCCAGGCCACGCCACCAGGTGGTGTGGTCGCCCTGGTCCACTCCAGGCTCTCCCCTCTGGCGTATATTATCCCCCCGAAACCCTAAGACTCGGAGGGACCACAGAAAGATTCTGCCGCCTCTGCGGGGCGGAAAATACCGAGAGAGAAAGATCTCTCCGGCAGACAGAATTCTGCCGGGGGAATTCCTTCCCGGAGAGGGGAGATCGTCGCCATCAACACCACCATCAAGCTGGACTTCATCGGGATCATCATCATCACGTCCATCATCATGTCCATCTCCATCACCATCATCATCTCCACTTCATACCGCTGTAACAATTGGGTTGAATCTTGCATAGTTCTTAGGGGAAACTTTCCCAGTGTTGATTACTCTTTGTAGTTGATGCTATTGAGTGAACCATTGAATTATTGCTTATGTTCAGATTGTTACACATCATTATTTTATCTCTGATCATGATCCATATGATGTCTTGTGAGTAGTTCGTTTCGTTCTTGAGGACATGGGAGAAGTCATGTTGTTAGTAGTGGAATTGTGTTGAGAAAGATTCAATGGTTTGATATTTAAGTTGTGGTAGTGGTGTCATGTGAACGTCGACTACATGAAACTTCACCTATATGGGCCTAGGGGAATGCATTGTGTATTTGTCTACTAATCGTAGGGGTTGCCGGAGTGACAGAAACCCGAACCCTCGTTAGGAAACCTTTGCACAAGGGATGTCAGGGTCTTAGAGTTTAAATCTATGGTTAGGTTTCTACCTTAATTACTTTATTGTACTTGCGGATGCTTGCAAGGGGTATAATAACAAGTATGTATTAGTCCTAGGAAGGCCGGTACATTAGCACAGGTTCACCCACACAACACTTAGCAAACTAAAGAAGATTAATCAACTATATAAAGCGAAAGTACTTGACGATATTCCCATGTGTCCTCGAGAACGTTTGGTCATCTTAAGTAATACAACCGGCTTGTCCTTTGCTAAAGAAAGGATTGGACCACTTGCTGCATTTATTCTTATTGTCTTTTATTTACTCGTACTTTATTTACCTGCATTATCAAAAACCCCTAAAAATCTGTTTGTTAAGTATTTACAGAGAATTCCTGCTCCTAGCCACTCCCCAACACCTTCTGCTCCTCGTTGGGTTCGACACTCTTACTTATCGAAAATGCTGCGATACACCCTCTATACTTGTGGGTCATCAAGCACTCCCGGAGTAAGTGTGCACAATAATATATTACCTGCATGGGAGAAGACATTTTAGCATAAAAGACCTTACTATTTCTAAACGTCCACAACGACCATGGTAATGCAATCGCTCCCATCAGTATATGTATTTTATCCCTATTATATATACCATGCAACTAGTTCCTAAAAATATTGGCTACTAAGCGTGGTGGGTACAAACTTGAGGCTACTTGGATGGCTGATCATATAACACACGCGAATTGGCACTAAAAGAACAAATGTTTGATGGTGTCATCGTGATGGCAGAAACAACACTTTATACTTCCTTGTCAATTGCGTCTAACCAAAATATCTTTTGTCAAAATCACACCACGACATAGATATCAAGCACAATTTTTAATCTTCAACGGTCCCTTCATCTTTCAGATGTGTATGTTTTTATGCACCGGTACTTCTGAATGTATTAATGCTATATATATGGAATCAACTAAAAAATTAATTTTCTTTCAGGTTTCAGCGGAAATCATCATGCTCATATGTTAGTTGTACATTTGCTAACCGCTCTAGTAGAGCGTGCCAAGAGACAAGAAGTGCCCTAATGAGATCTCGTCTAAAAGTCACGTTAGGAGGGATAGTTTTTAACACCTCGGCGATCATGTCGCTCTTGTTACGTGTGATGCTATATAAAGTCCAATATTGATCCATGATAGGTAAATACCTAACCAGGAATCCTCCCAAAATCTGATCTCTGAAGCATCCTTAATGAGGAAAGATCCAAGAATTATTCACATGCATTAGACCAATCCAAAAGTGTGAATCCCCGATTTCCAGTATATTTGGGACAGAGTCTTTGAGCCTATATATTTCCTTCTCAAGAGAGTTTGCTATACTCCATCCTTGGTTAGCAGCTTGTACAACCATTTTCCAAATAGTGCAGTATTTTTGGCCTCTAGATCATAGATCCCAAGCCCCCCTTGTTCTTTTGGACGGTGATGGCAACAAACTCAACCACTTTTTGTTGGGACTCCAAGTGCAGAATGTTATAGCAAGTTTCTTTTCCCCATAAGGATGACTCGAGGTTTTATATCGACCTCTCGAGGAATTATGTGGATATTTGTCTTCTCCGCTCAAGCAACCTGTAAAGTAAGATAATTTGTCTTGTGTCCCCAACTCCACCAAGTGGTTGTCAAGCACAAGGTTCGTATTAGTAGTATGAAATAAAATATAAAACAAAGTAAATAAAGTATATCAATAAAAACTAGATGATATATAAGATATTAGAGTTGTTTTTTGGGTTTTTACAAGTGATTGCAAGTAGAGAAAATATTTTTGTATTTTCGAAATAATAAATTGCAGAATTTATAATTGATAGTAGATGCAATGGAAAGGTGTTTCTTATGATAAAAATCAGACCGGGGTTCATGGGTTCACTTGTCTACTCTCTTTTTATGTTGTAGTGATCATAAAATAATTCATCAATGATAAATATTCACAGAAATTCTATAAGTGCTTGATAAAAGGAATTAATATGGGCATCATATTCTAATATTGAGATGGAATACATATCTCTCTTATACTCCTCAAGAAAGGAAAATCTCCATGCAATCTTGATTTAAGAACAAATCAGAGTATAGCTTTAAGAAATATTATATGATGTTTGAAATAAAAATATGCTACCTTGATCTCACAAGGTCATCACACTGTCACGTGATAATTATAACACATGATTTCACATTATCCCTAGTGAGGCAGCAAAAGAAAGGTAAAAACCAAAGTAGATCTTGAATATTATATGCAACAATTCAATCTCTACCACCATGCTACTCCATCTAACACATACTTCTCCCATACAAGTTCTTGCATACAAGTTGGATCAAAACAAGCAATAAAGAACGAGGTGCATGATATGCATCTATTAGAACATCTTACACAAAATAGATTCCAATCTCAAATATTAAATCATAGAACAAAGATCCACCACATAGGAATTACAAATATGACCATAATCATGTTGGGCAGCTCATATGGTACTAGATCTATGAAGAACAAGAGAGAAATAGATCAAGCTACTGCGACAAACCCATAGCCTGGAGGTAGACTACTCCCTCTTCATCATGGTGATGATGCTGGAGATGTTGGAGAGGGTGGAGATTCCCCCAGAGGTGGCTCCGGCGGAGTTTCCCCCTCCAATTTTCGCCGGATTTGACCCTGTTTGGTGGTGTTTTCGTCTCTGGTGGCTTCTCGTGGCTCCATTTTCGAGGATGCTCCAGGGGGTCCTTATATAGGTTTTTTTAGGTCAAGAGAACTCTGTGGGCGAAAGAATCGAGATGATCGGACGGCCGAGGCGGAAACGAGCATGGGTGGCACGCCCACCAGGCCTAGGCGCGCCACCTGGGCTCGTTTGGACCTCCTGGTGAGATTCTTGTGCTCCAGATGCTTCTCGTGGATAAATATTGGCATTCCTAAAAGTACATGTCCATTTGACTTCGTATAGATCCTGAAACATGAAAAACATTGAAAACAAGGTTTTTCTGCCCTGTAGGGTTATAGCCAAAATAAAGAAGATCATTGGTAAATCCCCAAAAATCAATGTAAAACAGAGATATAACATTATATATGTTGCAAATATGTAGGAAAACAGGTTAACAAACTACAAAGTTCATGTATGTATTTTACATGCATGGGACAACATATGACATTCCATTTTGCCAATCTATACTTTTTTTCTTCCAAATCTCCTTGCCAAAATAATCTCAAACGGTAGTAATCTAACCATTGTAATACTCCTTTTGGCACCTGGAAGAAGGATAGCATGTACACCACCGTATTGGTAAGGACGGAGTTAATCAGAACTAGTCTTACACCAACTGAAACATGGGATCTAATTAACATTGATTTTAGTACAACTTGTAAAACATCTTTTGGAGAGAGAAATTTAGTTCCACTACATGTACCATATGCCATTGGACTTCCTCATGTTATCAAGCCTTCTCTTATTTAATATATTCGATAATTCTTTTTGCGGGTAATATTTAATAACATTTTTTATATAAAGGATAACATTTTTAGCATTCATACTCTCCTCTTCTCAAGGGTCAGGCCTTAGGAACAATATAGTTTTAGGAAGAAAGAAGTTGGGACACATTTCTTTCTCCCCCACGTGAGAGCTGCCGCTTCCTGATCCGGCCTTTCCGCCCCCCTTCTCTTCTCCATCTAGCGGCCACACCAGCAGATGGACTAGTGGGGACCCATACTCTTCATTGTTTGCTTTTTTGTAGGTCTAGTTTTTCTTGGTTTTGTCTCTCTGACGGCACTGACGAGGTGAACGCGACGATGGCGTGTTGGAATAAGGTCTATCCGGCCTCTTCCTACCACGTGGGCGTCTGATTCAGAGTCAATAAGGGCCCGTGGGGTTAGCATCACTGGTTCCGCTGATTCTCTTCCGATCTTGGCAATTGGTGTGTCTATCAGGGGACTTCTTCTGGCTGTGGGATCTATTGATCGTTAAGGAGCTTCATCGACGGTTACTTTTTTCTCTTCATCAGACATATGTGGTCTTCTAGATCTGTTCGGCGACTCTCGTCTGCAACCATGAACATCAGGCTGGCTCGAAGAGGAGCGGCAGCGGCAGCGCACCGTTGACACAGTGTAGAGGTGAAGATGAAGAGCATCTCGAGTAGTTCGTTGTAATTTTCATTTTTTTGTTGTGCTTTGTACTTTTATATGTTTCTACTAATGTTAGGGTCCTTTCCGCATTTGAGTGAATACGGCATATTCACGAAAATGATAGAAGCAAATATGTTGGTGTTGATATGGGGTATTTAATGCACAAACACTCCTCGTTTAGTTATGGTTTTTTGGGATAACATTATGGATTGTTTAATGCTTGTATTTAGACGAGAATGACCTGTGATTGGATGGTTAAGAGGGTGGTTGTCCCCTAGCTCGCTAGAGTTCAAATCCCTGCTTTGATATTTGTGTGTCTTATAAGAACGGAATACTCTTTCAGTGGGAGACGGCGTTTTCATTGATAATGAGGCGTCCGTGATAACTTTGTCAGTTTCAAGACCCAATCCACCGGCTCAATCTCTCGGAGGTGCTCACAGGAAACGGGTGTGCGTGCGTGCATGCGTTTATTGGAATGAGTGTATACGCGTTTGTACCGTGTTTAAAAAAAACTTAGACACACAACTTTTATAAGTATGTGGAAAAATCGATGTCACAATTAATCAATTGTTGGGATAGTAAAAATGAGCAATCATTGAAACTGTAACTTTTTTGTTTGTTAAAATTGGAACTCAAAATCTCTAGACATGTGGATATGAAAAATTAGAGTACTTTTTGTATTTTGAAAATGAGCAATCTTTTACACGATTGGATATAGTAGTGCATGTATTTTAATTTTTTCTTAAAAATATATGATCTAAAAACAAATTGTGATACCTTAGATTCATGATTCACCGAAATCAATAATGATTTTAAGATGTTTCTAGTAGGAAGTATAAAAGCCAACGAGTGTCTTTAAAAAAAGACCGGCCTCAGAAAAGGGAAAAAGGACGACCCACGCGTGCGCTCTAGTGTTGACAAGTGTCGCGCACAGAGTACGTCCCGCGACCCGTTACCTGGTTCGGTTTTTTCCTTTTTATCTAGACGAGCCCGCTACCCGATAGATGAAAGTACATTGAATTGTACGTCGAAATACACGAAATACACGTAAGTACAAAGATGCTCACAAACACTGTACAACAGAAGTACGACTATACTCAAGTCGAAATACACGAAAGTACTAACTCTACTCAGAGCCGAAGTACGCGAAAGTATAATTATGCTCACATACAAAGCACACGGAAATACAACTGTACTCAAAGTCGAGATACACGAAAGTACAACTCCGAGCCAAAGTACGAGAAAGTATAATCATGCTCACAGACAAAGTACACGGAGTACAACTGTACTCAAAATCAAAATATACGAAAGTACAACTCTACTCAGAACCGAAGTACGCGAAAGTACAAATGACTAAGTGTTGAAGTACGCGAAACAACAACTGTACTAAGAGCCCGAAGTACACATAAATACACGTGTACTTAGAGCCGAAGTACACGATGGTACGAGCGTACTTAGAGCTAAGTACATGAAATTACTACTGTACTAAGAGCCAAAGTACAGAAAAGTATAAGTGTTGGGATATGCAAAATGTTTATAAACATTGCATGTCTCTAATCCAGATAACCCGGGTGACCCACAGTTGGTAGCACGGCCCATGGCCTGCTGGGCGGCCCAGTTAGATGGATCCAGAAGAAAGACTCATGCCGGAAGAAGGAAGCCTACTGTGCAGTTACCGATCAACCCGGTGCCTTGGAGTATAAGACACGAAGACTAGTTAATATAGTGTAGGACTCTGTAACCTGTCTGGCAAGGTTCTTTCTCTGTAACCCTACATTCTGATGCCTTTATAAGCCGGACATGTGGGAGGCTTTAGGGCAATGATTCATAACACCTCGCACAACGAACCGATCTCTATAACTCAGTGTATTGCTATTACAGTGATATATAACAGGAGTAGAGTTTCACCACCATTGTAGGACTTGAACCTAGGTAAGCAGTGTTACCTCGTACCCGTCAACTCATCGCCTTCCTCCACCTCTCTAAACACGCTCTGTGAAGACCCTCCATGACGCACTCGTTGGCATACCACGACAATAAGTGTTCTCACTGTCAAAGTACGCGGAAATACAAATGTGTAGTAACCCAAGTACCAAGTATATAAAGAACCCAAAGTACAACAGATACAGAACTGAAATAATCTAAATTACGAGCATGGCAGTTCTGAACGTATAAAAAAGTTGTCCGAAACCTATCAACATGATATCTAGTTTTAAAGATCTCGGTACGAGGAGCTCAAAAAGAAAACGGTTCGTAATTTAGACAAACGATTCTCATGATATTTTGTTTTGAATCATCATATTTGAGTATTTGAAAAATAAAAGAAAAATCTATACTCTCGTCCTCTCACCCTCAGTATCTTCCAATCTCATCTTAATCACGGTTTGCTTCTGATTGAGACATTTGGTAAACATGCAGAAGGATCGCGCCAAAAAAAAGCCACTTGGCACAACGACGACGTGGGGAACATACCTTATTTCCGAAAGCGAACTGATTATCTGCCATCTATTCAGACACCAAAACGGCCAAAATGGGAACACAGACGGAGTTTTCTGAGTTCGGACCATTATCTGGGATCTGCCAGAGATGCTATCAGTCTATGACACGGGCTGCACCACAGAAATCATGTGCAGCTCGCAGATTCATCGCTTCGTCAATGGCCCATCCTGAACAAATTCTCCACCGGCCCACAACCAGAAAATGGAGGGAAAACTCCACACTCCAGAAGTAGCCGGCGGGAAAACTCTTTTCCATTCCCCAATGCGCAGCACTCCAGTCCCCTAGCTTGAAGCCTTGAAGCCAGCGCCGAGCTTAGCTCCGACGAAGCCGTCGATGGAGAAGCGCGAGGGCCCATCGACCTGGTCCTGCTCCTGCAGTGCGGCGGCAAAACCACACGCCGCCGCCGCACCCCTGTCCCTCCCCGCTGCCGACGCGCCCCTCTCCCCCAATCCCGTCAGTTTTCATCGCCACCCTCCGCGTACCACTCATTTCGTTCACCGCCCCTTTCTGTTAATGTCGGTGTGTTTTGAGCTCGCAGGAGCGTGCCACCACTGGCGCGAGGAAGCGGAAGGCCGCGACGACGACAAGGAAGCCAGGTATGTACTTTTTTAGCCAGTACTGTAGCAGCCCCCCAACGTCTCTGATTCCTTGTTCGACTCGTCTGAATAAATCACATTTCATTTCATCCCATGTTGTGTCACTGTTTTGTTTGAGTGATCATGGTTTATACTTTGATTCGTCTGAACGAGTGACTCTGTTATGTTACATCAATGTGATTATATTGTGCCCACCGCCTGGTGCAGGATCAGGGAACAACACAGATCGCCGTGTTCTATGGGCGCAGACCATGGCAACATAAATATTTGTATCCCATGAAAGGTGAAGAATTGGATGGATGCAGATACGTAATGGGCGAGTTCCCAACCCAGCCACAGTCGATGTCGCTGGTGGATCTGCAGCTATGGATCTTCAAGCTCTTCCGACTCCATCCAGGAACACATGATCTCTTTGTTAAGGGATTCCACAAGGAATACGTCTTTGACTCGTTTTACGATGAATTTTTCGATCCATACCAGAATTTAGAGTGGTTTGACTGGGACTCCTATTTTATTCTAGATGAAAAAAGCTGGCGTTCCTTTGCCAAGAAAATAAGGAGCAGAAAAAATGTGGCCCAGAAGTTCATGCTATACGTGGACTCCTCTGAAATCCTGCACTACGATGTTCTGCTCAAAGCCACTAATGGTGATTACTCTCAGTTGGCACCAATTGTGTTGCCTGGGACGAAATCCTTGTCAAGATATAACTATCTCGAGAAGCGATTCAATACTACTTTTTATGATTCACACAACCATGCCCTGAGGTTCCTTCAAGAAAGAATATTTGGTGGTTTTTTGGATATCAAGGATACGGAGGTTCCGGGCCGTGAAGATGTCCGATCACCCCCCAGAGTTCAGGTTCTGGAATGGGAAGATGATCAATTTCGAGTCCTCCACCGTATATTCTGGGCGTTTGCTCAATGCATACAAGCCTTTAAGTATTGTCGCCCTGTCCTCTGTATTAAAGGCACACCGCTTTGCGGGAAATATCAAGGGGTTCTGTTGACTTCTGTAGCAATAGATGCTAATGATTGCGCTGTTCTAGTAGCTTGTGCTGTGGTTGAGGGCGAGACTAAGGAGAGCTGGTTGTGGTTCCTGAGGAATGTCAAGCGAGGAGTCGTGAAGGACAGATCTGGTGTCTGCATTATACATGAGTACAGAAGGGAGTTGATAAGTGCTATAGATAATATTCAGAATAACCAGCAAGAACCTCATCCATGGAGAGATGTTCAAATCAGGTGGTGCATCGAACACCTAGCTGAAAACTTCTTGGCGTGTTTTGGCAACAAAGAGTTGATGAAGATGTTCAAGCTGCTTTGTTAGCAGAAGCGTAAAAGTAAGTTTATTGATATCTGGAAGGAGATAGACAGGCTGACATTGAAATATACAGCAGAGAAAGAAGGCCGTGCTAATGGGGAAACACAGTTGGAGTCGGTTGAGCATGATAAGACAAGGCTAGAAGTACAAAAGTCAGGCAACCAACCTGATTCAGTGGAGGATAAGGAGGAAGGAGATCACACTGATGATGACAACTACAAGATAGCAAAGTTTTCTAACTGGATCCGTCGGAAACCAATGGAGAAGTGGTCACTGTTGCATGCATGACACGAATGGAGCTAGGTATGGCATCATGGACACTAATGTAGCTGATGTTTATAACCTGGTCTTGAAGTGCATAAAGTACCTTCCTCTTAGAGGGATAGCGGAGGTGACATTCGAGCGCATGGAAGCGTACTTGAAAAATACAAGTGTTGCCAGTGATCCATCAATGAGATACCACGTTCATGTCCAAGATGAGTTGAATTTGGAACTGCAAAAATCCAAGAAGCATGACGTGATCTGTATGAACATTGATGCTACAAATGTTTGTACTGGGGATTTTAAGGTTCAGTGGGGGAATAAGAATGCAATTGTACACCTGAACTCGGCATACATCCGTAGCATGGATCAGTCAAAAGGATACATAATCAGGAAAAGTGGCAAATTCTCATGCAACAAGCCACAACTGCTTCACAAGCCTAAGTCCAAAGGGTACATAATCAGGAAAAGCGCCAAATGCTCATGCAACAAGCCGCAGCTGCTTCACAAGCCCTGCTCTCATGTCATTGCCATCTGCCGGCACATTGGAGTTCCTGCTGCTACTTACCTTTCCCCGTATTACATCCCATCTTATCTGGCCAAAACCCGGAGTGAAATATCCGATGCATCTAAGGCAAGACAAGGCGGAGGTATTAGTTTGCCATCCTCGACAACTTGGATCCCTGACAAAAAATTGGAGTGCTACCTTCCTGTTTCTCTAACAACAGACCGCACTGAAACTGCCATGGATACGTATGAGAAACAGTGCATCATTAAAAGCGAATCAATTGCACGTCTCGAAGAGCCTATCTTCTATTAGTATTGTTTTCCAAGTTAGTCGTATGTTGTATCCTAGATACTCGTACGTTGTATCCTAAATATGCAATATCCACTGAATAAGTTATCCTATGTCATGCCTAATTTCTTTCAACATTTTGGGTACTTCCATGCTCTCATGGAACCTTCAGGCAGATATGGTCAGTAGGCCCGTGGCTGTGACGTGCTTTAAGATCAGACCCGCTCTTATGTTGAACCGTTATTTGTTTTCTAGTTTGTTACCTTTTGTATATTTGAATTTGAGTACTCTTTGAATCTCATGCATATTTATTTTTGCTTGACTCTGATATGCACCAGTACAAAATCATCATCCCAAAAGACAATACTTACGACCCCTTGGGCAAAACAAGTACTGTAGATGGCAGTCGCTCAATGGTGTACTTTTGTATTTGCCTGTCGTTATCTAACATGCCTGTAGATAAAACCTAGTGGTATATAAATTCAAGGACTTGTACTACAAAATCGTCATCAGACAAACCATAAGGTCAATCATCTGGACGGAGAATGGTTCAAAATTCCAATAATGCACAGACGAGCGTTGTCTTTAGACTATTTTCAGCATATAACAGAGGACTGGTGTCTTTGCTGCAATGGGCGTCACCTGTTTAAGAGTTACTACCTCCGTCTAAAAGACTTATATTATGGAACGGAGGTAGTATTTTACCAGTAATCGGTCCAGGCTACTCCACATAGTGACATAGTAGACAGCTGCAGATTCCATTCCATAGCCGCCTATATCTATACATATATGTATATCAGTCGTATATTCAACTTCTCTAAGACGTCATGACGTGGATATAGTTGCGCTAAAACAGCAATTATTTTTGCTTGAGACTCTGAGATGCACTAGTACAAAATCTTCATCATCCCAACACGTCCCCTAGGCCAAAACAAGTACTCCTTCGAGACACTTATTTAGGATCGGAGGGAGTAGATGACAGTCGCTCAATGGTGTACTTTTGTATTTGCATGTCGTTATCAAACATGCTCGCAGACAAACCTAGATATATTCAAGGCCTTCTTATAGTAATACAAAGTCGTCATCAGCAAAACCTCAAGGTCAAGCGTCTAAATGGAGATTTTTTCACAGGACTAGTTGTTGTCATCAAATTATTTTCACGACAAAACAGAGGACTGACGCCTTTGCTGCAACGGACGTCGCCTGTTTTGGAATTATTATGAGGTGTTTTGTGGTAAACCAAATAAATTACAGACCTTTATTTTGTTCCATCCAATGGACTACAACAAATCATACTTATGGCAAATATATGACAAGTATTTATCAAACTTCGACAAGTATTTATCATACTAGGGCTAAATCGGGCTATAGCTGGCTATTAGCGGCTATTCTCCATTTAGCCTATGAACGGCATAGCCATAGCGGGAGGCCTCTTGAAAGGATATAGCTAGCGGGGCTATAGTTAGGCTATAGCCGGCTATTTAAACTTTGCTAGCCAACCAAGAAGTGAAACACGGAGGGAACATAGCAGGAGGAAATGAAGGCAGGGGGCCTCCTCGCCGTGGTGGTGGTGGTGCTGCTGCTGCGCGGCACGGCGGCAGCGCCGCCCCACCAGCCAGTGGACGTGCCATTCGAGAAGAACTACGTCCCGACGTGGGCGGAGGACCATATCCACTACTTGAACGGCGGGCAGGAGGTGCAGCTGTCCCTAGACAAGACCACCGGCACGGGCTTCCACACCCCGGGCTCCTACCTCTTCGGCCACTTCAGTATGCAAATCAAGCTCGTCGGCGGCGACTCCGCCGGCACCGTCACAGCCTTTTACGTACGCATCATATTCTCTCACAACTGCATTGCGCATCACCTTTTCGTTCTTGTATAGTTCCTTTGTATGATTTGCGTTCTTTTGTATGGCGGATGGATTTCAGCTATCATCACAGAATTTGGAGCACGACGAGATCGACTTCGAGTTCTTGGGGAACAGGACCGGGGAGCCGTACATACTGCAGACGAACGTGTTCTCCGGTGGGAAGGGCGACCGGGAGCAGAGGATCTACCTCTGGTTCGACCCAACCAAGGACTACCACTCCTACTCCGTCCTCTGGAACCTCTACATGATAGTGTAACTAATGACCTCTCCCTTAGTTTGCTGCTCCTGTTGGTACTCCCTGAGTAGCACTACCTGAAAAAGGAAGTTAATTCTTATTTTTTTGGTTTTTTGTGATAAGTAAAGAATTGAGCTTGTCACTAAGCCACCAGTAGTGATTTAATAATGGCTAGAATATCATTTTGGAAAGGTATCGGTTGGAATATTTGAGACACAAGAACAACGAAACTAGTAAACCAGCAGTAGATTTAGCATCAAGATTAAAACCATGTCCGAGTAATGTGAGAGCAAAATAAAGGCTTCAACTGTCTCGGTTTAGTATTGAATGCATTATTTACTACTAGTCGGTAGTACTGGCCAAAAGCATAATGTCCGAAGCCAGCACAACACCTAAGATCGCGCGCCTGTGCAGTAGATGAGCGGCGCGTGTACATGTCCCGAACAAAGAAGTTGAAATACTAGTACTCCTAGGTTCTACCCACAAGGGTCCGGACTCGCTACTCCAGACAAGGAAATGATGCTATAGGTCCATAGGCTCGTGGAGTGTGCAGTACAGAGGGGAGCATTTCACTACACCATCCATGTACCTGCATGCGCCATAGATTGCCACGCCATATTGCTAGTACTGCAAAGTTGAAGTTGACGGACAGGATATCTGACATATTGACAGGCCATAGATTTATTTAGCATTCCAAAAAGAATGCAAAGAGAAATCAATAGCTAATGTGATGTGACATTTGGGCATGCAGGTTCTTTGTGGACGACACGCCGATCCGGGTGTTCAAAAATAGCAAGGACCTGGGGGTGCGCTACCCGTTCGACCAGCCGATGAAGCTCTACTCGAGCCTGTGGAACGGCGACGACTGGGCTACCCGCGGCGGGCGAGAGAAGACAGACTGGTCCAAGGCGCCCTTCATCGCCTCCTACCGGGGCTTCCACGTCGACGGCTGCGAGGCCTCCGCCGAGGCCAAGATTTGCGCCACCCAGGGCGCCCGCTGGTGGGACCAGAAGGAGTTCCAAGACCTCGACGGCGAGCAGTACCGCCGCCTCGCCTGGGTCAGGAAGGAGCACACCATCTACAACTACTGCACCGACCGCGAACGATATGCCACCATGTCGCCCGAGTGCATGCGCGACCATGACGTTTGAGCACAACACACCAAGCTTCCGTGCGTGCTGCACGTTTACTACCGACGATGATATTGTTTGTCTGTACCACTGGTCGCGATGCGGCTGATGAGCATCGCCATTTGTGTATCATCATGTGTGCTTCGTTATTCTGATTGCCCACGCATGGTATGAACTACTATGAAATATGACAGAGTATTTTGCATAGATGGTGTGTGGCTCATGTTGGAATGATGCAGCACATTGGTTTTGCCATTTTCATTCTATCCTCTCTCTCAAGCAATAGTCAAGAAAAAGTAGAAACAATAGCTATGGCGAAAATGGGGCTGCTAGAGCATCTCCGCCAAGGGCCCCATATGGCCCCTAAAGCCTTATTGGGCCTCGGTCCATAAATACGCTTATACCAGCGCGCCTTAAAATCTGTAGTACATTTACAAGTCCAATAGAATAGTGGGCAGACCCACGTTGGCTCCTGGCACAAGCGCAGCACTCGACTAGGAGCGTCGCCCCACGATGCCACCTTGGCTTTTGGGCGCGTGTCCCAACTAGCAGCCAAACATACATATTCCCCATCCCTCCTAAGCTTCCCATCCGCCTCCCGACCACATAATCTATATCGTCGCTGCCACAGACACCTCCCCGTGCTTGCCTCCCTCCGTCCGCCTGCATTCAGAATTGCCACAGAATCGACATCATCGCCAACGCAGCCACCTCCCCGTGCTTGCCTCCCTCCTGCCCACCTACCACTATAATCACCACACTCGACGTTGCCGACCTCGCCACTGTCCATGAGCCGTTTGTTGTCAAGTGTCACTAGCACACGCGTCTCCGTCTAACTCTAGCTCCGCACCCTCCCTTCTCCACCGCCCGACATGTCGAGCTAGGGAGACAAAGAGATGAGCAGTACTTCTTAGCTAGGCGATGTGAGTGTTTCTCCCCCGTTGTCCCAAGTCGTTGTTCCTCTAGCACCGTTTCTTTGTGCAATTTAGGATTTTTAGTGCATTGTGTTTAGCTTGTTCACGGATTTGTAGTGCCTGACGTAGATTATGCACCTGAAACCATCGCCGACCCTGCATGGACCGGCGTTGCTCGCCTAGAGGATCTTAGTTCAGATGATCTATGTTGTGTCCACCGGCGTGCGCCGGAGAAAGTCATTGCTTTTGAGGGAACGAACATAGTCTAAGGCTTCTACGCTTGTTCACAACATGATGTAAGTATTGTGTGCTACTGCTTCAATTCTACATGCATTGGTAGGATGTCCAGCGCTTCTACATTTTTCTCAATTTTTTTGCACACTGAAATTTATGGGATGGCATAATAAACCGTGGCTTTGTGGGTTGGGATGATCCTAAGTGGCCTTTGCCACTACAACGTGCATTATCCATTTGTAGGATATGTATGAGAAGAATAACTATTCAAGGATGGAGGGGAAGATTCAAAATGTTGAGTTGGTCAAAACTTATTTGAAAGGAAGATAAGTTGGATGCCAAATACAATAATTTGTTGGCATATGTGAAAAGGTGGATGGATATGATACGTCCATTTTGCATCACTATTCTATGTCTTAATTCACTATTATTCATTGATATATTTCGTATTGAGAGGTGATACTTATGTTATTTCATTTGTTTTTGCATGGTTGATGACTTTTGGAGCATGGACCGCTGCAGTCAGGATTCTGATGGAAAGGGTGCTGTTTGGAGGCAAAATTCACGAAGATCAGAAAATCTAGGAAAATATACGGAAAATTCTATTTTTCCAGAAGACTCAAGATGCCAGAATATGGAGTGGAGGTGGGCCACAGGGGGCCCACACCACCCCATGGCGCGGGCAGGCCTAGGCCACGCCAGGGAGTGGTGTGGCCACCCTGGCCCACTCCAGCCTCTCCCCTCTGGCGTATATCTTCCTCCCGAAACCCTAAGACACCAGGGGCTACCACATAAAGATTCCGCCGCCTCTGCGGGGCGGAAAACACCGAGAGAGAAAGATCTCTCCGGCAGACAGATTTCTGTCGGGGGAATTCCTTCCCTGAGAGGGGAGATCGTCGCCATCAACACCATCATCAAGCTAGGCTTCATCGAGATCATCATCATCATCATCACCACCATCATCATCATCATCACCCTCATCACCATCTCCATATTGCTGTAACAATTGCGTTGAATCTTGCATAGTTCATAGGGGAAACTTTCCCGGTGTTGATTACTCTTTGTAGTTGATGCTATTGAGTGAACCGTCGAATTATTGTTTATGTTCAGATTGTTATACATGATTATTCCATCTCTGATAATGATCCATATGATGTCTTGTGAGTAGTTCGTTTTGTTCTTGAGGACATGGGAGAAGTCTTGTTGTTAGTAGTGGAGTTGCGTTGAGAAAGATTCAATAGATTGTTATTTAAGTTGTGGTGTACTTCTTCTAGTGGTGTCATGTGAACATCGACTACATGACACTTCACCTATAAGGGCCTAGGGGAATGCATTGTGTATTTGGCTACTAATCGTAGGGGTTGCCGGAGTGACGGAAACCTGAACCCCCGTTAGGAAACCATTGCACAAGGGACGTAAGGGTCTAGAGTTTAAAGTTGTGGTTAGGTTTCTACCTTAATTACTTTCTTGTACTTACGGATGTTTGCAAGGGGGTTTAATCACAAGTATGTATTAATTCTTGGATGGGACGGTACATTAGCACAGGTTCACCCACACAACACTTAGCAAGCTAGAGAAGATTAATCGACTATATGAAGCGAAAGCACTTGACAGTCTTCCCATGTGTCCTCGAGAATGTTTGGTCATCTATAGAAATACAACCGGCTTGTCCTTTGCTGTATAAAGGATTGGGCCACTCGCTGCATTCATTTTTACTGTCTTTTATTTACTCGTACTTTGTTTACTTGCTTTACGAAAACCCCTAAAAATCCGTTTGCTAAGTATTTGCAGAGAATTCCTGATCCATACCACTAGCCAGCACCTTCCGCTCCTCGTTGGGTTCGACACTCTTACTTATCGAAAATACTGCGATACACCCCCTACACTTGTGGGTCATCAAGACTATTTTCTAGCGCTGTTGCCGGGGAGTGAAGCGCTATTGGAGAGTGGAACTGGTAAAGGAAACTTCTACTGTGAGTATCGTTTACTTCTGCTAGTTGCTTTATTTTCGTTATGGATAGTTCGCTGAGTTTCTTATTTGGTAATGCTACTACCACTGCTAAGGTAGTAGATAAGCCACCACCTGCTGAGAAAGATGTTTTCAAAATACCTACAAGAATTATTGATCGTGTTATGGATAACTACTATGTTGGGGATGGAACTGTCCATCCCGGTGATCATTTACTCTTTATACACAAATTATGCGGGTTGTTCAAGTGTGCAGGCATTACTACAGATCAAGTTAAGAAGCAGTTATTCTCATTATCACTGAAAGGAAGAGCTGAGGAATGGTATAAGTTGTTGAAGAATGGTCAAGCTCTGGAATGGGAGGAAATAATGCCTCTCTTTTATTCAAAGTTTTATCCTCCTAGTGAAATTCATAAAGATCGGAATCAAATATACAACTTTTGGCCTCTTGATGGAGAGAGTACTGCTCAAGCTTGGGGGAGATTGAAGTTACTAATGCTCAAATGTCCCATTCATGAACTCCCCAACAATATTATTATCAATAACTTTTATGCAAGGCTCCCTCTACATGATAAAGATTTATTGGATGCTTCTTGTGCTGGATCATTCACTCGTATGGAAGAAGAAGTTAAATGGGACCTACTGGACCGTATTCAAGACAATGCTGAAGCTTGGGAGAACTACAAAGGTAGAAAGTCAGGTATAAATTATGATTATGAATGCATTGAATCTTTTATGGGAACTGATGACTTTCAAAATATTAAAAATGCTTATGGTTTGGACTCTCAAGCTATTGCTTCTTATTTTAAGGCCTTTGCTTCTTATATTGAAGTGCCTAAAAAGAAGTGGAATAAGTATCATGAACCTTATAAAGATATTGCTAAGAGTGTTCCTGCTAGAAGTACCGAAGTTTATACTACTAATCATGTTTTACCTGAACCTTATATTGAGAAAATGCCTTTCCCAGTTAAGGTAAAAGAACATTCTATGATGGCTAGCATGGTTAATGAAAGTACAAATAAGGCTGTTGAACTTGGTAAACAAATGGTTGATGAACCTATAATAGCAAATGTGAAAGACTTTGTCACTAAGTATGAGGAAGAGGGACATACTGTCCTTTGTAAGGATACCTCTAATATTGTTTCACATAGTAGTGTTATGAGAGCTAGTATTCCTGTGTTTTCTATTAGAATAAGTGATCATTGCTATGATAGTCCTTGTGATAGCTATATTGTCAAGTTTATGCATGATACTGAAAGTTACTATGAGAGAGGGAAAAGTGTTCTTATGCATCTCAATAATATCAAGTTCCCTCGTTTTATGCTGAAAGTTTTTATGTTGCACTTCTTTTGCCTTCTTATGCAAGTTGCCTTTGGTTTCAATAACTTGTTTGTTTACAAAATCCCCTTGCATAGGAAGTGGGTTAGACTTAAAAGAGTGTGTGTTTTTGCTTCTTAATGCTCTCTTTCACTTCAATTCATATCCCTATGAGAGCTTCTTCAAAATTATCATGCCCATCTTAATGGCTATAAACAATGAGCTTTATGGGAGACAACCCAATTTTTTTTTCTTTCAGTTTGTTTTTGTTTATTTGAGTCTTGGAGGTTATTACTTCGGTAATAACCACTCCTTATTCGTTTTGTTTGGTTTTTGTGTCAAGATCAACCTCTAATGAGAGAGAAGTAATATTTGGGGAAGTTCCTGTCCCGAAACAGATTTTTGTGCTTCACCGTAAAAATTCGTGAGAGATCTCTGTATGTCGGATTGATCTGTAATTTTTTGTGCTTCTGCCCCAGGTTGTTATTTAACTTTCGTTAGTTTTGAACTTTTTGATTTGAGCAACAGAAGATTTTCGAAAAAATTGATCTTTACCTGCTGGTCTGTTTTGACAGATTTTGCTCCTTTTTGAATTCTTTTTGGGTTTTCGAAAGGAGTTGCTACAGTAGATTTTGTTTTGATGGTTTTCAGTTGAAAGTTGAACTCAAATGGTTTTGTCACTTCACTTATACTAATGTTGCTAATGAGAACTGTGTGAAGTTTTGTGTGAAAGAAATTTCCAGGAAGTGGAGATAATGGTGTAATAAGGAAGGGAAAGGTTTTATGACTCAAGTAATGAGTGTATGAAGATGAAGATATTGATAATTCAAGTGATGACTCCGGAAGGATCCACTAAATACCAACTTCAGAGACCTGCAGAGTCTGTTTCCAACTAGGTAACAGTTCTGGTAAGAAAAGCTCCGCGAAAATACAATCCAACTATATTTTTGCAGTTTTTAGTCAATAAGGGAAACTACGAAGCGAAAAAGGGACGGAAACGGGCCACAGGGGGCCCACACCACCCCATGGCGCGGGCCCACCCCTGGCCGCGCCACCAGGTGGTGAGGCCACTCCAGACTCCGTCTCCGACCCGTTTTCTCCCAGTACCTTCCTTTTGATATGAAACTTCGTAATATATAACCCCCCCCGGATCTTCCGAGGTTCATATATCGTGTTTTCGTCGTGTTTTTGTTCCGATCTGTTTCTGCCAGGACATACTCTTTGAAAGCTTAGAAGCACAATGGTGTCCGCTAAGGATAAAGGGAAGGAGCCCATGGAGGAAGACGTCCAAGACACCAGGAAGGAGAAGGAGATCAAGAGTGAAAGTAAAGAGGAGGCAAAACACACCGGCACAACCATTGCAAACATCGGAGTGGTGGCAAATCCAGCCATTGGAGGGAATCCTCCTCATCACCATTCAGATCCCTGGTCACTTCCTCCACGCACCAAGAATCCTTTCCATACCCTTATCCATGAGCATCAATACCAGAATATGCCCAAGGAGAAATTACCCTCCAATTGGGATTTGCCTTGTTCAAGCCATGCAGGAAAAGAAGACTTCAAGGAGGAAGAGTGGGGAAAGAACAGCAAGAGCTAGGATTCTCAACACGAAATGATCATGAGCCGCATTGAGCAAAACTCACAGCTGATTCGTAATCTCACCTTTGAGATTGAGGACTTGGGGAAACTGATCAAAGAGCTCATCAAGAGGATACCACCACCATCAAAGGAGTAATTCATCATCAGGTTTGGCATCCCCTTGGTTTGTTCCAAGCTTGGGGGAGTGCCGCGGTATCATATCACTATCTTCTATCTTTTTACCTTATTAGTAGAGTCATATCATGAATAGAGGAGTTATTTTGTAGTATGGTTTGCATTATGGAAGTGTCCCTACTCTCGTTAGATTTGTATCCCTTGGTGTGAGTTTTCATTATGGAGTACTAATGAGAAGTTCTATCATTCACTCTTTTGCATAAGCTTATGTTAGTTTTCAATTCGTGGTTATATGATTGATCTTGTTTGTTAGTATTGGTATCACTTTGGGATCATTGAGTTAATTTAGTTGGTTTTGGCAAACCTGGCTCGGTCAGTAGCAACACCGTTTTGAGAGTTGAAAAGAAAAAGATAGAAGTACTCTAGAGAAAAATAATTTCATCATCTTTCTTTCTTGATTTGCCCATAAGTCTAGTATTCTCTAGTTAAGATCTTTTGTGCTTCCAAGGAAGATTGCATGTTTGTTTTTATCACTTGTATGTTTGTTTGTTTCCTTCAACTCTTATACTTGCTACCCAGCCTTGCTAGCCAAAAACCTGTACTGAGAGGGAATTCTTCTCGTGCATCCACCTCCTTTAAACAAAAACCTTTGCCATTTGTGTCCACCATACCTACCTAGTAGAATTATTGCTATTCCAAGTAAATTCTTGTTTTATCTACCTCCCAAACTAAACTAGTTATGTGAAAATTAGTGATTAAAGCTCTCACGAACTTGATGGCACACTTTATTTTCCGCACTTAATAAACTTGAACCATTGGGTCCTTCTTTGTTGCGTATATGCTTGCGCTTTATGAGTTGAAGTTAGCCGAACCATGTATCATGGGGACCGCTTTCAACACTTCATTGCTACTTGTACCTAGTTGATATCATGTTCTTTTGCTTATGGATCTCGGCGGTGTGAAATAAAAGTGGAACTTGTAAGATCATGGAGTTCATATGTGTGTTAGAGAAACGCCTGGGCCTCTAGCCTAAGCCATGCCTAATCATGGTGGAAACTTGCAGCATAACTATAGTGAGCATTCTATGAAGCATCTTCAATAAAAACCTATGCAAATAGCAAATAAAAAGATCGCTGAGATGCTCACTGTCTGCTTGCCTTGTCATTTTGATTATGGGATAGCTCCTATGTCATGTGCAAGGGGTACCCCGTTTGCGGTTCTCGATGATACGCATGTATTTACAATGACAAGAGATTGCTCGTGACTGAAGTTGAGTAGCATGAGGATCGGTACTCATAAGTAAGGGGCATGAGATTTCAACTTATAACTTGTCAAGCATATCCTCTTAGTTGTGTCACTTTAACCTTAATCACCTAAAGATGCCTATGATAGGGGCAATGAGAGCTGAAAGCTAGTAAGTACCATAATTTTTGGGAGCTCTTTATGAGACTTGCAATCCCTGCTTCCCTCTGCGAAGGGCCTTTCTTTTACTTTGTAGTTGAGTCAGTAAACTTATTCCCTTCTATCTCAGCAAGTATTTTGAGTTGATGTGTTTCATTCATTCATATGATGATTTATTCAATCATGTTTCCTATGTTCCTTGTTTTGCACATTGCTCTTATCTTGAAGTTTACTACTTTGAAAGCTTTCTTTGAAAACCAGCTATTTGTGAACTCCGGCAAATTATCAACTATTCTTTGACCAAGAGTTAAGTTTGCCATTACCAATTATGATTCACTTTATGTATCTTTATTGTGTTTTCTTTACTCATTGCAAGTTGAGTTGTATAATAGTGAGTTCTCTTCTATTATGATCAATGTATCTGATGAATGTGATACTTCTTGTCCGTATTCTTTTATCGACTCTTCACTCCATAAACTTGAGGTCATGTTTATTGAGCCCAGTTTCGCTTGGGGACAAGCGAAGTCTAAGCTTGGGGGGAGTTGATACGTCCATTTTGCATCACTATTCTATGTCTTAATTCACTATTATTCATTGATATATTTCGTATTGAGAGGTGATACTTATGTTATTTCATTTGTTTTTGCATGGTTGCTGACTTTTGGAGCATGGACCGTGGCAGTCAGGATTCTGATGGAAAAGGTGCTGTTTGGAGGCAAAATTCGCGAAGATCAGAAAATCCGGGAAAATATACGGAAAATTCTATTTTTTCCAGAGACTCAAGATGCCAGAATATGGAGTGGAGGTGGGCCACAGGGGGCCCACACCACCCCATGGCACGGCCAGGCCTAGGCCGCGCCAGGGAGTGGTGTGGCCACCCTGGCCCACTCCAGCCTCTCCCCTCTGGCGTATATCTTCCTCCCGAAACCCTAAGACACCAGGGGCGACCACAGAAAGATTCCGCCGCCTCTACGGGGCGGAAAACACCGAGAGAGAAAGATCTCTCCGACAGATAGATTTCTACCGGGGGAATTCCTTCTCGGAGAGGGGAGATCGTCGCCATCAACACCATCATCAAGCTGGGCTTCATCGGGATCATCATCATCATCACCACCACCCTCATCATCATCAGCACCCTGATCACCATCTCCATATTGCTGTAACAATTGCGTTGAATCTTGCATAGTTCATAGGGGAAACTTTCTCGGTGTTGATTACTCTTTGTAGTTGATGCTATTGAGTGAACCGTTGAATTATTGTCTATGTTCAGATTGTTATACATGATTATTCCATCTCTGATCATGATCCATATGATGTCTTGTGAGTAGTTCATTTTGTTCTTGAGGACATGGGAGAAGTCTTGTTGTTAGTAGTGGAGTTGCGTTGAGAAAGATTCAATAGATTGTTATTTAAGTTGTGGTGTACTTCTTCTAGTGGTGTCATGTGAACGTCGACTACATGACACTTCACCTATAAGGGCCTAGGGGAATGCATTGTGTATTTGGCTACTAATCGTAGGGGTTGCCGGAGTGACAGAAACCTGAACCCCCGTTAGGAAACCATTACACAAGGGACGTAAGGGTCTTAGAGTTTAAAGCTGTGGTTAGGTTTCTACCTTAATTACTTTCTTTTACTTATAGATGTTTGCAAGGGGGTTTAATCACAAGTATGTATTAAGTCTTGGATGGGACGGTACATTAGCACAGGTTCACCCACACAACACTTAGCAAGCTGGAGAAGATTAATCGACTATATGAAGCGAAAGCACTTGACAGTCTTCCCATGTGTCCTCGAGAACGTTTGGTCATCTATAGAAATACAACCGGCTTGTCCTTTGCTGCATAAAGGATTGGGCCACTCGCTGCATTCATTTTTACTATCTTTTATTTACTCGTACTTTGTTTACTTGCTTTACGAAAACCCCTAAAAATCCGTTTGCTAAGTATTTGCAGAGAATTCCTGATCCATACCACTAGCCAGCACCTTCTGCTCCTCGTTGGGTTCGACACTCTTACTTATCGAAAATACTGCGATACACGCCCTATACTTGTGGGTCATCTGGATACCACAGAGAGACAGGTGTTGTAGGAAAACATGGCAAAGTCTGCCTGATTCATCGTCCATATCTGTAGGCACTACTGGGTAGGATTGGTTAAGTCAGCCTGTGTCTATGTCAACAATTTCTTGAAGAAAAGTAATGCTGCATTTCGACCATGCATGATTAACTAGTAGAAGCTTGCAAAATCCATGTCACCGGATCTAACTTTGAAAAAACTGCCTACTAGCTTCTTTCTAGGACCATGATCTGCAAGAGACCTGCCTACCTCGTGCTACACCGGGGTATTGATCAGGTACGCGCATGCATTTGGCAATAGATGCATACAGATGGTATGATCTTCTGAAGCTAATGGGATTAATTAGGGAATGACAATAATCACATGTCCGAGTTAGATAGGGTTGGTACATGGTCGCGACTGGCTGACGAGGCAGGTAGCCGCACAAGAAAGTCTGCCACATCCATGGCGTTCCTATGTTAGAGAGGGAGAAAGCAGACCACGTACCTATTGCCTCAGCCGGAGATTGGGCTGGAGATGTTCACCACTACTGGGTCGACACGATCTCCACAACCGAGGCGGCAACAGGGAGGGGATGGCCACATATGACGTGTGTCTAGTGGAGGCGGTGGCCGTGGGTCAGGTGGCGGCGGCGGTGGCGGCGTGGAGGTCGCGGGGGCGTGCGCCAGGAGGAGGCGGTGGACGCCGGTCTGGTGGACGCACCGAAAGTGGTGGCGTCCCGATGTGGCGTCTGATCGATCGGTCACCAGTTACGGTTGATCCCAACTTTTTTTAGATGGCCTCAAAGTTAAGGAATCCTGGGCCTGTTGGGCCTAATCTGCGCCGGTTGAACATAGTCGTTGGTGCAAATCATACTTCTGCTACTTGTGTGACCGGTAAAAGGTACTGTAAAACATGCCATTATTTGACCAGTAATCGGTCCAGGCTACTCGCGATAGTGACATAGACAGCTGCAGATTCCAATCCATAGCCGTCTATACATATCATATTGTATATTAAAATTCTTCTAAGACGTCGTGACGTGGATATAGTTGTGCATTCCTCGTATCATCGCACTGAAGCAGCAATTCCCCATCTCCAAAATCAAAGCAAGCAGCAAGTCCCACTTGTTCACCGTTCCATGTCAAAGAACATGGTCAACGTCATCGTCTTCGGCCTCCTTTCTCTACATGCTCTGGCGTGTTGCGCGGCGGTGACAGACACCACCTCAGCCGGGCAGGCACTCACTAGTGGAGAACGGGTCGCTAGTCCTGGTTCCAGAGGGCCTCTAGTTCCGGTTCTGCAACCGGGACTGCGGAATCGGGACTAGAGGTCCATATCTCTAGTACTCACGGGCAGCGACAATGGGAGGGGCGGGGAGGACCTCTAGTCCCGGGCTGTAACATGACCCGGGACTAAAGCTTTCCTGCCGCGGCAGAGAATCGTGTGCTTTCTCTGCCGCGACACGATTTAGAGATTTTTCATTTTCAATTATTTTTTTGGTTATATAATATAACTTGTTGATGCATATATAATATACATATGTTGATGCATATATAATGTACATATGTTGATGCATATATAATATAACTTGTGTTACAACCATACATATATATACAATTTAGTTACATGGAGATCACAACCCGGACTAGAGCCTATCTATTCGATTACATACTTTCATCTATGACATGGATTTCCCCCTTGGGTCTATGACATGGTCAACCAAAAATCCTGCCAATTCGTCTTGAATTACTATTAGGTGCTCCCTCGGTTGGAGTCCCTCCCGTATTATTTCCAACTATATATAAAAGAATCAGATCAATATGAATATCAATTGTCATAACAAATATTATGAATGACACTCAACACAATTGATGGTAATAAACTCAAATTGTGAATATATTGTTCACGTACTTCTATAAATGTCGCGGGGTTCCGCTCGTTGACCATCGAGTGAATGTACTCGCAAATGAAGTTTCCACACAAATGAGTCCCTCATGGTTGCCTCTCGCACTTTACGAGAATAGAATTCAATCAACTGATAAGCAAGCATGATATAATGGTATTGAAACTAGAATCAAAGAGATGCGTGGAACTAGCTCGTACTACTTACATCGATCGGATGAAAACTAAGCTCATCCTTAAAAGCACCAACTATCCTCTAGGTGAATTCTTTCCAAACCCTGCCCGGCAAATAAATAAATAAATGAGTTATTAGTTACTTGATATCTCAGGAAATGAATGAAAGAGACCGATATAGTGCGATAATGACTAAAATTACCTCTCTAGCACATCTATAATCATTTTGTACTCCGATATTGATTTATTTAGTGGGTCCTTGATTTCAACTCTTCCAGCGTCAACTTCAATTATTAGCAGAATGTAATGAAAGTTGCGCCCGTTTATATACGTCAGTGACTCATCAATTGCAGTTAACATCGAGTAAGCAAAAGTGAATGTGTAGAAGATAGTATAACAATCTTACCTGAAGTTGTAAGGATACAGATGCCGCCTAGAGGGGGATGAATAGGCGGTTTAAAACGTTTATAAGAGGGGCTCAACAAAGGTGGAATTAAACTAGCGTTTATTTTATCAAGCACAAAACCTAGAACAACTAGGGTTCACCTATGTGCACCAACAACTTATGCTAAGCAAGACAAGCTACTATGTGATATCAAGATATAGACTTCAAGCACGAAGGCTATCACAAAGTAAAGTGCATAAGTAAGAGCTCGGATATAGAGATAACCGAGGCACGCAGAGACGACAATGTTTTACCGAGTTCCTCCCAACAATGCAGTACGTATCGTTTGGAGAGGGGGTGGTATCAAACCACGAACGCCACAACAGGCCTCCCTTATTCTCTGATGAATCTCACCCCAATGAGGTCGATCCACCCTTCCACTATATCGGCAACCTTCGAGGTGGTAACCGACACCTTTACAACAAGTTCAAGGCAGACATCCACAACTTAATTGGAGGCTCCCGAATCCAAGCAAGCTTTCACAACAATCAAAGAAAAGCTTGAAAGAATCAAATCAACCAAAAAAGGCTTAGGGTTTCCAATGAAACCCTAGAGCAAGGGGCCCTCAAGTGAATGAGGGGGAAATGAAGATCTCTCTTGGTGAAGCTATAGATCAAGGCCTCCTCCTTCGATTCCCTAAAGATTAGGGACTTTGGGTGGTCGGGGAGGGAGATCTTGGTGTTTTGGTGGCTCTCAAATGGTGTTCTTCTTTTTCTAGGACGAGCAACTTGAGGTTGAAGAAGAGGTCCCCTATTTATAGGCCCACAGATGTCTGACCGTTTTCTTCTCGTTGGGGACTTTCCACACCGGAGACTCCGGTGTGCAGACTGGAGACTCCGGTCTACACCGGAAACTCAAGCCCATCTCCGATCCATCTCCGGACTAGCTCTCTGTCTGTCTTGGGCAGTGTCTTGTCGTTCAGTCTGGGGATTTGTCAGGAACTCCGGACTGGGGAACACCGGAGACTCCGGTGTTTGCACAACGGAAACTCCGGTCGGAGCACCACACCGGAGATTCCGACCCGCCTCCGGTACATCTCCGGACCATCTAACAGATTAACCATGGGCACTATATTCGATCCACTCCAGAGACTTGCAGTGAAACTCTGGACAACACCGGAGACTCCGGTCTATACACACCGGAGATTCCGGTCCAAAAAACCCGCAGAGGCAAAACTGGTAGAAACAACAAAACTATAATGATCATAACATTTGCATCTGGACTCCGATTGACCTGAAACCAATTTTGTTGGAAAGGGGCTGACAAGAGCTACCCAACAAGAGAGAACATTTCGTGTATTATGATGTGAGATACCTCTCTTGGTGAGAAACCGGAAAAACCTCCAAGATCAAAAACGCAAATAAGGTATAAGGGGAAATCCTTTTTTGATGAACTAGAGCTTGTTATGAATATTACCACAAGCTCTAGGACCTCACATGTATAAGGTACACATAACAACCAAGAAATATGATGCCAAGAATGCAAAGGTTTGAGATCTCTCCAAATTATATGATCAAGTTACTCACTCGAGAGCCCCTCTTGATAGCATAGTTATCTATCCTATAAACCGGTCTCTCCAACTAACACCGTGAGACCGATAATAATGAAACCCTATAAAGACCATACCTTTGCCTTGCACATATTCCACTTGAGCTTGATGATGATGATCTTATCCACCTCAAGATGGAACACCTTTCTTGATTGCGCTAGCTTGGTGAAGACATGCAAATTGTTCCCCATACTCCACTATGGTGGAACTTCTCTTTTAGACATATCATCTTCCCATATCCATGATCACCATAGGATGGAAAGCTTTAAGCAAATGATCTCTTCGAGATGGCTCATCTCGAACTTGCACATCAATTCTTCTTTCTTCATTATGCAAGGATTCCCAAGGGCCTTTGTCAGCTCGTCGTTCTCCCTGTCAGGTTTGAACTTCCCCTCTCAAACCTCCTTGATTGTTTGAACAATTGCTTCATGGGGTGTGATGGCCCAAAATATCTTGAGCTCGTTGGGGAACCCCATGAGGAAGGTATGATGAGCACAACAGCAAGTTTTCCCTCAGTTATGAAACCAAGGTTTATCAAACTAGTAGGAGCAAGGAAACACCTCCAAGGTGTTGCTAGCTGGACTTTGGCAGGGCGCACTACCGACGCCAGCAGCATCGTGGAAACCTGCACAACACAAACACATAACTTTGCCCCCAACTTACAATGAGGTTGTCAATCTCACCGGTTTTGCTGAAAACAAAGGATTAACCGTATTGTGTGGAAGAAAGTAATTGCTTGCAGAAAGTAAACAGAAAGTAGTAAACCGTTGTAGATTGATGGTAAAAGAAAGGATCGGGGTCCATAGTTCACTATTGGTGGCTCTCCTTAAGAGAGGTGACATGTTGGGTGAACAAATTACATCGGGGAAATTGACAAACATCGAGAAAGCAATCATGCATATACTAATCATCTTGACTCCTTTGAGATTTGATTGGGCATTACAACATTATACATAGACCATAATCTAACTGCATCTATGACTAATAATCCACCTTCAGGTTATCATCCAAACCCCCTCCAGTATTAAGTTGCAAGCAACAGATAATTGCTTTACGCATTGTGTGTAAAGTAAATAATACGGTTGTTCTATGAACAAAGGATTGTTGTTTTCTCCCTAGTAGCAACAACACATCTAGTACCTTAGAGATTTATGTCACTACCCCATATTACTAGAGGCATGAACCCACTATCGAGCATAAATACTCCCTCTTGGAGTTGCTAGCATCTACTCAGCCAAGATATCTACTAACAACGGAGAGCATGCGAGATCACAAATAACAAAGACATGATGTCGTGGAAATGGCCATGGCAGTCGCTGCTACTGGCAGCGATTGATTGAGACAGGGATGAGAGCTGGCGGCCATCTGCGGTGCGAGATGGGGGTGGATGCACATGGTTTACCCAGGTTCGCCCCCCGGAGGGTAAAGACCTACTCCTGCTAGATTGGATTGATGGAGAGCGAGTTACAAGGGTGGCGAGCTCGGCGTCTAGGAAGCGAGTCACTTGAAGGGGTGTATGATGGAACGTAAGTCCTCAGGATACCCTAGGGAGGTTTATATATGAGGCACCTCGCTAGGGTTTATAGTTTACAACCGACCAAGATATGGATTTAGAGGCTTTGACCAAATCCGACTAGGCTTCAAGTATGCTTCTGGGCCCCCAGTTTCTAGTCGCCAGGCCTTCTCCTTAGTCGCATTCCAGTCGCCGTCCTGTAGGCCCACTCGCAAGACCTTCAGCCCAATCGGAACGTCCTGCTGGGCATACCCCATTCGGCATATCCCCATCAGTAGTCCCCGAGGCCATTGTTGATTCAGATGCAGGTGTCCTTTTGGCAGTCGGAGTAGGCGAGTCCAATTTGGACGCCCAGTCGAATCGGCGATGGACTCCACTAAGACCAAGGAAATTTTCCCCAGGCTCCCAGCTGCTTCGGCGAGTGGACATGGCTAGTTGCCAGCGAGTGGAATGGAGGAGTTGGACCGTCAACCTGGTCAAACTATCCGTTGGATATTCCAACGTAACTTCGGCGTAATTACCGCAGGTAAGGACCATCCGGAGTTTGGCAGGTAGCGCTTCTTTATAAGGGGAGTAACAAATCAGTCCTACAGATTCTTCCCCACATTCTTCATTCTTGCGCGTCCATTTCTCTCGTCTTCCCTAGATCCACATCTTTCCAGACCAAACGACTCCGTCTTCCTTCTTGATGGAGCCTCCAAAAGGTTCATGGGGGAAATCCAAGTACACCACGGCCCAGCTCAAATCCTGCAAGGACGCCGAAGTCCTCCGCAAGGGGAACTAGCGAATCCCCGCACCTTCCGAGATCGACCCGAAACCACGGGACGACGAGTTCATTTGCTTCCCCAGTCACCTTGAGAGGGGTTTGGGGTTCCCCACCTCACTATTCTTTCGGTGCTTCTGTGCGTATTAAGCAATTAAACCGTCGGATCTTGGTCCGCACAGTGTCGAGTAGCTAGCGATCTTTGTCGCCTTCTACGAATGCTATCTTGGCCGCATGCCTTATTTTCCGCTGTGGTTGGAGCTCTTCCATGGCCGCATCGGGTGCGAGGCGTCCAATGGCCTGATGCTAGCGGCCGGCGGCGTTACGTTCCAATTGAAGCTGAATGCCAACTTTATCAAGCTTCTGCTGCCAAAGAAGGCCGCGACCGAATGGAAGAAGAGTTGATTCTACGTGAAGGAGTCCACTCCCTCCGGTGAAGTAGTGCTTCTCGAAGACAAGAGGATGGCCGTTGCGGAGATGATGGACCAAATCCAGAGGCTGAAGGACCAGGGGCTGTCCTCGATCAACCTCTACAACTGCTGGCTTGGGCGGTGATACATTGCAAATGTATCTATAATTTTTGATGCTCCATGCTTGGTTTTATCCACTTTCTTGTGTTTTGTCCACACTTTGGAGTACCTTTCATATGATTTCTTGGACTAACCTATTAACAAGAGCCACAGTGCCAGCTGCCTGTTTTCTGCTGTTTTTGGTTCCAGGAAAGTCAGAAAATGAATATTCTCAGAATTGGACGGGACAAAAGCCAAAAATCCTATTTCACCAGAAGACTTCCGGAGCCAGAATATGAGACGGAGTGGGGCTGGGGCCCAGCCACATGTGGCGCCCCGCAAAAACCACTACTAGAAAATCACGTTGTTTTTGTGCATTGTATCGTCATGACCGCATGCTCATGTCATCATGCCACATTGCATTTGAGCATCGTCATCATCTTGCATGGATTTGTCTAAAACTATTTTTGAAACGCCTAGTTTTGTTTTCCAATATTCCCGACTTTATTCAAATTAAACCCGGGTCTCCGGATTATTTTGTTTCGTCTACCAATGGTTTTCAAAAGCCTCGTTTTAAATAATAAAATATTTGTTTTATTTTTAGGAGGCAGCCCGCCAGGCCCGAAAGCCTGACCAGCCACCTCCAAACCCTAGTCTAAAATATCTAATCCTAAATCTACCCCACCCTAATCCTACCCAGCCCCCTCCACCTCACCCGCCCAATAGCCGCACGACACCTCACCAACCCACTCCCTTTTCCCTCCACCTCACCCAACACACACCACACACACACACACGCCACACAACACACACCACACACACCTGATCCACCCGCCTGCCCGGCCCCACGCGCGGACACATCCTGCCTGGGCGCGCACACACACGCCGGCCACCGATTTTCCCGCCCGCTCCCGCGCGTGCACCTACCCAGTCCACCTACCGCACACGCACAGTGACGCACTAATCCCCACCCCGCCTGGCCCGCTCCCCCACTTCTCCTGGCCGCCCTGGCCCCACCACCTGCTGACCCCACCCTCGCAAGCGGACACGCACCCGACCGCATTCCTCCTGGGCACGTGCCCCAACCCATCCTCCCACTCGCTCCCGGCCCCACCCATGCGCTCGCGCCCCTCTCTCTCTTCCCTCGCCTCTCTCTTTCCTCACCCCGACGCCCTGCCTCACCTGGCCCTGCCGCCGCCCTGCCTCCTCCACTCCTCCTCCATGAGCTCGTCGACCACCGCCTCCTCCCGTGCGACCCGCTCGCCCGCCGGCCCATCCAGCGAGACCCTCGGCCTCGTCTCCTCCTCCCTCTCTCTCCGGCCGACCGCGTCACCACCGGGACCCGCTTCGCCGCCCGGTCCCGCCCAAGCTCGGCTAGCCGTGCCCCCGTTGACCTCGGCCTGCGGGGTTCCTCTCCGTCCCCGGCCTCCACCTCAGCCCCCCGGCCTCCTCTACGGGCCGCCGCGCGCCTCCACCTCGGCCTCCGGATCCCCGCCCCACTACCTCGGGCCCGCTCCGCTCCGGCCGAGCCCGGCCTCTCCGTCACCACCCCTGCCGCCTCGTGCCTCGCGGGCCCTGCCTCGCCGTGCCGCGTCCACCGCCGGCCTCGCTGAGATCTTCCCCACCACCCTGGAGCCGGCCGCCTTCCCTGTCATCGTGGCCGTCCCCGGCGACGCTTCCCCGCCCGGCACGAGCTCCACCTCCGCGCCTCCCGCCACCACCGCGGGCCGTTCTGCCACCCCGGCCTCAGCCGCCGCCAGCGGCGCTGAAGTCCGGCCCGACCTCGCCACCATCGGCCGCGACCTCCTCGCATCTGTCTCCCTCGTCCGCGCCCCGTCTTCACCAGACCCACCCGCGTGAGGCCCTGCGCACGCCTCCTTGACCTCCCTGTCGCCCTGCGCCTCCCTCAAGCCGATCGGCCAAGTTCTCTGGCGCGCACGAGATGCTTGGACTTTTGTCTGAACCAAGTTGAGACCCAACATGTGTGTTGCAAGTGGTGATGCCGTGTTGGTGTTCGAAGGTGCCCAATTGTGGCAGTACATGTGAGGCGTCTGTTGTCCAATGAACAAGTTCTCCAACACGGATTTGACTCTCTCGAAGACCGATCACATGGAGCACCGAGAACTCCTTCCCGGAACCGAAGACCGATCCCGCCGAGACCCCGACCAGAAGATGCCCGGAACACCAAGATCTTCTTCCGAACGCTTTGACCGAGGCCGAACCAAGATCTCCATGGATGCGACAAGATCTACTTTCCGTTGTCACAAGAATGATCCCCTGAGACCGGACCCGGAACCCCCAGCACCCAAGACCTTCGACCCCTGATGTGTGACCCCTTTTACGAGACCTCTATTTTTATAATATATAACATGTATCCGTTGCATATTAAATGGTTCCTGTTTGCATCTCATCTTGTGGGTTTCGGGCACTCAGTCGTTTCACCTCATAATTAAATATGGAGTGTTTATGCGGGATACCTTTGTCTTATTCCGGACTCCATTTAAATTGGTGTAGCGAACCGATGCCATGTTCTATCTTGTTAAGACAACATTTAAATTGTGGGGTAGATAAATAACTTGAACCATATAATTAATTGTCTGGACCCCCCTTTTCGCTTAATTTTGACTAGTTGTACCGCATCTTTGCCATGACATGCATTATGCCGGATCTTCTTCCGTAGTATTAAATATTGCATCCGGTGTTCTTCTAGTGCTTTGCTTCTTCGCGGATTAGGCCGATGAGTGGATGCGAGTATCGACAAGTTCTCCGGATATGAACCTTCGGCAGTGTTTCCCAGGCGAGCATCTCTCCCCCTTCTACCTATTTTGCATTTATAGTCTTTATTTCCTCATGTTGATCTATTTCTATCCGTGTCACGATGCTTTAGTTTCCGTGCACCAGTTATATCTCGTGCAGCCTCTATATTGCCATGGACACCTCCTAATACCTGTTGTTTGGTAGATAGCTGGCCTTGCGAGTCGTAGTTGCTTGCTCAGGTGCGATCTCGTGTTGTCGAGTACCACAGTTGTTGGATTGGTGGAGATGTTTATTGGTGCAGATGTTTATGGTGTAGATGATCATGACTTTAAATAAAACTATTAAAATGCTAGATATAAATAGCATCGGTGGGCAATAGATGTTATTTGGTTCTTCCACGCTGACTTGTGTCCCGTAGGACCCCGAGTACTTGGTACCTATTCCTTGATTTTTCGCACTATCCACATCTGGGAGGCCTTATGGACCCTCCTGAGCTAGAGCTTGATTCATTTCTATTTCTTGGGGCCACAAAGTAGTTTGGGGCTTTATTACTATCCTGTACCTATGCCATGCTTTACCGCTTTATTTAAGATTGTGCGTGGAGCACCTGTACTGTTTTGGATTGCGCCACGTTTTCGCGGCATCGACAAGCCCAATCACACTTTCGGGTTCCCAGTTGTTTAAAGCCATCGTCGCAAACCCTGGGTCCGTTCCGGGGCCGGCCAACTTCATTGCGGGTAGCTTAGTGGGGTGGCCCCCTGAAATATTTCTAAATCCTATGATCGCTTTGTCGTGAATGCCTCGTTGGGTTTTGAGTTGGTTTTTCCGAGGTTGATCGAGTGTGTGTTGCTATTTGTGCACCCCTGCAGGGTAAAACTTTTTGAAAGCCGTGTCCACAGTTATGGACGACTTGGAGCATAGTATCTCTCTCATAGACAAGCATAACTAAAGTAGTGCTATTAATTTGACTTAAAATGTGACTAGTGATTAGATTCAACTATAACGGAATGGATGTTAAAAATGCCAACAACTGGTGGATCTGGGTTGTGTCGTGTTCTGATATATCTGACTAGTAAGTATTGCAACTCCAATGGAATGTGATAAAAGTGCCAACAACTGCTGGGTTTTGGGATTCCTCAGAACAATTATATCTGACTAGTAAATGTTCCAACCACCAAAGAATGGTTAATTAAAACCGCCCACTACTTATGCTTCAGGATGACTCTTGCTATCTATACCTGACTAGTAAGTGCTTCAACTATATTGGAATGAATAAAATTGCCAACTGTGTGAGTTCCTTGATCCGACTTCCTCGTTTGGTCTTGAGGGGGAAAATACCAGGATGGGTTTGTTTAGTGTTAGCTTCAGGTTGGATCCGAATAGGTCTTTCTTACCCCTCTCTAATAGCCGCCAGTGATACCGAGTCTCTATAGGTTGTTTAGTGCCGCTGCGCTGCCGCTTCAGCCCACCATACCTATGTAGGCGAGAGCCACCGAATTCTAGCCTCGCCGTGTACTGGCCTCAGTACTGACGCTCCTCTTTTTCCTTTGCCCTTTGTCGGCACCCCTTTTGTTTTAGCAGGTTTGAGATCGACGTCGTTAGCAGGGTTACCCTTCCGGCTTGGCCTGGGCAGGGTTATGGACGCCATTGGTTATTCTTCAGGGCTCTTAGCCCCATTTGCATCTTGTCCGTAGTCGGACGCCCTATCGATTTCAAGGTGATTTGGATCTTTGTAGTGTATATCTGTAATCTTGACTCTTGGAGTCGTGCTGTATATATATCTGTTCTATGGGTCCCATCGAGGACTGTTGTGTAATGTTATTACTTTGTTTTCCACCCGCACGAAAGTGCCTGGTGGGCGTCCTTGAATCGTTTCTATGCGGGTTTGGCGGAAAGGGCTAAAACTTGCATAGGGCCGATTTGAGGGTGTTACAGAGTGGTATCAGAGCGCAGCAGTTGCGATACCTCACAAGTCCAGCCTGTAGGATAACCTAGCTAACGGCCGAAGTAGAGTGTCAAAACTATTTTGCAAAATCGGTTGGATAGATCTGATTAGGTCTGTTTTTACTCCTTACCCCTCTGCTGTTCTCCTCTTACCTCTGCGTGTTTGAATCTGCTCTCTTATCTTTTCTGCGAGTCCAGGAATTCTTGTGGTTGGGTTTCCGTCGTACCTTCAGGGTTTCGCTTCCTCCTTTGGAACGGTGCTTCTACATCCAGTCTTCATGCTATCTGAGGAATCCTTCATCTGTGGTACCATCCTTTGTTCCTTGTTTGTGCCTCCCAGTGTTTTCCGACACGACGACATCATCTACGCTAGATCCGATGCAGAGTCTGCATCACCCTCTTGTTTCCGAATCTTGCTTGCCAAGATCTTTAGTCTAATTCCGAGAGTTGGTTGCATAATTCTCCGATTTGTGTGCAGGGTAATGGTTTGACTGTGCGATGGACTGATCACCATCTGACTACTCGTATCATTCGATTTTGTATATTGAATCGGGGAATCCAGCAATTTTACTCCGTCCACGGAAGTTAGAGGTGGCTTTATTTGTTGATACCTCTACCTTCGCCCTTTGTTCCCGGAGTGTTCTCTCGACGATCACGGGCAACGACACCTTGTTGGTGGTGTTGCCGATTTCGTGATGGAGCAAGGATCATTGTTAGTGGTGTCGTGAGGATCGACACGAAGAGAGAAGATTCAGATCGTCGGCCTTCTTCACCGTACCATGAGGCGGATCTCGAGGGCGAGATCCATTGTTAGTGGTGTCGAATTGTGGCGCCCCGCAAAAACCACTACTAGAAAATCGCGTTGTTTTTCCACTCATCGGCCTAATCCGCGAAGAAGCAAAGCACTAGAAGAACACCGGATGCAATATTTAATACTACGGCAGAAGATCCGGCATGATGCATGTATGATGCATGTCATGGCAAAGATGCGGTACAACTAGTCAAAATTAAGCGGAACCGGGGTCCTGACAATTAATTATATGGTTCAAGATATTTATCTACCCCGCAATTTAAATGTTGTCTTAACAAGACAGAACATGGCATCGGTTCGCTACACCAATTTAAATGAAGTCCGGAATAAGACAAAGGTATCCCGCATAAACACTCCATATTTAATTATGAGGTGAAACGACTGAGTGCCCGAAACCCACAAGATGAGATGCAAACAGGAACAATTTAATATGCAACAGATACATGTTATATATTATAAAAATAGAGGTCTCGGAAAAGGGGTCACACATCAGGGGTCGAAGGTCTTGGGTGCCGGGGGTTCCGGGTCCGGTCTCAGGGGATCGTTCTTCGGACAACAGAAAGTAGATCTTGTCGCATCCGTGGAGATCTTGGTTCGGCCTCGGTCAAAGCGTTCGGAAGCAGATCTTGGTGTTCCGGGCATCTTCCGGTCGGGGTCTCGGCGGGATCGGTCTTCGGTTCCGGGAAGGATTTCTCGGTGCTTCGTGTGATCGGTCTTCGAGGGAGTCAAATCCGTGTTGGAGAACTTGTTCATTGGACAACAGACGCCTCACATGTACTGCCACAATTGGGCACCTTTGAACACCAACACGGCATCACCACCTGCAACACACATGTTGAGTCTCAACTTGGTTCAGACAAAAGTCCAAGCATCTTGTGCGCGCCAAAGAACTTGGCTGATCGGCTTGAGGGAGGCATAGGGCGACAGGGAGGTCGAGGAGGCGTGCGCAGGGCCTCACGCGGGCGGGTCTGGTGACGACGGGGTGCGAACGAGGGAGACATATGCGAGGAGGTGGTAGCCGATGGCGGCGTGGTCGGGCCGGACTTCGGCGGCGGCTGAGGCCGGGGCGGCAGAACGGCCCGCGGTGGCGGCGGGAGGCGCGGAGGTGGAGCTCGGCCCGGGCAGGGAAGCGTCGCCGGGGACGGCCATGACGACGGGGGAGGCGGCCCGCTCCAGGGTGGTGGGGAAGATCTCGGCGAGGCCGGCGGTGGACGCGACACGACGAGACGGGGCCCGCGAGGCACGAGGCGGTGGGGGTGGTGATGGAGAGGCCGGGCTCGGCCGGAGCGGAGCAGGCCCGAGGCAGTGGGGCGGGGATCCGGAGGCCGAGATGGAGGCGCGTGGCGGCCCGTAGAGGAGGCCGGGGCGACGAGGTGGAGGCCGGCGGCGGAGAGGAACCCCGCAGGCCGAGGTCGACCGGGGCACGGCAGGCCGAGCTTGGGCAGGACCAGGCGGCGAAGCGGGTCTCTGTGGCGGTGCAGTCGGCCGGAGAGAGAGGAAGGAGGAGACGAGGCCGAGGGTCTCGCTTGTGGAGCCGGCGGGCGAGCGGGTCGCGCGGGAGGAGGCGGTGGTCGACGAGCTCATGGAGGCAGAGTGGAGGAGGCAGGGCGGCGGCGGGGCCAGGTGAGGCAGGACATCGGGGTGAGGAAAGAGAGAGGCGAGGGAAGAGAGAGAGAGGGGCACGAGAGCGTGGGTGGCTCCGGGAGCGGGCGGGAGGATGGGTTGGGGCACGTGCCCAGGAGGAATGTAGTCGGGTGCGTGTCCGCTTGCGAGGGTGGGGTCAGCAAGTGGTGGGGCCAGGGCGGCCAGGAGAAGTGGGGGAGCGGGCCAGGCGGGGTGGGGATTAGTGCGTCGCTGTACGTGTGCAGTAGGTGGACTGGGTAGGTGCGTGCGCGGGAGCGGGCGGGAAAATCGGCGGCCGGCGTGTGTCTGCGCGCCTAGGCGGGATGTGTCCACGCGTGGGGCCAGGCAGGCGGGTGGATCAGGTGTCTGTGGTGTGTGTGTGGTGTGTGTTGGGTGAGGTGGAGGGAAAAGGGAGGGGGTTGGTGAGGTGTCGCGCGGCTATTGTGCGGGGTGAGGTGGAGGGGGCTGGGTAGGATTAGGGTGGGGTAGATTTAGGATTAGCTATTTTAGACTAGGGTTTGGAGGTGGCTGGTCAGGCTTTCGGGCCTGGCGGGCTGCCTCCTAAAAATAAAACAAATATTTTATTATTTAAAAGGAGGCTTTTGAAAACCGTTGGTAGATGAAACAAAATAATCCGGAGACCCGGGTTTAATTTGAATAAAGTCGGGAATATTGGAAAACAAAACTAGGCGTTTCGAAAATAGTTTTAGACAAATCCATGCAAGATGATGACGATGCTCAAATGCAATGTGGCATGATGACATGAGCATGCGGTCATGACGATGCAATGCACAAAAACAACGCGATTTTCTAGTAGTGGTTTTTGTGGGGCGCCACACCACACCACCCCGCCGCGCGGGCTCGGCCTGGCCGCGCCAGGGGGTGATCTGGCCGCCCCAGACACCCCCTCGGTCTCTCTCTTCGCCTATAAGTTGCCTTCTGACCTAAAAATTCAGGGGGTTCGACGTTTTTCCAGTAGGAGTTCTGCTCCACCACCACCACCAGATTCCACGAAACAGCACCAGAAACTCTGTTCTAGCACCCTGCCGGGACAGGGAATTGGAGGAGATCATCGCCATCATCATCACCATCGCTTCTCCATCGACCATCCATGTTTCCCCCATCTAATAGTGAGTTATCCCCTCTGTAGGCTATGGGTATGGTAAGGATTGTATAAGATCGTTCATGTAATGGCATCAGATTGTTAGGGCATGGTGCCTAGTATCTTCTATTAGGGCTTTATGACTTTGTTGCGACTTGTTATGCTTAATGCTTGTCACTAGGGCCCGAGTGCCATGATTTCAGATCTGAACATGTTATTGATTCATTATGATAGTATTGTTTATGGTCTTACCTGCCAGTTGTATACACACGTTGTTGTCCGGAACCAATGGCCCTGAAGTGACAGAAATCGGGATAACTAGAGGGAATGGCTTTGATGTGAGGATCACATGTGTTCATGGAGTGTTAATGCTTTGCTCCGGTGCTCTAATAAAGGGAGCACCTTAATTGCCAGTAGTTCCCTTGAGGCCCCACTGCAAACGGGCTGGCAGGACAAAAGATGTTGTGCAAGTTCTCATTGCGAGCACGTATGACTATATATGGAACGCATGCCTAGGATTATCTAGTACTTGGATGCTTTATCTTATTTTTCTGCAATTGCCCTATGTTCTGATTGCTATGTGAATTGTCTTGTCCATGCAACGCCCGTCCATCCATCCCAATGCCTACCGCACTCGAATCCCACTGTTTACTGCTATTGTTACTGCTGCCTTTACTTTACTACTGCTGCTACTTTACTATTCCTACTACAAAACTGTTGCTACTGATAAACTACTGTGAGCAAGATTGCTTCCAGATGCAGCTGAATTGACAACTCAGTTGTTAAGGCTTATAAATATTCTTTGGCTCCCCTTGTGTCGAATCAATAAATTGGGTTTCACTTCCCTCGAAAATACCGCGGTACACCCCCTATACTTGTGGGTCATCAAGACTATTTTCTGGCGCCGTTGCCGGGGAGCATAGCTTTATTTATCAAGTTCACTTGGATTCTCTATTGTTCGCTGCTATCCATCCATCATGGGTAAGTCTCGTGATGGCAAGGTTCTGAACACCTATAAGAAGAGGTATGGTTCTGAACACCTATATTGCTCTTGATTCACCGTCTGTTATGAGTAAGCTCGTTACACCACCACATACACATGCTACACACACTGCTACTACTGCTGAATCTGAGACTTCTGATGCTTATGATGTTGCTTCTACTGTGCTTGATAAGAGTGGTTCATTAGGTCCTTTCCTAGATGTACGATTGCTAGAACTATAGCTAGAAATACCGAAACTCCTAATGAAGATACTACCACACCTGTTAGTTCACCTGAGTCTAGTGAAAGTTATGATATTGAAGATGGTTATGTTGAGATGACCGATGAATTTATTAAAGAATGTAAGAACACCCATGATAGGAGCGCTGCTAAGAGTCTCCTTGAGAGGCGTACTATTAGACCCAGATTGTCTCCTATTGCTAGGTTTGCTGCTTCTCCCATAAACATTATAGATAAAGATTATGAATTCTCTCTCGATCTATCTTACATAGCTATTGTTGAGAAAGAACCTTTTTGTGGGACTAAGAATGAAAGTGCGGTAGCACATATGAATGAACTTTCTACCATGAGTGGCTTGTTTTCTGATGATGTTAAGATGCGTACTTACTTTGTTGCTAAGATTTTCCCCTTTTCACTGAAAGGAGAAGCTAAAACTTGGTTTAGTAATTTACCTCCTGGATCTATTGATAGCCCTGATTGCTTGATTAGTACTTTCCTGGAGAAATATTTTCCTCCTAGTGCTAGCCATGCTATTTTGTAGGAACTTTTTGATTTTAAACAGGGAGAAAAAGAGGTATTGCCTGAATCTTGGGCAAGGTTTTGTGCTTTGATTCATGCACAAGCTGGAAGTCCATTACCTAAGAATGAGCTTCTTGATATATTTTATAATGGACTAACCGAAGAATCTAGGACATACCTAGATAGTTGTGCTGATTGTGTTTTCAGGAATAGGAGTCCAAAGGAAGCTGAGGAAAATAGTTGTTCTACTCGTAAGAAAAGGAAAAAAGAAGCATAAAACTATTGTAGAACCCTCTGAACCTGCTATAGATCCTAATAGCATATCTATCTCTGATGCTGAAACTGAAAGTGGTAATGAAGAAAATGAAGTTCCTAATGAAGAAAAAGTTGAAGAAGAACCTGAAAACTACACCAAGAATACTAAATACACTAAATAAGATTTTATTGCTAAGAAACATGGTAGTGAAAGAGAACCTTGGGTCCAAAAACCTATGCCTTTCCCTGATAAGAAACACAAGTCAAAGGAAGATGAACACTATAATAAGTTTTGTGAGTGGATGAAACCTTTATTCTTGCAAATCCCTTTGACTGATGCTATTAAATTGCCTCCTTACTCAAAGTATATGAAGGACATTGTCTCGAATAAAAGGAAGCTCCCTAATGAAGAAATTTCTACTTTGCTTGCTAATTATTCCTTTAATGGTAAGGTTCCTAAGAAACTTGGAGACCCAGGGATTCCAACTATCCCTTGCTCTATTAAGAACAGTTATGTTAGAACTTCTTTGTGTGATTTGGGAGCTGGAGTTAGTGTTATGCCTTTCTCTCTCTATAAGAGGCTTCAACTAGAAAAGTTAATACCAACTGATATATCTTTGCAAATGGCTGATAAATCTACAACTATTCATGTTGGTATATGTGAGGATCTACCTGTTCAAGTGGCTCATAATTGCTTGATATTAACTGATTTTGTTGTGCTTGAAATGCCTGAAGATGATAATATGTCTATTATTCTTGGGAGACCTTTTCTTAATACTACAGGAGCTGTTATTGATTGTAATCAAGGAAAGGTGACTTTCAATGTTAATGACAAGGAACATACTGTCTATTTCCCCAAGAAGATAGATAGGACTTATGGTTTAAATTCAATTGAACATGTTGAGGGCATTCAAGATGGATAAATATATTGTCCCATACCAAGAGAAAAATTTAAAACTATTATGATTAGGACCATTGCAATCAAAGTTGAGGTAACATAATCATTAGTGGAATACAAAGTTTTGTCTCATATGAAATTGTTTTGGTAGCAAGACCTGATCGACCTTGTTAACAAAAGGATTTCATTGAACAAAACAATGTTTTCACCATGATTATCTCTGCTTACTTCTATTCTATCTATTTTAGTTTTTTGCTTTCGTTTAGTTTTGTTTTCTGTTGTTAGTTATGCCTAACTTAAAGACATTAAAGAAAAGTACTTATTGGGAGATAACCCAAAAGTTTTAGTTGAGTCTTGGAAGTTATTACTTCAGTAATGACCACTCCTTATCCTTTTTTATTTTGCTTTTTGTGCCAAGAGTAACCTCTAATGAGAGAAGTGATGATTGGGAAAGTTGCTGTCACGAAACAGATTTCTGTGCTTCACCGTAAAAATTCGTGTAAAATCTATGTACGTCCTTTTGAGGCGTGAATTTTTATGCTTCTGACCCAGGTTGTTATCTAACTCCCTTTAGTTCAAAACTTTTCTCTTTGAGTAACAGAAGGTCTTCGAAAAAATTCGTCTTTACCTGCTGGTCTGTTTTGACAGATTTCTGCCATTTTCTACATTTGCTTCTTGTTGGTTCCTTTTTTAGTTCTTTTGGGGAATTCAGCTTTTTGAGGGAAGTGCTACAGTATCTTGTGTTTTAATGGAAGTTTTATTGGTGTTAGAACTGAACCTAAAGACTTATTATCTTGAGTGCACTAATGTTGCTAATAAAGATTGTGTGAAGTTTTGTATGAAGAGAAATTTCAGGTGTATGGAAGGAATGAGTAATGAGATGAAGGATGGACTAAAGCTCAAGCTTGGGGATGCCACGCGTGTCACCCCAAGAAATATCCAAGAAGTACAAGCGTCAAAGCTTGGGGATGCCCAAGGCATCCCCTTCTTCATCAATAAAAATCCTAGGTTTCTTCCAAACACTTCATTTTTATTGTTTCATGCATAGTTGTGTTGTTCTTGGAGTGTCTTCTTTTTCGTTTTCATTTTGTTTTTTTGTTTGCTTTGTTTGCTTAGTTTTCTGAATAAATTGGTTGGACCCCCTTTTCATACATTGGGTTTCAAATAGTTTGGTTTGGTTTGGAAAAGAGTAGGAAAGTTCATGCTTAAGTGTTAAAGAGAGCTTGTTTTTGACTGTGCCGATGCTTTGTCATGCCATGCTTGATATTGTTTGGGCTTTATGCTTAGTACTCTTTGCTGTAGCATGACTTGTTATAAACAATTGAGATTGCTTAATGTGCCTTGGAAGAATCATGCGTTGTTTTAGCATATTAAAGCATAGTATTGTGGTATTCTCCTTTGATGCTTTATTTGGGTTGACTTGGCACATGCTCACACCATGTTATGACTATCCCAAGTCACCATAAGCCTTTATGATCCTTTAGTTTTCAACCTGTAGTATCACTTTATGCTTTGATCAATGATGTTTTGTCGCTCTGCATGATTATGGCCATTATTGCTCTCTCGTTTGTCGCTCCCTTACTATTGCTAGCCTTCACTTTCACTGAGTATGTTTTTCTCATGTTTCCAACTCCCTAAAACCAAATATTGCCAAAGTGTCCACTATACCTACCTATTAGCATCATTTTCTACTTCCGTGCATATTCAATATGCCTTGTTTTCTTCCGAATAAAATGTTTGCTTGTTATGAGAAAGTTAGTTAGTAAAGCTCTCATGAACTTGATGGCATACTTTACTTTCTTGCAGTTAATAAACCTGAACCATTGCGTCCTTCTTTGTTGCGTATATGCTTGTGCTTTATAAGTTCAAGTTAGCAGAACCATGTATCATGGGGAATGTTTTCAACATTGCACTGGTACTTAGCACCTTGTTGATATCATGTTCTTTTGCTTATGGATCCCGGCGGTGTGAAATAAAAGTGGAACTTGTAAGATCATGGAGTTTGTATGTATGTTAGAGAAACGCCTGGGATGCTAGCCTAAGCCATGCCTAATCATGGTGGAAACTTGCAGCATAACCATAATGAACATTCTATGAAGCATCGTCAATAAAAATATATGCACATAGTAAATAAAAAGATCGCTGAAATGCTCATTGTCTACTTGCCTTGTCATTTTGATTATGGGATAGCTCCTGTATCATGTGCAAGGGGTACCCCGTTGGCGGTTCTCTATGATACATATATACCTACAATGACAAGAGCTTACTCGTGACTGAAGTTAAGCAGCATGAGGATCGGTCTTTATAAGTAAGGGGCATGAGACTTCGATTTATAACTTGTCAAGCATATCCTCTTAGTTGTGTCACTTTAACCTTAACCATTTAAAGATGCTTATGATAGGGGCAATGAGAGCTCAAAGCTAATGAGTACCATACTTTCAGCATTTGGAAGCCTTTCAAACTTTTCAAAACCTGTTTATTTCCTTGTTGAGTCTCCACACATTCTATGAGCACTTTCTTGAGAGCATAGTGGCCATTCTTAGTTCTATGTGCATTGTCCCAAGACTTGTTGATTGATGCATAACTTTGATATTGCTTGTTTTAAACTATTTGTATCTAGTCACTCTTATGAACTTTGAAGGTGTCCTATGCATTTATGTTTGCTACTCTATGAGGGAAAGCTGAATGCCACTTTGCTATGTTTTATTTATGTGAAACAAACAAACGTCTTGCAAAGCATTGTTATTCATGAATCTTTTGTTTGTGCCTTTTCATGTTGCATCATAGTTTCTTTGTCTTATTGCTAGAACTTTGTCTTTCATGTTATGATTGAAGTACTATGATCCCAGCTTTGAATGTTTTACAAATACTTTGATCAAGTTTATGATGGTGCATGTCACCTCAAAAATTATTCTTTCTTTTTATAACTTACCTACTCGAGGACGAGCAGGAGTTAAGCTTGGGGATGTTGATACATTGCAAATGTATCTATAATTTTTGATGCTCCATGCTTGGTTGTATCCACTTTATTGTGTTTTGTCCACACTTTGGAGTACTTTTCATATGATTTCTTGGACTAACCTATTAACAAGCGCCACAGTGCCAGCTGCCTGTTTTCTGCTATTTTTGGTTCCAGGAAAGTCAGAAAATGAATATTCTCGGAATTGGACGGGACAAAAGCCAAAAATCCTATTTCACCAGGAGACTTCCGGAGCCAGAATATGAGACGGAGTTGGGCTGGGGCCCAGCCACACCACCTGGCCGCGTGGGCTAGGCCTGGCCGCGCCAGGGGGTGGTCTGGCCGCCCCAACCACCCCCTCGGTCTCTCTCTTTGCCTATAAGTTGCCTTCTGACCTAAAAACTCAGGGGGGTTCGACGTTTTTCCAGAAGGAGTTCCGCTCCACCGCCACCACCAGATTCCACGAAACAGCACCAGAAACTCCATTCTGGCACCCTGCCGGGACAGGGAATTGGAGGAGATCATCGTCATCATCATCACCATTCTCCATCGACCATCCATGTTTCCCCATCTATGAGTGAGTAATCCCCCGCCGTAGGCTATGGGGATGGTAGGGATTGGATGACATCGTTCATGTAATGGCATCAGATTGTTAGGCCATGGTGCCTAGTATCTTCTATTAGTGCTTTATGACTTTGTTGCGACTGTTTATGCTTAATGCTTGTCATTAGGGACCGAGTGCCATGATTTCAGATCTGAACATGCTATTGATTCATTATGATAGTATTGTTTATGGTCTTACCTGCAAGTTGTATACACACGTTGTTGTCCGGAACCAATGGCCCCGAAGTGACAGAAATCAGTATAACCGGAGGGAATGGCTTTGATGTGAGGATCACATGTGTTCACGGAGTGTTAATGCTTTGCCCCGGTGCTCTATTAAAAGGAGAACCTTAATTGCCAGTAGTACCCTTGAGGCCCCGCTGCAAACGGGCTGGCAGGACAAAAGATGTTGTGCAAGTTCTCATTGCGAGCACATATGACTATATATGGAACGCATGCCTAGGATTATCTAGTACTTGGATGCTTTATCTTATTTTTCTGCAATTGCCCTATGTTCTGATTGCTATGTGAATTGTCTTGTCCATGCAACACCCGGCCATCCATCCCTATGCCTACCGCACTCGAATCCCACTGTTTACTGCTATTGTTACTACTGTCTTTACTTTACTACTGCTGCTACTTTACTATTCCTTCTACAAAACTGTTGCTACTGATAAACTGCTGTGAGCAAGATTGTTTCGAGGTGCAGATGAATTGACAAGTCAGTTGTTAAGGCTTATAAATATTCTTTGGCTCCCCTTGTGTCGAATCAATAAATTGGGTTTCACTTCCCTCGAAAATACTGCGGTACACCCCCTATACTTGTGGGTCATCAGGCGGCATCTGGTTCCGCTAGCGGCTCGGCCGCATTGGATGTACGAGTACAGCGGGAAGCACGACCCCTCCCGGACCAGCAAAGAGTCGTGGGAAGCCGAAGACTATAAGGCAGCCCTGAAGAAGATCACTGACGCGGAGTTTACAACCACGTAAGCCAGGCTCGCTCTGTACGTGCCTGTGACAAATGAAGCCCCCACAGTAAGTTCTTCTCTCTGAATTTTATCTTCAGTTGCAGTTTTTGTGGTGCGATTCACAACTGTATCGTCTGAAATTTTCCTCGAGCCCACTCTCAGCTATTTTAGGGTTTGGAGGGCTGGCTCCCCCACCTGATGAGGAATTTCCCCACGAGCTCGAAGAGGGGGCTTCTGGAGAATCTTCTACGAAGGAAGAGGAGGAGGCGGAGGCTCCTCTCCCTGCGCCTTTGGCTTGCAAGACCCGCATGCAGAAGCAACACGAGCTAGAAGCGAGTCGCAGTCTCGAGGAACGCGAGGAAGGCGACAAAATCTTGCAGGAGCACACTTCTCGGCGAACGCCACGCCGGCAAAACACTCTCACAAGCCAAAGTCACCAACGAAGAAAGCGGCGTCACCAGCCAGGTCGGCGGTGGTCTTCGAGTCAGATGACGCGTCTGATGATGACACCCCCGAGATTTCGCACAAGGTCCCGGAGGGTGCAGTTCCGATGATGGGGTTGGAGGCCGAGGACACCGAAGCGGCGGTAGAAGTTCCTCTGGCTGTGCTCGCGCCCACGGCTTCGACGGTGCCCGAACAGGAGGCGGCCGAGGCTGCGGCTTCAAAGTCATCGCAACCTTCAAGAGAAGCCGTGTCTTTGGAGCCAGAGATTCCAGCAATGGCGGCTTCGTCATCAAGGAAGCCCGCGGTGTCGTGGGCTTCAGATGTCTTTGAAAGAGGTCTCACGCGCAAGCTGGGGCTGGAATTATACAAGCCCACCCACATCAGCACCGGGCTGCGCGTTCTCCTAGTCGCCAAGTAAGCTTCGAATTCTCCATTCCAAGTCTTGTTCCGTTTTTGTGCTATCTCTGTGCTGAGTGTGGAGGTTTGGCAGGTCTGGGGTCAAGAAGATTGGTCGCCCTTCGGTGGCGAAGATTCCACCAGTCGCCACCACAGGAGAGGGCGACCTCCCCAAGAAGAGGAAGCCTGCTGAAGACACCACGACCGCGGAAGGTGCGAAGAAGCGGAAAGGCGGAGTCGACGATGCTGTGGCGATGGATACCACCAAGGAGAGCGATCCTGCTGTAGTCGTCAAAGAAGTGGCGGCTACGCGGTCGGAGCCAGTCACGGGCACTCTAGCGACGGAACCATCGGCTTCGAAGACCAGTGCCCCGGCTAGAGCGTCAACGACGTTTCCACGCTTCATGGCGAAGGGGTTTCCAGGCGTGGCGGACAACCAGGCTCCTTAGAGCCCGGAAATCGTTGATGAAGACATTGGTTCTCACCACGGGCGTACCTCCTTCATGGTCCCTTCGACGAACGCCGGAGAGCTTCACAAGATGCTTGGTGCCGCCATTCAGGTACATCCAGTCCTCGAGTGGCTAGTCGCTAAATTTCAGCGGCTAGGCACTGCATTTCTTCTAATATCTAGTCCCCGAGTTCCTAGTCACTGAATTTCAGCGGCTAGGAACTGAATATCTCTTTTTTGTAAGTGCTGACTGTTTGCTCTTCTTGCAGGGCCTGCAGAGGGAGTCGACAGATCGACAGACCGCAAAGGAGCGTCTGGAGCGGGATCCGCGCGTTGCGCAGGAGGCAAACCAGCAACTCCAAGAGACTGTTGGTGAGTTCTTCGTTCGTTTCTCAGCCGTGAAGTGTTGGTGTCCCGGCGTGTTGACGTTTTTTCCCCTTTCTTTTTAGATGGTCTTCCGGCTGCGATTACCAAGGCCCGTGAATGGTACGTCCCAATTGCTGAGCTGGACATGGCGAATGGGCGAATCGCCTCGCTAGTCCAGGAGTTGGAGGAGGCAAAAGCCGTCTCAAATTCTTCTGAAGATAGAGCGAAGGCTGCGGTCGCTGCGGCTGAAGAGGAGTAGAAGGCCGCATACTCGATCATCCTAGAGCTGTAGAGCGATCACGCCGCCCTGGAGAAGCATGTCACCGAGAACTGCCAGAAGCTCCTTGGTGAGTCTCTGTTCTTTGCTTAACATGTGTGGCGAGTCCCCGAGTGGGGGAATCCATAGTGCCACTGACATCTGATGTTGCAGCTGTGATAGGGCAAAGAGACCCTGTGGTGCAGACCTTCAACGCCTCGCAGTGCGTGACTGCCATGGTGAACGCGGCTACTGCCTCAGCGTTGTGCATCCAAGCAGTCCTTCAAGGGATGTCCCCCACCAAGGTTATTCCTGGGGGACTGGCGGAAGTGTGGCGCTATCTGGAGGAAGTACCCGACGTCATGGAGTGGATGGCACGTTTGGCCTTCAGGCGCGGGGCCACCATGACATTGAGCCTGGGGCTTGCACACTTCCCCGATGACTTCGACCTCGAGGACGTCACCAGCGGCTACCCTTCGGCGACTAGTATGGTGGAGATGTCGGAGGTGATGAAGCTCACCGCCAAGGCCAAGCCCCTTCGCTGATCGGGTGTTGGCGATGGGGGACCTTCTGCCGTACCAAGAGACGGTGGTAGCGCCCGGTGACCCCGAGCCGGAGCATCGTGACCTGAAGTCGGAGCAGCCCTTTCGGTCGGCGCTGTCGAAGTCGCTGTCGACCTACCCGACGAACCCGTGGTAGCCGTTCATTCATGTCAAGGGTGGTGCGGACACGTCGTCATCAGGGCCTACGAAATAGACAGCTTTGCTGGATGTTTGTAAGATATGCCAAGTGGTGACTGATTGTAATATGAACAATATTTTGAGTAAGAGGAGTCAATCGACTCGCAATACAAGCTTGATTGTGTTATGTGTTTAACTTATTTGTTTGAGCGAGTCCCCGAGCGCGTCCACCCTTTAATGGGGTATAACTCGTTTGTATACATATGTGTTTTCTTTGGATTGTGCGTTGTTTGTCCTTTGCGTCTTCTGAAGGCGCGAGTGCCCGAGCGCGAGTGGGATTGTTTGTAGGCGAGTCCCCGAGCATAGTACTTAGCCGTTTTGGGCGCGTGCCTATTGCAAGTTGCTAGTGTGTTGTTTGTAACGCGTCTCCTCCCCTGGCTCGGAGAACCAGTTGCTGGGCGAGTCCAAGGCAGATCTCTTACTTGGTGTGTTCCCGAGCCACGTGGGGGTTCCATTTTGCGGAGTCCCTGTGCGTGGTACTTAACCGTTCGAGTCGCTTTGCGCGAGGGTGGGAGGGACATGTCGCTGCGAAAAGCGTATACCGGTCGTCTTGGCCCGGTGGGCCAGTCGAGCTAGGCGACTCCGATGGTGGCTCCTGGTTGGCGTATTCGTGGACGTCCCAAGGCCCGAGTATTTTCGGTGCCCTTAGGCCGCACTACTTAGCCGTGCCACTCGCTCGACGAAGGGTTGACTTCCGTGGGTAGCGTATTCCTAATTGTACGAGTGCGAGTGGCACAAGGATATGGTGAGTAGACACAATTTTGTGAACCGAATGAATTTCATTATATATGTCAGCTAAGTACATGTTTGAGTTCTATGTATAGAACTTTCAGAGGAGGTTTACATTCCGTGGCCTCCCGACCTTGAGCTGGTCATCGCCTCGTATGTCGATGAGGTAGTAGGCGTTGTTGCCGAGGACTCGCCCTATGGCGAATGGCCCCTCCCATGGGGGGGGGGGAGAGTTTGTGCATGCCCTTCTTGTCCCGAGCCAGTCGTAGGACCAGATCGCCCTCTTGGAAGGTGCGAGTCCGGACTCGGCGGCTATGGTAGCGGCAGAGTCCCTACTGGTAGATGGCGGTGCGGGAGCAAGCCAGGTCGTGTGCCTTGTCAATTTGGTCGATGCTGTCTTGGCGGGCGGTCTCGTTTGTCGCCTCAACGTAATTGGCGACTCGAGGTGAGTCGTTCTCCAGGTCTGTTGGCATTACGGCTTCGGCGCCGTACAACATGAAGAAGGGTGCGAACCCGGTGGAGCGATTGATAGACATGCGGATCCCCCATATTATGGAGGGAAGCTCTTCGACCCAGCATCCTTGGGTGCGCTCGAGGGGCAGCTAGAGTCGCGGCTTGAGCCCGTGGAGGACGCTCTGGTTGGCGCGTTCTGCTTGGCCATTCAACTCCGGGTGGGCTACTGAGGTAAGGTCGAGTCATATGCCGTGCTCTTCACAGAATTCCGCCATGGCCCCCTTGGCGAAGTTGGTGCCGTTGTCCGTTATGATGCTGTGCGGGTAGCCGTACCGGTAGATGAGCTCACGTAAGAACTTGGTGGCCGTCTTGCCATCGCACTTTTTGATCGGCTTGGCCTCGACCCATTTGGTGAACTTGTCGACCGCGACCAGGAGATGTGTGAAGCCGGATGGGGCCTTCTTGAACGGGCCTACCATGTCCATGCCCCATACAGCGAATGGCCATGTGATGGGGATGGTCTTGAGTGCTGAACCAGGGAGGTGCGTCTGGTTGGCGTATTTCTGACGCATCGTTGGACGATGTCGGTGGCGTCGGCGTCGGCGTGCGCGGTGAGCCAGTAGAAACCATGCCGCATGGCCTTGGCGACCAGCGACTTGGCGCCGACGTGATGGCCATAGTCGCCGGCGTGGATGTCCTGGAGGATCTTGCGGCCTTCTTTTGGCTATACGCAGCGTTGGAACATGCCAGTCACGCTGCGCTTTTGGAGCTCGCCGTTGATGATGACGAAGGATTTACAACAGCGCCCGATCATTCACGCCTTCGTCTCGTTGCTTGGGAGGATATTGTGCTCGAGGAAGGCGACTTATGGTGCCGTCCAATTGCTGGGCTCCACGATCATGGCGACTAGGGCCGGCTCGGGTTGTAGTGGTACCCCGATGTCGATCTCCTTCGGTGGGCAGACCGAAGGTTTGTGGATGATGTCGAGGAAGACACCTGCGGGTGGCGTTTGTCGAGCCGATCCGATGCGGGAAAGGGCATCTGCCTACTCATTCTTGCGTCTATCGATCCACTCGACTGAATAGCCGTCGAAGTGTCCTCCCAGCTAGTCTACTGCTTGGCGGTACGTGATCATTGTTGGAGAGACGGCGTCGCATGTTCCAGATACCCTAGGGAGGTTTATGATGGAACGTAAGTCCTCAGGATACCGTAAGTCCAGCTAGGCCCCACGGTGGGCGCCACATAGATGAGCATTGGCTCTTTGTCAATTGGGGCGGCAAGGAGTGGAGCCGCGAGTAGCATTTCTTTGAATGCTTTGAGTGCATCGTCCGCCTCTGCGTCCCATTGGAACGTGGGGTTCTTGCGCATCAGGCGATAGAGAGGCATTACCTTCTCGCCTGGTCAGGGGATGAAACGACTGAGAGCCGCGACTCGCCCGGCCAACTTCTGGACATCGTGCAGGCACTTGGGTTTTCCGAGTCGCGCGATGGTGTTGATCTTGGTGGGGTTGGCTTTGATGCCTCGCTTGGAGACTACATATCCCAGTAGCTGTCCGGTGGGGACGTCGAAGGTGCACTTTCGTGGGTTCAGCTTGATGTTGTACCTCCGTAGATTTGCAAAGGTTTCAGCCTGGTCGGCGAGCAGGTCGTCCTGGCAGGTGGATTTTACCACCACGTCGTCGATGTAGACGTGAATGTTGCGGACAATTTGGTTCGCGAGGTACTCCTGCATGCATCGTTGGTATGTGGCGCCAGCGTTCTTGAGGCTGAACGTCATGGCCGTGTAGCAGAAGGCGCCGAATGGCATGATGAACACCGTCTTCTCCTCATCCTCGACCGCCATTTTGATCTGGTTGTAACCAGAGTATGCGTCAAGGAAGCACAACGACTCCGATCCCGTGGTCGAGTCGATGATCTGATCGATGCACGGTAGGACGAACTCCTCCTTCGGGCAGGCGCTGTTGAGGTTGGTGTAATCGATACACATTCTCCACGTGTTGTTCTTTTTCAGGACCATGAATGGGTTTGCCAGCCACTGGGAGTATTTTATTAACCGAATGAAGCCTGCGGCTAGCAGGCGTTGTACTTCTTCGGCGATTGCTCGATGGCGCTCTTCATTGAAGGGTCATAGCGACTGCTTTACTGGTCACACTTTGGGGTCCGCGTTTAATTTGTGCTCAGAGAGTTCCCTCGGGACACCTGGCATGTCAAATGGTTTCCATGCGAAGATGTCACGGTTCTCACAGAGGAACACGATGATCGCACTTTCCTATGCGGGGCTCATGTGTGCCCTGATGGTGACCGTTTGGCTGGAGTCGCCCGGTATGAGCTCAATGGTGCGGGTGTGTGTGGTCGCCTCGAATGTGGAGTTCGCGGCGGTTGGCTTCTTCAGGATGGTGGGGTCGTCCTTGTTGATGTTGCCCGCGTATTTCATGAGCTCCTCCGCATGGTCAGTCTCCGTGGCGATGACGGCATCGGCGAGCTCGACGCCTTTGTCCTCGCATTCCATGGCCATATCGGGGTCGCCGTGGATGGTGATGATGCCGCTTGGCCCTGGAAGCTTCATCATATTGTAGGCGTAGTGTGGGGTCGCCATGAATTTGGCGAACGCTTGGCGAACTAGGACGAAGTGGTAGGGGCTGTGGAAGTTCACCAGCTCAAACATGATCCTCTCCATGCGGTAGTTTGTCGGTGTGCCGAAGGTGACTGACAGTGTCACTTTTTTGATCGGGTACACCTTCTGACCGGGGACGATGTCGTGGAAAGTTGTCAGGGTTGGCTCGATGGCTGCTTCTGGGAGCTAGAGCCTCTTGAACGTGTCCAGATACATGATGTTGATGGAGCTCCCGCCGTCCATCAATGTCTTTGGCAGCCAGTAGTCGGTCACCTTGGGCCTGACCACCAGGGCGACTCGCCCTGGATATTCGATCCTTGGCGCGTGATCTTGGCGACTCCAGGTGATGCTTTGGTCGGACCAATTGAGGAAGCGGGGGACGTCGACTTGGTTCACCACATTGACGGCGATCGCGCGGGCGATCACCTTCTTCTCGCGCTTGGTGCCGAGCCCGGTGAAGGTGTGTAGCGAGCCGACGGCATTGCCGAAGCCGCCGGCGTTTCCGTTGTCCCAGGGTAGGTTGTTGTTGGGGTCCTCCCTTGCTCGCCTTGCCTTTTCGATCTCTTTGAGAGAGTGGCAGTCCGCGGTGGTGTGGGTGGCGGGTTTTCCCTCCTTGCTGTGGTAGATGCAGGGCTGGTTGAGCAAGGCAGCGGGGTCGAATTTCGTCCTCGCCGCTTTGTTAGTGCGGTAGTTTCCGCTGTCGCAGTAATTTCCTCCATCGCGGTGGTAGCTCTTGGGGTCGTGTTGGCGATAGTCGGCGTTGGCGACGAAGTCGACTCGGCCGTCCGTGCGGCGCTTGCCGGTGATGCGGGTGTTGTTGTAGCGCATGTCATGTTGTCACCCAGTGTCATGGCCGCTGGTGTGGCATCTTCCTCCCGACTCGTCGTCTGAGTCTTGGTTGGGGTCCTCCTCCGCGTAGCGCTTGGCGATCTCGAGGAGGTCGGGGATGTTGTCGAGCATCCGGTAGACCCGCTTGATCTTAGCGACCAGGGGTTCGTACCGGCATGCGTTCTTGAAGCAATGTATCACCGTGTCCGGGTGGATGCGGGAAGCATTGATCTACAGTTCTTGCTACCTTTGAATCTAGTGGCGGGTCGACTCGCGTTGTCCTTGGATGCACCGCTCCAAGTCTTCGATTGTGGTGGCGCGGGTGTAGGAGCCCTCGAAGTGCCTGGCGAAGGCATCCTGCATTTCCTCCTACTGGGTCGATGCTATCGGCGGGGAGGGTGTTGATCCATTGCCGGGTCGCACCCTCCATCATCAGGGGGAGGGTAGCGAGCGGCGAGCAGGTCGGTGTGGCCGGCGATTCCCATCGCCATGAGGTATGTGTCCAGCCACACTACTGGGTCGTACGTTGGATCGTACTTTTCTATCTCCTTGGGCGCCTTGAAGTTGGCGGGCTACTTTTCCCCTCGGGTCATAGGCCCGAAGCATTGGGAGTCGACTCGGCTGAGCGATCCCCTGGGTTTGGGGTCGCCGCGATTACTGAGGGTGTGCCTCAAGTCGTTGGGTTGGCGCGCCCGCCAAGCCTGGTTGTTGACGTTGTGCGTGCGGGCGTCAATGGGTTGCCCGTTGGCGGCGATCGTGTTGTTCACCGGTCGCGGGTCATTGGTGAAGAGTGCAGGGTTGGCGGCCCGTGGCTAGTTCGCCAGGGGTTGCGGTGGTGGGCAGGTCACGGCGTTGGCGATAGTGGGGTGGCCGCTTGAGGCCGCCCTGCTTGCCAAGGAGGGGGAATACATCTGACCCCGTGGGTCGACTCCCACGGCTTGTTGCTCGACGTCCCTGGCGAGTAGGGCCTTGGCATACTGGATCTGCAGCGCGCCTTCTCCTTGGACATTGAGGTTGGAAACCGCGGCTTCGGCCGCGACGACATTGGCCATCGAGGTGGAGTAGAGTGGGAGTCCTGTTGGCGTCGCGGGCCTGTGGCGAGATGATGATCCGCGGCTGGTCCGGCGGGAGCGCACGGCCAATGGGTGGTGGAGGGGCCCCGGTCGCCGGTGCGCCGGGTGGTGGTCGGTTGCTTCCACCTGGTGGCACATTCTCGCAGTACTCGCCCTCGGCCGCGTGTGCGGGGTCGCTTTCATCGTTGAAGTTTAGGACGCGGCCTTGGACGTTGGAGTTGAAGCGGGTCCTGATGCGGCGCTGGTGATAGAGCGATAGCTCCCGCGCCGTTTCCCGCTCGAGGCGGTATCTCTCGCGCTCGGCGAGCTCATTGCACTGCGCCTCCGCGATTCGCAGGCAGGCCTCCTCCACCTTTGTGGCTGTGGCAGTCGGCAGGATCAGCGTGGAGAACGGATCTAGCGGGGCGGCCGTGCTGCCCGCCATGTAGATCGCGTTGAAGCAATTGGATCTGGCTCGGAAGTCCTCGAGGGATCCCCAGGATGGAGGAGTCTTCGAAGTCCTCGGGGTTGGAGACTCGCGTGATGGAGTCCTCCCGTGATGCAGTGGTGATAGATCCGTCGACCGAGGCAGGGGTCACGGAGTCGGCATCGTCGTGGAGGGCTGCGTCACCCATGTCGGCGTTAGTCCTGGCCGCACTGGTAGCCGCCAAGTCGTACTTGGTGGCGAGGCTCCTAATGGAGCGGACCTGCTCCTCCGAGAGCAGATCCCGATGCGGCGGTGATCCGCCGATACTCACCGTCGCCGCTAGGTCGACCGCGCCGGTGAAGCCGACAAAGAGGTTGATGGAGCCAACTGGCATCACCGTGCCGTGGTTGATCCGGTGCGAGCCAGGATGCAGCTGCTGGGTAGGATCTGTAAGATCCCGTCAATGGCGATCATGCGGTGGGTGGCGAGCGGCCGATCGATCGGTGAATAGGGTCTCGCCGCAGAACTCAGGCCAGTCCGGCTAGGCCCCACGGTGGGCACCACTGTCGTGGAAATGGCCACGGCAGTCGCTGCTACTGGCAGTGATTGATTGAGACAGGGGCGAGAGCTGGCGGCCATCTGCGGTGCGAGATGGGGGCGGATGGACATGGTTTACCTAGGTTCGGCCCCCCGGAGGGTAAAGACCTACTCCTTCTAGATTGGATTGATGGAGAGCAAGTTACAGGGGTGGCGAGCTCGGCGTCTAGGCAGCGAGTCGCTTGAAGGGGTGTATGATGGAACGTAAGTCCCCAGGATACCCTAGGGAGGTTTATATATGAGGCACCTCGCTAGGGTTTACAGTTTACAACCGAACAAGATATGGATTCAGAGGCTTTGACTTAATCCGACTGGGCTTCAAGTACGCTTCTGGGCCCCCAGTTTCTAGTCGCTAGGCCTTCTCCTTAGTCGCATTCCAGTCGCTGTCCTACAGGCCCACTCGCAAGACCTTTGGCCCAATCGGAACGTCCTGCTGGGCATACCCCATTCGGCATATCCCCATCACATGATAGAATCAATAATCCATCTGAAATAGCATCTCAATATCCATCGGATCCCCACAAACACAACATATAGAATTACAAATAGATGATCTTGATCATGAACAGAGCTCACAAGATCTAAACATGATAGCACAAAGGAGAAGAACTAGCCATCTAGCTACTACATGGACCCGTAGTCCAAGGTTGAACTACTCACGCATCACACCGAAGGCTTGCATGGTGATGAAGAAGGCCTCCAGGGTGAATTCTCCCCTCCGGCAAGGTGCCGGGAAGAGCTTCAGATCCCTCCTGATCTAGGGATGGAGATGACGGCGGCTACAGACTCTTTCGTGGAATTTTGATCGGGTACTTAGGGTTTCTGTATCGGAGGCATCTTATAGGTGAAAGGGGACGCCGAGGGGGTGTCCGAGGCGGCCAGACCACCCCCTGGCATGGGCCAGGCTTGGCCGCGTGGCCAGGTGGTGTGGCGGCTCCCTGGCCCCTCTCCGTCTCGTATTCTGGCTCTGTGTCCCTCTTGGTGAAAAACTGACTTTGGCTTTTGTCCTGTCCAATTCCGAGAATATTCATTTTCTGACTTTCCTGGAACCAAAAACAGCAGAAAACAGGCAGTTGGCACTATGGCTCTTGTTAATAGGTTAGTCCAAGAAAGTGTATAGAAAGTACTCCAAAGTGTGGACAAAACATAAGAAAGTAGATAAAACCAAGCATGGAACATCAAAAATTATGGATACATTTGCAACGTATCAACATCCCCAAGCTTAACTCCTGCTCGTCCTCAAGTAGGTAAGTGATAAAAAGAAAGAATAATTTTTGAGGTGACATGTGATACGTTGCAAACGTATCTATAATTTTTGATGTTCCATGCTTGTTTAGTATCTAATTTGCTTTGCTTTGTCAACACTTTGAGGTATTTTTATATGTTTTGTGGGACTAACCTATTAACAAGATGACATACTGTCAATTGCCTGTTTTCTTCTGTTTTTGGTTCCATAAAAGGCAGAAAATCAATATTCTCGGAATTGGACGAGACAAAAGACAATATGCCTATTTTTCCTGGAGCAACACGGAAACACGAAGCAGAGACGGAGTAGGGCACCAGGATTGGCACACCATATGGTGGCGCGGGCTAGCCCTGGCCACGCCACCAGGTGGTGTGGGCCCCCTGGCCACCCACCGACCTTGCCTCTTCGCCTATAAGATGCCTCCCGATACAAAAACCCTAAATCGAACAGCCTCCAGCCATGAAAAGTTCCACAACACTGCCGCCACCGAAGGGGAGATTCGGGGGATAGAAAGTCTCTGTTCCGGCACCCTGCCAGGACGGGGAAGTGCCCTCAGAGCCATCTCCATCGATCTCCACCACCATCTCCATCGTCGTTGCTGATTCCCATGATGATGAGGGAGTAGTTCTTCCTCAAGGCTAAGAGTTCTACCTGTAGATATGTGTTCATCTCTCTCTCTATGCATGATCATATTGTGATCATGAGCTTTGTAATCAAGTAGATCTACCTTGCTACTCAAGTGCTTTAATAGATCTCTGCTCTCCCCATGTGTGTGAAAGTGACAGCGTGCACACCATGGTGGCACTTAGGCTAGAGATTACAAATACTTGTTATGAGTTATATTTGGAGTTGGAGGTCTTTATGAAATTGTGGTGTTTGTTGGAACCATCTAGTGCTCAAGGTGACAGTGTGGGGTTATCTACATGGGAAAGGCTTACTTTGAGGTGTGCTGTTATAGCCCTACCATGGATTAGAGTGTCCAACCGGAGAGTAGTTCAGAGTAGTATCATGAAGATAATATATTTATATGAGATTGTTCACTAGTGAAAGTATGATCCCTAGGCCTTGTTTCTAAGCATTGAAACACCGTTTGCAACTAGATCTGTTACATGTTTGCTTGTTGCCTATTTCAGTTTGCCTTTAGTCTCTTCCACGCCATCATGCTATTTTCTGGAACCGTTGTCTTATATCCATACCCCTTGTATTTCACTATCTCTTCGCCGAACTAGTGCACCAATACACCTGACAAGTGTATTGGGTGTGTTGGGGACACAAGAGACTTCTTGTATCTTGATTGCAAGGTTGCTTGAGAGGGGATACCTTTGACCACTTCCTCCCTGAGTTCGATAAACCTTGGGTAATCCACTTAAGGGAAAACTTCCTGCTGTTCTACAAACCTCTGCACTTGGAGGCCCAACAACTGTCTACAAAAATAGAAGTGCGTAGACATCAAGCTATTTTCTGGCGCCGTTGCCAGGGAGGTAAGGTAAAAGGTACTCACATCCTCTAGTGTGAGTTCTCGAAGTTATTTCCTTTAGATTCTGCAATTTTGTTATTTTGTTTCTTGTTTTGACTAGTTAGGCTTAATGGAAAACAAAAACAAAATTAGAGAGCTTTATAGTATTTATCTTGAGTTAGGACATGAAGTGTTTGAAGAGAAAATTAAAAAAGCTATGGAACTTTATTTGCACGCTAATAGCAATGTTATTAGTATGAATTCTTTGAACACCTTATTGCTAATGCTATGGAAAAGTCTAAGTTTGGGGAAGATATTTTTTATGAAAATGATATTTTTAGTCCCCCAAGCATGGAGGAGAAAATTTACTTTGATGATACTATGCCTCCAATATATGATGATTACAATGATGAATATGATATTTTTAGTCCACCTACTATTGAGGAGAAATTTAATTATGATTACAATATGCCTCCTATATTTGATGATTATGGTGATGAGAATAACAATGATAGCTATTTTGTTGAATTTTCTCCCACTATAATTAATAAGAATAACTATGCTTATGTGGAGAGTAATAATGATTATATGCATGTGGCTCATGATAAGAATGTTTTATGTGATAGTTATATTGTTAATTTTATTCATGATGCTACTGAAAGTTATTATGAGAGAGGGAATCATGGTTTTATGTATCTCAACAATATTAAGTTTCCCCTCTTTAGGTTGAAAAGTTTGAAGTTGCACTTGTTTTGCTTTCCTATGCTTGTTGCTTTGTGCTTTCATGACTTCTTTCTTTACAAGATTCCTATGCATAGGAAGTGGGTTAGACTTAAATGTGCTTTGAATTTGTTTCTTGATGCTCTCTTTTACTTCAATTCATATTGAGTAAAATACACCTACGGTCACTGAACTTTTCTCTTGTGCTCACGACGGTCACTGTAGTCTGAAAATATGAAATTACGGTCACTTTGTACACTCGGCTGGCTCACGACGGTCATCAAGGTCAGTAGGCTACGTTTTGCGCTGATGTGGCATACGGTTGACTAGTTTCACCGGACCTGCGTGAGACCACACACCCGTATGTGGTTTTTTTTTGCAAAACGACTAGGAGGTGTCCAGCGGCAAATTTTTCTCCGTCTCCTAAATTCTTTATCATTTCTTCCGCCGTTTCCTGCCCATCATACACGCGGCCGCATGCCCCGGCGGCGACGCATGCTTCCCCGCCGCTGAGCTACCGCTTCCTGCCCATCAGACACGCGGCCGCATGCCGTTGCGCTGAGCTGCCGCACCCTTTCCCGCTGCCGAGCTAGTGCCTCCCTGTTGTCTGCCACGCCACCGCCTCTCCCCTCTGCCGCGCCCCTATTCCCCATAATTGCCTCTAGTTCTCGCCATGTCCGTGTCTAATTCGTGGGGCTAAGGAATTGATTGGGAGGTAGCTCACCATAAACCGTGTGGAATGCCGGATGAAAGCGAGAGATTTGTTCTCATACATGGAGTAGCATCGTGGGTGGATCTTCTACATGCCTAACTCGATTGCTATTTTGTTGGAGATTAATGGGTCGCAAGAAGCTACGAAGATTGAAGTTGGCGATAAGGAAATTTCAAGATGCAGTATGTTTGCGCCAAGGAATAGGTTAGTTGTTGTTTTGTTGTGGTTGGTTCTGAAGAACTCGTAGTGCTTATCTGTGTGTGACAGTCTGAGTCTACTAATGTCTGTCAAATGCTTTCTTCTGGACTATTGCTTTCTATAAAATCCAGACCAAGGGTATTTTCTCTAAAAAGATGAATGTGTCGTGTAAGAGACATATGAGAAAATTTTAACATGAATTTCTTGCATGATTTTGGGACAGAACTAACAGATGGCAAGATAAAATTAAGAAGATAACAAAAGCACATACAAATTAACAGGAAATCTTTCTAGCTTAACCACATAATGTTTAGCAATAGCACATTGATATAGCACAAAAACTCTATAGTTCATAGTTCAGAGATTAACCAGAAGACTAAACACATAAGAAACTGGCACGGTCAACTGACACATAGCACATTGACATAGTTCAGTTTACACATAATACACTAACATAGTTCAGCTGACACAAACGAACTGAACGTAGTTCACACTGACATGAAGCACAAACTACATGAACAGATCACCTGAACTCATCGAACATTGAAACATTCTTTGCTTTATGTGCTGCCATTGCTTCCTTCATAGCCCTTCTCTCTTCGGCTGCTCTCTTCTTTGCTTCTACTTGCATTGCTTTCTTCTCAGCAGCTGCAACTCTCTTTGCTTCCTTCTGTTTTGCGGCCTCTTCTTTCTTTGCAGCATGTTCTTCCTTTTTCTTCTGTGCAGCCAACATCTTCTTCTGTTGTGACTCCTCTGCTTTTAACTTTGCAATCTAGGCTTTTAGTGCTAAGGACTCTTCTTCTTTCCTAATCCTTGCTTGCATTGCAGCTTCTTTCTTCTCAGCAGCTTCATTGTTCTTAGCTTGCTTCAGTGCTTCTACCACTCTTGCCAAATATCCCTGTCTTGGTTGTGTCGAAGTGCAACTAGCCTCATTGGCTTTTTCCCGAGCACTTGTAATAAATGCTGATTCAGGAAGTGGCTCAAATCGTGGCTCCACACGAATAGGTCTCTGCACAAATACAGTGATTAAAAAATGATAAAAATAAGTTGATGTTTCATTGTAATATGTATGTATTGGTAACTTGAACTACCTGCAGGAGCATCTCATCAAGCATTGTTGTGCCAATGCTAACATGATCTTCATTGTTCAACCCAGATTGGTATTCCATTTTATGGTCCTTTAATAACCAGCGCATAAATGTTAGTATGTCAGTTTAAACATAGGAATTTATGACATGAGGACATAACAATTACCCGAGTGATCATAGGCTCATCTTCATCAGATGAATCAGGAAGGAGCCTAAAAACTTCTTTTTTCTTCTTACTGACATATTGCTTTGGTGGATTTCCATTCTTCATGTCATTGCAACCACCTATGTTGTGTCCAGGCCCACCACAATAGCTACAATGCATGATAACGCCATGCCTTGACATCTTTTTTCCTCCCCTGCGATGTTCCAGTTCATGAGGTGCCTTCCTCCTATTCTTTGATGGCCTTCCTACCTTCTTCGCATATGTTGGTGGCTCAACATGAGGTCCATTAGTTTTCTGCCACTCCCTCCTATCTCGGCATGGCCTAATTATATGACCATATTCCCTATTGAAAGACTCAACCGAATACCATGGGCTCACCATATCCTCGGGTGTTATTTTTTCATGTCTAAAGCAAGCAATTGGATGGTGGCATGGAATTCCACTAATATCCCACCTTTTGCAGGTACAAGACTGTGATATCACATCCACAATGTATGCTCTACCTTGGCTGTCAACTTTGAAAATCCCTTCCCCAGCTGGTGTGACATAGCAAATGCTTGCCAAGTCAGCAAACTTCTCAACTTTCTTCTTTATTTTGGGATAGATTGGTCCAGGCCATTTTTCTCTTTCTTGTTGCTTATTGTACACTCTAGTTTGAAGCTGTGACAAAATCCTATCTAACATTGATAGGATAGGTAATTCTCGTGCTTCCAGAATATACCTAATTAAACAGTGATATAAATTTGTATGACAATAAACAATGCAAAAGTCTATAATTTAGGCATGAAATAATTATTTGACAAAGATATACATTCATATGACAAAGATGTGCATTTATAAGATAATATATAGAGGAAAAGAGATAAATTACTTACTTGTTGAACACTTCACTAATATTATTCAGCAGTATGTCACATTTGGGGAAGTCACTTTGAAATGCCCTCACCCATGTATTTGGTGGAAGCTCCTCCAACCAAGCATGTGCTTGTTCATTTATTGTTTTCATCTCCTCCATGTTTAGTTCCCAGTCCAGAACTGTGTTGCTTCTAGCACACTTCCAGAGCTGATTCTTCAAGACGTCTCCTCTAAATTGTTGCTGAAAGTTTTGCCACATATGCCTAACACAGAACCTATGTTCCGAGTTAGGAAAAAGTTCTCTTACTGCTTTAATTAGGCCCTGTAGTTATGGATGAGATAATAAGTTATCACATAATCACATTATTCTTACCAACTAGATTAAGAAATATGGATGAGATAATGAACATGCAAGTACCTTTTGTTTATCAGACATTATGGTCCATGGATAAGTGTTGCTCCCAATTCCAAGGTCCTTCTTCAGAGATTTGAGAAACCAAGTCCATGTATCAGTGTTCTCGACCTCAACAACAGCTACTGCAATAGGGTATATGCAATCGTTGGGGTCCAAGCCAACTGCCGTCAATAACTGTCCTCCATATTTTGTCTTGATATGAGTGCCATCTAGACATATTACTGGCCTACACCCCTTCAAAAACCCTCTTTTGCAAGCATCAACACACATATAGCATTGTTTAAACCTTGACATGTCATCTATTGAAAGTAAGAATGTACTTCCAGGATTGTTTCTTCTTAACTCCTGTCCAAAATCCCAAAGCAACTTGTACTGTGCAATCTCATCCCCATACACAACTTTTAATGCTAACCTCCTTGCTCTCTGTAATTTGCTCCTGGTAGGTCCCATGTTCCAATCCTTTTGAACAATTCTAGAGAAGTTTTTCATATTCATATCTTCGTCAGCTCTAAATGCTTCCACATACATTTCTGCTAAAAAACAGAGGTAAATGATCTGACTTTCCACTTCTTGCTACAGGTGTGCTCCCCATCGAACCTCTTGATCTGAAAACACTTGGTTCGGCTGTCACTTGATGCCCATAGATACCAAGGACAACCAGGTTCACACTTAGCACAAACCCTCTTCCTATCATTGATTGGTAGTTTGATGTCCACTCTGTTTTGGCAGCTGTACTCTCTAATAGCTTTTCTGAGCAACTCAACACTCTCAAACACCTGCCCAGTCTGGAAAGATGGCTTATGCATGTCTTCGGCTCTAAATGTCTTGAAATTATACCTTACAGGCTCATCATCTGAATCTAGTAGATCAAGATCCTCATCAGAATTGTCTCCTATATGCACATGCTTTCCCTTGTAATCCTCATCTTCATCAATGATATCTTCTTTTAGATCAAAATCTTCATCAGTCACGTCATAATCACTGTCTATGATCTCAGGCTCATAATCCGAATCTTCAGAATCAACTGAAATATTGTCATCCTTCTCATTAGCTTCCTCCATTGCTAACTCCCTCTTTGTCTTCTTCACTTCAGGCTGTGTCCCGGGGCAAACAATCTGAATTGGCTGCAACTGTCTTACACGTTTGTTAGGACTGATAACTCGCGGTGGGAAGTCAACTATATCATCCCAAAGGTCTCCGGTAATGTTGTCATTATGGTCAAGATAAATTCTCAGAAAATGATGGCCACAATTGATTTCTGCTATCATCTTGTCACTCTGAATAGGGCCTCTGATCTCAAGTAAGCCCTTTGTATTGACAGACCATCCAGGCAAGCAGAAATAAATCTTGATCCTACCTTCAGATTCATATCCAAGATTCTCGATCAGATTGTGCACTGAATCTGAATCCCAGCTAGCCTTCTCACACTGATCAAACCAAGCAACACTCCCGCCAACATATGCTCTATTCTCCCCTGTACCAACAAAAGAACCACCATGGTTCAACTGAACGCTGAACTTTCTGGAATCTGAACCTACAAATCAAATGAATGTATGATCTGAATCAGTACTTTCCTCCTTCGTAGACACATCACACTTCAGATTTAGCTAAAATCTTGAAACGAAAACCCTACAAAAAACCTAGATAAACCTATTTTTTTATGAAGTACAAAAAAAGTATACAACTTTTACTTCATCATTGTCAAACAATATCGCCAAAGATTCAGTGAACAGACCAACCTACATTTGCAGATGAAAATAGAGGAAAAGATTAGGACTCTAACCATAGGTAGGCGGAGGGTCACCGTCCAGCCGACGAACAAGCCACATCGCTCTTCGTCGAGGAGATGTGCACGCCGATGCCTTTCTCCCGGAGACGAGATCGCCCGGCGGCAATCACGGGAGCGAACTAGAACACACCGATGTAACCGCCTATTCCTCTGCTCAGCGATCCAAAATATCAGGAGAGGACGGGTAAGTAACCCCCACGACTGTACTAGTCATTTTGCAAAAAAGCCACGCGCGGATGTGTGGTCTCAATTAGGTCCGGTGAAAGCAGTTATCTGTATGCCACGAAAACACAATACTAATCCTCCTGGCCTTGATGACCGTAGTGAGCCAGCCAAGCGTACAAAGTGACCGTAATTTCAGATTTTCAGACTTCGGTGACCGTCGTGAAGATAAGAGACAAGTTCAGTGACCGTACGTGTATTTTACTCATTCATATTTCTTATATGAGCATCTTCTCAAACTATCATGCCTAACTTAAAGGCGTTAAAGAAAAGTACTTATTGGGAGATAACCCAAAAGTTTTAGATGAGTCTTGGAAGTTATTGTTTCAGTAATAACCTCTCATTATCCTTTTTATTTGCTTTTTGTGCCAAGAGTAACCTCTAATGAGAGATAAGTAATGCTTAGGTAAGTTGCTGTCCTGAAACAGATTTTTGTGCTTCACTGTAAAATTTCGTGTAAATTCTCTGTACGTCGGTTTGACCTGTGCTTTTTTGTGCTTCTGACCCAGGTTGTTATCCAACTTTAGTTAGTTCAACACTTTTAGATTTGAGCAACATAAGGTCTTCTAAAAAATTGGTTTTTACCTGCTGGTCTATTTTCACAGATTTCTGCCATTATTTAAATTTGCTTCTTGTTGATTCCTTTTGGGTTATTTTTGGGGAATTGAGCTTTTTGAGGGAAGTACTACAGTAGCTTGTGTTTTAATTCAAGTTTTATTGGTGTTGAAACTGAACCCAAAGACTTATTATCTTGAGTACACTAATGTTGCTAATAAAGCTTGTGTGAAGTTTTGTATGAAAGAAATTTTTTAGGTGTATGGAGAGAATGATGTAATGAGATGAAGAATGGACTAAACCTCAAGCTTGGGGATGCCACCCGTATCACCCCAAGAAATATCCAAGAAGTACAAGCGTCAAAGCTTGGGCATGCCCAAGGCATCCCCTTCTTCATCAATAAAAATCCCAGGTTTGTTCCAAACACTTCATTTTTACTGTTTCATGCACAGTTGTGTTGTTCTTGGAGTGTCTTCGTTTTTGTTTTTGGTATTCATTTGCTTAGTTTGCTTGAATAAATTGGTTGGACCCCCTCAATCACACATTAGTTTTCAAATAAGTTGGTTTGGATTGGAAAAGAGTAGGAAAGTTCATGCTTAAGTGGTATAAAAGGAGCTTGTTTTTGACTATGACTTAGACTTTATCATGTCATGCTTGATATTGTTTTGGCTTTATGCTTAGTGATTTTTGCTGTAGCATGACTTGTTATAAACAATTGAGATTGCTTAATGTGCCTTGAAAGAATGATGTGTTGGTTTAGCATATTAAAACATAGTATTGTGGTATTCTACTTTAAATGCTTTATTTGGGTTGACTTGGCGCATGCTTACACCATGTAAGACTATCCCAAGTCACCATAGCCTCTATGATCCTTTAGTTTTCGACTTCTAATATCACTTTATGCTTTAATTAATGATGTTTTGTCGCTTTGCATGATTATGGCCATTATTGCTCTCTTAGTTAGTCGCTCCCAGTCTTTTGCTAGCCTCCATAACCAGGTATGAGTTCCACTCATGCATCCAACTCCAAATAAAACCAAGTTATTCCAAAGAGTCCACCATACCTACCTATTAGCATTTGTTATTCCAAGTATATTCATGTTTTTATCTACCTTCCGAATTAAACTTGATATGAGAAAACTAGTGATTAAAGCTCTCACAAACTTGATGGCACACTTTACTTTTCTTGAACTTAATAAACTTGAACCATTATGTCGTCTATGTTGTATATGCTTTCACTTATATGTTGGGGATTAGCAGAACCATGCTATCATGGGGAACGCTTTCAACATTGCACTTGTACATTGTACGTAGTTGATATCATGCTCTTTTGTCTATGGATGTTGTCAGTGTGAAATGAAAGGGGAGCTTGTAAGTCCATGGAGTTATGTACGTGTGTTAGAGAAATTCCTGGGCCGCCGGTCTAATCCATGTCGTCATGGTGGAAACCTACATCGTAACCATAATGAGCTGTCTATGAAGCATTCTTCTTATAAAAAAGAGTCAGATATTGAGAAAAATAGAAAAAGAAAAAAAGAGATATGAGAAAAGAGGAAAGAGAGAAAAAACACCATTTTCCCATGGTAAATAAGAAGATTGCTGAGATGCTCGTTGTCTGCTTGCCTTGTCATTTTGATATGGGGATTCTTCCGTATCATCGGGCAAGGGGTACCCCGTTGGCGGTTCTCTATGATACACATGTACTTACTATGGCAAGAATTTACCGGTAACTAAACTTGAGTAGCATGAGGAGCGACCCTCGTATTCAATGGACATGAGATTTCCAACTTATACTTTATCAAGCATATACTCCATACTTTGTTTACTTTAACCTTAATCACTTCAAGATGCTTATGATAGGGGCAATGAGAGCTAAAAGCTAATAAGTGAAGGAGATATGCCCTAGAGGAAAAATAATAAATAGGTTTTTATTGTCATATCTCAATTAGTTTATGATAGTTTCATATTGTGCTATAACTGTGCCAAGTAGAAACATTGGTACAGGTGTGGTATGAAACAACAAAGTCCCTAGTACCCTCTATTCATACTAGTTCGTTGGTCACGAAGATGATCTGGGTTTCAAGATCATGGGCATTTATGCCAACTGACAACGAGATTATATCATTGGAGAATGATATGATTGGACATTCCTCGAAGGATTGCAACACGATCAAGTCATATAGTTCATTGTTGCAACAGATATACCTAGACTCCTTCTCCTTAGACCGTGGATATCAATCACAGTCTCCCGAGAGTGCTTAGATAGCATCAAGCACCACTTGGTAATATAGTGGTTATAAAGGTGTGTTCAGGTACTCGGAGGAATTGTAGAGGCAATATATGTCAAGAGCGGGATTTGTTCACCCACATAACGGGTAAAGATACATGCAGACGGCTTGGTGAGATTACATCCATATATGTTGCAACATGTGACTAGGTCACGGGGATGTAATATCACGGTAACAAGAAAATAGAACTTGTTGTGAACGAGATTGAACAAAGGTATAAGATACCATTGATCGGATCTCGGACAAGTTGTATCGAGAAACAAAAGGAAGAGGATGCTACATTTAGACGGTTCAAACGACATTGTCATCAGGAGTGCATAGGGGTCACATGGATATCCCTGGTCCCTCTGTTGATCATTGATACAGATCATGTCTAGAGCATTCCCGAGCCGTGAGAGGATACACTTAAGTGTACGATGAGAGCGATCATTCGTAAGGTGGAATCACAATAGAGAAAGAGAGAAAGCCGGAATCGTTTCGCGAAGAGATCCGAAGTTGTTCGGAGAAAGAATAAAGGAAAAGCCCGAAAAAGTGTTTTCGGATAAATGAGAATTTAAATATATATTTATTATATGTTAATTATGAATTAATATATTATAAATAATATTTAGATTAAGATTTATAAAATCAACTTTAATATTAGGCTAAATCCTGGAGGGAAATAGCCTAGAATAAAAGCTGCAGAAAAAACAAATGGAAAAAGGAAAAGAAACAACCCACGTGGGCGGTTTTTATTAACCGCCGCACGGGGGCGGATGACAGCCAACCAGCCGCCACAGTCCAGCCAGCTCGACCCGGCCCATGGGCGCGCGGGGAGCAGGCGAACTCCTCGCTGGGCCGCTCGCCGCGACGGGCCACGCGGGCGGGAGCCAGCCCACCCGGGGCCAGCTACCACCGCCCGCCACCCGGGCTGCTAGGCGGGCCGCAAGAGCCAGCGCCGGCCCAGGCGCGGGGCGCCGATCGCTGCCGCTGGGCAGGAGCCAGGCAGGCGCGGGTTGGGCCGCGCAAGGCCCACCCGGCCGGCTCCTCCCATGCTGCAGTGTGCTTTTCTCCTTTTTCTTTTATTTAGCATTTTCCGTTTGCTATTTGGGCTGAGTTCTTTTGGCCCATTTGGCAAGTCCGAAAATCTACTGCCTTTTCTTTTAGAATTAGTCCCACATGTCTTAGCCTTTGAGAAAGGTACACCCCTTAGCCTATATAAAGGGATGCCCATGGGTGGGATTAAACACACCAAATACACACAACTTAAGAAGTCCTTTGGTTGACTTTCCTCCCTCTCTCTATACCTTGTGACCATGGCCCCAAGTCTGGGCTGTGCGATCGAGGCACACCTGCAGTACGCTGTTGCGCTGCAGGGATTCCTAGCCGGATATCAACTTCCGCACTCCCGGCGGGATCGGGGAGCCGGAGGTCTCATCGTGCACCGGATGTGTACGAAGACACGAGGCGCAACACTTGGGGCGCTTAAATGTCGTGAGCTGGAGCTGTTGCACGATGAAGGTGATGAAGATCAAGAAGGAGCAAGGGGTGACCTGCGAGGAGCTTCGCGACCTTGAGGTCGGCTTCGAGTACGACTACATCAACCACGTTCCCCGCGGAACGTTAACCGCGTACGGTCTACAAGGGTATGTATTCTCTACGCTCCGGCTGTTACCGCATTACTACATAGATAGATCCTAGGCAGTTTCTGGGGTTTCAACATAGGAATTTTTTTGTTTTCTGCGACGATCCCCTACAATAAGTACCATAATTTTTGGAAGCTCTTTATGAGACTTGAATCCCAACTTCCTTTTATGAAGGGCCTTTCTTTTACTTTAATGTTGAGTCTCCATTTTCTATCTTTAGGCACCTATTAAGAGAGTATAGTGGCCATTCTTAGTTTAATGTGCATTGTCCCAAAACTTATTGATTGATGCATAACTTTGATATTGCTTGTCCTTAAACTATTTGTATCTAGTCACCCTTATGAACTTTGAAGGTGTCCTATGCATTTATGTTTTGCTACACTATGAGGAACAAGCTGAATACCATTCTCATTGTGTTTTCTTTATGTGAAACAAAAAAATGTCTTTCAAAGCATTGTTATTCATGAATATTTTGTTTGTACCTTTTCATGCTACAACATAGTTGCTATGTTTTATTGTTAGAACTTTATCTGTCATGCTATGTTGAATACTATGATCCCAGCTATCACTGTTTTACAAATACTTTGATCAAGCTTAACTCCTGCTTGTCCTTGAGTAGGTAAATGATAAAAAGAAAGAATAATTTTGAGGTGACATGTGATACGTTGCAAACATATCTATAATTTTTGATGTTCCATGCTAGTTTAGTATCTACTTTGCTTTGCTTTGTCAACACTTTGAGGTATTTTTATATGTTTTGTGGGACTAACCTATTAACAACATGCCATAGTGCCAGTTCCCTGTTTTCTTCTATTTTTGGTTCCATAAAAGGCAGAAAATCAATATTCTCGGAATTGGACGGGACAAAAGCCAATATGCCTATTTTTCCCGGAGCAACACGGAAACAAGAAGCAGAGATGGAGTCGGGCACCAGGGTGGGCACACCATATGGTGGCACGGGCTAGCCTTGGCCGCGCCACCAGGTGGTGTGGGCCCCCTGGCCGCCCATCGATCTTGCCTCTTCGCGTATAAGATGCCTCCCGATGCAAAAACCCTAAATCGAACAGCCTCCAGCCACGAAAAGTTTCACAGCGCCGCCGCCACTGAAGGGGAGATTCGGGGGACAGAAAGTCTCTGTTCCAGCACCCTGTCGGGACAGGGAAGTGCCCCCGGAGCCATTTCCATCGATCTCCACCACCATCTCCATCGTCCTTGCTGATTCCCATGATGATGAGGGAGTAGTTCTTCCTCGAGGCTAAGGGTTCTACCGGTAGCTATGTGTTCATCTATCTCTCTATGCATGATCATATTGTGATCATGAGCTTTATAATCAAGTAGATCTACCTTGCTACTCAAGTGCTTTAATAGATCTCTGCTCTCCCCATGTGTGTGAAAGTGATAGAGTGCACACCATGGTGGCACTTAGGCTAGAGATTACAAATACTTGTTATAAGTTATATTTGGAGTTGGCTGTCTTTATGAAATTGTGGTGTTTGTTGGGACCATCTAGTGCTCAAGGTGATAGTGTGGGGTTATCTAGATGGGAAAGGCTTACTTTGAGGTGTGCTGTTATAACCCTACCATGGATTAGAGTGTCCAATCGAAGAGTAGTTTAGAGTAGTATCATGAAGATAATATATTTATATGAGAGTGTTCACTAGTGAAAGTATGATCCCTAGGCCTTGTTTCTAAGTATTGAAACACCGTTTGCAACTAGATCTGTTACATGTTTGCTTGTTGCCATCTTTATTTCAGTTTGCCTTTAGTCTCTTCCACACCATCAAGCTATTTTCTGGCACCGTTGTCTTATATCCATACCACTTGTATTTCACTATCTCTCCGCCGAACTAGTGCACCTATACACCTGACAAGTGTATTGGGTGTGTTGGGGACACACAAGACTTCTTGTATCTTGATTGCAGGGTTGCTTGAGAGGGGATACCTTTGACCACTTCCTCCCTGAGTTCAATAAACCTTGGGTAATCCACTTAAGGGAAAACTTGATGCTGTTCTACAAACCTCTACACTTGGTGGCCCAACAACTGTCTACAAGACTAGAAGTGCATAGTCATCAACATGCACCATCATAAACTTGATCAAAGTATTTGTAAAACAATGATAGCTGGGATCATAGTACTTCAATCATAACATGAAATACAAAGTTCTAACAATAAGACATAGCAACTGTGTTGCAACATGAAAAGTCACAAACAAAAGATTCATGAATAACAATGCTTTGCAAGACATTTGTTTGTTTCACATAAAGAAAACATAGCATAGTGGCATTCAGCTTGTCCGTCATAGAGTAGCAAAGATAAATGCATAGGACACCTTCAAAGTTCATAAGTGTGACTAGATACAAATAGTTTAAGAACAAGCAATATCAAAGTTATGCATCAATCAACAAGTCTTGGGACAATGCACATAGAACTAAGAATGGCCACTATGCTCTCAAAGTAGGTGCATAAAGATAGAAGGTGGAGACTCAACATAAAAGTAAACGAAAGGCCTTCATAGAAGGAAGTAGGGATTCAAGTTTCATAAAGAGCTTCCAAAAATTATGGTACTTTTTAGCTTTCAGCTCTCATTGCACCTATCATAAGCATCTTGAAGTGATTAAGGTTAAAGTGAACAAACTATGGATTATATGCTTGACAAAGTATAAGTTGGAAATCTCATGTCCCTTGAATACAAGGGTCGCTCCTCATGCTACTCAAGTTTAGTTACCGGTAAGTTCTTGTCATAGTAAGTACATGTGTATCATAGAGAACCGCCAACGGGGTACCCCTTGCCCGATGATACAGAAGAATCCCCATATCAAAATTACAAGACAAGTAGACAACGAGCATATCAGCAATCTTCTTATTTACCATGGGAAAATGGTGCTTTTTTCTCTCTTTCCTCTTTTCTCATATCTCTTTTTATATTTTTTCTTTTTTCTCAATATCTAACTCTCTTTTTTATAAGAGAATGCTTCATAGACAACTCATTTGGTTACACTGCAGGTTTCCACCATGACAGCATGGATTAGACCGGCGGCCTAGGCGTTTCTCTAACACAAATACATAACTCCATGGACTTACAAGCTCCCCTTTCATTTCACACTGACGACATCCATAGACAAAATAGCATGATATCAACTAGGTACAAAGTACAAGTGCAATGTTGAAAGCGTTCCCCATGACAACATGGTTCTGCTAATCCCCAACATATAAGTGCAAGCATATACAACATAGATGACACAATGGTTCAAGTTTATTAAGGGCAAGAAAAGTAAAGTGTGCCATCAAGTTCGTGAGAGCTTTAATCACTAGTTTTCTCATAACAAGTTTAATTCAGAAGGTAGATAAAAACATGAATATACTTGGAATAGCAAATGCTAATAGGTAGGTATGGTGGACTCTTTGGAATAACTTGGTTTTAGGAGTTGGATGCATGAGTGGAACTCATACTTGGTTATGGAGGCTAGCAAAAGACTGGGAGCGACCAACTAAGAGAGCAATAATGGCCATAATCATGCAGAGCAACAAAACATCATTAATCAAAGCATAAAGTGATACTACAAGTCGAAAACTAAAGGATCATAAAGGCTATGGTGACTTGGGATAGTCATAACATGGTGTGAGCATGCGCCAAGTCAACCCAAATAAAGCATCAAAGGAGAATACCATAGTACTATGCTTTAATATGCTAAAACAACGCATGATTCTTCCAAGGCACATTAAGCAATCTCAATTGTTTATAACATGTCATGCTACAACAAATATCACTAAGGATAAAGCTAAAACAATATCAAGCATGGCATGCCAAAGCATAGGCCACAGTCAAAAACAAGCTCCTTTTATACCACTTAAGCATGAACTTTCCTACTCTTTTTCCAATCCAAACCAAACTATTTGAAAACCAATGCATGAAAGTGGGGGTCCAACCAATTTATTCAGAAAACTAAGAAAACCATGGAAACGAAAACGAAAAACAAAAAAATGAAAAGAAGACGCTCCAAGAACAACACAACCGTGCATGAAACAATAAAAATGAAGTGTTTGGAAGAACCTAGGATTTTTATTGATGAAGAAGGGGATGCCTTGGGCATCCCCAAGCTTTAAAGCTTGTACCTCTTGAATATTTCTTGGGGTGACACGGGGTGGAATCCCCTAGCTTGAGCTTTAGTCCATTCTTCATCTCATTACATCATTCTCTCCATACACTTGAAATTTTTCCTTCATACAAAACTTCACACAACCTTTATTAGCAACATTAGTGCACTCAAGATAATAAATCTTTGGGTTCAGATTCAACACCAATAAAACTTACATTAATATACAAGCTACTGTAGCACTTCTCTCAAAAAGCTCAATTCCCCAAAAGAACTCAAAAAGGAACCAACAAGAAGCAAATGCAAATAATGGCAGAAATCTGTCAAAACTGACCAGCAGGTAAAAACCAATTTTTTAGAAGACCTTATGTTGCTCAAATCAAAAAGTGTTGAACTAACGAAAGTTAGATAACAACCTGGGGCAGAAGCACAAAACTTCGCGCCTAAAAACGACATACAGGGATTTTAGACGAATTTTTACGGTGAAGCACAGAAATCTGTTTCGGGACAACAACTTTCCCAATCATTACTTCTCTCTCATTAGAGGTTAATCTTGGCAAAAAAGCAAATAAAAAGGATAAGGAGTGGTTATTACTGAGGTAATAACTTCCAAGACTCATCTAAAACTTTTGGGTTATCTCCCAATAAGTACTTTTCTTTAAGGCCTTTAAGTTAGGCATAAGAAGCAAGAAAAAGAATCAAGTGTTCTCAAATAAAGAAGCATTAAGAGCAAATTTTGTTTTCATATGAGAGGCAAAAGAAATCTTGTCTCTCTTCTTAGGGAGGTGTTCTATACCTTTCTTGAGTGGAAGTTGATATTTAATGGTGCTTTCTTTCATATCAATAATGGCACCAACAGTTTTAAGAAAAGGTCTTCCCAAAGTAATAGGACAAGAAGCATTGCATTCAACATCCAAAACATAGAAATCAACATGGACATAGGCATTGTTAAACATAATAAGAACATCATTAATACTCCCCATGAGTTTCTTTTTAGCATTATCATCAAGTGGGACACTCAAATAACAATCTTCCAATGGTGGCAAATCAAGCATATCATAAATCCTTCTAGGCATAATAGAAACACTACTATCAAGATCACATAAAGCTTTGAAATCAAAATCATTCACTTTCATATTAATGATGGGTTCTCATCCATCTTCTTGTTTCATAGGAATAGAAGCTTTATGTTTCATCTTTTCTTGTTTAATTTTTATGTGAGCATCAGTAATGTGTTTTGTAAAGGCCATATTCATAGCACTAGTATTAGGACTTTTAGCAAGCTTTTGTAGGAACTTAATAACTTCAGAGATGTTGCAACCATCAAGATCCAAACCATAATTATCATCTAAAGTAGTAGAGCTATTACTAGCCTCAACACTAGTGGTAGTGATAGTAGAAACACTAATGTTTCTAGCAATTTCATCTTCTCTTTCCCACTTAGCATGCAATTCAGCTAATGGTCTAACATTTTCATCAATTCTAACTTGTATGGCATTAGTAGCAGCAAAGGGATTATCAATAGTTTTAGGTTTAGCAGCCATTTTATTAATCAAAGAGGATTGTGCTTCAGACAAAGATGATATATTTCTTTCAGCATTAGAGAGTTTCAATTGCAAACTAGGAATTTTCCTATTTAAACTCTCAAGTTGATGACCAATATTCTTCAGAATGGTAGATTGTTCCTCCATAGTTTTAGTAAATAGTTTATTTTGTTCATATTGCATTTAAATGAAGGTTTTAGTGGGTCTTTCAACTTCTAAAATTCTTCCTTCACTAGGTATTCGAGGTTTGCCATTATAACCATAAGTATTATTAGGAGGGTAGGGCCTATAATTGTTATTACCGTAAGCATTGTTGCCAAAATTATTATTTCTTATAAAGTTCACATCAACTTGCTCTTCTTGAGAAACCAAATAGGCTAAGGGAACATGATTTGGATCAATATGAGCCTTCCCATTAACAAGCATATACATAATAACATCAATTTTATAACTCAAGGAGGAGGTTTCTTCAAGAGAATTTACCATCTTACCTTGTGGAGGTCTTTCAGTATGCCATTCAGAATAGTTAACCATCATATTATCCAAAAGCTTTGTTGCAGCACCCAAAGTAATGGTCATAAAGGTACCTCCAGCAGCAGAATCCAATAGATTTCTTGAAGAATAGTTCAATCCTGCATAAAAGGTTTGGATAATCATCCAAGCAGTCAGTCCATGAGTGGGACAATTCTTTACCAAAGATTTCATTCTTTCCCAAGCTTGAGCAACATGTTCATTATCAGATTGTTTAAATTTCATTATTTCACTTCTCATAGATATAATCTTAGCAGGAGGATAGTATTTTCCAATCAAAGCATCTTTGTATTTAGTCCAAGAATCAATACTATTCCTAGTTAAGGAATTCAACCATTCTTTAGCTTTTCCTCTCAAGGAGAAAGGAAACAATTTAAGCTTAATAATATCCCCATCTATATCCCTGTGCTTTTGCATTTCACAAAGTTCAACAAAGTTATTTGGATGAGCAACAACATCTTCATTACCAATACCAGAAAATTGTTCTCTCATAACAAGATTGAGTAAAGCTGGTTTAATTTCAAAGAAAGTAGCTTTAGGAATCGGTGGAGCAATAGGTGTGCACATGAAATCATTGTTGTTGGTGCTAGTGAAGTCACACAACTTAGTGTTTTGAAGAGTAGTCATTTTTGTGTGCTTTTAATAAAGAAAGCAAACTAGTAAAACTATTTTTTTGTGTTTTTGATAAAGAAACAAGCAAGAAAAGCAAAAATAAACTAAGTAAAACAAAAACAACAAAGTAAAGAGATTGGCTATGAGGGACTCCCCTTGTGAAGATGTCCTTGACTCCCCGGCAATGGCGCCAGAAAAAGTCCTTGGTGGCCCAAAATATCTCGAGCTCGTTGGGGAACCCCGAGAGGAAGGTATGATGAGAACAGCAACAAGTTTTCCCTACGTTATGAAACCAAGGTTTATCGAACCAGTAGGAGCAAGGAAACACCTCCAAGGTGTTGCTAGCTGGACTTTGGCAGGGCGCACTACCGGCGCCAGCAGCAACATGGAAACCTACACAACACAACCACAGAACTTTGCCCCCAACTTACAGTGAGGTTATCAATCTCACCGGTTTTGCTGAAAACAAAGGATTAAACGTATTGTGTGGAAGAAAGTAATTGCTTGCAGAAAGTAAACAGAAAGCAGTAAACAATTGTAGATTGATGGTAAAAGAAAGGACTGGGGTCCATAGTTCACTAGTGGTGGCTCTCCTTAAGATAGATGACATGTTGGGTGGACAAATTACAACGGGGCAATTGATAAACATCGAGAAAGCAATCATGCATATACTAATCATCTTGACTCCTTTGAGATTTGATTGGACATTACAACATTATACATAGACCATAATCCAACTGCATCTATGACTAATAATCCACCTTCAGGTTATCATCCGAACCCCCTCTAGTATTAAGTTGCAAGCAACAGATAATTGCATTACGCATTGCGTGTAAAATAAACAATATGATTGTTCTATGGACAAAGGATTGTTGTTTTCTCCCTAGTAGCAACAACACATCAAGTACCTTAGAGATTTATGTCACTTCCCCAGATTACTAGAGGCATGAACCCACTATCGAGCATAAATACTCCCTCTTGGAGTTGCTAGCATCTACTCGGCCAAGATATCTACTAACGACGGAGAGCATGCAAGATCACAAATAACAAACACATGTTAGAATCAATAATCAATCTGAAATAGCATCTCAATATCCATCGTATCCCCACAAACACAACATGTAGAATTACAAATAAATGATCTTGATCATGAACGGAGCTCACAAGATCTAAACATGATAGCACAAAGGAGAAGAACCAGCCATCTAGCTACTAAATGGACCCATAGTCCAAGGATGAACTACTCACGCATCACACCGGAGGCTTGCCTGGTGATGAAGAAGGCCTCCAAGGTGAATTCTCCCCTCCAGCAAGGTGCCGGGAAGAGCTTCAGATCCCTCCCGATCTAGGGATGGAGATGACGGCGGCTACAAACTATATCGTGGAATTTTGATCGGGTACTTAGGGTTTCTGTATCGGAGGCATCTTTTAGGTGAAAGGGGAGGCCGGGGGGGTGCCCGAGGTGGCCAGACCACCCCCTGGCATGGGCCAGGCTTGGCCGCGCGGCCAGGTGGTGTGGCGGCCCCCTGGACCCTCTCCTTCTCGTATTCTGGCTCCGTGTCCCTCTCGGTGAAAAACTGACTTTGGCTTTTGTCCCGTCCAATTCCAAGAATATTCATTTTCTGGCTTTCCTGGAACCAAAAACAGCAGAAAACAGGCAGCTGGCACTGTGGCTCTTGTTAATAGGTTAGTCCAAGAAAGAGTATAGAAAGTACTCCAAAGTGTGGACAAAACATAAGAAAGTAGATAAAACCAAGCATGGAACATCAAAATTTATGGATACGTTTGCAACGTATCAGGGTGTAGCAATTTTCTTGTTTTCATCCATTATTAACTTCCATGTTTTCATGTCATACTTCGCCCCATGCATGAGTAACCAATTTCTTACCCTGATGGGCTAGTCATGTGTAGCTGGAGTGATCCCTTATTCACGCAAGGCAGCCACATCTTCCTCCCACTTAGGCACATAAGTCTTGTAGCCACCTGTCCCCATCCTATGATGATTATTTATTTTTTGCAGCATTTTATTCCTTTTCAACCTTTTTTAGCTTGCTCTGATTTCTTGTACTCCAGAAAGCTGTCTCAATGATGCCGCAGCTTAGCTAGTGTGCCAGTGAATTCTGGAACTCTTTTACGCGAGATATTGATTGTATAATCTTTTCTTATAGTTATTGAACTATTCAGCCATCTTCTTAAGTGCGAAATGCTTTACTTTGGACCTCATAGCCTTCGTGTCATCATCATACTCCAAGAAAAGTAGAGTGAAATGTGAAATGAGCTTCTCCCATAGTATGTCTTTGTATCTATCCTGGACAAAACTATTATGATCTTCATCTCCCGTTGCCAGCTTATTACAATAGGAAATGCTGATCAGGACGTTGTCCCCAACAATAAATCCGTATTGATGCATAAATGTAGTTGCGTTACTTTTGGGAAGCAACGGTTTGCCTTCTGAATCAACGACATCAATTGTGAGATGCGCATCAGTGACCATCTCTTTGGCCGGGCCTCTTTTTTACTTTTATCAAAGGTCTAAAATAAAAAAATTCATTAATACATATATACACAAAGCAATTAATGCATCTATCTATTGATCACAAAAGGCTTAATATGCCTCGCTAGACTTTGTTACGGCCGGTCCATCATTTTGCAAGCTGTCGTCGCAATCAACACTCGTATGCGCTTTGTCTATTAGTGGGTCTAACTCCATTCCCTCACCAGACACATTTAGAAATCGTGAGCCATCTTCTGCTTCATAGTCTTCTGCTATACCCTGGTCGAAGAGCACTATACTAGGATTGGGTAGCGCTCCACCATTTATCATGTCGAACAGATGCTCTTCACCTTATCTTCCGTTGAAGTCCATAGAATAAATGCTAAGAAATAATGTGAATACAAGAATATTACCTCGCGCGTTGCAGCGGAAATTTCTTCAAAAACTACATTGTATAAATAAAAAGGTATAATACGTATAGAACTTGAAGTTTTCTAAAACAATTTATAGAGAAAGATTGAATTTGTTCAAATTAGTTGAAATCGTAAATTAAATTGATGTAAAATTATCATATATTTGACAAACATAAATGGTGACGTGAATAGTTGGATGGAAGAAAATAGATGACGTGGATTGGTTTGCATGTAAAATACATTATTATAAATGATTATTAGTGGGATGACATGGACTTTTGAGTGGCTATTAAAGTAGGTGATGTGGATAGCTTGCATGTTGAGATAGAATAGTTAGTGGGGGTCTAATTATAAGAAGATATAGATGAGTAAATTTTTTGACAATGTACCATAATATAACTAATACATATCAAATAATCCAGTTAATACAACAATAATATCATATAATATCACTAATACATCTTGAATAATCCATCTAATTCAAAAATAATATCATATAATATAACTAATACATCTCGAATAATACCTCGCTCAGTCAAGCTGGGCATCGATTCTCGGGTCCTAAGCCACGGGCGGTGAACATCCAAAGGGAAGGAACCATCACACGAGCATAGCTCGAGTGACGTTTCGGAATAAACTGCCAGTAATTAGTGGAACTGGCATCCAACATATACATAAATGACGGACATGCTCGTCCTCCTTCCTGACACGACGTCGTACCACCTCCTCGGGGGTTGGCTCACTCTGCACCGACCCTGGACCACGCGACCGCCACCAAAGAAGCTCCGGGTCGACGACGAGACCGGGATTCCTCACCAAGTTACGCGTCCTGAAAGGTAGCACCTCCCAGTGCCAGCCCGACGGAGCCTAGTCTCGGATATGTCAGATGGAGCCTAGTCTTCCATACTTGTCGACGAGTCGACTCCGAGGATGCGGGATGGGCATATCCTAAAATAGGCATTTGATCGATATAATTCTAAGCAATAATATTATGAATAATACTAGCAATATCCCTAAATCACTAAATACTAGGAAATATCCCTAATTACCTAAAGTAAGTCCCTAAATATTAGTGGTAAATATCCCTAAGTACTAGTAATCCCTAGATAATACTAGCAAATATCCATAAGTACTAGTAATCCCTAGATAATACTAGCAAATATCCCTAAATACTAGTAAATCCTTAAATAATACTAGTAAATATCCCTAAAAACTAGTAAATGCCTAAATTATACTAAAAATATCCCTAAATACTAACAAATATCCCTAAATACTAACAAATATCCCTAAATACTACTAAATCCCTAAATAATACTAGTAAATATACATAAATTACTAGTAAAAATCCCTAAATACTAGTAAATACTAGTACTAAATACTAGTAAACAATACTACTAAAAATGCCTAAATACTTGCTAAATAATACTCGTAGAAGTGCCTAAATACTAGCTAAATACTAGTAAATAATACTACTAAATACTAGCTAAATACTAGTAAATAATACTACTAAAAATTCCTAAATACTAGCTAAATAATACTAGTAACAATGCCTAAATACTAGTAAATACTACTACTAAATACTAGTAAATAATACTACTAAAATGCCTAAATAATAGCTAAATAATACTAGTAAAATAATGCCTAAATCGCTAAGTACTAGTAAATCCGGCGAGACTCACCTATGGGGAGGGACGGACGGCGGCCCGTGGACGACGACGGGGACAGATGGAGGCGCGTGGACGGACGTCTCGACAGAGACACGTATGGGCAGCGCGGCGGCGTTCCTCCCGCGCGGCGCGGACACGGGCGACAGCGACTCCTCTGTGCGGCACTAAAGATATTTCTGGGGCCTTTAGTGCCGGTTCGAGCCACTAACTAGAACTAAAGATATTTTTGGAGCCTTTAGTCCCGGTTGGAGCCACTAACCGGGACTAAAGATATTTCCCGCCATTCTGAGGGCAATCGAGCCACATACCTTGTTTTTCCACCATTTCCCTCCGCTTCCCGCCATGTTTTCTCGCCCTTTCCCTCTATATCTAGGCCAACTGCCATGGCCATCCACACATCCACGTCTTCCCCTCTCACAAACTTGGAAACCGCATACTGGGCCATTCTGACCTTCGAGGAGACCAAGGCGCTGTGAGCCTCCATGTACCCATGCCCGTCGGGCTACCGGCTTCTCGCCGACTAGATGCTGAGCACTGGAGGGGTTCCTGTCCCTCCCGTGCCTCAAGGTTTGGCACGTCAGGCGGCCATCACGAACGACCTCTACCTCGAGCTCCCCATTGGGATCCCGATAAGTACGACACCCGGAATGCCTTCTTTGCTAACCGACGGGAAAGGGAGCTCACCAAGTACGAGGGTGACGACCCTCCCTCGGTGAACCACAATGAAGCCGGCCACTGCCTATGGTCGGTGGACCAGACTATCATCGGCGCGATGCGCTACATCGCGTAGGGAGATCATCCTCACCTACGGTGCCCGCACCTGCCGCCGATACATAAGGGTAGCAGTGGTGAAGGCCGCGGGCGTTGCGAGATCGTCATCCGAGAGACCCTCCCCACACGTCGTGAATCCGAGGCCAGAGTGGCAGGTGCCCCCTGAATATGCTATGGCTGGGTTGAGGATCCAGCCACGTGCGCCTAGCGATGACGATGATGATGATGATGACGATGACAAAGATGACCTGGAAGCTATGTACTATAGGGCTAGACATGAGTATGACTAATAATGGGGGGCCTTTAATCTCTATTCCATAGTCTTGGTATTTTAATATTAATAAATGTCTTGAGTGCTAGTCTTGGTTTGTGGCTGGACCAGTACTAAAGGGGGGCTTTAGTCTCGATTCCGTAGTCCCAGTTAGGAAACCAGGACTAATGTATCGTTTCCTACTAGTGTTGGTCTCTCTACAACTTTCCCAAACTATGAAGATGTTGTTCTATTCTTGTGTCGGTGAGCTAACTAATTTCACATATTAGGGAGTGCATCTATGGCCAACTTGTTGGATATGTCAGAGGACTAGGCTCCGATGGCATCTCCCTCAAGATGTCCGTAGTGTTGTCCCTACTCTCACACACCATCTTGTAGTTCATAACTTCTCTAGCTAGATCAATACGCTGGGGAGCTAACTAATTTCACATATTAGAGAGTGCCTCTATGGACAGCTTGTTGGAGATGCCGAAGGACTAGGCTCCGACGGCATCTACCTCAAGCTGGTCGTAGTGTTGTCCCTGCTCTTGCAGACCATCTTGTTTGCAGTTGATAACCTCACAAGGATGCCTATTTATAGATTAAGCAGCACAACATAGTGTCGACACTCACGACATAATGTCGACAACCACCCCTACCATAGTGCTGCCACCCACCGAAATAGTGTCGTCACTCACTGGCATAGTGCTGCCACTCACGAAATAGTATCGACACTCACTGGCATAGTGTCACCACTCACGTTTAGTCCTGGATGGTGTCTCCAACCTGGACTATAGGTTCATCTTTAGTCCCGGTTGGATACACCATCTGGGACTAAATGAGTTCATCTTTAGTCCTGGTTGGAGACACTATCCAAGACTAAATCATTTTTAGACTCACAATATGATGTTTCTTTAGAGATTAAATGCAAGTTTAAACTTGGTATATTGATCACATCTCAAAACCAGCAAAGGCAAAATTCAGAATACATCTAGTCACTTGGTTCCCAAATTGCCTTGCTTATGACCACGTGGCTGTAATCATGGAGCATCTTCATCAATTAACTGGATGCTTGGGTTATCCTTCACCACGAAGGGAGGATTTTCATGAAACTTATCATAATCTTCTGACATGTCTGTCTTATCCTCCACTCCCATGATATTTCTTTTCCCTGAAAGAACTATGTGGCGCTTTGGCTCATCGTATGATGTATTCGTTTGGTTATCTTTTCTTTTTCTCGATTTGGTAGACATGTCCTTCACATAGAAAATCTGAGCCACATCATTGGCTAGGCCGAATGGTTCATTTAAGTACACAACATTGTTGAGATCCACTATTGTTATTCTGTACTTCTTATCTACCTGGACCCCACCTCCTGTCAGCTTGACCCATTTGCACTGAAACAAAGGGATCTTAAAAATAGGTCCATAGACACGTTCCCATATCTCGTTTATGTAATCATAATATGTGTCCTTTTACCCATTGTCATCTGTTGCATCAAAGCGGACACCACTATTTTGGTTGATGCTCTTTTTTTATCTTGGATGATCGTGTAAAATGTATTCTCATTTATCTCGTACCGTTGGAAAGTCCATATAGTCGAAGATGGTGAGCTAGCCAATAAGTACAGCTGATCACAAACAATGTTGTTATTCATGAGATGTTTTTGCAACCAACCATCGAAACTTTTCATGTGTTCATCTATAATCCAGGAGTCAGGCTTTCCTGGGTTGTTGGAGCGTACAATATTCTTGTGATCATTGATATACGGGGCTGCCAAGGTGGAATTCTGTAGAACTGTGTAGTGTGCTTGAGTGAAAGAATACTCGTCCCTGCATATTATTGATTTCCTTCCTAGCATTCCTTTTCCACTCAGTCTCCCCTCATGCCGCGATTCAGAAACACCAACCGACTTAATGTCAGGAATAAAGTCAACACAAAACTCAGGGTGTGTTTGGTTCAGCTGTAGATTCCTGAAAATCAGATGTGAAAAATCTGCTGTGAAAAAGTTGCTGTGAGCTGACAACTTTATAAAAGCTGGAAGTTGTTTGGTTGAAACAACTGCCAACTGTGGATTCGAGATAAAATGTATGTAACACCCTTAAGACCCCAAGAGATTATTTATACGCTAATTGATCGTAAAACAACATTAATACAGATAGGTGCATAAACATCCATTCCCCGTCTTCATAAGTTCATCAAATTCCTCATCTTTTCTCTCAGTAGCATATTCCCCGAACAAGAATTTTCACAAACACCTTACAAACATTTTTACAAACACATTGCAAACACTCCAAACCATGGTCTTACGTATAGGTAATCATAAAAATCGCTATACATCATACATCATAGTCACTGCTATATTGCAGAGACCACTTTCACATGCCATTTGCTTAGACCAATTGCAGAAAATCATCGACCGATTGCAAGCAAGAATCAAAAAAAAGATGGCAGGGACGGGTGGGAGGAGGAAGGAGATGGCTAGGAAGTAGATGAGGAGATAGTGGAGGGGACAAGAAATTGTAGTACACACACGTTGTTCTCCAGCCGACAGCCTAGGTCGTTCATGGAGACAGCGGCCCAACGAGTTGAAAGATGGAGGCGGCGGCAGGCTGGCCCGTGTGGGCACGGGACTTCTTGAGCATGGGAAGAGGATGGGATGGAGGAGGAAGGGGTTGATGACTGAAGGCGCGTCGCTGAAAGCCGTGGATGGCCAACAAGGAGAAATCATAGCCGGGGATCTCCTCTACCCAATACTTGCGCCGTGGGGAAGAAAGGCACAGGAGGTACAGGTTAGGTCAGAGGAGAAAAGAAACAAAACGAACCGTCCATTTTCCACTTTGGGATGGCACGGCGGGTAATTTTCTTCGACTCTCCTCAATGCGACGCAAAAGAATCTGGGGGTACGCCCACTTTCGTTTTACATGGTGGGAATCAGCTGCATTCCCAAATTTAGGTGTTCAACAAACATCATTTGGTTCAGATTGTAGCTGCGACAACACGAATTAGGTTGAAAAATCTCAACCAAACACAGCCTCAATGACATCCTCTATTCCATAGCCTTTGGAGATGTTTCCTTCTGGCCGGGCACGGTTATGAACATATTTCTTCAAGACTCCCATGAACCTCTCAAAGGGGAACATATTGTGTAGAAATACAGGACCCATAATGCTAATCTCGTCGACTAGGTGTACAAGGAGATGCGTCATAATATTGAAGAAGGATGGTGGGAATACCAACTCAAAACTAACGAGACAATGGACCACATCATTCTGTAACCTTGGTAGAATTTATGGATCGATTACCTTCTGAGAAATAGCATTGAGTAATGCACATAGCTTCACAATGGGTAGTCGAACATTTTCTGGTACAAGCCCCATCAATGCAATTGGACGCAATTGCGTCATAACCATGTGGCAATCATGAGACGTCAGGTTCTGGAATTTTTTCTCTGCCATATTTATTATTCCCTTTATATTTGACGAGAAGCTAGACGGGACCTTCATACTACTCAGGACTTCAAAAAATATTCCTTCTCTTCTTTGGTAAGAGCGTAGCTGGCAGGAATTAGACGTCCTTTATCCGTCTTCATTGGATGCAGGTGATGGCTGTGAAATATAGCCATCTACATCCACATTTAAATTGGATATTATTCATATTTTTGATGAAATATCTCTCTAAACCCTCACACTAATTCCTAATGATCAAACGGGTATGCAATCCTTTCTTTCTTTTCTCCCTACGCAGATAATGAGGTTTGATGACAGAAATCACAACATTAAAGTCAAAGATACGAGATTTCCAACAACCTAAAGAAACTAGGGGTCGTGAAGTGGAGACAGATGCTTTAACGACCAACTATACGGCGGGAATAAAATTCCGGTCGTATAGTTGCCATCAACACCGCTAGGTCAAACAGAACAACATTCATGAAGGGACCCCTATATAAAGAGGCTTCAAGTGACGAGAAAGCCTCGCCAATCAGCCACTCCAAAGAATCTCTAGCCACCCCTAGAACTCCATCCACGCCAAGAATAGACCTAGATCTAATCTCCAAAGTCTTCTTCACCACTATAGCCACATTCCACTACTTGTAATAGTAGATCTCATCTTCGATTGGCGATATTGTAAGACTATTTGTTATCAATCTCATGATTTCCATTACAATTGTTATGATTGTTGATTTCATCTCTATGCGTGAGTAATTCTTCTTGGGCTAAGGGCTTCGGCCTGGCCATGTAGCTTTTGTGCATGTTATTTATCATAGATGAGATCATGTATTAGTTTGTATGATATGATGATTATTGTATCCTCTCTTGCCTCAATCTAAGGACTTGTCAGGTACCCAAGACCCTGAGGATTGAGCCAGGTATAGGGAGTATGAGTAATGACTAATCTATAGGTTGGGAACCCCAGTGACAGAAGGGGTAGTATGGCTGTATGTGAGGGATTTACTTGGGATTAACGGTGACGTCACTATGCATATAATTAGTCCTCTTTCTTCTAAGGATGAAACTAGTAGATTATTGCTATAAGTGGTTGCGGAGACAATAGAAATTATGGATGCACTGCCCATATATAATTATCTTTCTCTAACAATTACATGCATACTTTATTATTATCTTTAATTCCCATCAGATGTTTTGCACAGCTACATGTGAAATCGAAAGCCCTAGGCCCTCTCTCTCCATCATCGACAACAACAAAAGACAGCAAACTCTTGGTCTGGTAAAACACAAAGAGAATTCTAAAACTCCTGAAGGTCTATTAAAGTAACTTCACTATCCTTTCTGCTTCCCGAGGATTCGATAACCTAGGTCTACTAGGGAAAAAGAGCTATACTACATCTGTAATCTGGATCAAAGGTATCAACCCTTTTTCTGGTGCCGTTGCCGAGGAAGCAATAGCTACCCTGGTGAGGTTAGTAGGAACCTTGCTAGTTTTAATTCTTACTAGTCCTTCATTATAGCGATTCCTCCAAGTCATTATAAGACGCCTGATTCTGAAAGATTTTGATAATGGATAATATTTTGCTAGAAATTCACAGGCTAGATTATCCCAAGTAGTAGTGGCTTGAGGGGGTAGAGATCTATACCATGAGAGATCTGTACTTATCAAACTCTGACTAAAAAGTTTAACCCTTACCTCATCAGCGGCATATCCCGTCAATTGAAAAGTTCCACATATATCTTTGAAACACGCAATATGCTCATATGGATGAGGATCTTCTTCATCTCCAGTAAATTTATTTTTGTGTAAAATACCGAGTAGGAGAGGATTTATTTCAAACCCCCTTGTCTTCTCATTGGAGTTGTCTCTTTTATAAATATCATAGGGCTTCCCAAAGTAGTTGAGTGGGTTAGCACTAGTCATATGCTCAAACTCCATCATGTTGGTGGAAACCTGTAACTCAAAACAAAATTTAGCAAGACAAAAATAAATAAGCAAAAACTAAAAGAGATAAAACACTTAGCTCCCTGACAATGGTGCCAAAAAATAGCTTGATGACTGCAAGTGCACAGATCGTTTGTAGCTAGTTTTGAAATAAAGATATCGATCCCACATGGAGGAGGAGTCTGAAGTCTAATAACTCTTGAAATAAATATTATGATAGAAAGTCTAAATAAAGTCCTAAGTAACAAGATAAAATGCGAGTATTCCATAAAAGGGTGTTTTTGGGTTTTAGTTATAAGAGAAACAATAAAGTAAAGTAAAACAACTAAATGCAGAAAGTAAGTATAGCGTATGTAAGAGAGATTGGAACTGCAATAGGGAAAAAGCGTTTTTAGGGAGTAGCGGATATACCAGTAGCATTATAAGGAGATAAGATAAAGATTATTATCATGAACATTCTCAACTATGTGTGTGTGGGAGGAACTCCGTATTTGGACAAATAGGCAGCAATCGCTGCTCACACCATCCTCATAACCACAATAGTCAGCAATCGACATCAATCGAATTACTGTGCTATTAAGGGACGTATCCCATGGCATGGATAGTGTTCCGTGAGTTTCATCGATTTCCCAAGTTGATATGTAAGGAGTGCCAACAACTTTATAGTCATTGTAAGTGCTAGCACGCCTCCGTCTACCAACAAGTAGTTGCCTCCATCAAGTCCCCATGAGAGGCAAATATTGAGAGGTCTACTTCTCTCAATATCAATATGAAGACAATATAACACATGGTCACATCGATGAATATCATAATAGACTTTATCTTATTTCAATCTCATACTAGGGTTTCTGCATCTCCCCAAGAACTAATGATTTACTCAGACATGGAGGTAATCAACATCATGGCAATAATAATGGGATCTATCATAGATGAATAGTACTTGTATAAATCCACAACCAATACAGAAATTAAAACTAGATCTAGACAAGATGTAGATGGTGGTGATGCAGTGGTGGATGATGAAGATCGATGCCCTAGCCTCCCGGATCTGCGCAAGGCAAAGATGGATCCCTGGTGGATGAGTCCCCTTCCAGATGCCTTCCAGAGGTGAGGTTTTAGTGATCTTTGGGTGTTCTATATGTCGTCTCCCGGATATAGTTGCACGGGGTGAAAATACTTGAGGAGGCGGAGGCGGCGCCAGCTATACGGCCAGCAAATTTATTCCAGTCGTATAGTTGGTCGTTGAACCCTCTATCTCCTTTGTTCGCTTCGGGTTTTCTTCTGGTATTATTAATATTTACCAAATAAGCTTACGTTGTTTTTGACTCCTTTTCGCCACAGTACAACAACTCCAAGAATTGTATCCATTGGACCCATCATCTGTCCTAATCCTGGTGAAAGCAGACATAAAATGTGCACGCGAGCACCATAAAATACCAAGATCCTACATCTACAATGCAAAATAATAGTGTAAAACATGATGCAAATATGCACTCATCAACTTCCCCAAGCTTAGACTCTTGCTCGTCCTGAGCAAGTTTAGCTTAATGGATGCAATCCTCATATTCATGAAGCTGAGTCGATTAAAATAAATGAGGCAGTTGCAACATGTGTTTATCATATACGATACATAGGAATAAGTTCATGAATAGTACCTTGCTCGAACCATCTGAATAGTATTAGCAGGCTTCCACACCTTAGTGATCAATAGTTCATAAAAGATGAATCTCCTGTAGATACTGATTAGAGTCAAGTAGGAAGCGAGGTGAACAAAAACATCGAAAGTTGCATAGAGTGCACTAGTGTTTCGATGAATACATTTATAATAATAGATAAGGGTACCATATAAAGTGTTGTATAATATTTTGGTGGGGCTAGTTCGCTTTTAATGTAGAATGGTGTGTCCCATGGCACAGTGCCCATGAGAAAGCCCTCGAGGTTGATCTAAAGTAATTGTAGGCTCCTGGAATCAGGCCTCGTTCTGCTGCCATAGCGACAATGCATACACACAGATGTTATCATGTGATGATAAAGTATTAATGTCAATCAAGGTGACATTAGTAAGTTGCAAAGGATTTGGGACTATAAAGTACAAGCCCAAGACTCAACCTTCCATGAGCAAGCATATTTAGGGTACCGGATATATGGTGCCAACGATTAAGAACAAATGCAGCTAGTTTATTTGTACTCTAGTGCAAGTGGGAGACTGTTGTAAATATGCCCTAGAGACAAATAGTAGTAAGGACTATTATCATATTTCATAAAGTTTATGATTAAGTTTTATATCATGCTAGAACTGTATTGAGTGGAAACATCAATACACGTGTGATATATAAACAACCAGGGGTTCCTAGTGAAACTCTAGTCACTGCTTCATTGATTAACAGATGATCAAGTTTCTTGATCATGTGGCATTTATGCCAGCTGGAAATGGAGTCAACTCATTCTGTGAATGAGATGATGAACCAATACCCAACCTAAACATCGTGACCCGATCATGTCACGAAGTTCAAGTTACGATGATTAGAAATGGATCCTCGTAGACTATTCCTTAGACCGTGAGGCCATATCAATCACTGTATCCCGAGAGTGCTTAGATAGCATCAAGCACCACTTGGTAATACAGTGGTTATAAAGGTGTGTTCAGGTACTCGTAGGAAACCATAGAGGCAATATATGTCAAGAGCGGTATTTGTCCGTCCACGTGACGGAAAGATAATCAAGGCCCCACTCGGAGAAGTTATATCCAATAGCTGCGCAGCATGTGATTTGATCACATGGATATCACTTGTTGGAACGAGTCAAGTAGCATTGTTTGGTAACGAGATTGAACACGACATGGTGATGTCATTGATCAGATCTCAGGAAATGCAAGTATCGAGAGACAAAGGTGAAAGAACATTTTAGGTTTTCCTGTGTTTTGTGTGTTAGATAACAATACTATGGAGATTATTCATGTGCGCTAAATGTGCAGGAAGCTTTGAGGGGGACTGATTATCCGCCACACCAAGGGCCGGATAATCCGGCCTACCTCATTGTTCAAAGGGAGCCAAGGCGCGTCACTCGGAGTCCGATCGGATTTTCTCCCGGAAAATCCAAACTAGAGCGGTTATTCTTCCCTAGGCCAGATAATCCGGCCTTCACATGGGACCGGATAATCCGGCCCCCAGTTTTTGAGAAAAGCATGCCAAGGCGCATCGCTCGGAGTCCGGTCGGATTTTCTCCCGGAAAATCTGAACTGGGGCAGTTTTTCCTCCCGAGGCCGGATAATCCGACCTTCACATGGGACCGGATAATCTGGCCCCCAGAAGATGATCAAGGGCAAGCTCCGCGCGACGCTCTGATAGGGGGACGGACTATCTGCCAGATATTCCTAGTCTGGGGCGGAGTTTTCCCCAGGCCGGATAATCCGGCCCTCACTTGGGCCGGATAATCCGGCCCCCAAAGTCACCAACAGCTTGATTTTGGAAGGGGGTATAAATTCCCCTTCTTCCCCAATGTTTAGAACTCTTGATTCACTCGAAATTGGTCAGACACTGTGCAAGAGCTCCCATTCTAGATATCCCAATTCAACCACCCGAAGGCTTCGATCTTTGGGGGAATTGAAGGAGGAGAGAATCGTCATCGTCATCACGCATCAAGCGCATCAACTCCTCTCCATTCATTTGGAGAAATCCCTGATCTAGTATTCTTGAGTAAATTCCAGTTTTTACCGCCTAGTTATACTTTTGTGACACAAATTACCCTATTTAGTAAAAATTTCTCTGCATTACCCCATTTAGTGCAACTTGTCTCGGATTTTACCCCCTTTAATAGGTAGCCCATTTTAGCAGGTTGAACCTTCTCATTAGGTGGATGCGGCACAACAACTAGGCCACATAACTTAGAGGCATAATTAGCTAGACCTGCTCTACTTAACACCATTGCTGAAATACTAATAGGCAGCTCAACTAGTCCAAATAAAATATGTTTAATTGCTTATGTTCTTCTTAGATTTATCATGGACCAGCAGTGTCATCACCTCTATGTGCGCTCTGACTTTTACACATGATCTTGATCGATCACAATGTGCCTTTGGCCGGGCTTGGACGAACACGTCAGTTACCTATAGTATTCTTGGTTCACCTCTTGGGATGACTCACCAAATTCATTACGATGCAACTCTGGATTTCTTTTCATTGTGCACCGGTGGCTCAGACCAACATCATTGCCGATGGGGGCTTAGTCCTTATTGTGATGAAGCAGCAGCTAGGTAGCTTCTATTAGCAGTCCTTAATCTCATGTGAGGTCATGTGTAAGTGAGTTCAATCTTTACATCTATCAGTTTATCACGAACCATGAGACACTCTGCATTGACACGGGTATATGCTGTGTGATCGACAAGCCTCAACTCAGGCAAATCCACATAGTGAGCATGTTGTACCTGCTAGAATGGGCTAGATACTTAAAAGGGGTAAAATCTGAGACAAGTTTTACTACATGGGGTAATCCATAGTGAATTTTACAAAATGGGGTAAACGTTGTCACAACTATAAAATTAGGGGGTTAAAAGCGGAATTATATCTAGATCTTGTTCTTTGTTATTGATAACTTGTTCTTGTGGCAGCTTGTTGTCACTAAAGGAGCCTCCAAGTTGATTGTGGAGTTGTGCCCCGCTAGTTGTGTAAAGGTGCCGGTACCCACCTCGAAGGGTCCCTATAGTGGAAAGGTGGATCAGGCCTTTGGTGGCGGGATCCATCAGAGAACAGGGTGAGGCCTATTGTGGCGTGGTGGTCTTAGTACCGCCCACCCCTCCAACGCAGACGTACTTCCCTTAACAAGGAAGGAACTGTGGTCAAACAAATCCTGTGTCTTCGCGTGCTTCACTACGGTTAACCCGTTCCTCTTCCACTTGCTCTTTACTCACTAGTAGATAGGTTAGCAACAGGGGGCACCTAGAGGGGGGGGGTGAATAGGTGCTACTTCAAATTTTAATGCTTTTTCAATTTTAGGCTTAGCAGAAAGGGTAAATTCTCTAGATAAACTAATAGGTGGAATTTCCCTATATGCAAACCTATCTACTAGCGAGTAAAGAGCAAGTGGAAGAGGAACGGGTTAACCGTAGTGAAGCACGTAGAGACACATGATTTGTTTGACTGCAGTTCCTTCCTTGTTAAGGGAAGCACGTCTGCGTTGGAGGGGTGGGCGGTACTAAGACCACCACGCCATAATAGGCCGCACCCTGTTCTCCGATGGATCCCGCCACCAAAGGCCTGATCCACCTTTCCACTATAGGGACCCTTCGAGGTGGGTACCAGCATCTTTACACAACTAGCGAGGCACAACTCCACAATCAACTTGGAGGCTCCCGTAATGACAACAAGCTGCCACAAAACAAGTTATCAATAAGAAAGAACAAGATCTAGATATTGACAAGAATACTAGATCAGGGATTTCTCCAAATGAATGGAGAGGAGTTGATGCGCTTGATTCGTGATGACGATGACGATTCTCTCCTCCTTCAATTCCCCCAAAGATCGAAGCCTTCGGGTGGTTGAATTGGGAGATCTAGAATGGGAGCTCTTGCACAGTGTCTGACCAATTTCGACTGAATCAAGAGTTCTGAACGTTGGGAAAGAAGGGGTATTTATATCCCCTTTCAAAACCAGCCGTAGGAGACTTTGGGGGCCGGATTATTCGGCCCAAGTGAGGGCCGGATTATCCGGGCTAGGGAAAACTCTGCCCTAGCTCGGAATATCTGGCAGATAGTCCCCCCCTATCAGAGCGTCGCGCCGAGCTTGCCCTTGATCAACTTCTGGGGGCCGGATTATCCGGTCCTATGTGAAGCCCAAATTATCTGGCCTGGGGAGGAAAAACCGCTCCAGTTCGGATTTTCTGGGAGAAAATTCGACCGGACTCCGAGCGACGCGCCTTGGCATGCTTTGCTCAAAAACTGGGGGTCGGAATATCCGACCCATGCGACAGCCGGATTATCAGGCCTGGGGAAGAAAAACTGCCCCAGTTCGGATTTTCGCGAGAAAATCCGACCGGACTCCGAGCGACGCGCCTTGGCACCCTTTGAACAATGAGGTAGGCCGAATTATCCGTCCCTTGGTGGGGCGGATAATCCGGCCCCCCTCAAAGCTTCCTTCACAGTTAACGCACATGAATAATCTCAACAGTATTGTTATCTAACACACAAAACACAGGAAAACATGAAATGTTCTTTCAATCTCCCCCTTTTTGGTGTTAGATGACAATACTACAATTTGCAGGAAAGGATCACAAGACAACCAGCAATAAACATGGAAGAGACTCCCCCTCAATGTGTGCATATTAGAATTTTGCATTTGAATACAAATGCACACAAATAGGTGAATCTATTCCATAGACATATGAGCAACATAATCATACCACCGAGGTAGAAGGAAGGCATCCTTGAAATAGCCTCAATTATTACCGAGATAACCAATATAAGCGCCTTCCTTGATAAAGATTTCTAGCATAATAGGATATGAATAGATGAATCTATAAGCATAATCCATGAGATAAATCTAGACAACCACTGACATAGAGTCTCAAACAAACCACAAATCACAAATTTAAAGTTTCAACGCTAAATGGGCATAAGCGAGAAAACGACGAATAATCCATAAGCATAATCCATGAGATAAATACAGACAACCACTGACATAGAGTCTCAAACAAACCACAAATCACAAATTTAAAGTTTCAACGCTAAATGGGCATAAGCGAGAAAATGATGAATAGAAATATGCAAGTGCTTATGCCCGAGCCATGCAAATCATCACGAGGCAACTCTGCAAACAAATCACGATGACGGATGGAGGAATAGGTGACTGCATCCAAAGCCCTGTAGTTGATATTGGGCTCCTTGCCCTTCCTTTTGGACACCCCCTTCCTAGTCCTCTTTGCTTGTTCAGCCATGCGCTTCTCTTCGTTCTTTCTTCTCCTCAACTCAACTTCGTCCACTAAGTTACCCTGTCCGTCGTCCTGAAAGTATTTACCGCGAGGGCGGAGCTTGTAGGTCTTAGGAAAACCGGAACCACCTGTGAGGAGAACAAGGGCGATAGCATGGGGATAAGCATACACACAAGTCCAGGAGAGAGCATGGAAAAAGTAGTCAAAAAGTTCATAAGGAAAATCTACTCAATGCACACACCATGGTGAAACTGAACCATAGTTGAGTCTGTCAGGCCGGATTATCCGGCCTGGCCAGGGGCAGATAATCCGGCCCTGGCAAAAAATTTCGAGTTCACCTAGATTGAATGCAAAAAAGTAGTTCGGGCCTAGAAATTGCAAGACTACGATTCCTATGCGAAACAACATCCTTATAAACAAGGTTCCACCCATCAAATAACACATCTAGCCAAAGATGGGGAGAGAGGGAGTTATCCTCACTCATTGGAGGAAGAATGCGGAGGAGAAGGTACCCGGAGGCGCGGAGAAGAAGATCTAGGGAGGCCCAGAAAATCCGGTGGCCGGAGAGGCTCCGGGGAGGGTGGGGGACGACAGGTGGTGGCTGAGGGGGAGGAGAGGGTTGGGGGAGAAGTGCTGCTCGTTATGAGCCCTTCCCCCTGATCCCTGGCCTTTAAGACGAAATCCGCCAAGGCCGGATTATCGGGCCTCAAATGTGAATTTCTGTTGTACATAGATTCAGGCCCGCGCGTCCCCAAACAACACCCCCACAAGGTGTACAAGGGACTTGTGTGCAAGAATAGATGGCTGAGGGGTAGGGAAAGGCTTAGGATTAGGAGATCCAAACTGAGATGGTACTATACACTCAAAGTTGCAAGATCCAAATCAAATAAGAGCCAAAATTGAGTGTGATTCCCATAAGAACACGAGAGAGCAAAAACAACCAAAAGATCCAAACAAATCCAATTCTCATCAAGGGAGAGGGCGGTGGCTGAAGCCACCTCGTTGGAGTGTATGGTGTGACACCGCGAAGATATATCTTGGGTTCACGACCAATACTCATAAATAAGCTCACATATCACCAAATGATATTAAGATAAATGGTTTATCTTGCTTTTGGCATTATGGGGGGAGGGTTAGCCCAATGTATTAGGGACCACACCCCCTATATCCATGCCCACATCTAGACCAAGTAAGACTGAGATGTACGAGTGAGTGCATGGGTAATCAAGACAAACTCCTGGAATCAATGATATTTAGCTCATTCCTCAAGTAGCAGAATCTTGCTTCATCAAGTGGCTTCATAAAAATGTCCGCAAGTTCATTCTTCGTGCTTACAAAATATAGATCAATATCGCCTCGAGCAACATGGTCTCAAATAAAATGATTCCAAATCTCAATATGCTTTCTCCTTGTGTGCTGTACCGGATTGTACGCAATTTTGATTGCACTTTCATTATCACATAAAAGAGGCACTTTGTCACAATTGACACCGTATTGCTTTAAAGTTTGCCTCATCCACAATAACTGAGTGCAAGCACTAGCAGCAGCAACATATTCAGCTTCGGCAGTGGGGAGAGATATACAATTCTGCTTTTTAGATGACCAACAAACTAGAGATCTTCCCAAGAATTGACAAGCTCCAGAAGTGGATTTCCGATCATCCTTATGACCAGCCCAATCTGAATCAGTATAACCACATAGAGAGAAATTGGAGCCCTTGGGATACCATAGACCAAAGTTAGGGGAATGAACCAATATCGAAAGATCCTCTTAACCGCCACTAAGTGGCTTTCTTTAGGAGCTGCTTGATACCTTGCACACACCCCCACACTCAACACAATATCGGGTCTAGATGCGCAGAGGTAAAGAAGAGAGCCGATCATGGACCGGTATACCTTTTGGTCCACATCTTTACCATGTGGGTTAAGTTCAAGATGACATTTTGTTTGCATCGGAGTGGCGACACCATTAAGATCCGTGATCTTGAATCTCTTGAGCATGTCTTGGATGTATTTTTCTTGATTGATGAAGGTTCCTTCTCTAAGTTGCTTGATCTCGAATCCAAGAAAGAACCGTAATTCCCCCATCATAGACATCTCAAACCTGTCAGTCATAAGCTTTGAAAATTCATCATTAAAAACTTTATTAGTAGAACCAAAGATGATATCATCTACATATAGTTGGCATACGAAGAGCTCCCCCTTAACCTTCTTAGTAAAAAGAGTGGGATCGATTTGCCCAACTTTGAAGCTACGGTCTAGCAAAAGCTCTTTAAGGTGCTCATACCACACACGTGGGGCTTGTTTAAGGCCATAGAGTGCCTTATCGAGTTTGTAGACATGGTTCGTGAAGTTAGGATCCTCAAAGCCGGGGGGTTGCTTTACATATACCAACTCATGTAGAGGACCATTAAGGAAAGCACTCTTGACGTTCATTTGCTGCAATTTAAAATTGTTATGTGCAGCATAAGCAAGGAGGATACCGATGGACTCAAGGAGAGCCACTGAAGCATAGGTCTCGCCGAAGTCAATGCCCTCAACTTGAGAGTAGCCTTGTGCCACAAGTCTTGCCTTGTTCCTCACAACAATGCCATTCTCATCTTGCTTATTTTTAAATATCCATTTGGTGCCGATAACATCGCGGCAATCTTTGGGTTTCTCCACGAGTTTCCAGACCTTGTTGCGCTCGAAATTATTCAATTCTTCATGCATAGCAACAACCCGGTCCAGATCTTCAAGAGCTTCAAAGACCTTCTTGGGTTCCACCATTGAGATGTGAGCTTGATGCTCACCAAAACTAGCAAATTCCCTTCTTGTAGAAACCCTTCGTCGAAGATCACCAACAACTTTGTCGAGGGTGTGACCCCTTAACTCAAGGTTCCGATCATCCCGAGCCTTGCGACGAAGTTCAATAAGTTTGTCGTCTCTTGGTGGAGTAGTTTCATCACTTGAATCTTCATTAGAATCATTTCCTCGGCCTTGATTAGAATCTGGGATATCAGTAGTAGGCGGTGATGAAGCGTGCCCTTGAGATGAGTCAGCAGCCGTAACAGGAGACTGCTGAACAGCAGGTGAGTCAGGGCCGGATAATTCGGCCGATGGAGAGGCCGGATAATCCGGCCTGGGAGTACTTGTAGCAGCTTCATCATGCTGCCTGGGGCTTGCTTGAACTGGGGAGGGGCCGGATAATCCGGGGTCACCCGAAAAATCCGGCCTGGAGCTTCCAGCGATTTCTTCAGTACTAGGAGCAATTTGGTCGTCAGGATGGGGATGGCCAGATCTGTGAATAAGACACGACCGTCCCGGTTCAAACGACGAAAGATCTTCGTGGAACTCACATGGGTCACATGGCCATCCATGTCACTCTGTCGATCATTGGTCCGGGAGTGTCCCGACCATGTCTAGAGTGTTCCCGAACTGTAGGGTATCACGCTTAAGGGTTTGATGATGCTTAGAGAGTGTTTATAGGATTGGAAGAATCGCCGTAGAATAGTAGAGAGAAAACCGGAAGGGTTTCAGTAAGTCCGTAGGAAGTCCGGAGTGGAGGTGGAAGGTGTTGCATAGCCACAGAGGTTGAATAATATGTGAATGAATGTTAATTGTTGATTTAATCATTTATTCATAATTATTTAATAAATAGAAAATTAATTTAAAAGGTCAAAAGGCTTAATGGGCCAATTCCCGGAGGGGAAAGGGCCCAAGAGGGGGCCGCACCCCTAGGAGGGGCCAAGGGGGTTGGCCAGCGGCCCTAATGGGCCTTCCCCACGTGGGGACCATGGTGGGAGCTGGCCAGCGGCGCCTCCCCCACCTCCTCCTCCTTTAGTCCCACCCCGGGACTTTGAGGGAGGTAGTACCTCCCCTCCCCCTATATATAGTGGGGGTATTTGGCCAGATAAATACACACAATATTCAATAAAGGTCTTCTCACTTTTGGGAAGACCTCCAATTGATATTCTCTCTCTCTCTCCCTCTCTCTCTCCCGTGACCGTGGTCCCAAGTCCGAACTGCGCGAACGAGAGACTTCTTCACCGCGGAGCGTTGTCGCGTTGCGGGATTTAGATCCAGGAGCTCTACTTCCGCAACTGCTGCTGGATCGGGGAAGCGAGAGTCATCGTTTGGCACCGGACATGTGTAACTCCCCGCAAGGTGTCACACTTCAGGCACTCAAGTCGTTGGAGCCACAGGAGCGCAAGGACTTCATCACGACCTTGAGGTCGGCTTCGGCTCATCTACATCAACCACGCTCTCCTAAGCATTGACAACACTTTTCGGTCTTCAAGGGTAAGTGTATGAAAAGCCCCTCCCGTTATTGTATTACTAATAGATTGGTCCTGGCAGCATCAGGGGTTCAGGGGCGTAGGGTAAAATTTATCGTTTTCATACACGAAACCCCTACACATGCATCTAGTTGAAACCTCAAAAATCCAAACAATTTAAAGCAACTATATACTTCTTTCCAAAAGACCAAAGTCTGAATGGTGTAGGCAAGCATACGGGTTGCATAGATCGGAACTTAAGACTTCCATTTTGCAAGGGGCACATAACGTTGCATCACATTGTATCATGTATTATTTATACTGATTATGTTTATCAAATACCACCTAACAAACAAGCTAATAATCCATATAGAAGGAAATTTAAGAACAATTTGAGTATTCACCTGAAGCGATGATCTTATCTAGATCGAACATAATCCCGACATCCTTTTCACTAACAAGCAGATGCCAGAAGAGCACTTCCTTCCCCTCTCTTGGAGCACTACTAGAAGGTGTGTAGAGAACTATTCAACATAGATTCATGTCAGGGCTATATCCGGCGCAGAGGTCAGGAGGGAACCCACAAACCGGTCACTAGGCGGCTTCATGGAGTATCTCAGAGCTTGGTGACATGGGGCGACAAACCTGGTCCAGATCAGTAGCGAGAGGAAGGCGGCATGTGTCATGACGACACACAGAATCAGGCCCACGAAGTGGAGGATAGTGGCTAGAGGCGAGCTCGTTGAGAGAGGCGGGATCGAGGGATGGGTATGACTCGGAACTTGGAGGCGGCGGAATTGGTCTAGAGCAGCGGCGTGTTGGACGCGGTGCACGGACTTAGGGCCGCGGAGGCCTCGCCTTCGCCTTGGCCATGCCTTCGGTCACCCTACCCGTTTAGGTCACTCGGTACATGGTCTTTAGGGTTTTCTCGACCCAGTTAACCGGAACAGGCCAATTTGATGCTCGGAGTAGCGTTCCCAGGGATAGCTGGGCCAGTGCAGGAATTGAAGCGTATTTAATGGCTAAAAACAAACGGATGGTGCAATCGGATGGCTGAAACTGGTTAGCTCGTGAGAGGCCTCGTATTTGTTCCAGTTTTAATATCCCTAATAGCACTGATCCCACTGAGAATTTTTTCAAGATTTCTTCCCGGCTGTGCTAAAACTCGGCGTGCTATAATTGCTTTGCTGTGCACGCGATCCGTGTTTCGCGCGATCCGCATGTTTCTCCTCCGGCGGAGGCGCTAAAATTGGTGCGCTAAAATAGAGCAAAATGTGCTCCCCACCAGGCGCGCTAAAATGCAGCGTGCACCTGTGCAAATAGCTTTCATAGCTTATAACGCATCAACAAGATCAAACAAAACAAAATAAATAGAACAACAAATGGCTCTCAATAAATACCAAATGCTTGTCTCAGACAAGCAAGTTTAACAAAATTTTAGGACATAGTTCAAATAAAAATGATAATTTCACACAACCAAGTTCAACACTAATTTAACATGTTGACACATCATTTGTCAACATCATCATAGCTATTGCCATTTCCACTTTCATCTTGTGCTTCTTCTCCTTGGGAGTCTTGGACGGTGGTGTTTGTGGTGTTGGCATGTGATGAATCTCCATAGCCATCAACATTGACAAAAGGTGATGGATTCACCAAGAAGGCCATGCCATAGCCATCAACATTGATCCTAGGTGATGGATTCATCAAGGAGGCCATAAATCCCCCTGGAGGTGCTCCCATGTCTCCAAGTCCCATGCCTCCCATGCTTCCGAGCTCCATTCCCCCCATGCCACCATAGCCTCCAAAAGCCCCCGGTGTTGCCCTCATGCCTCCAAAATCCCCTGGTATTGCTCCCATGCCTCCAAAAGCCCCCGGTGTTGCTCCCATGCCTCCATAGCATCCAAAGCCACCCATGCCTCCAAATGCATTCATTCCTTCACTTTGGGCCTTCAGATGGTCTGCCGTCATTCTGTTTTTGGCCAACACTTCATCACAAGCAAGGTTTATGTACTCCTTTTGCCTTTCATCCATGTTGGATGTGTCAATGGTAAAGAGGTTCCTCTCTTCCTCCTATATGTGCGCTTGCTCGGCGGCGGCCACCTTCTTCTCCTCCAAGGCCAACTTCCTCTCCTCGGCGACCGCAATCCTCTCCTCCAAAGCCACCCTACGCGCCTCGGCCTCAGCCTCCATGGTCCTTGCCAACTTTTTTATCTTCGTTGTACTCCAACCTTGCATTGGCCATCCTATCCATAGATTTTGGTATGTCATCATAACCGGCCTTCTTCCCCCTCATCAAATCCTTGGCGGCCTTCCTTCCAAGCACGGGCCTCTTCGTGAATGCTAACCGAGTGAGGAGTGCAACTTCTCTTCTTGTTTTTATCACTTTATGCATCATCATCTATGATTGTGGTGGCTTTTGCTTCGGTGGCATTCATCCCTAAGTTGTGCACATCCAACCCACCACGGCTTTTACACTTCTCCTTGTTCACCAGCTTGTCATAGCAATGGCGGAGCACAAATGACTTTCCAATAATCTTCCTCCTCTTCTTGTATTTCCTCCCTTGATCCTAGAACAAATTTGCGGCAATGGTGTTCTACATGGTGAACATGAGAGAAGAACGAGTCACGGATATCAACAAACATATGCACATAAACATGAGATAGAATCACCTAATGAACAACTTACCCTATCATCCAAAGTCGTGCCACTTGGATTGATTGTGTCGACCCCCGCCAAAGCACTAACCCATTTTTGATAATCTGTTGGGGGGATACCCCCGGGTAGGGTCACGTCGTGGTATAAAGGCCGAGTTAGCCGAGGTCCGGCAAGGCCAAAGCAGATACTGGCCGGGTCACCTCAAGGCAGGCCGAATTATGGGGTAATCCGGACCTGGGGGCGTTCGCCTAACTATCCCTCATCCGACTTAAGCGGTAAGTCAGAAGCGTATGTCTAACCTGTATGCAGGCAAAGGGTGTGGCTGGATGAACCATCGTCCGGGTCGTAGTAACCTTCTAGGAGAAGGAAGGAATCTCGCTGGTCAAAAGGTGCCCCGGTACGCACTGCCTGAGCGAAGCGAGCAAGGACTGGACCACCGGGGCGTGGCCGACAAGCGTGACGACGCCCGTGTCAGCTGACGAGGGCGCCGCAGTGGCTCACGTAGCTAAAGCATATGTGACGCGGGGAAAAAGCACCCCGGTCGATTTACCACTTCGGGAGGAGGCATATTCTTAGGAATATGCCTCCACATATGCCCTAGGCTGAAACTGAGCCTCCCCTATAAAAGGGGGGCTAGGGCTTCAGTAGAAGGGGTTGGCTGTTTGTTTTCTGGACATTTCTGTTAAGGTCTAGGCTTTCAGGTGAGGTCTGTAGGTGAGAGTAAGAGAGCTTCTTCTTCCTCCTCTCGCCAGTACAGCTCTAGGAGCACTTGTAAGCTTGGAAGAAAATCAATACAACTTCTTGTGTGGAGAATCACTTCGCTATCCCTCCCTGGATTCCCCTAGCGTGTATTAGTCCCCACCTTTAGCCTATACATGGCATCTGCTGTGACACCACCACGACAGTTGGCGCCCACCGTGGGGCTAGCGGCGCTAGCAGGGGTCAAGATCCGGACGGGAAACTTCATCGCCACTGGTGAGCGCATCGCCTCCGGGCTCGTCCAGCGCTTTGAAGCGCGGGACTTCATCAGCGACAACGCAGGCTGCTTCGGCACGCGCCCTCTCCCGCGCAACGGCATCTTCCTCAAGCTCGGCGCGCACAAGGTCTACATCGCGGTGGACGTGTCAGGCGTTCATCCGCGCCACGTCGTCGAAGCAGGCGAACCACCTCTCACTGTGACCCGCGGGGAGAGTATCGCTCGTTCCCCGGACCGTGCAGAGGTAATGATGACAGCGCCGGGTGTGGTAGCGAACAAGGATCCGACGCCAGATGCGGAGGTGACGCCCAAGGCACCAAGGAAAGGTAGGGGTCCTCCGCTAGAGAGGCCGGAAAACGTGCTGAGAGAGGCAATGGATAGCTTGGAAAACCCTGTAGTATCATCGGTAGATCCGGCTCGTGCACAGGCCGAGCTGGAAGAAACTAGGCAGAAAATACTTGAGGGCGCAAAGAAAATAGCCGCGGCCCAGCAGTCGTTGAACATGACACTGCGTGAGTACACTAAGGCGAACAAAGTTGATACTGTAAAAGTTAAAGGGAGAAATCTCATGAGCGATATGAACTCAGAAGGTGATGTCGAAATCGAGGAATCAGAAAACTGTTTTTCCGTGGGGCTGCCGAGGTATAGTACCCCGGCCAAGAAGCTCAGAGCGGCGGATGCAGCTGCATCCGAGTTAGAGGGACTGACGGGTGAAGCCCGGCAAAGGCAGCAAAACCGGGTTAACGAGCTGGTTCGGATTGTGAACAGGCAAAACGAGGAACTGCTCAGGGCGAACCCGGAGAGAGCTGGGGCCTCCAAGATCGTCCATTCGGCGATGGGTAACCCGGAGAAATCTGCTGGAGCCGCATCGTCCCCTCATGGCGATCTAAGGAGAGAGGAGGTCGTAACCTCGGCCAGACGGAACAAACAGATTGTCCCGTATGACCCGACACGGGCAGGGAAAGAAAAAGAAGCGCAGAAAAATGATGATCGACGGAGTGTGAGCCAAGGCGAAGCTGGCCGAGGTAACCGTGACCAAGGCAATGCCGGTCAAAGGAACGTTGTCAACGGTAGTGCCGGGCAACAAAATCTAGCTGGATCAAGACAACCGCAGCAGCGGAACATGCCGAGGCAAGAGCACAGTGCCGGCCGAGGTATGCAACAGAAAGGTGCGCCGCAGGAACAAAACCGGTATAACGACGGTGATTCGGAGATGGCAAATGTGGGATACCCGAGACCGGACTATCATGTGATAGGGTCGAGACTGGGAAGCAGGGATTTGATGCCGGACGATGCGAGGCTGAAACTGGATCGACTATATAGGTCGGAATAGATAGAATGTCAGGGCCCACCGGGTCCAGCATGTTTTGGACCCCGGATCATGAAAGAGCCACCAGTCCCAAACTTTCAGTTGCCCAGGGGCACCAAGACTTATGACGGTAGTACCAAGCCAGATGATTGGCTGATAAACTACGCCACCACTGTAAAAATTGCCACAGGCAACCTGAGATGGGTCGTACGATATGTACCCCAGATGTTGGAAGGCCCGGCAAGGGTGTGGTTAAACAATTTGCCACTAGGAAGCATCAACTGCTAGATAGATTTCGAGGAGATGTTCATCAGCAATATTTCGAGTATGTATCAAAGGACAAATAGGCCACAGACCCTAGCTATGTGCAAACAGCGACCCAATGAGACGGACCGGGAGTTTTTGACCCGGTGGTGTACCGTGAGAAATTCATGCGAGGGCGTGATAGAATCACAGGCCATAGCATGGTTTGCACAGGGGTGCAGGTATGGAAGCGAGTTATGGATGAAGTTGCAACGGAAAATGCCGGCAACGTTGGCAGAGATGATCCGGATCGCAGATTCGTATGCGTTGGCTGACCCGACCCAACCAAGGCTCGCCTCAAACCAGTCAAGCGATGAGTACTATCAGAGGGATGGATCCGGATCATCCCGGAGAAATGATTACAGAGGAAAAAGGAGAGATGATCGACCGGACCATCGGTACAGTTCACACCAAGTAGCAGCCGTGAGTCAAGATCAACCCGGCGCAGGGAGTAGTCAGCGCCAGAAAACTGGAGGTCAATGGACCCCAAGGAACGATGGGAAGAAAACTTGGACACCGGAGCAAAAGAAGCAATGGCAAGAAAGGAAAGACCGTCCGAGGTATACTTACGAGTCGATGTTGGACTAGCCGTGTAAGTTTCACACGCCGAATCCGAACAACCCAGCGGGTCATACGACGAGGCAATGCGAGTGGATGCGCAAGATCGAGCAAGGTGGTTTGGGGAATGCTCAAGCACCCCGGAATGATCAGCCTCGGCAGGAGTTACCCCGGCAGCAATTGCTCTCCGGAGCGAACACGCAACATCTAATGTTGCCTCCCCCTCCACCGAGGTATGATAACAATGAAAGAAGGGATGCAGTGCACCGGGTAGAAAATCAGCATCAGCCGGATCAGAGGCACCCCAGAAATGAGGGGAGAAACGAGTACAGGGAGCATCACCAGAGCTACTGTGTATTTACCACAGAGGAAACTGATAGAAAAAGCTTGCAGCGTAGGCATATGGAGGTGAATGCGGTAATGCCGGCAGTGACGAGGTACATGCCTTGGTCCGATCAGGAAATCACTTGGAGCATTAGGGATCACCCCAAGCTCATGCCGAGCCCTGGTTCGTATGCGTTGGTGCTACATCCTACATTTATTGGGCCTACCATTAACGTAAGATTCTCAAAGGTACTGATCGACAATGGCAGTAGCATAAATATCATGTACGCGGACACAATGCGCAAGTTGGGTATCTTAGAGAACATGCTCTAGGCCACGAGGACAACTTTCCATGGGATTGTGCCCGGCATTTCTTGCGAGCCCATAGGCAAGGTCCAGGTCGACGTCTTGTTCGGCACGAGGGACAAATGCCGAACTTAAAATCTGGAGTTCGAAGTGGTGAACTTGGAAAGCGCGTATCATGCATTGCTCGGAAGGCCAGCGCTGAACAAGTTCATGGCAAGTTGTCATATCAGCTATTTGAAAATGAAATTTCCCGGACCAAATGGAGTAATTACAATTGCTAGGGATTTCCGACGTTCGATGGACTGTGCTTCGGCCGGATCAAACTTAGCCGAGTCACTTGTGATCGCACGGGAAAAAAGGAAAATTCAAGAGGTGGCTGCGTTGGCTCAGTCCACGCAACAGTATATGCCGGCGCTGAGTAACCCGCATGGAACCGTCTCCTTCCAGGCCACGAAAGATACCAAGAAGGTTCCCGTTGATGACATGTTCCCAGAGCGCACCGTAACGATTGGTGCCGGGCTAAGTGATAAATAGGAAAGTGAGCTCGTCAGCTTCCTCCGTGAGAATCCGGACATTTTTGCTTGGTCCACACAGGACTTGCAAGGTGTTCCGAGGGAGTTGGCCGAGCACTCTTTAAATGTGAGACCCGGAGCTAAGCCGGTGAAGCAACCTCTTCGCCGCTTCGCCGAAGATAGGAGGAAAGTCATTAGAGATGAGATAGCTCGGTTGCTAGCTGCAGGATTTATCATGGAGGTCCTTTACCCCGATTGGCTGTCTAATCCGGTGCTGGTGGAAAAGAAAAAGGATGATCCGAACATAGCAGTGGTTTGGCGCATGTGTATCGACTACACGAACCTGAACAAGGCGTGTCCGAAAGATCCATTCCCGCTGCCAAGAATAAATTAGGTCATAGACTCAACTGCTAGATGTGAACTGTTGTCATTCATCGATGCTTATTCTGGTTTCCACCAGATACCTCTGAATCCGGATGATCAAATAAAGACTGCATTTATTACCCCGTATGGGGCTTATTGCTATCGCACCATGCCGTTTGGTTTACGTAATGCAGGGGCAACGTACCAGAGATGTATGCAAAAATGTTTGCATGACCAAATAGGTCAAAATGTACAGGTATACGTGGATGATGTGGTGATCAAGACCAAGGAAAGCAAAACGCTCCTTGACGACATCAGGCAAACGTTCGCAAACCTAAGGAGGTTCCGGATGAAACTTAACCCGGAAAAATGCACTTTCGGTGTCCCGGCTAGAAAATTGCTCGGCTTCTGGTTTCCAGCCGAGGTATCGAAGTAAATCCAACCAAGATCCGAGCCATCGAATGAATGGAACTGCCGAAGTGTCTTAACGATGTCCAGAAGTTTATAGGTTGCCTGGCCTCGTTAAGTCGGTTTGTATGTCGGTTGGGAGAAAAGGCATTGCCTCTCTATCAACTCATGAAAAAGTCGGATAAATTCATTTGGACGCCGCAGGCTGATGATGCCTTTACCTACCTAAAGAAAATGTTAGCCACAGCGCCAGTGCTAGCCTCACCACTATCAAAAGAGCCAATGTTGCTCTATATAGCCGCAACCAACCGAGTTGTAAGTGCAGTGATAGTGGTGGAGCACGATGAGGAAGGTAAGTCAGTGCAAATGCCGGTGTATTATTTGAGTGAAATGTTGTCAACCTCAAAGCAGAACTATCCACACTATCAAAAAGTGGCGTATGGCATGGACATGGCCGCCAACAAATTGAAGCATTACTTTGAAGAGCATCCCATCCGGGTCATATGTGAGGCCCCTATATCCGAGATAATGAGTAAAAAGGATGCAAGCGGCAGAACGCAAAATGGGCAATTGAGCTAGCTCCTTACGCTCCGCAATATGACCGGAGAGAAGCCATTAAGTCTCAGGCTGTGGCGGACTTTTTCGTGGACTGGGCCGAGGTACAGTATGAACCACCACTTCGGGATCCGAACTATTGGCGGATGCACTTTGACGGATCAAAAACCAAAACCGGGCTAGGTGCAGGAGTTCTCCTCACGTCGCCAAAGAAGGATCAGTTGAAATACGTGCTGGAGATCCACTTCACTGCATCGAATAATGTCGCTGAGTATGAAGCACTTATGCATGGGCTCAAGGTAGCAAAGGAAATTGGTATACGTCGGATTATATGCTTTGGCGACTCGGATTTAGTGGTGCAGCAAGTGTCTGGAGTGTGGGATGCTCTTGATCCAAACATGGCACTATATAGATTTCACGTGTAGAAGATTTCTGGTTACTTTGAGGGATGCGAATTTCATCATGTACCCCGGGTGGAAAATGAGGCTGCCGACATGCTGTCGAAGCTCGGGTCAACCAGACAAGCAATAACACCGGGTGTAGCATTAGAGCACCTCAAGAAACCATCCATCAGGCCATCCCCGGAGTCCGAGTCCATCTACGTCCCGGAGGACACAGAGTCCGGAGCTGCGCCCATGGACGTTGACACGGGATGTGGTGCGCAAAACCCGGGGACTGCTTCGGCAAACCCGAGGACTGCTCAGTGTAGTCCGGTTGAAGTTATGCCGGTGGATCAGATGGAGATAGACGAGGACGTGTTCCCCGTGCGGCCAATACCGGCTTGGGCGCTGCCTATATTTCAATTCCTAAAAGATGGAACGTTACCCACCGAGGAGGTGTTGTCCAGGCAAACACAGAGGAGGGCAAAGGCTTACACGATCATCAATTCCGAGTTATACGAAAGAAGTGTGACCAATGTCCTCCAGCGGTGTGTTGACTCGGACGAAGGGCTTGAAATCATCCGAGATATACATCAGGGGGAATGCGGGCATCACGCCTCATCCCGAGCCATGGTAGCGAAAGCTTTCCGACACGTATTCTACTGGCCAAATGCCTTAGAGCAAGCAGAAGGTCTGGTGAGAAAATGTAATGGTTGTCAATGGTACGCTACAAAGACGCATATGCCGATGTCGGAACTCAAGACCATCCCAATCACTTGGCCATTTGCCGTATGGTGCCTGGATATGGTGGGCCCGTTCAAACCAGCAAGAGGAAACATGACTCACATTCTGGTAATGGTGGACAAGTTTACGAAGTGGATCGAGGTAAAGCCTATAAGAAAATGTGATGGAGTTACGGCCGTAACGTTTCTCAAAGATATCATCTTGAGGTACGGTTATCCACACAGTATCATAACTGATAATGGTACAAATTTTACGGAAGGAGCATTTGCTCGTTTCTGCCGGAATAAGAGGATCCGACTTGACGTAGCTTCGGTAGCCCACCCCGCATCGAACGGGCAAGTGGAGAGATCCAACGGATTAGTATTATCCGGGATAAATCCCCGGCTCATTGAGCCGCTGCAAAGATCAGCGGGGTGCTAGATACAAGAACTACCAGCGGTACTGTGGAGTTTAAGAACAACTCCGAATCGATCAACAGACTATACGCCGTTTTTTCTGGTATATGGGGCAGAAGCAGTATTACCAGCCGACATAGATTATGATTCGCCTAGGGTCACCCAATACACAGAAGCCGAAGTGCAAGAAGCCCGGCAAAATGATGTTGATCTGCTGGAAGAAGCGAGAGAACTGGCACTGTCAAGATCCGCCATATATCAGCAAAATCTCCGACGCTATCATAGCTAGAAAGTATGCCCCCGGGTCTTCCGGGAAGGCGATCTGGTGCTCCAGTTGGTACAACGTACCACTGGAATGCATAAATTATCCCCCCATGGGAAGGGCCGTTCATCGTGAGCAAAGCATTGCACAATGATTCTTACTATCTTATAGATGCAAAACCACAGGAAAAGAACAAGGCGGACAGGACCGGTGAGGAATCTAAACGTCCATGGAATGTAGCTCTCCTTCGTCCTTTCTACACTTAGCGAAGAAGTGTATGTATCCGGGTTTATCTCATATGTCGGTGTGTGTGTCGGCAATGAGCTTATCAATAAAATGTGGGCACCTCGAGCAGTAACTCGAGGACTGCCTTAATAATGTTTGTTGTCTTTTGTTATTTGTGCTTCAGCTGGAATAGGTTATTCTACTTAGCTCGGATTAGTAGTGTGTGAGCACCAAAAACCCAACTCTTCGACTTGCTGCTGTCCAACAAGAATTGGCTTCATGGCAAGCAAGAGAACAAGTTTGGAATTGCGTAGCACATGAAAAACGACTAAGGAAAAGAATTTATTCGAGCCGATGTTTGTTTTCCGGACTAACCCCAAATTTATTTTTGAGCTAAGTCTAAAAGTTTCCCAGTATTGTTAAGACAATTTTTCAGGCTCGGATCCGAAAGTTGTAAAACCGAATCAAGGTAGACACGATCCGAGCCAAAAGATTGAACGAACAAGAAAAAGAAACTCGGGGACTACGCCCAAGTTAATCCGGCATAAGTACTCAGTAGCAAAATATCACATGTATTTGGAATACAATTCCACCCGGCATACTGGGGACCTCATGAATTTTCAAGTGTTTTTACTTAGGAGCAGCAGGAGGAAGTTCGACATCATCGTCGCCCTCTTCGATATTCGAGGCAGTGTCCTCCTCGTCTTCACCCGAGTCATCTTCAATGTTCTCAACTTCGTCCTCGCCTGCGGCTTCTAGGAAGCTCGGACCCTCAGTCCATTCATGAATGCGGGCATATTCAATGAGGCTGTGGGCGCGAGCCTGGCGCCGAGCTACCCACTCCAGGTCATCTGTCCATTTGGACCCGTTGTGTAGCCGTGTGAGGAGGCTGAGATCTATCTTTTCGTACCACGTCAAAACATGGTGAAGGACGGTATTGGCAGCAGCGCGGCAAGCGGATTCTCGCCAGAGGGCGAGCTGGGTCTCAACTTCTGAAAGCCTTTCAGCGAGCTGCGTGACTCTCTCTGGAGCGTCATCGGCGGGCCAGAAGGCGTTGAAGATCCGGGCTGAAACATCGAGGAGATCCCTGCCATAGTTGTTGATAACTTCCACGCGAGATGACAGGCTGACCAACAGGTCCTCCATGTCAAAGGGAATGCTCTCACCCTCAGCAGTGACCGGGGTACCTCTTTCTCGGCGGAAATTGGCAACAGCAGCACTTGCAATGGTGGTACCCTCTGGAAAGTAGCATGGGAAACAAGGCAAAGGACAAAGTTGAGAAAATAAGACATGAGAAATAACCCGGAGAAGTAAGGCGGATAAAGGAAAAGAAGTTACGAGAGATGTGACTGTGAATCCGGGTCAACTCCTTGATGCAAGCATCACACCTTTTCCGAAGCTGCTCGAGCTCGGCATTTGCCGACCCAAGTTTGACCTCGGCTTCCTGAAGGAGCTCGCGATCCTTAGCACTTTGGAGTTTGAGGCGCTCGCGTTCCTCGGTGAAGTCCTGGCCAACCCTTTTCAGCTCGGTTTGGTGCTGCGCCTTCATCTTAGCCATTTCAGCTTTTAGCTTGGCTATGTCATCATCTTTGGTCCGGAGGAGGGCGAGCTCATCATCTTTCTTCTTCAGCTCGGCTTGATGCTGTCCTGCTTGTTCGAGAAAATGCAGCATCATGTCAGGCACATGCACACTTTCTTCAAGCAATGTTGAAACCGTGTGTCGGCCCGGCAGAGCCGAGGTATGAATGTTTGCCGAGCCAAGGAGGTAAAATGATGAAAAGCACAGTAAGAACAGATAAGAAGGATGTACCCTTGATCTGCTCCAAGTTCTTTCGCATTATTTTGTTTTCAGCTTCCACCCCAGCTGCGGAAACCGAACAATCAAATTAGTTTGGCAAGCGAAGTAGAAGAAAAATGAGGAAAGGAATGAGAAAGAAATTTACCCCTTTTCTCATACTCAGCGATGAGTGCAGCCTGTTTCGTGCGAAAATTTTTATGCGTATCCAACAAGCGCTGGAATTCGGCACTTCGGCGGTTGGTGGTCACCTAAAAAAGATACTGAAACTTAAGTCATCCTAGTGCATGTTCGAAGTGTACTAAAATCCGGGCCAAGTGGAACTTAACCTGGCTCTAGGTGTGTCCATGTTCGAAGTGTACTAAAATCCGGGACAAGTGGAACTTAACCCGGCTCTAGGTGTGTGCATGTTCGAAGTGTACTAAAATCCGGGCCAAGTGGAACTTAACCCGGCTCTAGGTGTGTGCATGTTCAAAGTGTACTAAAATCCGGGCCAAGTGGAACTTAACCCGGCTCTAGGTGTGTGCATGTTCGAAGTGTACTAAAATCCGGGCCAAGTGGAACTTAACCCGGCTCTAGGTGTGTGCATGTTCAAAGTGTACTAAAATCCGAGCCAAGTGGAACTTAACCCGGCTCTAGGTGTGTGCATGTTCGAAGTGTACTAAAATCCGGGCCAAGTGGAACTTAACCCGGCTCTAGGTGTGTGCATGTTTGAAATGTACTAAAATCCGAGCCAAGTGGAACTTAACCCGGCTCTAGGTGTGTGCATGTTCGAAGTGTACTAAAATCCGGGCCAAGTGGAACTTAACCCGGCTCTAGGTGTGTGCATGCTCGAAGTGTACTAAAATCCGGGCCAAGTGGAACTTAACCCGGCTCTAGGTGTGTGCATGTTCGAAATGTACTAAAATCCAAGCCAAGTGGAACTTAACCCGGCTCTAGGTGTGTGCATGTTCGAAGTGTACTAAAATCCGGGCCAAGTGGAACTTAACCCGGCTCTAGGTGTGTGCATGTTCGAAGTGTACTAAAATCCGGGCCAAGTGGAACTTAACCCGGCTCTAGGTGTGTGCATGTTCGAAGTTATCATGGAGCTACGTTAGTTCTATAAAAGAGCATTCGGCCGAGTAGCAAGTTACTCCCCCGGAGGCTCGGGGACTAATGGTTATTATCTACAATTTGCAAAGGAAAAACGGCGTACCTCCATCATCCGTCCAGCGAGGTTAATGGCCTTGGCGGCGGTATTCACTTCATCAGATTCGTGGATTACCTCGGCCTTGTCCCAGTTCATGACGAACTCCATCAGGCTTGGGGGGTACCGTTCACCTGAGGGCATATGTGGCGTCACCAAACCTTTAGCATGTGCCTCCTTCCTCTCCACCAAGGCAAGGGCGGGGCTAGTGTGCACAACCAACTGCTGAGCGTCGGTTGGCTCGGTAGGCGCGTCCTTTGCCGCTGGTGCCTTCTTGGGGAGCATGGATTCAAGGGTACGTTGCCCAGGCTCGGCAGTGCTGGGCTTGGCAGCATCTTGAGTCTTCTTGCCCTTGACTTGCTGGGAAGAAGAAGCCATAGCAGCGGTTTTCCCCTGCCGAGGTTGAGAGGACTCGGAAGATGCAGAGGAACTGGGCACTGCTACTTTCATTGCTGGACTTGGTGCCGGCGCTGACGTTTTCGCTGCTGGGGTTGGTGCTGCTGCCGAGGCTGGAGTTGGTGCTGTTTTGGCTGCTGGTACTGGAACAGATGCTGGAGTCGAGGTAGCTTTAGTGGCTGCTGGTTGTGGCGTCGCCGGGGTAGTGGCTGCCGTTGTTCTGGCTGGGCTAGTTCCCCCCGCCCCAGGATGATCCGGAGCGGCCGCAGAACTTTCCGGAATGGGGCTCAGCGGACGTGACTCGTTGTCACGACGGGGTGAAGGGCTGGCCCGGAGAGGCGATGAGATACTGGACCCACTCTGAGGGACCTCCACCGGAGCCCATTTGAAAGGTAACGTCAGAAGGAAAATTACGACGAAATAAGGAAGAGCGAGTTACATAAGAAAGAAGGACTTACGCATCCGAGGTTTCGGCTGCTCTGGGTTTCCGAGCCCTTCGTGCTAGGGCCTTCTTTCGCCTTTTAGCGGGCTCGGAAGGTCCGAAGGAAGAGCTTGCGGAGGCCGCGCGCTTTTTCTTCGGCGCCACCGGAACTGGCTCGCCTGTGGCGAGGGGAGGATCCTCGTGGATATGGCCACCGGCGTGAGCTGATGGCGGAAACACAAAACAAAGGGGGTTAGCCTCAAACGGTTCAATTATCTCGATATCCGAGTAATCTTCATCATCGGGCCAATCTCTAGTAGAAGAGAAGTTACCCGTGGGTCGTTTCGTGGCATCGGTCATGGGGAGAAACATCTCTTGGTCCGGCTCCTCCACGTCCGAAGTCTCCCGGCCCGGTGCCCACTTAAGGGTCGGATCTGTGCCGTCCTCGAGCGTTTGCTGAAGGAATAGCTGAGGAAAAGAGAAAACAGATGAATCAAAAATGCAACAATAACAAACAAGTAACTGGTCCGGGGTAAGGTTGCATAATGAAACTTACCATGGGAGGAAGCCGGTCACGGCAGAAGTGCTCAATCCCCCAAGTCCAGTCAGAGGAGAAGTCCTTATGAGTGGTGAAGAGAGCCTTAACCCGGCAAAAGATCTCCGTGTTGTTCAGTTCGAAAGATGAGGTCCGGTTGGGATCGCGGCCGTAGCTCATGTGGCACACCTTGTGGGTGCGCTTCTGGAGAGGAGAGATTCGGTTGCGCACGAAAGTGATCATCGCATCCTCGTTGCGCAACCCGAGCTCCTTCAGCTCCGCGAACCTCTTACTCACTTGGTTGGCCAGGGCCGTAGGTTTCCTCGGAACGGCGTCCCATAGATCCGTGTTCGGCGGACCCGGAGTATAGGGAAGCAACCGGATCAAATCTTCGGTGCCTGTGTTCCGGACGTAAAAAAACGTCCGGCCCCAACCTTTGCAGGATTCTAGCCCTGTGACCTAGGGGAAAACAGAGAACCTCCAGGGTGAGATGGAGGCTGCTCCGAACTGAGTGAGCCGTTTGTCCTCCGGGTCAGTATGAATGTCGGGAATAACATTGCGGCGAAGGGCGAAAAACCGGATCCACAGCTCCTTTGTGGGCCATAATCTGGCGTAGCCTTCAATCGTAGAAGCAAAGTCAGAGAGAGAAGTAATGGCATTGGCTGGAAGATGGTGCGGCTGGAGATGGTACGTGCTGAGCCAATCATGGAAGAAATCACTCACCGGGAGTCCGAAGCCCCGTTGAAAATGAGACAGGAACACAACGAACTCCCCGGTGTTGGGCGAAGGAGCTAGCTTGGCGGAGGCGAGGCGAGCGGCGATGCCGGCGGGGATGCGTCTGGTCCGGTAGAGCCAGTCCAGATCGTCCTGGCAGACCCAGGAGCCGGTACATGCGCCGCGGTCCGCAGCGGCGGTGTCCTCCTCCATCTCCTGCTCAGCAATGGCGAGCTCTTCTTCCGCCATCTGCTCCTCGAAGCCCTCGCTGGCGCTGGAGGCGGCGGGAGATAATGGCTTGGATTGGCGAGGACCCATAGCGGGGGATTTGCGTCGCGGTGACGGAGACGCGGAGGTGAAATAGCGAAGTGCGGCGGCAACGCTGTTTTTTGGCAGTGCTGGCGGCGGCGCAGTCGCGAGGAAGACGAAGGGGACTAGCAGCGGGCAGAGGCGTGCGGAGGGGAAAAATCCTAAGGAACAGACCCCTCCGCTATTTAACCACCCCCATCAGAGGTGAGTGGGATCGCACCCTATGGACCGGACACACGCTATGGCCGTGTATTACCCGTCCGGACCAATCAGTGAGTAGCCACACGGAAGGCCAGAAGGCGGAAAGAATCCTGTGACATGACGCACTGATGCGGTAAATGAGGGGGCAGGCGTGACGTGACCCGCGCATAGTGATAATTGACAAATTACTGCGGCGGTTACTGTACCGTCCCTTAAAATAAGACAACATAATGATTACCCTTCACATGGGCTGGCGTACGAGAGAAGGAAGTAAGACCCGGATAGAGCTGTGGTAACCTGGCCGGCAAGTGAGAACTTGCAATGTGCGAAGGGAACGTAAATCCAAGCCGTCCGAGGTACAGAGGTAACTCGGCAAATAACGACCGGAGCGCAAGATGGAACCTGATGTGGCCTTAGCGGCCAAGGCGGCTAAGACCGCACCAGCTTCGGGGACTAATGTTGGGGGGATACCCCCGGGTAGGGTCACGTCGTGGTATAAAGGCCGAGTTAGCCGAGGTCCGGCAAGGCCAAAGTAGATGCTGGCCGGGTCACCTCAAGGCAGGCCGAATCACGGGGTAATCCGGACCTGGGGGCGTTCGCCTAACTAGCCCTCATCCGACTTAAGCGGTAAGTCGGAAGCGTATGTCTAACCTGTATGCAGGAAAAGGGTGTGGCCGGATGAACCATCGTCCGGGTCGCAGTAACCTTCTAGGAGAAGGAAGGAATCTCGCTGGTCAAAAGGTGCCCCGGTACGCACTGCCTGAGCGAAGCGAGCAAGGACTGGACCACCGGGGCGTGGCCGACAAGCGTGACGACGCCCGTGTCAGCTGACGAGGGCGCCGCAGTGGCTCACGTAGCTAAAGCATAGGTGACGCGAGGGAAAAAGCACCCCGGTCCATTTACCACTTCGAGGCATATTCTTAGGAATATGCCTCCACGTATGCCCTAGGCTGAGACCGACCTCCCCTATAAAAGGGAGGCTAGGGCTTCTGTAGAAGGGGTTGGCTGTTTGTTTTTCTGGACATTTCTGTTAAGGTCTAGGCTTTCAGGTGAGGTCTGTAGGTGAGAGTAAGAGAGCTTCTTCTGCCTCCTCTCGCCAGTACAGCTCTAGGAGCACTTGTAACCTTGGAAGAAAATCAATACAACTTCTTGTGTGGAGAATCACTTCGCTATCCCTCCCTGGATTCCCCTAGCGTGTATTAGTCCCCACCTTTAGCCTATACATGGCATCTGCCGTGACACCACCACGACACAATCGGTGTTTATGACTGACCACCAGGACCGGAGAGAATGATCGGTGTGCTCATTGCCACTTGTGTTGCGTGCATCAAAGTACTCCTTCAACCTCGCCCAATAGGTGCCTCTTGATTGGTCAGTGCCAACCATCGGGTCCGTGGCAACCGCCAACCATGTTCGGCATAGTAACCTATCCTCATCGGTGATGTAGGTGACCGTCCTACCAACCGACGGCTCAGTCAAACCTTTACCATGCTCATCCACCAGATACTCTTCTTCTTTGCCATTTCCTTGCTTGGCGTCAAAAGATGAGCCAACATCCATGTGTGCCATGAATGTCTCATCGTCAACACTACAATGTAAAATAACCAAATATGAATATGCCAACACTAGAATCCATGGCACATGCATCTACCATGCTGAAAAGACGAGTTTTTACCTTGTTGTCCATGTATCGAGCAGTTGGCACGTTCTCATTTGTGGAGCCGGCGCTGGCGGTTGTGCTGGCGGTGGCGGCTGGCGGGGAGCTGGCGCAGGCGCCTGTTTCCACGCCACTGTAGGAGGGCTGCGCGAGGTCACCCTCTTGGTCGGCTTGTTGGCGCCGGCTGCCACGGCCGCGGCCGGGCTCTTGCCCGTGTTGCCCCTTCCTTTCAGCGGTGGAGATGCTGTGGCGGTGGTAGTGGTAGGGTTAGGGTTCGCCGCTGCCAGAACTCCCGCGCCGACGCCATCGCCGTGGACGGAGTACTACGGCAACATGGAGGACGGATCCATCGCCGGAAAGTTGCCGCCGTGCGCGTAGTCGAGGAGGGAATCGTGGCCTAGGGGAACATTCAGCGGCGGTTGGGCGTTCGCGGGCGAGCGAGAGAGATAGCGCGCGTTGGCGGCCGGACACATAATTTGGAGCGTGCGCAGGGGCTAATTGATGCGCGCCGTTTTTTAGAGCGCGCACAATTATCGCGCGCCTGCTAGAGAAGGGAAAAGTGCTGCGCGCGGTAAATCAACGGTTATTTTTACAACGCCGAGTTTTAGCGCGGCTGTTGCAGTTTCTCTAATGCTCGCGTCGTGATGATATCTCCCTCTCCTTATCGAATCATGCAAGACAAGCCACTACCTCCTCAGAGCTCCTCCATGCCCGAGTCAAACCAATCAAAATATTCTTAAATACAAAAAGATAGGCCTCCAACTATTAAGCGGACCGGTACGGCCAAGCCACCATGGCAGTGATAGGAGAAACCAAAAATCAATGTAGGGTTTCATCCCTCCGCCGGAGACAACGCTGGTTCACCCCGCCTCCCGTAGTCTTACGGCTTCAGAGGTGCCGCAGACCGACCACATCCACTCATCAGTGGGAGGTTTCCATTCTTTGTTTTAAGGTATTTTTAACATCTTCTTCGAGATGATGAAGTGGTGATTACATCCTAAAGTTAGAAAAAGATCCTCCTTGCCCTATCACCGACACGACGGTGCGCCTTGCACGGGCGTAGGGCGTGTGGAGTTGTCTTCTTAGTGGGTCTCCTCTCAGGAGATCTGGTCAGTATTCGTGTCGGTTGGTGTGGTTGCAGATTTGTTTTTGAAAGGAAAGCGGCAGAGGAAGTCTCCACAGCGAGTTTGATTTTTTAAATAATATAAGAACCCAAATTCGTGTCCGGGAGGATTTAAATCTGGATGGCTAGATTGTATATCCACTTCCTGTGTGGTTGCAGATTTGTCCCTTCTTATCCATGGTTTTCATCTTTGGCGATGGTTATTGCTCTAGTGCGCGGGCCCTTTGGGGACTTAGCACGACAACTTCGTGTCGGTCTACTACAACAAAAACTCTAACACGGCAAGCTTTGTCCCCCTACCAGTGAGGGATGGATGAGGACGTTGGCACGCATTCGGCTTGCTCTAGTGCGCGTAGGCTTGGTTAGGTTGTCCAATGACCTATTTATAATTTTATTATTTTTTGGATTCTTTGTACTGCTATTGATGATTATTAATAGATCGGTGGTTTTTTCGCAAAAAATAGTATCCTCAAAAAACACTATATATAATAAAGCCATCAAACTTTGGGCCTAGATACTCGCGGACAGGATGAGTATAAGCCCATAGACCATATTCTCACGATATGGCCTCATATGTCTTTGAAAAATACAAAACCATTCCACGTAGGGGCGAAACTAGCAAATTGAATCAATAGTTTAATCTCTACAACATTTTGGGAACTTTGAGAATTAACTAAGCGTCAAACGGTGCTAAGTAACAATTTAGTCTAGGTTAACACAAATTCATTGCGTTGACTTGAACCAAACTCTTACATGTTAGATCCGCCACTAATTCCACGTCGATTGAAGGTGTGAGTTATTGTTCTAAACATATTCCCGTTTCAATGTGTGAGGTATTGTTCTACTTTAATTGATTGATAGGTATGCTACCGTGCGATAAATCTAACGAAGGAGTAAAACCTGAAGCTTTTTCATTTTTCTCTAAGCTTAATTGCTATACATCTAATCGAAATTGTGAATGTTCCAATTGGACAAACTGAACTGTATACTAAACATTTATAATTTTCGATACGTGCAAATTTAAATATCTATAATTTACATAAAATTATGCTTATTCTAAGCTTAATTTTATCATATTATACTCTTAATAAGTTATTTTCTATTACTTCAATGCCATAGTTAAGCACATCACAATGTATATCACTGCAAAGTTTGTTTCTTTTGATTATAAATTGTATGTTGTAATAAAACTTCTCCGTGAACTTGTATATACAATTGTATAAATTACATACTGTATAAATTTGTGTTTGTGTCTATGTATGTTTGTTTGCCTATATATTTTTATATACTTAAATATCATGATCGTGGTCTGTAAAGTGTAGAGTTGAACAAATACCATAGTGGTGGTTCCAGTGTATTATTGGGTAAGTAAAATTATAGAAACCTCTAGATAAAGTGAACAATTAGAAACCGTGTGCTGCAAGCTGGATTCAATATGAAGTTATTTATGATTTGTGGGTTGTGTAATATGTTCACTACATGAGCATGCTAGTAATTTTGTACTGAAATATCATCTCTTAGTGTAGTCCTCGATGAACCTAAAGCTGATGTGGATTATACGTTTTTTTACACAAATTTAATGTAGTCATCTTGAATACGCTTTATTTTCTCTGGTGTATATAAGGCCCCTGCCAGTTTGTCAAATAAAAAATATAGAATGGAGTTAAACATGAAATCTAATTAACATTTATTTTAGTACAACCTGTAAAGCATTTATCGAGAGAAGAATGTAGCCCCAGTGCATGTAGCATATGGCATTGGTTTGGTGTGGACTTCGTCATGTTATCAATCCTTCAATTGTTTCACATATTCAATAATTTTTTGGACGTGAAGGATAAAAACATAGTGGTTACTAGTATATTAGTATTCATACCCTCCTCCTCTCATGGATCATGGATATTAAATTTTATAAGTATGTGGAAAAATCCGTTGGCAGTTGTCACAATTAATCAATGATGGGGATAGTAAAAATGAGCAATTTTGGAAAACTTAATATTTTTGGTTGGTCAAATTTGGAAATCAAAATCTCTAGAAAAAGTGCATATGAAAAATTAGATGCATTTTATAATTTGGAAATGAGCAATCTTTTACCATTTGGATCGGAGGGAGTATGTCAAAGCCAGCCGATTAGGCCCCGCTTGGTTTCCTGGATTTTAGCTAGAAACGGGCGTAAATATTATAGACCAATGGAGATCCTATTAAAACCCCCCATGCTCCATAATATTTGGATCTAACCGGTAACTAAAACAATAAAACAAGTGGGGCCTTATTCGCGATCTGCTCGGCCACAAAAACAAACTTCAATCGGAAAACTGCTGGAGTTTCCAGATTCGGGCCGTTGGCCGGGATCTGCTAGAGCGAGATGCTCTGAGACGGGCCACACCTGATCCGATTCATCGCTTCGTCAATTGCCTATTCTGAACCGTGGCAGAAAATGGAGGGAAAATTCCTTACTCCAGAAGCAGCCGGCGGGAAGATTCCTTTCCATTCCCCAATGCGCACCAGACTCCGCTCTAGTCCCCTAGCTCGAAGCCAGTGCCGAGCTTACCTCCGATGAAGCCGTCGATGGAGAAGCACGAGGGCCCGTTGACCCGGTCCTGCTCGGCGGCAAAACCACACGCCGCCGCCGCTACACCCTCGTCCCCCTCCCCCAATCTCGTTAGTTTCCATCGCAACCCTCCGCGTACCACTCGTTTCATTCGCCGCCTCCCCTATTTGTTAATGTTCCAGTGTTTTGTGCTCGCAGGGCGCCACTACTGGCGCGAGGAGCAAGCCGCATGTCTGTACTTCTTTAACCACCAATGTAGCACATCCCCACCAGCTCTGCTTCCCTATTGGACTCGTCTGAATAAATCGCATTTCATTTCATCCCATATTGTCTCACTGTCTTGTTTGGTTTGTCTGAACGAGTGAACCTGTTACATCTAAGTGACGATGTTGTGCCCACCGTCTGGTGCATGATCAGGGAACAACACAGATCGCCGTGTACTATGGGCGCAAACCATGGCAACAGAAATATGTGTACCCCAGGAAAGGTGAAGAATTGGATGGATGTAGATACGTAATGGGCGAGTTCCCAACCCAGCCGCAGTCGATGTCGCTGGTGGATCTGCAACTATGGATCTTCAAGCTGTTCCGACTCCATCCAGAAACACATGATCTCTTTGTTAAGGGCTTCCACAAGGAATACGTCTTTGACTCATTTTACGATGAATTTTTCGATCCATACCAGAATTGAGAGTGGTTTGACTAGGACTCCTATTTTATTCTAGATGGAAAAAGCTGGCGTTCCTTTGCCAAGAAAATAAGGAGCAGAAAAATTGTGGCCCAGAAGTTCATGCTATACATGGACTCCTGTGAAATCCTGCACTACGATGTTCTGCCCAAAGCCACAAACGGTGATTACTCTCAGTTGGCTGCTGTAGAATATTTGGTGGTTGTTTGGATATCAAGGATACGGAGGTTCCGGGCCGGGAAGATGTCCGATCACCCCCCAGAGTTCAGGTTCTGGAATGGGAAGATGATCAATTCCGAGTCCTCCACCGTATATTCTGGGCGGTTTCTCAATGCATACAAGCCTTTAAGTATTGTCGCACTGTCCTCTGTATTAAAGGCACACCGCTTTGCGGGAAATATCAAGGGGTTCTGTTGACTGCTGTAGCAATAGATGCTAATGATTGCGTTGTTCTAGTAGCTTGTGCTGTGGTTGAGGGCGAGACTAAGGAGAGCTGGTTGTGGTTTCTGAGGAATGTCAAGCGAGGAGTCGTGAATGACAGATCTGGTGTCTACATTATACATGAGTACATAAGGGAGTTGATAAGTGCTATAGATAACATTCAGAATAACCAGCAAGAACCTCATCCATGGAGAGATGTTCAAATCAGGTGGTGCATCGAACACCTAGCTGAAAACTTCTTGGCGTGTTTTGGCGACAAAGAGTTGATGACGATGTTCAAGCTGCTTTGTCAGCAGAAGCGTAAAAGTAAGTTTATTGATATCTGGAAGGAGATAGACAGGCTGACATTGAAATATACAGCAGAGAAAGAAGGCCGTGCTAATGGGGAAACACAGGTGGAGTCAGTTGAGCATGATAAGACAAGGCTAGAAGTACAAAAGTCAGGCAACCAACCTGAGGAAGGAGACCACACTGATGATGACAACTACAAGATAGCAAAGTTCTCTGACTGGATCCGTCGGAAACCAATGGAGAAGTGGTCACTGTTGCATGACACGAATGGAGCTAGGTATGGCATCATGGACACTAATGTAGCTGATGTTTATAACCTGGTCTTGAAGTGGATAAAGTACCTTCCTCTCAGAGGGATAGCGGAGCTGACATTCGAGCGCATGGAAGCGTACTTGGAAAATACAAGTGTTGCCAGTGATCCATCAATGAGATACCCCTTTCATGTCCAAGATGACTTGAATTTGGAATTGCAAAATCCAAGAAGCATGATGTGATCTGTATGAACATTGATGCTACAAATGTTTGTACTGGGGATTTTAAGGTTCAGTGGGGGCATAAGAATGCAATTGTACACCTGAACTCGGCATACATCCGTAGCATGGATCAGTCCAAAAGATACATAATCAGGAAAAGTGGCAAATTCTCATGCAACAAGCCACAGCTGCTTCACAAGCCTAAGTCCACACCAAGTCGCAGCTGCTTCACAAGCCCTGCTCTCATGTCATTGCCATCTGCCGGCGCATTGGAGTTCCTGCTGCTACTTACCTTTCCCTGTATTTCAGCCCATCTTATCTGGCCAAAACCCGGAGTGAAATATCCGATGCATCTAAGGCGAGACAAGACAGAGGTATTAGTTTGCCATCCTCGACAACTTGGATCCCTGACAAAAAATTGGAGTGATACCTTCATGTTTCTCTAACAGCAGACCGCACTGAAACTGCCATGGATACGTGTGAGAAACAGTGCATCATTAAAAGCGAATCGATTGCACGTCTCGAAGAGCCTCTTCTATTAGTATTGTTTTCCAAGTTAGTCGTATGTTGTATCCTAGATACTCGTATGTTGTATCCTAAATATGCAGTAGCCACTGAATAAGTTATCCTATGTCATGCCTAATTTCTCTCAACATTTTGGGTACTTCCATGCTCTCATGGAACCTTCAAGCAAATATGGTCAGTAGGCCTGTGGCTGTGTGGGTGGATACAAATTGATCCATTTGACGTGCTTTAAGATCAGACCCGCTCTTATGTTGAACCGTTATTTATTTTCTAGTTGGTTACCTTTTGTATATTTGAATTTGAGTACTCTTTGAATCTCATGCATATTTATTTTTGCTTGACTCTGATATGCACCAGTTCAAAATCATCATCCCAAAAGACAATACTTACGACCCCTTGGCCAAAACAAGTACTGTAGATGGCAGTCGCTCAATGGTGTAATTTTGTATTTGCCTGTCGTTATCTAACATGCATGTAGATAAAACCTAGTGGTATATAAATTCAAGGACTTGTACTACAAAATCTCATCAGACAAACCATAAGGTCAATCATCTGGATGGAGAATGGTTCAAAATTCCAATAATGCACGGTCGAGCGTTGTCTTTAGACTATTTTCAGCATATAACAGAGGACTGATGTCTTTGCTGCAACGGGCATCACCTGTTTAAGAGTTACTACCTCTGTCTAAAAGACTGATATTATGGAACGGAGGTAGTATTTTACCAGTAATCGGTCCAGGCTACTCCACATAGTGACATAGTAGACAGCTGCAGATTCCATTCCATAGCCGCCTATATCTATACATATATGTATATCAGTCGTATATTCAACTTCTCTAAGACGTCGTGACGGGGATATAGTTGCGCTAAAACAGAAATTATTTTTGCTTGAGACTCTAAGATGCACTAGTACAAAATCTTCATCATCCCAAAACGACCCCTAGGCCAAAACAAGTACTTCTTCGTGACACTTATGTAGGATCAGAGGGAGTAGATGGCAGTCGCTCAATGGTGTACTTTTGTATTTGCACGTCGTTATCAAACATGCTCACAGACAAACCTAGATATATTCAAGGCCTTCTTATAGTAATACAAAGTCGTCATCAGCCAAACCTCAAGGTCAAGCGTCTGAACGGAGATTTTTTCACAGGACTAGTTGTTGTCATCAAATTATTTTCACGACAAAACAGAGGACTGACGCCTCTGCTGCAACGGACGTCGCCTGTTGAGGAATTATTATGAGGTGTTTTGTGGTACCCCAAATAAATTACAGCCCTTTATTTTGTTCCATCCAATGGACTACAACAAATCATACTTGTGGCAAATAGATGACAAGTATTTATCAAACTTCGACAAGTATTTATCATACTAGGGCTAAATCGGGCTATAGCTGGCTATTAGCGGCTATTCTCCATTTAGCCTATGAACGACATAGCCATAGCGGGAGGCCTCTCGAAAGGCTATAGCTAGCGGGGCTATAGTTAGGCTATAGCCGGCTATTTAAACTTTGCTAGCCACCTAAGAAGTGAAACGTGGAGGGAACAAAGCAGGAGAAAATGAAGGCAGGGGGCCTCCTCGCCGTGGTGGTGGCGGTGCTGCTGCGCGGCACAGTGGCAGCGCCGCCCCACCAGCCAGTGGACGTGCCATTCGAGAAGAACTACGTCCCGACGTGGGCGGAGGACCATATCCACTACTTGAACGGCGGGCAGGAGGTGCAACTGTCCCTAGACAAGACCACCGGCACGGGCTTCCACACCTCGGGCTCCTACCTCTTCGGCCACTTCAGTATTCAAATAAAGCTCGTCGGCGGCGACTCCGCCAGCACCGTCACAGCCTTTTACGTACGCATCATATTCTCTCACAACTGCATTGTGCATCGCCTTTTCGTTCTTGTACAGTTCCTTTGTATGATTTGCGTTCTTTTGTGTGGCGGATGGATTTCAGCTGTCATCACATAACTCAGAGCACGACGAGATCGACTTCGAGTTCTTGGGGAACAAGACCGGGGAGCCGTACATACTGCAGACGAACGTGTTCTCCGGTGGGAAGGGCGACCGGGAGCAGAGGATCTACCTCTGGTTCAACCCAACCAAGGACTACCACTCCTACTCCGTCCTCTGGAACCTCTACATGATAGTGTAACTAATGACCTCTCCCTCAGTTTGCTGCTATTGTTGGTACTCCCTGAGTAGTACTAGTTGCTACTTGAAAAAGGAAGTTAATTCTTATTTTTTTGGTTTTTCGTGATAAGTAAAGAATCGAGCTTGTCACTAAGCCACCACAAGTGATTTAATAAGGGCTAGAATATCATTTTTGAAAGGTACGGTTGGAATATTTGAGACATAAGAACAACGAAACTAGTACACCAGCAGTAGATTTAGCATCAAGATTAAAACCATGTCCGAGTAATGTGAGAGTAAAATAAAGGCTTCAACTTTCTCGGTTTAGTATTGAATGCATTATTTACTACTATTCGGTAGTACTGGCCAAAAGCATAATGTCCGAAGCCATCACAACACCTAAGATCGCGCGCATGTGCAGTAGATGAGCGACGTGTGTACATGTCCCGAACAAAGAAGTTGAAATACTAGTACTCCTAGGTCCTACCCACAAGGGTCCAGACTCGCTACTCCAGACATGGCAATGATGCTATAGGTCCATAGGATCGTGGCGTGTGTAGTACAAAGGGGAGCATTTCACTACACCGTCCATGTACCTGCATGCGCCATAGATTGCCACGTCATATTGACAGTACTGCAAAATTGAAGTCAACGTACAGGATATCTGACATATTGACACGCCATAGATTTATTTAGCATCCCAGAAAGAATGCAAAGAGAAATCAAAAGCTGATGTGATGTGACATTTGGGCATGCAGGTTCTTCGTGGACGACACGCCGATCCGGGTGTTCAAAAATAGCAAGGACCTGGGGGTGCGCTATCCGTTTGACCAGCCGATGAAGCTCTACTCGAGCCTGTGGAACGGCGACGACTGGGCTACCCGCGGAGGGCGAGAGAAGACAGACTGGTCCAAGGCGCCCTTCGTTGCCTCCTACCGGGGCTAACACGTCGACGGCTGCGAGGCCTCTGCCGAGGCCAAGATCTGCGCCACCCAGGGCGCCCACTGGTGGGACCAGAAGGAGTTCCAAGACCTCGACGGCGAGCAGTACCGCCGCCTCGCCTGGGTCAGGAAGGAGCACACCATCTACAACTACTGCACCGACCACGAATGATATGCCACCATGTCGCCCGAGTGCATGCGCGACCACGACGTTTGAGCACAACACACCAAGCTTCTGTGCGTGCTGCACGTTTACTATCGACAATGATAATGTTTGTCTGTACCACTGGTCGCGATGCGGCTGATGAGCATCGCCATTTGTGTATCGTCATGTGTGCTTCGTTATTCTGATTGCCCATGCATGGTATGAACTACTATGAAATATGACAGAGTATTTTGCGTAGATGGTGTATGGCTCATGTTGGAATGGTGTAGCGAATTGGTTTTGCCATTTTCATTCTATCCTCTCTCTCAAGCAATAGTCAAGAAAAAGTAGCAACAATAGCTATGGTGAAAATGGGGCTGCTAGAGCATCTCCGCCAAGGGCCCCATATGGCCCCTAAAGCCTTATTGGGCCTTGGTCCATAAATACGCTTATACCAGCGCGCCTTAAAATCCGCAGTACATTTACAAGTCCAATAGAATAGTGGGCAGACCCACGTTGGTTCCTGGCGCAAGCGCAACACTCTACTAGGAGCGTCGCCACACGATGCCACCTTGGCTTTTGGGCACGTGTCCCAACTAGCAGCCAAACGTACATATTCCCCATCCCTCCTAAGCTTCCCATCCACCTCCCGACCACATAATCGATATCGTCGCTGCCACAGACACCTTCCCATGCTAACCTCCCTCCGTCCGCCTGCATTCAGAATTGCCACACAATCGACATCATCGCCGACGCAGCCACCTCCCCGCGCTTGCCTCCCTCCTGCCCACCTACCACTATAATAACCACACTCGACGTCGCCGACCTTGCCACTGTCCATGAGCCGTCTGTTGTCGAGTGTCGCTAGCACACGCTTCACTGTCTGTCTCTGGCCCCGCACCCTCCCTTCTCCACCGCCTGACATGTCGATCTAGGGAGACAACGAGATGAGCAGTACTTCTTAGCTAGGCGACGTGAGTGTTTCTCCCCCGTTGTCCCAAGTCGTTGTTCCTGTTGCATCGTTTCTTTGTGCAATTTAGGATTTTTATTGCATTGTGTTTAGCTTGTTCACGGATTCGTAGTGCCTGTCCTGCATGGACGGGCGTTGCTCGCCTAGAGGATCTTAGTTCGGATGATCTATGTTGTGTCCATCGGCGTGCGCCAGAGAAAGTCATTGCTTTTGAGGGAACGAACATAGTCTGAGGCTTCTACGCTTGTTCACAACATGATGTAAGTATTGTGTGCTACTTCTTCAATTCTACATGTATTGGTAGGATGTCCAACGCTTCTACATTTTTCTCAATTATTTTGCACACTGAAATTCATGGGATGGCATAATAAACCGTGACTTTGTGGGTTGGGATGATCCTAAGTGGCCTTTGCCACTACAACGTGCATTATCCATTTGTGGGATATGTATGAGAAGAACAACTATTCAAGGATGGAGGGGAAGATTCAAAATGTTGAGTTGGTCAAAACTTGTTTGAAAGGAAGATAAGTTGGATGCCAAATACAATAATTTTTTGGCATATGTGAAAAGGTGGATGGATACCACTGAGAGACAGGTGTTGCAGCAAAACATGCAAAGTCTACCTGATTCATCGTCCATATCTGTAGGCACTACTAGGTAGGATTGGTTAAGTTAGCCTGTGTCTATGTCAACAATTCCTTGAAGAAAAGTAATGCTGCATTTCGACCATGCACGATTAACCAGCAGAAGCTTGCAAAATCCATGTCATCGGATCTAACTTTGAAAAAACTACTACTAGTTTCTTTCCAGGACCATGATCTGTAGGAGACCTGCCTACCTCGTGCTACACCGGGGTATTGATCAGGTACCGCATGCATTTGGCAATAGATGCGTACGGACGGTATGCTGTTCTGAAGCTAATGGGATTAATTAGGGAATGACAACAATCACATGTCCGGCTTAGAAGGATTGGTACATGGTCGCGACTGGCTGACGAGGCCGGCAGCCGCGCAAGCAAGTCTGCCACATCCATGGCGTTCCTATGTGAGAGAGAGGGAGAAAGCAAACCACGTACCTATCGCCTCAGCTGGAGATTGTGCCGGAGATATTCACCACTACCGGGTCGACATGATCTCCACAACCGACGTGGCAGCAGGGAGGGGATGGCCACGTATGGCGTGTTTCTAGTGGAGACGGTGTCCGTGTGTCAGGTGGCAGCGGCGGTGGCGGTGTGGAGGTCGCGGGGGCATGTGCCAAGAGGAGGCGGTGGCCGCCGGTCTGGTGGACGCGCTGAAAGTGGTGGCGTCCCGATGTGGCGTCTGATCGATCGGTCACCAGTTACGGTTGATCCCAACTTTTTTAGATGGCCTCAAAGTTAAGGAATCCTAGGCCTGTTGGACCTAATCTGTGCCGGTTGATCAGAGTCGTTGGTGCAAATCATACTTCTGCTACTTGTGTGACGGTAAAAGGTACTGTAAAACATGCCATTATTTGACCAGTAATCGGTCCAGGCTACTCCCCATAGTGACATAGACAACTACAGATTCCAATCCATAGCCATCTATACATATCATATTGTATATTAAAATTCTTCCAAGACGTCGTGATGCGGATATAGTTGTGCATTCCTCGTATCGTCGCACTGAAGCAGCAATTCCCCATCTCCAAAATCAAAGCAAGCAACAAGTCCCACTTGTTCACCGTTCCATGTCAAAGAACATGGTTAGCGTCATCGTCTTCGACCTCCTTTCTCTGCATGCTCTGGCGTGTCGCGCGGCAGCGACAGACACCATCTCAGCCGGGCAGACACTCACTAGTGGAGAACGGGCCTCTAGTCCTGGTTCCAAAGGGCCTCTAGTTCCAGTTCTGCAATCGGGACTGCGGAATCGGGACTAGAGGCCCATATCTCTAGTACTCACGGGGCAGTGGCAACGGGAGGGGCGGGGAGGACCTCTGGTCCCGGGCCGTAACATGACCTGGGACTAAAGTTTTCCTGCCGCAGCAGAGAATCGTGTGCTTTCTCTGCCGCGACACGATTTAGAGGTTTTTCATTATCAATTACTTTTTTGGTTATATAGTATAACTTGTTGATGCATATATAATATACATATGTTGATGCATATATAATGTACATATGTTGGTGCATATATGATATAACTTGTGTTACAAGCATAGATATATATACAATTTGGTTACATGGAGATCAAAACCCGGACTAGAGCCCGTCTATTCGATTACATACTTTCATCTATGACATGGAATTTTCCCCTTGGGTCTATGACATGGTCAACCAAAAATCCTGCCAATTCGTCTTGAATTGCTATTAGGCGCTCCCTTGGTTCGAGTCCCTCCTGTATTCTTTCCAACTATATATAAAAGAATCAGATCAATATGAATATCAATTGTCATAACAAATATTATGAATGACACTCAACACAATTGATGGTAATAAACTCAAATTGTGAATATATTGTTCACGTACTTCTATAAATGTCGCGGGTTCCGCTCGTTGACCACCGAGCGAATGTACTCGCAAACGAAGTTTCCACACAAATGAGTCCCTCGCGGCTGCCTCTCGCACTTAGGGAGAATATAATTCAACCAAATAATAAGCAAGCATGATATAATGGTATTGAAACTGAAATCAAAGAGATGTATGGAACTAGCTCGTACTACTTACATCGACTGGATGAAAACTAAGCTCATCCTTAAAAGCACCAACTGTCCTGTGGGTGAATTCTTTCCAAACCCTGCCCAGCAAATAAATAAATAAATGAGTTATGAGTTACTTGATATCTTAGGAAATGAACGAAAGAGACCTATAGTGCGATAATGACTAAAATTACCTCTGGAGCACATCTATAATCATTTTGTACTCCGATATTGCTTTATTTAGTGGGTCCTTGATTTCAACTCTTCCAGCATCAACTTCAATTATTAGCAGAATGTAATGAAAGCTACGCACGTTTATATACGTCAGTGACTCATCAATTGCAGTTAACATCGAGTAAGCAAAATTTAATGTGTACAAGACATTATAACAATCTTGCCTGAAGTTGTAAGGATACATATGCCGCCTAGAGGGGGGTGACTAGGCGGTTTAAAACGTTTACGAAGGGGCTCAACAAAGGCGGAATTAAACTAGCGTTTACTTTATCAAGCACAAAACCTAGAACAACTAGGGTTCACCTATGTGCACCAACAACTTATGCTAAGCAAGACAAGCAACTATGTGATAGCAAGATATAGACTTCAAGCACGAAGGCTATCACAAAGTAATGTGCATATGTAAGAGCTCGGGTATAGAGATAACCGAGGCACGCAGAGATGACGATATTTTACCGAGTTCCTCCCAACAATGGAGTACGTATCGTTTGGAGAGGGGCTGGTATCAAACCACCAACGCCACAACAAGCCTCCCTTATTCTCCGATGAATCTCACCCCCAATGGGGTCGATCCACCCTTCCACTATATCGGCAACCTTCGAGGTGGTAGCCGACACCTTTACAACAAGTTCGAGGCACACATCCACAAGTTAATTGGAGGCTCCCGAATCCAAGCAAGCTTTCCCAACAATTAAAGAAAAGCTTGAAAGAATCAAATCAACCAAAACAAGGCTTAGGGTTTCCAATGAAACCCTAGAGCAAGGGGCCCTCAAGTGAATGAGGGGGAAATGAAGATCTCTCTTGGTGAAGCTATAGATCAAGGCCTCCTCCTTCAATTCCCCAAAGATCAGGGACTTTGGGTGGTTGGGGAGGGAGATCTTGGTGTTTTGGTGGCTCTCAAATGGTGTTCTTCTTTTTCTGGGACGAGCAGATTGAGGTTGAAAAAGAGGTCCCCTATTTATTGGCCCATAGATTTCTGACCGTTTTCTTACCGTTTGGGAGTTTCCACACTGGAGACTCCGGTGTGCAGACCGAAGACTCCGGTCTACACCAGAAACTCCGGCCCATCTCCGATCCATCTCTGGACTGGCTCTCTGTCTGTCTTGGGAAGTGTTTTGTCTTTAACTCTAGGGATCTATCAGGAACTCTGGACTAGGGAACACCAGAGACTCCGGTGTTTGCACATCGAAAACTCCGGTCAAAGCACCACACCGGAGATTCTAGCCCGCCTCCGATACATCTCCGGACCATCTAACAGATTGACCATGGGCACTATCTTTGATCCACTCCAGAGACTTGCGGCGAAACTTCGGACAACAACGGAGACTCCGGTCTGTACACACCGGACATTCCGGTCCAAAAAACCTGTAGAGGCAAAACAGATAGATACAACAAAACTATAATGATCATAACATTTTCTTCTGGACTCCGATTGACTCGAAACTAATTTTGTTGGAAAGGGGGTGACAATAGCTACCCAACAAGAGAGAACATTTCATGTATTATGATGTGAGATACCTCTCTTGGTGAGAAACCGGAAAAACCTCCAAGATCAAAAACGCAAATAAGGTATAAGGGGAAATCCATTTTTGATGAACTAGAGCTTGTTATGAATATTACCACAAGCTCTAGGACCTCACATGGATAAGGTACAAATACCAACCAAGAAAGATGATGCCAAGAATGCAAAGGTTTGAGATCTCTCCGAAGGATATGATCAAGTTACTCACTCGAGAGCCCCTCTTTGTAGCACAGTTATCTATCCTATAAACCGGTCTCTCCAACTAACACCGCCAGACCGGTAAGAATGAAACCCTATCAAGACCATACCTTTGTCTTGCGCATATTCCACTTGAGCTTGATGATGATGATCTTATCTACCTCAAGATAGAACACCTTTATTGATTGCGCTAGCTTGGTGAAGACTTGCAAATTTCTCCCCCATACTCTACTATGGTGGAACATCATCTTCCCATATCCATGATCACCATAGGATGGCAAGCTTTAAGCAAATGATCTCTTCGAGATGGCTCATCTTGAACTTCCACATCAATTCTTCTTTCTTCATTATGTTGGTGTCTTGATGGTATATAAGAGATATCACTCCAACTTTATTCTTCAAGACACACTTACTATAGGCCCAACTCTTACCTGATCAATCTCTGGATCACTCATTGAAACCTTGGTCAACACTTGATCTTCTCTACTTTCTTCTCCCAACCTTGAAGCCAACGTAAAGCATTGCCCATGGACAAATCCTACAAGTAACTCAATGCAAACATAAGTCCATAAAGATTATCATTAATTACCAAAACCACACATGGGGGCACACATGCACTTTCAGTTGCTCAAGGAAACTCTTAGCCCACTTTTTGGATTTCTCATCAAATATCTGCTTTGGCTCGGGCATTTTTGGTGCAAAAAAAGCTTTCACTATTGCATCGCTGATCGCTTTGGTTTCCTCATCAGTCATCTCGTATGGTAACTTTTCAGGAGGCAACGGGGTTTTCTTCGTGCTCCTACCTTATTCTGAGTAGTAGCACCAGCTTACTGAGCGGGGGCCTTCCGAGTCGCCTGACGCGGCGGCTTAGTCGGCTCATGCGGCGGCGGAGTCGGCTAACGTGGCGGCGAACTTGCACTATGGTGGTGGTCGTCACTCTCCTCTTAATGTGGACCTGGAGGTGGTGAGATGCGACTCGGAGGAGAAGGTGGTGGCCTAGGAGCCGAGCTTGGAAACATGATGTATTTCTTCCGCCATAGAATGATACGACCACCGACTTCTCCTAGTGTTCTCTCCTCTTCAGCTCTAGGGATTTCAAGATCTAGTGATTCATATTGTTGTAGCACTTCATCCACCCTGACACGAGCAAAGACTTCTGGAATCTCTTTGCCATGCCAGGTTACTCCAGGTGCACAGGATAAAGCAAAGCCGACAGCCGCCTTGAAGGATAAGTTGAGCACTCCCACATGTAGCTCACAACTTGTATTCTCATTGATATTATCCATGGGGTAGTGATCCATCAGATCAGCCGTCGTGGAAGCCATGCTGCTTCTCCACTGAGATGGGCTACCATCACTTTCTTGCTCCAGCTGATGATTTGGCCCTTACTGGTGCATTTCGTCTAGTTGCTTCTATTGCTCCTTTAGCATGGCATATAGTTCACATGTCGTTCTTTCTATGCCACTCCACCAGTTTGCCTCCTCCTGCTCCTTCCGCTTCTTTGCTCTCTCTCGGCTTCTATAAGATTCAGTGTCCTCGAGAAACCCAATCTTCCACGGCACGGAAGGTACAAAGCCTCATGTTCGTCCTAGTATTTCAGGATTCCCGAGGGACTTTGTCAGCTCGTCGTTCTCCCTGTCAGGTTTGAAATTCTCCTCTCAAACCTCCTTGATTGTTCGAACAATTGCTTCATGGGGTGTAGCAATTTTTTTCTTGGGAGAGGGGCTGGTATCCATTATTAACTCCCATGTTTTCATGTCATACTTTGCCCCATGCAAGAGTAACCAATTTCTTACCCTGATGGGCTAGTCATGTGTAGCTCGAGTGATCCCTTATTCACGCAAGGTGGCCACATCTTCCTCCCACTTAGGCACATAAGTCTTGTAGCCACCTGTCCCCATCCTATGATGATATTTATTTTTTGTAGCATTTTATTCCTTTTCAAAAAATTTTAGCTGGCTCTGATTCCTTGTACTCTAGAAAGCTGTCCTAGTGATGCCACTGCTTATCTAGTGTGCCAGTGAATTCTGGAACTTTTTTACTCGAGATATTCAGTGTATAATATTTTCTTGTAGTTATTGAACTATTCGGCCATCTTCTTAAGTGCGAAATACTTTACTTTGGACATCATAGCCTTGGTGTCGTCATCAGACTCCAAGAACGGTAGAGTGAAATGTGAAATGAGCTTCTCCCATAGTATGTCTTTGTATCTATCCTGGACAAAACTATTATGATCTTCATCTCCCGTTTCTAGTGTATTACAATAGGGAATGCTGATCAGGACGTTGTCCCTAACAATAAATTCGTATTGATGCATAAATGTAGTTGCATTACTTTTGGGAAGCAACTGTTTGCCTTCTGAATCGACGACATCAATTGTGAGATGCGCATCGGTGACAATCTCTTTGACCGGGCCTCGTTTATTACATTTATCAAAGGTCTAAAATAAAAACATCCGTTAATACATATATACACAAAGCAATTAATGCATCTATCTATTGATCACAAGAGGCTTAATATACCTCGCTAGACTTTGTTACGGCCAGTCCATCATATTGCAAGTTGTCGTCACAATCAACACTCGTCTGCGCTTTGTCTATTGGTGGGTATAACTCCATTCCCTCACCAAACTCATTTAGAAATCGTGAGACATCTTCTGCTATACCCTGGTCGAAGAGCACTATACTAGGATTGGGTAGCACTCCACCATTTATCATGTTGAACAGATGCTCTTCACCTTATCTTCCGTTGAAGTCCATAGAATTAATGCTATGAAATAATGTGAATATGAGTAAAATAATTAACAATGTACCATAATATAACTAATACATCTCGAATAATCTAGTTAATACAACAATTATATCATATAATATCACTAATACATCTCGAATAATCCATCTAATTCAACAATAATATCATATAATATAACTAATACATCTCGAATAACACCTCGCTCTGTCAAGCTAGGCGTCGATTCCCGGGTCCTGAGCCACATGCGGTGAACATCCAAAGGGACGGAACTATCACACGATCATAGCTCGGGTGACGTCCTGGAATAAACTGCCAGTATTTGGTGGAACTGGCGTCCAACATATACATATAACGACAGACGTGCTCGTCCTCCTCCCTGACATGACGTCGTACCACCTCCTCGGGGGTTGGCTCCCTCTGCACCGACCCTGGACCACGCAACCGCCACCAAAGAAGCTCCAGCTCGACGACGAGACCGGGATTCCTCCCAAGATGCGCGTCCCGAAAGGTAGCACCTCCCAGTGCTAGCCTGGTGGAGCCTAGTCTCGGATATGTCCGATGGATCCTAGTCCTCCGTAGTTGTCGCCGAGTCGACTCCGAGGATGCGGGATGGGCATATCCTAAAGCAGGTATTTGATCGATATAATTCTAAGCAATAATATTAGGAATAATACTAGCAATATCCCTAAATCACTAAATACTAGGAAATATCCCTAATTACCTAAAGTAAGTCCCTAAATAATACTAGTAAATATCCCTAAGTACCAGTAATCCCTAGATAATACTAGCAAATATCCCTAAGTACTAGTAATCCCTAGATAATACTAGCAAATATCCCTAAATACTAGTAAATCCCTAAATAATACTAGTAAATATCCCTAAACACTAGTAAATGCCTAAATTATACTAAAAAATATCCCTAAATACTAACAAATATCCCTAAATACTACTATATCCCTAAATAATACTAGTAAATATACATAAATTACTAGTAAAAATGCCTAAATACTAGTACTAAATACTAGTAAACAATACTACTAAAACTTCCTAAATACTAGCTAAATAATACTCGTAGAAGTGCCTAAATACTAGTAAATAATACTACTAAATACTAGCTAAATACTAGTAAATAATACTACTAAAAATTCCTAAGTACTAGCTAAATAATACTAGTAAAAATGCCTAAATACTAGTAAATACTACTACTAAATACTAGTAAATAATAATACCAAAATGCCTAAATACTAGCTAAATAATACTAGTAAATAATGCCTAAATCGCTAAGTACTAGTAAATCCGGTGAGACTCACCTACGGGCGGGGACGGACGGCGGCCCGTGGACGACGGCGAGGACGGACGAAGGCACGTGGACGGACGTCTCGACAGAGACACGTATGGGCGGCGCGTCAGCGATCCTCCCGCGCGGCGCGGACACGGGCAACAGCGACTCGTCTGCATGGCATGAGGCTCCTCCCTGCATCTAGATGGGCGGAGGCACTCCTCCTGGCGGCGGCACTCCGGGCAGGCGGCAGCGTCGTCGGAGAAGAAAGGGGAAATGGGGCTCTCCTTGTTCAAGCCTCGAACCGGGAGAAGAGGCAGCTATTTATAGCATGGATCCACCCTCTAGTCCCGGTTGGTGGCTCTAGCCGGGACTAGAGGCATTTTCAGTCGCGCCGTTTCGCGCATGCGCCACAGACTTCTAGTCCCGATTGGAGCCTCAAGCCGGGACTAGAGGTATTTTTAATTATTTTAAATGCAGAATTTTAATAAATATTGTAAAATCAATATTTATCATTCTGTAGTCAAGAAAATTATGTATTATATATCAAATTTTTAGTAAAAACAAGATCTATAATTTAAATATATTATCATACTCTGTTATACATCTAATTTTTTTGCATGTTTTAAATTAGAAATACATTAAATCATATTTTGGCATACTATCGAATTTGATAAAACTTTCAACATAACAAGTGTTTGAATTTAATTGACTAATCCAAAACCTTTTTCTATATTGTAAAATAGTTGGTACAACTATTAAAACTAGTAACTAGGACTAAAGATATTTCTAGGTTAGGGTTTAGGGTTTAGGGTTTAGGGTCTAGGACTAAAGATAAACTAGTAACTAGTAACTACAACTATTAAAACTAGTAAAGATATTTCTGGGGCCTTTAGTGCCGGTTCGAGCCACTAACTAGAACTAAAGATATTTCTAGAGCCTTTAGTCCCGGTTGGAGCCACTAACCGGGACTAAAGATATTTCCCGCCATTCCGAGGGCTATCGAGCCACATACCATGCTTTCCTGCCATTTCCCTCCGCTTCCCGCCATGTTTTCTCGCCCTTTCCCTCTATATATAGGCCGACTGTCATGGCCATCCACACATCCACACCTTCCCCTCTCATAACAATGGACACCGCATACTGGGCCATTCTGACCCTCGAGGAAACCGAGGCACTGTGAGCCTCCAGGTACGCATGCCCGTTGGGCTACCGGCTTCTCGCCGACTAGATGCTGAGCGCTGGAGGGGTTCCTATCCCTCCCATGCCTCAAGGATCCGCACGTCATGCGGCCATCACGAACCACCTCTACCTCGAGCTTCCCATTAGGATCCCGATAATTACGACACCTGGAGGCTCACAATGAAGCCGGCCACTGCCTATGGTGGTTGAACCAGACTATCATCAACGTGATGCACTACATCACGTAAGGAGATCATCCTCACCTGCGGTGCCTGTACCTGCCGCCGAGACATAAGGGTAGCGGTGGTGAAGGCCGCGGGCGTAGCGACATCGTCATTTGAGAGCCCCCTCCCCCACACATCGTGAATCCGAGGCCAGAGTGGCAGGTGCCCCCTGAATATGCTATGGCTGGGCTGAGGATCCAGCCATGTGCGCCTAGCAATGACGATGATGATGATGATGATGACGATGACGAAGATGACCAGGAAGCTGTGTACTATACGGCTAGACATGAGTATGACTAATAATGGGGGGCCTTTAATCCCTATTTCGTAGTCCCGGTGTTTTAATATTAATAAATGTCTTGAGTGCTAGTCTCGGTTTGTGGCTGGACTAGTACTAAAGGGGGGCTTTAGTCTCGATTCTGTTGTCCTAGTTGGGAGACCAGGACTAATGTATAGTTTCCTACTAGTGTTGGTCTCTCTACAAATTTCGCAAACTATGGAGATGTTGTTCTATTCTTGTGTCGGGGAGCTAACTAATTTCACATTTTAGGGAGGGCATCTATGGCCAACTTGTTGGATATGCTAGAGGACTGGGCGCCGGCGCATCTCCCTCAAGCTATCTGTAGTGTTGTCCCTGCTCTCGCACACCATCTTGTAGTTCATAACTTCTCTAGCTAGATCAATACGCTGGGGAGCTAACTAATTTCACATATTAGAGAGTACCTCTATGGCCAGCTTGTTGGAGATGTCGAAGGACTAGGCTCCGACGGCATCTGCATCAAGCTGGTCGTAGTGTTGTTCCTACTCTTGTAGACCATCTTGTTTGCAGTTGATAACTTCACAAGGATGCCTATTTATAGATTAAGCAGCACAACATAGTGTCGACACTCACGACATAATGTCGGCAACCACCCCTGTCATAGTGCCGCCACCCACCGAAATAGTGTCGTCACTCACTGGCATAGTGCTGCCACTCATGAAATAGTGTCGACACTCACTAGCATAGTGTCACTACTCACGTTTAGTCCCGAATGGTGTCTCCAACCTAGACTACAGGTTCATCTTTAGTCCCGATTGGATACACCATCTGGGACTAAATGAGTTCATCTTTAGTCCCGGTTGGAGACACCATCCAAGACTAAATCATTTTTAGAGTCACAATATGATGTTTCTTCAGAGATCAAATGCAAGTTAAAACTTGGTATATTGATTACATCTCAAAACCAGCAAAGGCAAAATTCAAAATACATATAGTCACTTGGTTCCCAAATTGCCTTCCTTATGACCACGTCGCCGTAACCATGGAGCATCTTCATCAATTAACAGGATGCTTGGGTCATCATTCACCATGAAGGGAGGAATTTCGTGAAACTTATCATAATCTACTAACATGTCTGTCCTATCCGCCACTCCCATGATGTTTCTTTTCCCTGAAAGAACTATGTGGTGCTTTGGCTCGTCGTATGATGTATTCGTTTGCTTATCTTTTCTTTTTCTTGGTTTGGTAGACATGTCCTTCACATAGAAAATCTGAGCCACGTCATTGGGTAGGACGAATGGTTCGTTTAAGTATGCAACATTTTTGAGATCCACTGTTGTTATTTTGTACCTCTTGTCTACCAGAACCCCACCTCCTGTCAGCTTGACCCATTTGCAACGAAGCAAAGGGATCTTAAAAATAGGTCCATAGACAAGTTCCCATATCTCCTCTATGTAATCATAATATGTGTCCTTTGACCCATTGTCATCTGTTGCATCAAAGCGGACACCACTATTTTGGTTGATGCTCTTTTTTAGCTTGGGTGATCGTGTAAAATGTATTCCCATTTATCTCGTACCCTTGGAAAGTCCATATAGTCGAAGATGGTGAGCTGGCCAATAAGTACAGCTGATCACAAACAATGTTGTTATTCATGAGAGGTTTTTGCAACCAACCACCAAAACTTTTCATGTGTTGATCTATAATCCAGGAGTTAGGCTTCCCTGGGTTGTTGGAGCGTACAATATTCTTGTGATCATTGATATACGGGGCTGCCAAGGTGGAATTCTGTAGAACTGTGTAGTGTGCTTGAGTGAAAGAATACTCGTCCCTGCATATTATTGATTTCCTTCCTAGCATTCCTTTTCCACTCAGTCTCCCCTCATGCCGCGATTCAGAAACACCAACCGACTTAATGTCAGGAATAAATTCAACACAAAACTCAGGGTGTGTTTGGTTCAGCTGTAGATTCCTGAAAATCAGCTGTGAAAAATCTGTTGTGAAAAAGTTGCTGTGAGCTGACAACTTTATAAAAGCTGGAAGTTGTTTGGTTGAAACAACTGCCAACTGTGGATTCGACATAAAATGTATGTAACACCCTTAATACCCCAAGAGATTATTTATACGCTAATTGATCGTAAAACAACATTAATACAGATCGGTGCATAAACAGCCATTCCTCGTCTTCATAAGTTCATCAAATTCCTCATCTTTGCTATCAGTAGCATATTCTCCAAATAAGAATTTTCACAAACATTATTACAAACACATTGCAAACACTCCAAACCATGGTATTACGTACAGGTAATCATAAAAATCGCTATACATCATAGATCATAGTCACTGCTATATTGCAGAGATCACTTTCACATGCCATTTGCATAGACCAATTGTAGAAAATCATCGACCGATTGCAAGCAAGACTCAGAAAAAAAGATGACAGGGACGGGTGGGAGGAGGAAGGAGATGGCTAAGAAGTAGATGAGGAGAGAGCGGAGGGGACAAGAAATTGTAGTACAGGCACGTTGTTCTCCAGCCGACAGCCCAGGTCGTTCATGGAGACAGTGGCCCGACGATTTGACAGATGGAGGCGGCAGTAGGTTGGCCCGTGTGGGCACGGGACTTCTTGAGCGTGGGAAGAGGATGGGATGGAGGAGGAAGGGGTTGATGACTGAAGGCGCGTCACCGAAAGTCGCGGATGGCCAACGAGGCAAATTCATAGCCAGGGATCTCCTCTACCTGATACTCGCACCGTGGGGAAGAAAGGCACAGGAGGTGCAGGTTGGGTCAGAGGAGAAAAGAAACAAAATGAACCGTCCATTTTCCAATTTGGGATGGCACAACGGGTAATTTTCTTCGACTCTCCTGAATGCGATGAAGAGGAATCTGGGGGTACGCCCGCTTTTGGTTTACACGGTGGGAATCAGCTGCGTTCCCAAATTTAGGTGTTCAATAAACATCATTTGGTTCAGACTGTAGCTGCGACAACGCGAATCTGGTTGAAAAAGCTCAACCAAACATAGCCTCAATGACATCCTCTGTTCCATAGCCTTTGGAGATGTTTCCTTCTGGCCGGGCACGGTTATGAACATATTTCTTCAAGACTCCCATGAACCTCTCAAAGGGGAACATATTGTGTAGAAATACAGGACACGGAATGCTAATCTCGTCGACTAGGTGTACCAGGAGATGCGTCATAATCATGAAGAAGGATGGTGGGAATACCAACTCAAAACTAACGAGACAATGGACCACATCATTCTGTAACCTTGGTAGAATTTCTGGATCGATTACCTTCTGAGAAATAGCATTGAGTAATGCACACATCTTCACAATGGGTAGTCGAACATTTTTCGGTACAAGCCCCCTCAATGCAATCGGACGCAATTGCGTCATAACCACGTGGCAATCATGAGACTTTCGGTTCAGCAATTTTTCTCTGCCATATTGATTATTCCCTTTATATTTGATGAGAAGCCAGACGGGACCTTCATACTGCTCCAGACTTCAAAAATATTCCTTCTCTTCTTTGGTAAGAGCGTAGCTGGCAGGAATTAGACATCCTTTATCCGTCTTCATTGGATGAAGGTGATGGCTGTGAAATATAGCCATCTACATCCACATTTAAATTAGATATTATTCATATTTTTGATGAAATATCTCTCTAAACCCTGCCACTAATGCCTAATGATCAAAGGGGTATGCAATCCTTTCTTTCTATTTTTCCCCTGCGTAGATAATGACGTTTGATGATGGGAATCACAACATTAAAGTCAAAGATACGAGATTTCCAACAACCCGAAGAAACCAGGGGTCTTGAAGTGGAGACAGATGCTTTAACGACCAACTATATGGCAGGAATAAAATTCCGGTCGTATAGTTGCCATTGACATTGCTAGGTCAAACAGAACAACTTTCGTGAAGGGACCCCTATATAAAGAGGCTTCAAGCGACAAGAAAAGCCTCGCCAATCAGCCACTCCAAAGAATCGCCAGCCGCCCCCAGAACTCCATCCACGCCAAGAATAGACCTAGATCCAATCTCCAAATTTTTCTTCACCACCATAGCCACATTCCACTACTTGTAATAGTAGATCTCATCTTCGATTGGTGACATTATAAGACTATTTTCTATCAATCTCATGATTTCCATTACAATGTTTATGATTGTTGATTTCATCTCTATGCGTGAGTAATTCTTCTTGGGCTAAGGGCTTCGGCCTAGCCATGTAGCTTTTGTGCATGTTATTTATCATAGATGGGATCATGTATTAGTTTGTATGACATGATGATTATTGTATCCTGTCTTGCCTCAATCTAAGGACTTGTAAGGTACCCAAGACCATGAGGATTGAGCCAGGTATAAGGAGTATGAGTAATGACTAATTTTTTTAGGTTGGGAACCCCAGTGACAGAAGGGGTAGTATGGCTAGATGTGAGGGATTTACTTGGGATTAACGGTGACGTCCCTATGCATATAATTAGTTCTCTTTCTTCTATGGATGAGACTAGTAGATTACTCCTATAAGTGGTTGCGGAGGCAATAGAAATTATGGATGCACTGCCCACATATAATTATCTTTCTCTAACGATTACATGCATACTTTATTATTATATTTTATTCCCATCAGCTGTTTTGCACAGCTACAGGTGAAACCGAAATCCCTAGGCCCTCTCTCTCCATCATCGACAACAACAAAAGATAGCAAACTCTTGGTCTGGTAAAACACAAAGAGAATTCTAAAATCCCGAAGGTCCGTTAAAGTAACTTCACTATGCTTTCTGCTTCCTGAGGATTCGATAACCTAGGTCTAGTAGGGAAAAAGAGCTATACTACATCTGTAATCCGGATCGAAGGTATCAACCCTTTTCTGGTGCCATTGCCGGGGAAGAAATAGCTACCTAGGTGAGGTTAGTAGGAACCTGGCTAGTTTTCATTCTTACTAGTCCTTCATTAGAGAGATTCCTCCAAGTCATTATAAGACGCCTGATTCCAAAAGATTTTGATAATGGATAATATTTTGCTAGAAATTCACAAGCTAGATTATCCCAAGTAGTAGTGGCTTCAGGGGATAGAGATCTATACCATGAAAGATCTGTACTTGTCAAACTCTGACTAAAAAGTTTAACCCTTACCTCATTAGCGGCATATCCCGTCAATTGAAAAGTTCCACATATATCTTTGAAACACGCAATATGGTCATATGGATCAGGATCTTCTTCATCTCCAGTAAATTGCTTTTTGTGTAAAATACCGAGTAGGAGAGGATTTATTTCAAACCCCTTGTCTTCTCATTGGAGTTGTCTCTTTTATAAATATCATAGGGCTTCCCAAAGTAGTTGAGTGGGTTAGCACTAGTCATATGCTCAAACTCCATCATGTTGGTGGAAACCTGTAACTGAAAACAAAATTTAGCAAGACAAAAATAAATAAGAAAAACTAAAAGACCTACAACACTTAGCTCCTCGGCAATGGCGCCAGAAAATAGCTTGATGACTGCAAGTGCACAGATCATTTGTAGCTAGTTTCGAAGTAAAGATATCGATCCCACATGGAGCAGGAGTCTGAAGTCTAATAACTCTTGAAATAAATATTACGATAGAAATTCTAAATAAAGTTCTAAGTAACAAGATAAAATGCAAGTATTGCATAAAAGGGTGTTTTTGGGTTTTAGTTATAAGAGCAACAATAAAGTAAAGTAAAACAACTAAATGCAGAAAGTAAGTATCGCGTATGTAAGAGAGATTGGAACTGCAATAGGGAAAAGTGTTTTTAGGGAGTAGCGTATATACCACTAGCATTATAAGGAGATAAGATAAAGATTATTATCATGAACATTCTCAACTATGTGTGTGTGGGAGGAACTCCGTATTTGGAGAAATAGACCGCAATCGCTGCTCACATCATCCTCATAACCACAACTATTAGCAATCGACATCAATTGAATTGCTGCGCTATTAAGGGACGTAATCCCGTAGGACGTATCCCATGGCATGGATAGTGTTCCGTGATTTTCCTCGGTTTCCCAAGTTGATATGTAAGGAGTGCCAACAGCTTTATAGTCATTGTAAGTGCTAGCACGCCTCCGTCTACCAACAAGTAGTTGCCTCGATCAAGTTTCCATGAGAGGCAAATATTTAGAGGTCGACTTCTCTCAACATCAAGATGAAGACAATCTAACACATGGTCAAAGCGATGAATATCATAATAGACTTTATCTTATTTCAATCTCATACTAGGGTTTCTACATCTCCCCAAGAACTAATGATCTACTCAGACATGGAGGTATTCAACATCATGTCAACAACAATGGGATCTATTATAGATGAATAGTACTTGTATAAATCCATGACCAATATATGCAACAAGATCTAGACAAGATGTAGATGGGATGGATGGAGATGGTGGAGATGAAGTGGTGGATGATGCAGATCGATGCCTTAGCCTCCCGGATCTGCACAAGGCAAACATGGATCCCTGGTGGATGAGTCCCCCTCTAGATGCCTTCCAGAGGTGAGGTTTCGGTGATTTCTAGGTGTTCTATATGTCGTCTTCCTGATCTAGTTGCATGGGGTGAAACTATTTGAGGAGGCAGAGGCGACGCCAACTATATGACCAGAAAATTTATTCCGGTCGTATTGTTGGTCGTTGAACCCTCTGTCTCCTTTGTCCGCTTTCGGTTTTCTTCTGGTATTATTAATATTTCCCAAATAATCTTACGTTGTTTTTGACTCCTTTTCTCCACAGTACAACTGCTCCAAGAATTGTATCCATTGGACCCATCATCTGTCCTAATCCTGGTGAAAACAGAGATAAAATGTGCGCGCAAGCACCATAAAATACCAAGATCCTACATCTACAATGCAAAATAATAGTGTAAAACATGATGCAAATATGCACTCATCAACTTCCCCAAGCTTAGACTCTTGCTCGTCCTGAGCAAAATGGATGCGATCCTCATATTCATGAAGCTGAGTCGATTAAAATAAATGAGGTAGATGCAACATGTGTTTATCATATACGATACATAGGAATAAGTTCATGAATAGTACCTTACTCGAACCATCTGAATAGTATTAGGAGGCTTCCACACCTTAGTGATCAACAATTCATAAAAGATGAATCTCAACATAATGTAAAAGCATCCAGTTTGACCGAATGAGTTAGCGAGGTAGTCCCAAGTGTTTTAGGATCAACGTATTCACCTGGGATTCGAAATCTCAAAAGTGTCTCTTTGTCATACTACAATACAGTGGTATATGCCTATTTGCTCCTTGTACACTCTCCCTTTTTCTTCTTTCTTTTCTTCTCTTTTGTATATATGCTCACACTTTTGTATAAGTTTTATGCAAAGGAGATAGCCATACATTCCACTTCATGTAGGAATTCAAAGTTTAGCGATCTCAATTATCCAATTCCAATTGTATATGAAGCATTCTTATGACTTGGAGATTCTACCTTGACTTGTTCTCACTCTATTTTGATAGCACTTTCATTTTCATTTGTTCAGTGTTTCTTTTTCAACTTAACTGTATAGATAATTTTTCTTTGTAAATCAAACTGTAGACTTACAACATATTGACCAAATTATCTTTATATGTTCCATTAATACCAATAGTGTGGAAGACTCCTATTGCTATCATCAAGTGCAAGTAAAATTATACTCAAGCCATTCATATATCAATAAAGCAAACACAAACTCAATATTGCTCCATATATAATAATAAACTCGGAATTTCATTAAAGGAATCGACTATTCTTCTAATGATGCAAACTTTATTACTAGTTTAAACTAATGCAAAAATAGTAATAAAAACTTATAAGATAGACTACAAGGTCTTAAAGATCTCCCCAAGCTTGGAATCAAGCCAGGCGGGATCAAATAATCCCTTGCGATTATTTGATACCGTGATTATTGTAGATCAATGTGGCGCCATGGCTTACAACACCGTGGTGCGTAGCTTCTTGTTGGTATCCTCCAGGGTAGTGATGCGGCTGTAGCACCTATGCTAATCAGATTGCAGAGTGTCCACTCCATCTGCAAGCTTAGTCACCAATGGAAGGAGGTCTTCCTTCTTCTCCATCTCATATAGATGGTGACGGACTTCATCGCGATGGAGTAGCTCCTGCTTCTGATATATCTCCAGTGCTTACACGTGATCCTTGGTCCTGGGGACAACTTCTTCTTCCTCATCTATAATGGATGGATCGAGGAAGAGGAAACCGTACCTCCACTCTTCTTGAGGCTTAACCATCATACGAGCACCAATAGTTGGCTTCGAGAGTGGTGCCTTCGCTCCCTTGCTAGCACCTGCACCAATATTAGATATTTCCTTACGCTTGTGCGGCCTTGGATCCATGGTGATGAACTTGACCGTCTCCACACGCCCTTTTCCATGCGGCTTGCGATCTTCTCTCTTGTTGAGCTTTCTTCATTACCACCCAATCAATCTCTGGTGGATCATAGATGTCACAAGGGATGTCCGTAGTGTTGTCCCTGCTCTCGCACACCATCTTGTAGTTCATAACTTCTCTAGCTAGATCAATACGCTGGGGAGCTAACTAATTTCACATATTAGAGAGTGCCTTTATGGCCAGCTTGTTGGAGATGCCGAAGGACTAGGCTCCGACGGCATCTGCATCAAGCTGGTCGTAGTGTTGTCCCTACTCTTGCAGACTATCTTGTTTGCAATTGATAACTTCACAAGGATGCCTATTTATAGATTAAGCAGCACAACATGGTGTCGACACTCACGACATAATGTCGACAACCACCCCTGCCATAGTGCTGCCAGCCACTGAAATAGTGTCGTCACTCACTGGCATAGTGCTGCCACTCACAAAATAGTGTCGACACTCACTGGCATAGTGTCACCACTCACATTTAGTCCCGGATGGTGTCTCCAACCTAGACTATATGTTCATCTTTAGTCCTGTTTGGATACACCATCCGGGACTAAATGAGTTCATCTTTAGTCCCGGTTGGAGACACTATACAAGACTAAATCATTTTTAGACTCACAATATGATGTTTCTTTAGAGATCACATGCAAGTTTAAACTTGGTATATTGATTACATCCGAAAACCAGCAAAGGAAAAATTCAGAATACATATAGTCTCTTGGTTCCCAAATTGCCTTTCTTATGACCACGTGGCCATAACCATGGAGCATCTTCATCAATTAACATGATGCTTGGGTCATCCTTCACCACAAAGGGAGGAATTTCATGAAACTTATCATAATCTTCTAACATGTCTGTCTTATCCTCCACTCCTATGATATTTCTTTTCCCTGAAAGAACTATGTGGCGCTTTGGCTCATCGTATGATGTATTCGTTTGATTTCTTTCCTTTTTCTCGATTTGGTAGACATGTCCTTCACATAGAAAACATGAGCCACATCATTGGCTAGGACGAATGGTTCGTTCAAGTACACAATATTGTTGAGATCCACTATTGTTATTCTGTACTTCTTGTCTACCTGGACCCCACCTCCTGTCAGCTTGACCCATTTGCACTGAAACAAAGGGATCTTAAAAATAGGTCCATAGTCAAGTTCCCATGTCTCCTCTATGTAATCATAATATGTGTCCTTTTACCCATTGTCATCTGTTGCATCAAAGCCGACACCACTATTTTGGTTGGTGCTCTTTTTTATCTTGGGTGATCGTGTAAGATGTATTCCCATTTATCTCGTACCCTTGGAAATTCCATATAGTCGAAGATGGTGAGCTGGCCAATAAGTACAGCTGACCACAAACAGTGTTGTTATTCATGAGATGTTTTTGCAACCAACCACCGAAACTTTTCATGTGTTCATCTATAATCCAGGATCAGGCTTCCCCGGGTTGTTGGAGCGTACAATATTCTTGTGTTCATTGATATACGTGGCTGCCAAGGTGGAATTCTGTAGAACTGTGTAGTGTGCTTGAGTGAAAGAATACCCGTCCCTGCATATTATAGATTTCCTTCCTAGCATTCCTTTTCCACTCAGTTTGCCCTCATGTCGCGATTCAGAAACACCAACCGACTTAATGTCAGGAATAAAGTCAACACAAAACTCAGGGTGTGTTTGGTTCAGCTGTAGATTCCTGAAAATCACTTGTGAAAAATCTGCTGTGAAAAAGTTGCCGTGAGCTGACAACTTTATAAAAGCTGGAAGGTTGAAACAACTGCCAACTCTGGACTCGACATAAAATGTATGTAACACCCTTAAGACCCCAAGAGATTATTTATATGCTAATTGTTCGTAAAACAACATTAATATAGATAGGTGCGTAAACAACTATTCCTCATCTTCATAAGTTCATCAAATTCCTCATCTTTGCTATCAGTAGCATATTCTCCGAACAAGAATTTTCACAAACACCTTACAAACATTTTTACAAACACATTGCAAACACTCCAAACCATGGTCTTACGTACAGGTAATCATAAAAATCGCTATACATCATACATCATAGTCACTGCTATATTGCAGAGACCACTTTCACATGCCATTTGCATAGACCAATTTCGGAAAATCATCGATCGATTGCAAGCAAGAATAAGAAAAAAAGATGGCAGGGACGGGTGGGAGGAGGAAGGAGATGCTTAGGAAGTAGATGAGGAGAGATGGAGGGGACAAGAAATTGTAGTACACGCACGTTGTTCTCTAGCCGACAGCCTAGGTCATTCATGGAGACAGCGGCCCGACGATTTGAAAGATGGAGGCAGCGGCAGGCTGGCCCGTGTGGGCACGGGACTTCTTGAGTGTGGGGAGAGGATGGGATGGAGGAGGAAGGGGTTTATGACTGAAGGCGCGTTGCTGAAAGCCGTGGATGGCCAACGAGGCGAAATCATAGCCGGGAATCTCCTCTACCTAATACTTGCGTCGTGGGGAAGAAAGGCACAAGAGGTGCAGGTTGGGTCAGAGGAGAAAAGAAACAAAACGAACCATCCATTTTCCACTTTGGGATGGCACGGCGGGTAATTTTCTTCGACTCTCCTCAATGCGACGAAGAAGAATCTGGGGGTACGCCCACTTTTGTTTTACATGGTGGGAATCAACTGCGTTCCCAAATTTAGCTGTTCAGCAAACATCGTTTAGTTCAGATTGTAGCTGCGACAAAGCGAATCTGGTTGAAAAATATCAACCAAACACAGCCTCAATGACATCCTCTATTCCATAGCCTTTGGAGATGTTTCCTTCTGGCCGGGCACAGTTATGAACATATTTCTTCAAGACTCCCATGAACCTCTCAAAGGGGAACATATTGTGTAGAAATACATGACCTAGAATGCTAATCTCGTCGACTAGGTGTACAAGGAGATGCGTCATAATATTGAAGAAGGATGGTGGGAATGCCAACTCAAAACTAACGAGACAATGGACCACATCATTCTGTAACCTTGGTAGAATTTCTGGATCGATTACCTTCTGAGAAATAGCATTGAGTAATGCACATAACTTCACAATGGGTAGTCGAACATTTTCTGCTACAAGCCCCATCAATGCAATTGGAGGCAATTGCGTCATAACCACGTGGCAATCATGAGACTTCAGGTTCTGGAATTTTTCTCTGCCATAGTTATTATTCCCTTTATATTTAACGAGAAGCCAGACGGGACCTTCGTACTACTCAGGACTTCAAAAATATTCCTTCTCTTCTTTGGTAAGAGTGTAGCTGGCAGGAAGTAGACGTCCTTTATCTGTCTTCATTGGATGCAGGTGATGGCTGTGAAATATAGCCATCTATATCCACATTTAAATTGGATATTATTCATATTTTTGATGAAATATCTCTCTAAACCCTGCCACTAATGCCTAATGATCAAAGGGGTACGCAATCCTTTCTTTCTATTTTTCCCCTGCGTAGATAATGACGTTTGGTGATGGGAATCACAACATTAAACCAAAGATACGAGATTTCCAACAACCCGAAGAAACCAGGGGTTGTGAAGTGGAGACAGATGCTTTAACGACCAACCCGAAGAATCTCCAGCCGCCCCCAGAACTCCATCCACGCCAAGAATAGACCTAGATCTAATCTCCAAAGTCTTCTTCACCACTATAGCCACATTCCACTACTTGTAATAGTAGATCTCATCTTCGATTGGCGATATTGTATAACTATTTGCTATCAATCTCATGATTTCCATTACAATGTTTATGATTGTTGATTTCATCTCTATGTGTGAGTAATTCTTCTTAGGATAAGGGCTTCGGCCTAGCCATGTAGCTTTTGTGAATGTTATTTATCATAGATGAGATCATGTATTAGTTTGTATGATATGATGATTATTGTATCCTATCTTGCCTCAATCTAAGGACTTGTTAGGTACCCAAGACCCCGAGTATTGAGCTAGGTATAGGGAGTATGAGTAATGACTAATCTATAGATTGGGAACCCTAGTGACAGAAGGGGTAGTATGGCTGTATGTGAGGGATTTAATTGGGATTAACGGTGACGTCACTATGCATATAATTAGTTCTCTTTCTTCTATGGATGTGACTAGTAGATTATTGCTATAAGTGGTTGCGGAGGCAATAGAAATTATGGATGCCCTGCCTATATATAATCATCTTTCTCTAACAATTACATGGATACTTTATTATTATCTTTAATTCCCATCAGATGTTTTGCACAACTACATGTGAAACCGAAAGCCCTAGGCCCTCTCTCTCCATCATCGACAACAACAAAAGACAGCAAACTCTTGGTCTGGTAAAACACAAAGAGAATTCTAAAACTCCCGAAGGTCCGTTAAAGTAACTTCACTATCCTTTCTGCTTCCCGAGGATTCGATAACCTAGGTCTAGTAGGGAAAAATAGCTATACTACATCTGTAATCCGGATCGAAGGTATCAACCCTTTTTTTGGTGCCGTTGCCGGGGAAGCAATAGCTACCCTGGTGAGGTTAGTAGGAACCTTGCTAGTTTTAATTCTTACTAGTCCTTCATTACGGCGATTCCTCCAAGTCACTATAAGACGCCTGATTCCGAAAGATTTTGATAATGGATAATATTTTGCTAGAAATTCATAGGCTAAATTATCCCAAGTAGTAGTGTCTTGAGGGGGTAGAGATCTATACCATGAGAGATCTGTACTTATAGAACTCTGACTAAAAAGTTTAACCCTTACCTCATCAGCGGCATATCCCGTCAATTGAAAAGTTCCACATATATATTTGAAACACGCAATATGCTCATATGGATCAGGATCTTCGTCATCTCTAGTAAATTACTTTTTGTGTAAAATACCGAGTAGGAGAGGATTTATTTCAAACCTCCTTGTCTTCTCATTGGAGTTGTCTCTTTTATAAATATCATAGGGCTTCCCAAAGTAGTTGAGTGGGTTAGCACTAGTCATATGCTCAAACTCCATCATGTTGGTGGAAACCTATAACTCAAGACAAAATTTAGCAAGAAAAAAATAAATAAGAAAAAACTAAAAGACCTAAAACACTTAGCTCCCATGCAATGGTGCCAAAAAATAGCTTGATGACTGCAAGTACACAGATCGTTTGTAGCTAGTTTCGAAATAAAGATATCGATCCCACATGGAGGAGGAGTCTGAAGTCTAATAACTCTTGAAATAAATATTACGATAGAAAGTCTAAATAAAGTTCTAAGTAACAAGATAAAATGCGAGTATTGCATAAAAGGGTGTTTTTGGGTTTTAGTTATAAGAGCAACAATAAAGTAAAGTAAAACAACTAAATGCAGAAAGTAAGTATCGCGTCTGTAAGAGAGATTGGAACTACAATAGGGGAAAAGCGTTTTTAGGGAGTAGCGGATATACCACTAGCATTATAAGGAGATAAGATAAAGATTATTATCATGAACATTCTCAACTATGAGTGTGTGGGAGGAACTCCCTATTTGGACAAATAGGCATCAATCGCTGCTCACACCATCCTCATAACCACAACAGTCAGCAATCGACATCAATCGAATTACCTCGCTATTAAGGGACGTAATCCCGTAGGACGTATCCCATGGCATGGATAGTGTTCCGTGAGTTTCCTTGATTTCCCAAGTTGATACATAAGGAGTGCCAACAACTTTATAGTCATTGTAAGTGCTAGCACGCCTCCGTTTACCAACAAGTAGTTGCCTGCATCGAGTCCCCATGAGAGGCAAATATTGAGAGGTCTACTTCTCTCAATATCAATGTGAAGACAATCTAACACATGGTCACATCGATGAATATCATAATAGACTTTATCGTATTTCAATCTCATACTAGGGTTTCTGCATCTCCCCAAGAACTAATGATTTACTCAGACATGGAGGTAATCAACATCATGGCAATAACAATGGGATCTATCTTAGATAAATAGTACTTGTATAAATCCACAACCAGTACAGAAATTACAACTAGATCTAGACAAGATGTAGATGGGATGGATGGAGATGGTGGTGATGCAGTGGTGGATGATGAAGATCGATGCCTTAGCCTCCTGGATCTGCGCAGGGCAAAGATGGATCCCTGGTGGATGAGTCCCTTTCCAGATGCCTTCAAGAGGTGAGGTTTCGGTGATCTCTGGGTGTTCTATATGTCGTCTCCCTGATATAGTTGCACGGGGTGAAACTATTTGAGGTGGCGGAGGCGGCGCCAACTATACGACCAGAAAATTTATTCTGGTCGTATAGTTGGTCGTTGAACCCTCTGTCTCCTTTGTTCAATTCGGGTTTTCTTCTGGTATTATTAATATTTCCCAAGTAAGCTTACGTTGTTTTTGACTCCTTTTCTCCACAGTACAACAGCTCCAAGAATTGTATCCATTGGACCCATCATCTATCCTAATCCTGGTGAAAGTAGACAGAAAATGTGCGCGCGAGCACCATAAAATACAAAGATCCTACATCTACAATGCAAAATAATAGTGTAAAACATGATGCAAATATGCACTCATCAACTTTCCCCAAGCTTAGACTCTTGCTTGTCCTGAGCAAGTTTAGCTTAATGGATGCAATCCTCATATTCATGAAGCTGAGTCGATTAAAATAAATGAGGCAGTTGCAACATGTGTTTATCATATACCATACATAGGATTAAGTTCATGAATAGTAGCCTGCTCGAACCATCTGAATAGTATTAGCAGGCTTCCACACCTTAGTGATCAACAGTTCATAAAAGATGAACCTCCTATAGATACCGATTAGAGTCAAGTAGGAAGCGAGGTGAACAAAAACATCGAAAGTTGCATAGAGTGCACTAGTTTTTCGATGAATACATTTATAATAATAGATAAGGGTACCATCTAAAGTGGTGTATAATATTTTGGCGGGGCTAGTTCGCTTTTAACGTAGAATGGTGTGTCCCGGGGCATAGTGCCCATGAGAAAGCCCTTGAGGTTGCTCTAAAGTCACTGTAGGCTCCTAGAATCAGGCCTCGTTCTGCTGCCATAGCGACAATGCATACACACATATGTTATCATGTGATGATAAAGTATTAATGTCAATCAAGGTGACATTAGTAAGATGCAAAGGATTTGGGACTATAAAGTACATGCCCAAGACTCAACCTTCCATGAGTAAGCATGTTTAGGGTACCGGATATATGGTGCCAACGATTAAGAACAAATGCAGCTAGTTTATTTGTACTCTAGTGCAAGTGGGAGACTATTGTAAATATGCCCTAGAGACAAATAGTAATAAGGACTATTATCATATTTCATAAAGTTTATGATTAAGTTTTATATCATGCTATAACTGTATTGAGTGGAAACATCAATACACGTGTGATATATAAACAACCAGGGGTTCCTAGTAGTCACTACTTCATTGATTAACAGATGATCAAGTTTCCTGATCATGTGGCATTTATGCCAGCTGGAAATGGAGTCAACTCATTTTGAGAATGAGATGATGAACCAATACCCAACCTAAACATTGTGACCCGATCATGTCACGAAGTTCAAGTTACGATGATTAGAAATGGATCCTCGTAGACTATTCCTTAGACCATGAGGCTATATCAATCACTGTCTCCCGAGAGTGCTTAGATAGCATCAAGCGCCACTTGGTAATAGAGTGGTTATAAAGGTGTGTTCAGGTACTCGGAGGAAACCATAGAGGCAATATATGTCAAGAGCAGGATTTGTCCGTCCACGTGACGGAAAGATACTCAAGGGCCTACTCGGAGAAGTTATATCCAATAGCTGCGCAACATGTGATTTGATCACATGGATATCACTTATCAGAACGAGTCAAGTAGCGTTGTTCGGTAACGAGATTATTGAACACGACATGGTGATGTCATTGATCAGATCTCGGGCAATGCAAGTATCAAGAGACAAAGGTGAAAGAACATTTCAGGTTTTCCTGTGTTTTGTGTGTTAGATAATAATACTGTGGAGATTATTCATGTGCGCTAAGTGTGCAGGAAGCTTTGAGGGGGGCCGGATTATCCGCCCCACCAAGGGCCGGATAATCCGGCCTACGTCATTGTTCAAAGGGTGCCAAGGCGCATCGCTCGGAGTTTGGTCGGATTTTCTCCCGGAAAATCCAAACTGGGGAGGTTGTTCTTCCCTAGGCCGGATAATCCGGCCTTCACATGGGACCGGATAATCTGGCCCCTAGTTTTTGAGCAAAGCCTGACAAGGCGCGTCGCTCGGAGTACGGTCGGATTTTCTCCCGGAAAATCCGAACTGGGGCGGTTTTTCCTCCCCAGGAAGGATAATACGGCCTTCACATGGGACCGGATAATCCGGCCCCCAGAACATGATCAAGGGCAAGCTCGGCGCGATGCTCTGATAGGGGGACGGACTATCTGCCGGATATTCCGAGTCTGGGGCGGAGTTTTCCCTAGGCCGGATAATCCGGCCCTAACTTGGGCCGGATAATCCGGCCCCCAAAGTCACCAACGGCTTGATTTTGGAAGGGGGTATGAATACCCCTTCTTCCCCAACATTCAGAACTCTTGATTCACTCGAAATTGGTCAGACACTGTGCAAGAGCTCCCATTCTAGATATCCCACCCGAAGGCTTCGATCTTTGGGGGAATTGAAGGAGGAGAGAATCGTCATCGTCATCACGAATCAAGTGCATCAAGTCCTCTCCATTCTTTTGGAGAAATCCCTAATCTAGTATTCTTGTCTATATCTAGATCTTGTTCTTTGTTGTTGATAACTTGTTCTTGTGGCAGCTTGCTGTCATTACGGGAGCCTCCAAGTTGATTGTGGAGTTGTGCCCTGCTAGTTGTGTAAAGGTGCGGGTACCCACCTCGAAGGGTCCCTATAGTGGAAAGGTGGATCAGGCCTTTGGTGGCGGGATCCATCGGAGAACAGGGTGATGCCTATTGTGGCGTGGTGGTCTTAGTACCGCCCACCCCTCCAACGCATACATACTTCCTTTAACAAGGAAGGAACTGCGATCAAACAAATCCTGTGTCTCCGCTTGCTTCACTGTGGTTAACCCGTTCCTCTTCCACTTGCTCTTTACTCAAGGAAGATCTACTAGTGCGTAAAGAGCAAGTGGAAGAGGAACGGGTTAACCGTAGTGAAGCACGCGGAGACACATGATTTGTTTGACCGCAGTTCCTTCCTTGTTAAGGGAAGTACGTTTGTGTTGGAGGGGTGGATGGTACTAAGACCACCACGCCACAATAGGCCTCACCCTATTCTCCGATGGATCCCGCCACCAAAGGCCTGATCCACCTTTCCACTATAGGGACCCTTCGAGGTGGGTACCGACACCTTTACACAACTAGCGGAGCACAACTCCACAATCAACTTGGAGGCTCCCGTAATGACAACAAGTTGCCACAAGAACAAGTTATCAATAACAAAGAACAAGATCTAGATATTGACAAGAATACTAGATCAGGGATTTCTCCAAATGAATGGAGAGGAGTTGATGCGCTTGATTCGTGATGACGATGACGATTCTCTCCGCCTTCAATTCCCCCAAAGATCGAAGCCTTCGGGTGGTTGAATTGGGAGATCTAGAATGGGAGCTCTTGCACAGTGTCTGACCAATTTTGAGTGAATCAAGAGTTCTGAACGTTGGGGAAGAAGGGGTATTTATACCCCCTTTCAAAACCAGCCGTAGGAGACTTCGGGGGCTGGATTATCCGGCCCAAGTGAGAGTGAGGGTCGGATTATCCGGCCTGGGGAAAACTCTGCCCCAGACTCGAAATATCCGGCAAATAGTTCGCCCCCCTATCAGAGCGTCGCGCCGAGCTTGCCCTTGATCACGTTTCTAGGGGCCGGATTATCTGGTCCTATGTGAAGGCCGGATTATCCGGCCCGGGGAAGAAAAACCGCCCCAGTTTGGATTTTCCGGGAGAAAATCCGACCGGACTCCGAGCAGCGCGCCTTGCACCCTTTGAACAATGAGGTAGGCCAGATTATCCCCCCCTTGGTGGGACGGATAATCCGTCCCCCCTCAAAGCTTCCTACACACTTAGCGCACATGAATAATCTCCATAGTATTGTTATCTAACAGACAAAACACAGGAAAACATGAAATGTTCTTTCGATCTCCCCCTTTTTGGTGTTAGATGACAATACTAGGATTTGCAGGAAAGGATCACAAGACAACCAGCAATAAACATGGAAGAGACTCCCCCTTAATGTGTGCATATTAGAATTTTGCATTGGAATACAAATGCACACAAATAGGTGAATCTATTCCATAGACATATGAGCAACATAATCATACCACCGAGGTAGAAGGAAGGCATCCTTGAAATAGCCTCAATTATTACCGAGATAACCAATATAAGCGCCTTCCTTGATAAAGATTTCCAGCATAATATGATATGAATAGATGAATCCATAAGCATAATCCATGAGATAAATCCAGACAACCACTGACATAGAGTCTCGAACAAACCATAAATCACAAATTTAAAGTTTCAATGCTAAATGGGCATAAGCAAGAAAACGACTAATAATCCATAAGCATAATCCATGAGATAAATCTAGACAACCACTGACATAGAGTCTCAAACAAACCACAAATCACAAATTTAGAGTTTCAACGCTAAATGGGCATAAGCGAGAAAACGACGAATAGAAAAATGCAAGTTCTTATGCCTCACCCATGCAAATCCTCGAAGATCCTAATAGAACTACTTCTCCCCCTTTGGCATCGAGACACCAAAAAGGGAGAAGAGCGATGCTAGCGCCCCAAGGATCACTCGTAGTCCTCATCCTCTTCCTCATCTTCAAGCTCCTTGGTGTCATCATCCTCATCATCAGCAGTGGCTGCAGAAGGGAACAATTGACGTTCCAGCTCTCCATAGTTCAGCCCGGAAGAAGAGTTCCACCGAGCATATGGTGTGGGAGGAGTAGGAGCCGGGGGTCACTAGAAGCACCGGACACATGGTGAAGGATGAGATGCTGAGAGTGAGCCAACTCATGGCGTTGCTTGTATGCCTCGTACTGACCCTTGCGTGTGTCCACGCCCATGCAAAGGATGTGCCGCTGGAACCAGTTCAGCTGCTTGATCTCACGGGCAACGGGAGGCACTGGGGGCCTACGAGCATCCCTCATGAGACCCTCAGGAGCAGAGGAGGGGTGAGAGGTCTTCCGAACCTTGGTGTAGATCTTCTTGGCCTTATGCACAGAATCAATGTTCAACTCTTCAAAAGGAAGTAGGTGCCTTATGAGCATCATAATGTAGGGTGCATAGGGGATGGACAGACGGTTGAACATAGCATCAGTCAATTCATGGTAGATGAAGTCCATGACATCCAACCTGTACTGCACAGACTCGTCCTTGCACGAGGCCACCTCATGAGAAAATTGAAGGAGCTGGACAAGGTGGCCACGGATGCTGTCATTGTTGCCCCCACTCGGAGTGATGGAGTCACGGAAGAGGCCCACTAAGGCAGCATAGATAGGAGCAAGACCAGCCAGAGTGCCCACAATGCCATTGTCCACTATGCAAGGAGAGAGAGCTGCATCTTTGTTGGGCTTCAGCTGGGTGATGATGCGGTGGCCACTGGCTCTATCCCTGCGTCGGAAAGAGTATTCAAGAACCTTAGCAAACACATGGAAATCAGCAGACATAGGCCTGTCATGAGTCATCCACTACATAGTGCGGCACTCATCTCCCCAAATAACCAACGTGGAAAAGAACTGCTTTACCACCTCAGAGTCATAAGAGCACTGGAGAGACATGAGATGGTCCAGCCCCATCCTCTCAGCCACAAACATTGCATCCACAAGGTGGGCCTTCTCCAAAGCCTCAGCAAGAACCAGTGGGTGCATAGGCCTAATGTTCAGCCTGGCATACACATCTTCATAAATACCTTTCTGTTCAGCACACCAAAATCGAGCATCCCCTAGCTCATCATCACGAGGCAACTCTGCAAACAAATCACGATGACGGATGGAGGAATAGGTGACTGCATCCAAAGCCTTGTAGTTGATCTTGGGCTCCTTGCCCTTCCTTTTGGACACCCCCTTCCTAGTCCTCTTTGCTTGTTCAACCATGCGCTTCTCTTCGTTCTTTCTTCTCCTCAACTCAACTTCATCCACTAAGTTACCCTGTCCGTCGTCCCAAAAGTATTTACCGCGAGGGCGGCGCTTGTAGGTCTTGTGAACACTGGAACCACCTGTGAGGAGAACAAGGGCGATAGCATGGGGATAAGCATACACACAAGTCTAGGAGAGAGCATGGAAAAAGTAGTCAAAAAGTTCATAAGGCAAATCTACTCAATGCACACACCATGGTGAAACTGAACCAGAGTTGAGTCTGTCAGGCGGGTTATCCGGCCTGGCCAGGGGCGAATAATCCGACCCTGGCAGAAATTTTCGAGTTCACCTAGATTGAATGCAAAAAAGTAGATCGGGCCTAGAAACTACAAGACTACGATTCCTATGCGAAACAACATCCTTCTAAACAACGTTCCACCCAACAAATAACACATCTAGCCAAAGATGGGGAGAGAGGGAGTTACCCTCACTCATTGGAGGAAGAACGCGGAGGAGAAGGTACCCGAATGCATGGAGAAGAAGATCCGGGGAGGCCCGGAAAATCCAGTGGCCAGAGAGGCTCCAGGGAGGGTGGGGGACGCCAGGCGGCGGCTGAGGAGGAGGAGAGGGTTGGGGGAGAAGTGTTGCTCGTTATGAGCCCTTGCCCCTGATCCCTGCCCTTTAAGACGAAATCCGCTAGGGGCCGGATAATCCGGCCTACACTTGGGCTGGATTATCCGGCCTCAAATCTGAATTTCTATTGTACATAGATTCAGGCCCGCGCGGCCCCAAACAACACTCCCACAAGGTGTACAAGGGACTTGTGTGCAAGAATAGATGGCTGAGGGGTAGGGAAAGGCTTAGGATTAAGAGAGCCAAACTGAGATGGTACTAGACACTCAAAGTTGCAAGATCCAAATCAAATAAGAGCCAAAAATTGAGTGTGATTCCCAAAAGAACATGAGAGAGCAAAAACAACCAAAAAGATCCAAACAAATCCAATTCTCCTCAAGGGAAAGGGCGGTGGCCGAAGCCACCTTGTTGGAGTGTATGGTGTGACACCGCGAAGATATATCTTGGGTTCACGACCAATACTCATCAGTAACTCACATATCACAAAATGATATTAAGATAAATGATTTATCTTGCGTTTGGCATTATGGGGGGAAGGTTAGCCCAATGTATTAGGACCACACTCCCCGTATATCCATGCCGACATCTAGACCAAGTAAGACTGAGATGTACGAGTGAGTGAATGGGTAATCAAGACAAACTCCTGGAATCAATGAATCTTGCTTCATCAAGTGGCTTCGTAAAAATGTCTGCAAGTTGATTCTTCGTTCTTGATGACCCACAAGAATAGGTGGTGTATCGCAGTATTTTTGATAAGTAAGAGTGTTGAACCCAACGAGGAGCAGAAGGTGCTGGCTAGTGGTAAGGATCAGGAATTCTCTGCAAATACTTAGCAAACGGATTTTTAAGGGTTTTCGATAAAGCAAGTAAACAAAGTACGAGTAAATAAAAGACAGTAGGAATAAATGCAGCAAGTGGCCCAATCCTTTATGCAGAAAAGGACAAGCCGGTTGTATTACTTAAGATGACCAAACGTTCTCGAGGACACATGGGAAGACTGTCAAGTGCTTTCGCTTCATATAGTCGATTAATCTTCTCTAGCTTGCTAAGTGTTGTGTGGGTGAACCTGTGCTAATGTACGGCCCCATCCAAGACTAATACATACTTGTGATTATACCCCTTGCAAACATCCATAAGTACAAGAAAGTAATTAAGGTAGAAACCTAACCACAGCTTTAAACTCTAAGACCCTTACGTCCCTTGTGCAATGGTTTCCTAACGGGGGTTCAGGTTTCTGTCACTCCGGCAACCCCTACGATTAGTAGCCAAATACACAATGCATTCCCCTAGGCCGATATAGGTGAAGTGTCATGTAGTCGACGTTCACATGACACCACTAGAAGAAGTACACCACAACTTAAATAACAATCTATTGAATCTTTCTCAACGCAACTCCACTACTAACAACAAGATTTCTCCCATGTCCTCAAGAACAAAACGAACTACTCACAAGACATCATATGGATCATGATCAGCGATGGAATAATGATGTATAACAATCTGAACATAAACGATAATTCAATGGTTCACTCAATATCATCAACTAAAAAGAGTAATCAACACCGGGAAAGTTTCCCCTATGAAGTATGCAAGATTCAACGCAATTGTTACAACAATATAGAGATGGTGATGAGGGTGCTGATGGTGATGATGGTGGTGGTGATGATGATGATGATCCCGATGAAGTCTAGCTTGATGGTGGTGTTGATGGCGATGATCTCCCCTCTCCGGGAAGGAATTCCCCCGGCAGAAATCTGTCTGCCGGAGAGATCTTTCTCTCTCGGTGTTTTCTACCCCGCAGAGGCGGCGGAATCTTTCTGTGATTGCTCCCCGAGTCTTAGGGTTTCCTGGGGATGATATACGCCAGAGGGGAGAGGCTGGAGTGGGCCAGGGCGGCCACACCACCTCCAGGCGCGGCCTAGGCCTGCCCGCGCCATGGGGTGGTGTGGGCCCCCTGTGGCCCACCTTCACTCCATCTTCTGGCATCCTTAGTCATCTGGAAAAATAGGATTTTCCGTATATTTTCCTGGATTTTCTGATCTTTGTGAATTTTGCCTCGAAACAGCATCTTTTCCATCAGAATCCTGACTGCAGCGGTCCATGCTCCAAAAGTCATCAACCATGCAAAAACGGATGAAATAACATAAGTATCACCTGTCAATACGAAATATATCAATGAATAATTGTGAATTAAGACATAGAATAGTGATGCAAAATGGACGTATCAACTCCCCCAAGCTTAGACTTCGCTTGTCTCCAAGCGAAACTGAGCTCAATAAACATGACCTCAGGTTTATGGAGTGAAGAGTCGATAAAAGAATACGGACAAGAAGCATCACATTCATCAAATACAAAGATCATAATAGAAGACAACTCACTATTATATAACTCAACTTGCAATGAGTAAAGGAAACGCAATAACGATACATAGAGTAAATCATAATTGGTAATGGCAAACTTAGCTCTTGGTCGAAGAATAGTTGATAATTTGCTGGAGTTCACAAATAACTGGTTTTCAATGATAGCTTTCAAAGTAGTAAACATCAGGATAAGAGCAATGTGCAAAACAAGGAACATAAGAAACATGATTGAATAAATCATCATATGAATGAATGAAACACATCAACTCAAAATACTTGCTGAGATAGAAGGGAATAGGTTTACTGACTCAACTACAAAGTAAAAGAAAGGGCCGTTCGCAGAGGGAAGCAGGGATTTCAAGTCTCATAAAGAGCTCCCAAAAATTATCATACTTACTAGCTTTCAGCTCTCATTGCCCCTATCATAGGCATATTTTGGTGATTAAGGTTAAAGTGACACAACTAAGAGGATATGCTTGACAAGTTATAAATTGGAGTCCCATGCCTCTTACTTATGAGTACCGATCCTCATGGTACTCAACTTCAGTCACGAGCAAGCTCTTGTCATTGTAAATACATGCGTATCATTGAGAACCGCCAACGGGGTACCCCTTGCACATGACACATGATCTATCCCATAATCAAAATGACAAGGCAAGCAGACAGTGAGCATCCCAGTGATCTTTTCATTTGCTATTTGCATAGGTTTTTATTGAGGATGCTTCATAGAATGCTCACTATAGTTATGCTGCAAGTTTCCACCATGATTAGGCATGGCTTAGGCTAGCGGCCTAGGCATTTCTCTAACACACATATAAACTCCATGATCTTACAAGTTCCACTTTTATTTCACACCGCCGGGATCCATAAGTAAAAGAACATGATATCAACTAGGTACAAGTACCAATGAAGTGTTGAAAGCGGTCCCCATGATACATGGTTTGGCTAACTTCAACTCATAAAGCGCAAGCATATACGCAACAAAGAAGGACCCAATGGTTCAAGTTTATTAAATGCAAGAAAGTAAAGTGTGCCATCAAGTTCGTGAGAGCTTTAATCACTAATTTTCACATAACAAGTTTAATTTGGGAGGTAGATAAAACAATAATTTACTTGGAATAGCAATAATGCTACTAGGTTGGTATGGTGGACACAAATGGCATGGGTTTGGTTTAAAGGAAGTGGATGTACGAGAAGAATACCGTCTCAGTACAGGTTTTTGGCTAGCAAGGCTGGGTAGCAAGTATAAGAGTTGACGGAAACAAACAAACATACAAGTGATAAAGACAAACATGCAATCATCCTTGGAAGCACAAAAGATCTAGAGAATACTAGACTTATGAGAAAATCAAGAAAGAAAGATGATGAAATTATTTTTCTCTAGAGTACTTCTATCTTTTTCTTTTCAACTCTCAAAAAGGTGTTGCTACTGACCAAGCCAGGTTTGCCAAAACCAACTAAATTAACTCAATGATCCCAAAGTGCTACCAATACTAACAACAAGATCAATCATATAACCACGAATTGAAAACTAACATAAGCTATGCAAAAGAGTGAATGATAGAACTTCTCATTAATATTCCATAACGGAAACTCACACCAAGGGATACAAATCTAACGAGAGAGGGGACACTTCCATAATGCAAACCATACTACATAATAACTCCTCTATTCATGATATGACTCTACTAATAAGGTAAAAAAATAGAAGATAGTGATGTGATACCGCGGCAATCCTCCAAGCTTGGAACAAACCAAGGGGATGCCAAACCTGATGACGAATTACTCCTTCGGTGGTGGTGGTAATATTTTCTTAGTTGACGTGAGGTAATCTTCCAGCATCTTGTGAAGCCTATTATTCTCCCATTGAAGCATGTCTGCCTTCCTCTGCAAGTCTCGTTACTTATCGCAGAACTCCTTAGTGACTCATAGGGCTTCTGTTGATGTAGGCCAAGTGACAAAAGGTACCAGCCCCTGCTTGGGGTCTTGGAGGTCTTCCTCCATAGGCTTCTTCCCTTTATCCTTGGCGGACACCATTGTGCTTCTAAACTTTCAAAGAGTATGTCCTGGCAGAAACAGATCGAAACAAAAACATGACGAAAACACGATATACGGACCTCGGGGGATCCGGGGGGTTATATATTACGAAGTTTCATATCAAAATGAAGGTACTGGGAGAAAACGAGTCGGAGGCGGAGTCCGGGGTGGACTCACCACCTGGTGGCGCGGCCAGGGGTGGGCCCGTGCCACAGGGTGGTGTGAGCCACCCTGGCTCTGGTTCCGTCCCTTCTTCGCTTTGTAACTTTCCTTATCAACTGAAAACTGCAAAAATATAGTTCTATTGTATTTTCCCGAAACTTTTCTTACCAGAACTGTTACCTATTTGAAAACAGACTCTACATGTCTCTTAATTTGGTATCTAGTAGATTTTTCCAGAGTCATCTCTTGAATCATCAATATCTTCATCTTCATACACTTAGTACTTGAGTCATAAAACCTTTCTCTTCCTTATTACACCATTATCTCCACTTCCTAGAAATTTCTGTCACACATAACTTCACACAGTTCTCATTAGCAACATTAGTATAAGTGAAGTTATAAAATCTTTTGAGTCCAACTTCAAATGAAAACCATCAAAACAGAAGCTACTGTAGCAAATCCTTCCCAAAACCCAAAAATAATTCAAAAAGGAAATCGAATAAAGAAGCAAATGCAAGATTGGCAAAATTTGTCAAAACAGACCAGCAGGTAAAGATCAATTTTTTCGAAAGTCTTCTGTTGCTCAAATCAAAAAGTGCAAAACTAAAGAAAGTTAAATAACAAACTGGGTCAGAAGCACAAAAAATTACAGCTCAATCCGACATACAGAGATCTCTCACTAATGTTTACGGTGAAGCACAAAAATCTGTCTCGGGACAGCAACTTGCCCAAATATTACTTCTCTCTCATTAGAGGTTGATTTTGACACAAAAACCAAAAAAACGGATAAGGAGCGGTTATTACTGAAGCAATAACTTCCAAGACTCAAAGAAACAAACACAAACTGAAAGCAAAAACAAATTGGATTGTCTCCCATAAAGCTCTTTCTTTATAGCCATTAAGATGGGCATGATAATTTGAAGAAGCTCTCATAGGGATATGAATTTAAGTGAAATAGAGCATTAAGAAGAAAAAACACACACACATTTAAGTCTAACCCACTTCCTATGCAAAGGAATTTTGTAATAAAACAAGTTGTTGAAACCAAAGGCAACTTGCATAAGAAGGCAAAAGAAGTGCGACATAAAAACTTTCAGCATAAAACGAGGAAACTTGATATTAATGAGATGCATAAGAACACTTTTCCCTCTCTCATAATAACTTTCAGTACCATGCATAAACTTAACAATATATCTATCACAAGGACCATCATAACAATGATCACTTATTCTAACAGAAAACACAGGAATACTAGCTCTCATAGCACTACTATGTGAAACAATATTAGAGGTATCCTTACAAAGGATAGTGTGTCCCTCTTCCTCATACTTAGTGACAAAGTCTTTCACATTTGCTATTATAGGTTCATCAACCATTTGTTTATCAGGTTCAATAGTTTTTTTCATACTTTCATCTACCATACTAGCCATCATAGAATGTTCCTTTACCTTAACTGGAAAAGGCATTTTCTCAATGTAAGGTTTGGGTAAAACATGATTAGCAGTATAAACTTCAGTATTTCTTGCAGGAACACTCTTAGCAACATCTTTATAATGCTCATGATACTTATTCAACTTCTTTTTAGGCACTTCAATGTAGGAAGCAAAAGCCTTAAAATAAGAAGCAATAGCTTGAGAGTCTAGACCATAAGCATTTTAATATTTTGAAAGTCATCAGTTCCCATAAAAGATTCAATGCATTCATAATCATAATTTATACCTGACTTTTACCTTTGTCATTCTCCCAAGCTTTAGCATTGTCTTGAATACGGTCTAGAAGGTCCCATTTAGCTTCTTCTTCCATGCGAGTGAATGATCCAGCACAAGAAGCATCCAATAAATCCTTGTCATGTAGAGGGAGCCTTGCATAAAAGTTGTTGATAATAATATTGTTGGGGAGCTCATGAATAGGCCATTTGGGCATTAGTAACTTCAATCTCCCCCAAACTTGAGCTGTACTCTCTCCATCAAGAGGCCAAAAGTTGTATATTTGATTCCGATCTTTATGAATCTCACTAGGAGGATAAAACTTTGAATAAAAGAGAGGCACTATTTCCTCCCATTCCAGAGCTTGACCATTCTTCAACAGCTTATACCATTCCCCAGCTCTTCCTTTCAGTGATGATGAGAATAACTTCTTATTAACTTGATCTGTAGTAATACCTACACACTTGAACAACCCGCATAATTCGTGTATAAAGAGTAAATGATCACCGGGATGGACAGTTCCATCCCCAACATAGTAGTTATCCATAACACGATCAATAATTCTTGTAGGTATTTTGAAAACATCATTCTCAGCAGGTGGTGGTTTATCTACTACCTTAGCAGTGGTAGTAGCATTACCAAATAAGAAACTCAGCGAATTATCCATAACAAAAATAAAGCAACTAGCAGAAGTAAAAAATACTCACAGTAGAAGTTTCCTTTACTAGTTCCACTCTCCAATAGCGCTTCACTCCCCGGCAACGGCGCCAGAAAATAGTCTTGATGACCCACAAGTATAGGGGGTGTGTTGCAGTATTTTCGATAAGTAAGAGTGTCGAACCCAACGAGGAGCAGAAGGTGCTGGCTAGTGGTATGGATCAGGAATTCTCTGCAAATACTTAGCAAAGGGATTTTTAGGGGTTTTCGATAAAGCAAGTAAATAAAGTACGAGTAAAGAAAAGACAGTATGAATAAATGCAGCAAGTGTCCCAATCCTTTATGCAGCAAAGTACAAGCCGGTTGTATTACTTAAGATGACCAAACGTTCTCGAGGACACATGGAAGACTGTCAAGTGCTTTCGCTTCATATAGTCGATTAATCTTCTCTAGCTTGCTAAGTGTTGTGTGGGTGATCCTGTGCTAATGTACCGCCCCATCCAATTCTAATACATACTTGTGATTATACCCCTTGCAAACATCTGTAAGTAAAAGAAAGTAATTAAGGTAGAAACCTAACCACAGCTTTAAACTCTAAGACCCTTAGATCCCTTGTGCAATGGTTTCCTAACGGGGGTTTAGGTTTCTGTCACTCCAGCAACCCCTACGATTAGTAGCCAAATACACAATGCATTCCCCTAGGCCCATATAGGTGAAGTGTCATGTAGTCGACGTTCACATGACACCACTAGAAGAACTACACCACAACTTAAATAACAATCATTGAATCTTTCTCAACGCAACTCCACTACTAACAACAAGACTTGTCCCATGTCCTCAAGAACAAAACGAACTACTCACAAGACATCATATGATCATGATCAGCGATGGAATAATGATGTATAACAATCTGAACATAAATGATAATTCAATGGTTCACTCAATAGCATCAACTACAAAGAGTAATCAACACCGGGAAAGTTTCCCCTATGAACTATGAAAGATTCAACGCAATTGTTACAACAATATAGAGATGGTGATGAGGGTGCTGATGGTGATGATGGTGGTGGTGATGATGATGATGATCCCGATGAAGTCCAGCTTGATGGTGGTGTTGATGGCGATGATCTCCCCTCTCCGGGAAGGAATTCCCCCAGCAGAAATCTGTCTGCCGGAGAGATCTTTCTCTCTCGGTGTTTTCTACCCCGCAGAGGCGGCGGAATCTTTCTGTGATCGCTCCCCGAGTCTTAGGGTTTCCTGGGGATGATATACGCCAGAGGGGAGAGGCTGGAGTGGGCCAGAGCGGCCACACCACCTCCAGGCGCGGCCTAGGCCTGCCCACGCCATGGGGTGGTGTGGGCCCCTTGTGGCCCACCTCCACTCCATCTTCTGGCATCCTTAGTCTTCTAGAAAAATAGGATTTTCCGTATATTTTCTCGGATTTTCTGATCTTTGTCAATTTTGCCTGCAAACAGCACCTTTTCCATCAGAATCCTGACTGCAGCGGTCCATGCTCCAAAAGTCATCAACCATGCAAAAATGGATGAAATAACATAAGTATCACCTCTCAATACGAAATATATCAATGAATAATAGTGAATTAAGACATAGAATAGTGATGCAAAATGGATGTATCAGTGCTTACAAAAGTTAGATCAATATCGCCTCGAGCAACATGGTCTCGAATAAAATGATTCCGAATATCAATATGCTTTGTCCTTGTGTGCTGTACCGGATTGTATGCAATTTTGATTGCACTTTCTTTATCACATAAAAGAGGCACTTTGTCACAATTGACATCGTATTCCTTTAAAGTTTGCCTCATCCACAATAACTGAGTGCAAGCACTAGCAGCAGCAACATATTCATCTTCGGCGGTGGAGAGAGATATACAATTCTTCTTTTTAGATGACCAACAAACTAGAGATCTTCCCAAGAATTGACAAGCTCCAGAAGTGGATTTCCGATCATCCTTATCACCAGCTGATGGCTCAATGCACGGCGCCCAGAAAATTGCTTGATGACGGTGTTGATGTAGAGCTCGTTGGGAACCCCAAGAGGAAGGTATGATGAGCACAGCAGCAAGTTGCCCTCAGTTATGAAACCAAGGTTTAATCGAACCAGTAGGAGCAAGGAAACACCTCAAAGGTGTTACTAGCTGAGCTTTGGCAGGGCGCACTACCGGTTCTAGTAGCAAGGTGGAAACCTGCACAACACAACCATAGAACTTTGTCCCCAACTTTCGATGAGGTTGTCAATCTCACCGTGTTTTGCGGAAAACAAAGGATTAAACGTATCGAATGGAAAGAAGTAATAGTTTGCTGAAAGTAAGCACAAAGCAATAAAAGATTGTAGATTGTATGTAAAGTAAAGGACCGGGATCCATAGTTCACTAGAGGTGGCTCTCCTTAGATAGATAACATGCTAGGTGAACAAATTACAGCGGGGCAATTGACAAACACCGAGAAAGCAATACATGCATATACTAATCATCTTGACTCCTTTGAGACTTGATTGGGCATTACAACATTATACATAGACCGCCATCCAACTGCATCTATGACTAATAATCCACCTTCAGGTTATCATCCGAACCCCCTCCAGTATTAAGTTGCAAGCAATAGATTATTGCTTTACGAACTGCGTGTAATGTAAACAATACGGTTGTTCTATGAACAAAGGATTGTTGTTTTCTCCCTAGTAGCAAAAACACATCTAGTATCTTAGAGATTTCTATCACTTCCCTAGATTACCAGAGGCATGAACCCACTATCGAGCATAACTACTAACTCTTGGAGTTGCTAGCATCTACTTGGCCAAGATAGCTACTAACAACAGAAAGCATGCAAGATCACAAATAACAAAGACATGATAGAATCAATAATCAATCTGAAATAGCATCTCAATATCCATCGGATCCCCGCAAACACAACATGCAGAATTACAAATAGATGATCTTGATCATGAACGGAGCTCACAAGATCTAAACATGAAAGCACAAAGGAGGAGAACCAGCCATCTAGCTACTACATGGATCCGTAGTCCAAGGATAAACTACTCACGCAACACACCGGAGGCTTGCATGGTGATGAAGAAGGCCTCCAGGGTGAATTCCCCTCTCCGGCAGGGTGCCAGGAAGAGCTTCAAATCCCTCCCGATCTAGGGATGGAGATGACAGCGACTACATACTCTTTCGTGGATTTTTTATCAGGCACTTAGGGTTTTCGTCCCGAGGGAAATATATAGGCAGAAGGAGAGGCCGAGGGGGTGCCGTGAGCAGCCACACCACCCCCTGGCGTGGGCCAGGCCTGGCCGCGTGGCCAGGTGGTGTGGTGGCTCCCTGGCCCTTCTCCGTCTCGTATTCTGGCACTTGATGTCCTCCGAAAAATAGGCACTTTTGCTTTTGTCCCGTCCAATTTTGAGAATACTCATTTTTTGACTTTCCTGGAACCAAAAACAGCAGAAACAGGCAGCTGGCACTGTGGCTCTTGTGAATAGGTTAGTCCAAGAAATCATATGAAAAGTACTCCAAAGTTGGGACAAAACATAAGAAAGTGGATAAAACCAAACATGGAACATCAAAAATAATAGATACATTTGCAATGTATCACCAGCCCAATCTGAATCAGTATAACCACATAGAGAGAAATTGGAGCCCTTGGGATACCATAGACCAAAGTTAGGGGAATGAACCAAATATCGAAAGATCCTCTTAACCGCCACTAAGAGGCTTTCTTTAGGAGCTACTTGATACCTTGCACACACCCCCACACTCAACACAATACCGGGTCTAGATGCGCATAGGTAAAGAAGAGTGCCGATCATGGACCGGTATACCTTTTGGTCCACATCTTTACCATGTGGGTTAAGTTCAGGATGACATTTTGTTTGCATCAGAGTGGCGACACCATTAAGATCCGTCATCTTGAATCTCTTGAGCATGTCTTGGATGTATTTTTCTTGATTGATGAAGGTTCCTTCTCTAAGTTGCTTGATCTTGAATCCAAGAAAGAACCGTAATTCCCCCATCATAGACATCTCAAACCTGTCAGTCATAAGCTTTGAAAATTCATCATTAAAAACTTTATTAGTAGAACCAAAGATGATATCATCTACATATAGTTGGCATACGAAGAGCTCCCCCTTAACCTTCTTAGTTAAAAGAGTGGGATCGATTTTCCCAACTTTGAAGCCATGGTCTAGCAAAAGCTCTTTAAGGTGCTCATACCACGCACGTGGGGCTTGTTTATGGCCATAGAGTGCCTTATCGAGTTTGTACACATGGTTCGGGAAGTTAGGATCCTCAAAGCGGGGGGGTTTATTTACATATACCAACTCATGTAGAGGACCATTAAGGAAAGCACTCTTGACGTTCATTTGCTGCAATTTAAAATTGTTATGGGCAACATAAGCAAGGAGGATAAGTATGGACTCAAGGCGAGCCACTGGAGCATAGGTCTCGCCAAAGTCAATGCCCTCAACTTGAGAGTAGCCTTGTGCCACAAGTCTTGCCTTGTTCCTCACAACAATGCAATTCTCATCTTGCTTATTTTTAAATATCCATTTGGTGCCGATAACATTGCGGCAATCTTTGGGTTTCTCCACGACTTTCTAGAACTTGTTGCGCTTGAAATTATTCAATTCTTCATGCATAGCAACAACCCAGTACGGATCTTCAAGAGCTTCAAAGACCTTCTCGGGTTCCACCATTGAGATGTGAGCTTGATGCTCACCAAAACTGGCCAATTCCCTTCTTGTAGAAACCCTTCGTCGAAGATCACCAAAAACTTTGTCGAGGCTGTGACCCCTTAACTCAAGGTTCCAATCAGCCCGAGCCTTGCGACGAAGTTCAATAAGTTTGTTGTCTCTTGGTGGAGTAGTTTCATCACTTGAATCTTCATTGGAATCATTTGCTCGACCTTGTTTAGAATCTAGGATATCAGTAGTAGGCGGTGATGAAGCGTGCCCTTGAGATGAGTCAGCAGCCATAACAGGAGACTGCTGAACAGCAGGTGAGTTAGGGCCGGATAATCTGGCCTGGGAGTACTTGTAGCAGCTTCATCAGGCTGCCTAGGGCTTGCTTGAACTAGCGAGGGGCCGGATAATCCGGGATCACCCGGAAAATCCGGCCTGGAGCTTCCAGCGATTTCTTCAGTACCAGGAGCAATTTGGTCATCGGGATGGGGATGGCCGGATCTGTGAATAAGACACGACCGTCCCAGTTCAAATGACGAAAGATCTTCGTGGAACGCACAGGGGTCACATGGCCATCCAGGTCACTCTGTCGATCACCATGTCTTGAGTGTTCCCGAATCGTAGGGTATCATGCTTAAGGGTTTGATGATGCTTAGAGAGTGTTTATAGGATTGGAATAATCGCCGGAGAATAGTAGAGAGAAAACCGGAAGGGTTTCGGTAAGTCCGGAGGAAGTCCGGAGTGGAGGTGGAAGGTGTTCCATAGCCATAGAGGTTGAATAATATGTGAATGAATGTTAAATGTTGATTTAATCATTTATTCATAATTATTTAATAAAGAGAAAATCAATTTAAAAGGTCAAAAGGCTTAATGGGCCAATTCTCGGAGGGGAAAGGGCCCAAGAGGGGGCCGCACCCCTAGGAGGGGCCAAGGGGGTTGGCCGGCGGCCCTAATGGGCCTTCCCCACGTGGGGACCATGGTGGGAGCTGGCCAGCGGCGCCTCCCCCCACCTCCTCCTCCTTTAGTCCCACCATGGGACTTTTTGGGAGGTAGTACCTCCCCTCCCCCTATATATAGTGGGGGTATTTGGCCAGATAAATACACACAATATTTAATAAAGGTCTTCTCACTTTTGGGAAGACCTCCAATTGATATTCTCTCTCTCTCTCTCTCTCTCTCTCTCTCTCTCTCTCTCTCTCTCTCTCTCTCGTGACTGTGGTCCCAAGTTCGGACTGTGCAAAAGAGAGCCTTCTTCACCGCGGAGCGCCGCCGCGTTGCGAGATTCAGATCCAGGAGCTCTACTTCCGCAACTGCTGCTGGATCGGGGAAGCGGGAATCATCGTCAGGCACCGGACGTGTGTAACTCCTCGCGAGGTGTCACACTTCAGGCATTCAAGTCGTTGGAGCAACAGGAGCGCAAGGACTTCATCACGACCTTGAGGTCGGCTTCGGCTCGTCTACATCAACCACGCTCTCCTAAGCGTTGACAGTGCTTTTCGGTCTGCAAGGGTAAGTTTGTAAAAAGCCCCTCCCGTTATTGTATTACTAAGATAGGTCCTGGCAACATTAGGGGTTTAGGGGCGTAGGGTAAAATTTATCGTTTTCATACGCAGAACCCCTACACATGCATCTAGTTGAAACCTCAAAAATCCAAACAATTTAAAGCAACTATATACTTCTTTCCAAAAGACCAAAGTCTGAATAGTGTAGGATGCACGCAAGCATACGGGTTGCATAGATTGGAACTTAAGACTTCATTTTGCAAGGGGCACATAACGTTGCATCATGTGATTATTTATACTGATTATGTTTATCAAATACCACCTAACAAACAAGCTAATAAACCAAACAGAAGGAAATTTAAGAACAATTTGAGTATTCACCTGAAGCGATGATCTTATCTAGATCGAACATAATCCCAACATCCTTTTCACTAACAAGAAGATGCCAGAAGAGCACTTCCTTCCACTCTCTTGGAGCACTACTGGCAGGTGTGCAGAGAACTATTCAACATAGATTCATGTCAGGGCTATATCCGGCGCAGAGGTCAGGAGGGCACCCATAAACCGATCACTGGGCGGCTTCATGGAGTATCTCAGATCTTGGCGACATGGGGCGACGAACCTAGTCCAGATCAGTAGCGAGAGGAAGGCGACATGTGTCGTGACGACACACGGAATCAGGCCCGCGAAGTGGAGGATAGTGGTCGGAGGCGAGCTCGTTGAGAGAAGCGGGATCGAGGGATGGGTATGACTCGGAGCTTGGAGGCGGCGGAACTGGTCTAGAGTAGCGGCGTGTTGGACACGGCGCACAGACTTAGGGCTGCAAAGGCCTCGCCTTCGCCTTGGCCATGCCTTCGGTCACCCTACCCGTTTAGGTCACTCGGTACATGGTCTTTAGGGTTTTCTCGGCCCAATTAACCGGAACAGGCCAATTTGGTTAGCTCATGAGAGGCCTCATGTTTGTTCTAGTTTTAATATCCCTAATAGCACTAATCCCACTGAGAATTTTTTCAAGATTTCTTCCCGGTTGTGCTAAAACTCGGCGCGCTATAATTGCTTTGCAGCGCACGAGATCCGTGTTTCGCGCGATCCGCATGTTTCTCCTCCTGCAGAGGCGCTAAAATTGGTGCGCTAAAATAGAGCAAAATGTTCTCCCCACCAGACGCGCTAAAATGCAGCGTGCACCGGTGCAAACAGCTTTCACAACTTATAACGCATCAATGAGATCAAACAAAACAAAATAAATAGAACAGCAAATGGCTCTCAATAAATACCAAATGCTTGTCTCAGACAACCAAGTTTAACACAAATTTAGGACATAGTTCGAATAAAAATGATAATTTCACACAACCAAGTTCAACACTAATTTAACATGTTGACACATCATTTGTCAACATCATCATAGCTATTGCCATTTCCACTTCCATCTTGTGCTTCTTCTCCTTGGGAGTCTTGGACGGTGGTGTTTGTGGTGTTGGCATGTGATGAATCTCCATAGCCATCAACATTGACAGAAGGTGATGGATTCACCAAGAAGGCCATGCCATAGCAATCAACATTGATCCTAGGTGATGGATTCATCAAGGAGGCCATGAATCCCCCTGGAGGTGCTCCCATGTCTCCAAGTCCCATGCTTCCGAGCTCCATTCCCCTCATGCCACCATAGCCTCCAAAAGCACCCGGTGTTGCCCTCATGCCTCCAAAATCCCCTGGTATTGCTCCCATGCCTCCAAAAGCCCCCGGTGTTGCTCCCATGCCTCCATAGCATCCAAAGCCACCCATGCCTCCAAATGCATTCATTCCTTCACTTTGGGCCTTCAAATGGTCTGCCGTCATTCTGTTTTTGGCCAACACTTCATCACGAGCAAGGTTTATGTACTCCTTTTGCCTTTCATCCATGTTGGATGTGTCAATGGTAAAGAGGTTCCTCTCTTCCACCTTCCTCTCCTCCAAGGCTAACTTCCTCTCCTCGGCGACCGCAATCATCTCCTCCAAAGCCACCCTACGCGCCTCGGCCTCAGCCTCCATGGTCCTTGTCAACTTTTTATCTTCATTGTACTCCAACCTTGCATTGGCCGTCCTATCCATAGATTTTGGTATGTCATCATCACCGGCCTTTTTCCCCCTCATCAACTCCTTAGCGACCTTCCTTCCAAGCACGGGCCTCTTCGTGAATGCAAACTGAGTGATGAGTGCACCTTCTCTTCTTGTTTTTATCACTTGATTGTGGTGGCTTTTGCTTCGGTGGCATTCATCCCTAAGTTGTGCACATCCAACCCATCACGGCTTTTACACTTCTCCTCGTTCACCAGCTTGTCATAGCAATGGTGGAGCACAAATGACTTTCCAACAATCATCCTCCTCTTCTTGTCTTTCCTCCCTTGATCCTAGAACAAATTTTGGGCAATGGTGTTCTACATGGTGAACATGAGAGAAGAATGAGTCACAGATATCAACAAACATATGCACATAAACCTTAGATATAATCACCTAATTAACAACTTACCCTATCATCCAAAGTCGTGCCACTTGGATTGATTGTGTCAACCCCCGCCAAAGCACTAACCCATCTTTGACAATCGATGTTTATGACCGACCACCAGGACCAGAGAGAATAATTGGTGTGCTCATTGCCACTTGTGTTGCGTGCATCAAAGTACTCCTTCAACCTCGCCCAATAGGTGCCTCTTGATTGGTCGGTGCCAACCATCGGGTCCGTGGCAACCGCCAACCATGCTCGGCATAGCAACCTATCCTCATCGGTGATGTAGTTGACCGTCCTACCAACCGACGGCTCAGTCAAACCTTCACCATGCTCATCCACCACATACTCTTCTTCTTTGCCATTTCCTTTCTTGGCGTCGAAAGATGAGCCAACATCCATGTGTGCCATGAATGTCTCATCGTCAACACTACAATGTAAAATAACCACATATGAATATGCCAACAGTAGAATCCATGGCACATGCATCTACCATGCTGAAAAGACGAGTTTTTACCTTGTTGTCCATGTATCGAGCAGTTGGCGCGTGCTCATTTGCGGAGCCGGCGCTGGCGATTGTGCTGGCGGTGGCGGCTGGCGGGGAGCTGGCGCAGGCGCCTGTTTCCGCGCCACTGTAGGAAGGCGACGCGAGGTCACCCTCTTGGTCGGCTTGTTGGCGCCGGCTGCCATGGCCGCGGCCGCGCTCTTGCCCGTGTTGCCCCTTCCTTTCAGCGGTGGAGGCGCAGTGGCGCTAGTGGTGGTGGTAGTGGTAAGGTTAGGGTTCGCCACTGCCAGAACTCCCGCGCCGACGCCATCGCCGTGGATGGAGTGGACGAATCCATCACCGAAAAGTTGCCGCCGTGCGTGTAGTCGAGGAGGGAATCGTGGCCTAGGGGAACATTCAGCGGCGGTTGGGCGTTCGCGCGCGAGCGAGAGAGATAGTGCGCGCTGGCGGCCGGACACATAATTTGGGGCGTGCACAGGGGCTAATTGATGTGCGCCGTTTTTTAGAGCGCGCACAATTATCGCGCGCCTGCTAGAGAAGGGAAAAGTGCTGCGCGTGCTAAATCAACGGTTATTTTTACAACGCCGAGTTTTAGCGCGGCTGTTGGAGTTTCTCTAATGCTCGCGTCATGATGATATCTCCCTCTCCTTATCGAATCACGCAAGACAAGCCACTACCTCCTCAGAGCTCCTCCATGCCCGAGTCAAACCAATCAAAATATTCTCAAATACAAAAAGATAGGCCTCCAACTATTAAGCGGACCGGTACGGCCAAGCCACCATGGCAGTGACAGGAGAAACCAAAAATCAATCTAGGGTTTCATCCCTCCGCCGGAGACAACGCTGGTTCACCCCGCCTCCAGTAGTCTTAGGGCTTCGGAGGTGCCGCAGACCGACCACATCCACTCATTAGCGGGAGGTTTCCATTCTTTGTTTTAAGGTATTTTTAATATCTTCTTCGAGATGATGAGGTGGTGACTACATTAAAGTTAGAAAAAGATCCTCCTTGCCCTATCACCGACACGACGGTGCGCCTTGCACGGGCGTAGGGCGTGTGGAGTTGTCTTCTTAGTGGGTCTCCTCTAAGGAGATCTGGTCAGTATTCATAACGGTTGGTGTGGTTGCAGATTTTTTTTTGAAAGGAAAGCAGCAGAGGAAGACTCCACAGCGAGTTTGATTTTAAAAATAATATAAGAACCCAAATTCGTGTCCGGGAGGATTTGAATCTGGATGGCTGGGTTGTATATCCACTTCCTGTGTGGTTGCAGATTTGTCCCTTCTTATCCATGGTTTTCATCTTTGGCGATGGTTATTTCTCTAGTGCGCTGGCCCTTTGGGGACTTAGCACGACAACTTCGTGACGGTCTACTACAACAAAAAGTCTAACACGACAAGCTTTGTCCCCCTACCAGTGAGGGATGGATGAGGACGTTGGCACGCATTCAGCTTGCTCTAGTGCATGTAGGCTTGGTTAGGTTGTCCAATGACCTATTTATAATTTTATTATTTTTAGGATTCTTTGTACTGCTATTGATGATTATTAATAGATCGGTGGTCTTTTTCGCAAAAAATAGTATCCTAAAAAAACACTATATATAATAAAGACATCAAACTTTGGGCCTAGATACTCGCGGACAGGATGACTATAAGCCCATAGACCATATTCTCACGATCTGGCCTCATATGTCTTTGAAAAATACAAAACCAATCCACGTAGGGGCGAAACTAGCAAATTGAATCAATAATTTAATCTCTACAACATTTTGGGAACTTTGAGAATTAACTAAGCGTCAAACGGTGCTAAGTAACAATTTAGTCTACGTTAACACAAATTCATTCTGTTGACTTGAACCAAACACTTACGTGTTAGATCCGCCACTAATTCCACGTCAATTGAAGGTGTGAGTTATTGTTCTAAACATATTCCCATTTCAATGTGTGAGGTATTGTTCTACTTCAATTGATTGATAGGTATGCTACCGTGCGATAAATCTAATGAAGGAGTAAAACCTGAAGCTTTTTGATTTTTCTCTAAGCTTAATTGCTATATATCTAATCGAGATTGTGAAGGTTCCAATTGGACAAACTGAACTGTATACTAAACATTTATAATTTTCGATACGTGCAAATTTAAATATCTATAATTTACATAAAATTATGCTTATTCTAAGCTTAATTTTATCATATTATACTCCTAATAAGTTATTTTCTATTACTTCAATGCCATAGTTAAGCACATCACAATGTATATCACTGCAAAGTTTGTTTCTTTTGATTATAAATTGTATGTTGTAATAAAACTTCTCCGTGAACTTGTATATACAATTGTATAAATTACATACTATATAAATTTGTGTTTGTGTCTATGTATGTTTGTTTGCCTATATATTTTTATATACTTAAATATCATGATCGTGGTCTGTAAAGTGTAGAGTTGAACAAATACCATAGTGGTGGTTCCAGTGTATTATTGGGTAAGTAAAATTATAGAAACCTCTAGATAAAGTGAACAATTAGAAACCGTGTGCTGCAAGCTGGATTCAATATTAAGTTATTTATGATTTGTGGGTTGTGTAATATGTTCACTACATGAGCATGCTAGTAATTTTGTACTGAAATATCATCTCTTAGTGTAGTCCTCGATGAACCTAAAGCTGATGTGGATTATACGTTTTTTTACACAAATTTAATATAGTCATCTTGAATACGCTTTATTTTCTCTGGTTTATATAAGGCCCCTGCCAGTTTGTCAAATAAAAAATATAGAATGGAGTTAAACATGGAATCTAATTAACATTTATTTTAGTACAACCTGTAAAGCATTTATCGAGAGAAGAATGTAGCCCCAGTGCATGTAGCATATGGCATTGGTTTGGTGTGGACTTCGTCATGTTATCAGTCCTTCAATTGTTTCACATATTCAATAATTTTTTGGACGTGAAGGATAAAAACATAGTGGTTACTAGTATATTAGTATTCATACCCTCCTCCTCTCATTGATCATGGATATTAAATTTTATAAGTATGTAGAAAAATCCGTTGGCAGTTGTCACAATTAATCAATTGTGGGGATTGTAAAAATTAGCAATTTTGGAAAACTTAATATTTTTGGTTTGTCAAATTTGGAAATCAAAATCTCTAGAGCAAGTGGATATGAAAAATTAGATGCATTTTATAATTTGGAAATGAGCAATCTTTTACCATTTGGATCGGAGGGAGTATGTCAAAGCCAGCCGATTAGGCCCCGCTTGGTTTCCTGGATTTTAGCCAGGAACGGACGTCGAGATCCTATTAAAACCCCCGCATGCTCCATAATATTCGGATCTAACCGGTAACTAAAACGATAAAACAAGTGGGGCCTTATTCGCGATCTGCTCGGCCACAAAAACAAAGTTCAACCGGAAAACTGCTGGAGTTTCCAGATTCGGGCCGTTGGCCGGGATCTGCTAGAGCGAGATCCTCTGAGATGGGCCACACCTGATCCGATTCATGATGGGTTCGTAGCATGGAAAACAAAAAATTTCTACCGCAAGAACGAACAAAACCCAGATCTAATCTAGATAAAAGCCAAGATCTAATCTATGAGACATGAGCAACGAGATAGATAGGAACTAACCCTCGTAGATCCGAAAGCGTTAACGAGATTAGATCTCGTGGTTGATGTAGTCGATCACTTGCCGATCTCAAGATCGTGTGGACGATCCTTCCGGCGTCGCGATCCAGCAGCGCTTCCGCCCTCGGTCAAGTAGACGATCCTTCCGGCGTCGCGTTCCAGCAGCGCTTCCGCCCTTGGTCAAGTAGACGATCCTTCCGGCGCCACGATTCGGCAGCGCTTCCACAGTCGGTCACACGTGCGGAGTCGAAGCAGACCTTCCTCTCCCCGTTCCAGCGAGCAGCGGAGGTAGTAGATCTTCTCCACGGAATCCCAGCAGCACGACGGCGTGGTGGTGGTGGTGGAGTAGAGAATTCTGCAGGGCTTCGCCTATGCCTGTGCAGAATATGGTGGAGGAGAGAGGCGGCAGAGATTGGACGTTATGAGAGCGTGTGTGGAGGGGGCGCCCCTGCCCTTCTATTTAAGGGGAGGAGGCGCGCCTGGGGAGGGGGAGTCCTTGTAGGACTCCCCTCCTCTATGGCCAACGAATTTGGGAAGGGGGGAGGAGTCCTCCTCCCCCACGAATCCGTGTCTTGACCCACCAGGACTCCTTGATCCCTATCTTGATTTTCAAGCGAACTCCAAGATATCTTCTAGAACCTTCCGGAACATTCCGAAACCTTCTAGAATCCTCATACAAACACTCTGAAACATTTCCTAACTTAGAAAATGATCCCCTATATATGAATCTTATTCTCCGGACCATTCCGGATCTCCTCGTGATGTCCCGAATCCAATCCGAGACTCCGAACAACATTCGGTCTCCAACGCACATTCCATATCTACTTAAAACAACTTCGAACCTTAAGTGTGTCACCCTACGGTTCGTGAATATGTAGACATGATAGAGACACATCTCCTATCAATAACCATCAGCGGGACCTGGAGATCCATAATGGCTCCCACATACTCAACGATGACTTCGCGATCGATTGAACCACTTACATATGAAACCAATTCCCTTTGTCTCGCGATACTATACTTATCCGAGGTTTGATCGTCAGCATCTCCATACCTAGTTCTACCTCGTTACTGATAAGTACTCTTTACTCGTTCCGTGATATGTCATCCCTTGTGACCCAGTCACATGCTTGCAAGCTAATTAGAAGACATTCCACCGAGAGGGCCCAGAGCATATCTATCCGTCATATGGATGGACAAATCCCAATCTTGGTCCATGCGCTTCAACACATACTTTCAGAATACCCAATGACACCTTTATGACCACCCAGTTACGAAGCGGTGTTTGATGTCATCAAAGTACCCATCCGGTGATGGTGATTAACATAACCTCATGGTCGAAGGATTAGGTTACTATGTATTTTAAAGCTTATAGCAAACGAACTTAATGACTTGATCTTATGCCACGCTTACTATGGGTGTGTGTGTCCATCACATCATTCTCCTAATGATATAATCTTGTTATTAACGACATCCAATATCCATGATCAGGAAACCATGATCATCCATTAATCAACAAGCTAGTTTAACAAGAGGCTTACTAGGGACTCTTTTATGTTTACAAAACACACATGTATTAGTGTTTCCTAATAATACAATTATAGCATGGGATGTAAACATTTATCATAAACATAAAGATATAATAATAACCACTTTATTATTGCCTCTTGGGCATATCTCCAACAATTCACCGCTTCGTCAATTTTCCATTCTGAACCGTGGTAGAAAATGGAGGGAAAATTCCATACTCCAGAAGCAGCCGGCGGGATGACTCCTTTCCATTCCCCAATGCGCACCAGACTCCGCTCCAGTCCCCTAGCTCGAAGCCAGTGCCGAGCTTACCTCCGATGAAGCCGTCGATGGAGAAGCACGAGGGCCCGTTGACCCGGTCCTGCTCCCGGCGGCAAAACCACACGCTGCCGCCGCTACACCCTCGTCCCCCTCCCCCAATCTCGTTAGTTTCCATCGCCACCCTCCGCGTACCACTCGTTTCATTCGCCGCCTCCCCTATTTGTTAATGTTCCAGTGTTTTGTGCTCGCAGGGCGCCACTACTGGCGCGAGGAGCAAGCCGCATGTCTGTACTTCTTTAACCACCAATGTAGCACATCCCCACCAGCTCTGCTTCCCTATTGGGCTCGTCTGAATAAATCGCATTTCATTTCATCCCATATTGTCTCACTGTCTTGTTTGGTTTGTCTGAACGAGTGAACCTGTTACATCTAAGTGACGATGTTGTGCCCACCGTCTGGTGCATGATCAGGGAACAACACAGATCACCGTGTACTATGGGCGCAAACCATGGCAACAGAAATATGTGTACCCCAGGAAAGGTGAAGAACTGGATGGATGCAGATACGTAATGGGCGAGTTCCCAACCCACCCGCAGTCGATGTCGCTGGTGGATCTGTAGATATGGATCTTCAAGCTCTTCCGAATCCATCCAGAAACACATGATATCTTTGTTAAGGGCTTCCACAAGGAATACGTCTTTGACTCGTTTTACGATGAATTTTTCGATCCATACCAGAATTTAGAGTGGTTTGACTAGGACTCCTATTTTATTCTAGATGAAAAAGCTGGCGTTCCTTTGCCAAGAAAATAAGGAGCAGAAAAAATGTGGCCCAGAAGTTCATGCTATACATGGACTCCTCTGAAATCCTGCACTACGATGTTCTGCTCAAAGCCACAAACGGTGATTACTCTCAGTTGGCACCAATTGTGTTGCCTGGGACAAAATCCTTGTCAAGATATAACTATCTCGAGAAGCGATTCAATACTACTTTTTATGATTCACACAACCATGCCCTGAGGTTCCTTCAAGAAATAATATTTGGTGGTTTTTTGGATATCAAGGATACGGAGGTTCCGGGCCGTGAAGATGTCCGATCACCCCCCAGGGTTCAGGTTCTGGAATGGGAAGATGATCAATTCCGAGTCCTCCACCGTATATTGTGGGCGTTTGCTCAATGCATACAAGCCTTTAAGTATTGTCGCCCTGTCCTCTGTATTAAAGGCACACCGCTTTGCGGGAAATATCAAGGGGTTTTGTTGACTGTTGTAGCAATAGGTGCTAAGGACTGCGCTGTTCTAGTAGCTTGTGTTGTGGTTGAGGGCGAGACTAAGGAGAGCTAGTTGTGGTTTCTGAGGAATGTCAAGCGAGGAGTCGTGAATGACAGATCTGGTGTCTGCATTATACATGAGTACATAAGGGAGTTGATAAGTGTTATAGATAACATTCAGAATAACCAGCAATAACCTCATGCATGGAGAGATGTTCAAATCAGGTGGTGCATCGAACACCTAGCTGAAAACTTCTTGGCGTGTTTTGGCGACAAAGAGTTGATGACGATGTTCAAGCTGCTTTGTTAGCAGAAGCGTAAAAGTAAGTTTATTGATATCTAGAAGGAGATAGACAGGCTGACATTGAAATATACAGCAGAGAAAGAAGGCCGTGCTAATGGGGAAACACAGTTGGAGTCGGTTGAGCATGATAAGACAAGGCTAGAAGTACAAAAGTCAGGCAACCAACCTGATTCAGTGGAGGATAAGGAGGAAGGAGACCACACTGATGATGACAACTACAAGATAGCAAAGTTCTCTGACTGGATCCGTCGGAAACCAATGGAGAAGTGGTCACTGTTGCATGACACGAATGGAGCTAGGTATGGCATCATGGACACTAATGTAGCTGATGTTTATAACCTGGTCTTGAAGTGGATAAAGTACCTTCCTCTCAGAGGGATAGCGGAGCTGACATTCGAGTGCATGGAAGCGTACTTGAAAAATACAAGTGTTGCCAGTGATCCATCAATGAGATACCCCTTTCATGTCCAAGATGACTTGAATTTGGAACTGCAAAATCCAAGAAGCATGATGTGATCTGTATGAACATTGATGCTACAAATGTTTGTACTGGGGATTTTAAGGTTCAGTGGGGGCATAAGAATGCAATTGTACACCTGAACTCGGCATACATCCGTAGCATGGATCAGTCCAAAAGATACATAATCAGGAAAAGTGGCAAATTCTCATGCAACAAGCCACAGCTGCTTCACAAGCCTAAGTCCAAAGGGTACATAATCAGGAAAAGCGCCAAATGCTCATGCAACAAGCCGCAGCTGCTTCACAAGCCCTACTCTCATTGCCATCTGCCGGCGCATTGGAGTTCCTGCTGCTACTTACCTTTCCCCGTATTACAGCCCATCTTATCTGGCCAAAACCGGAGTGAAATATCCGATGCATCTAAGGCGAGACAAGACAGAGGTATTAGTTTGCCATCCTCGACAACTTGGATCCCTGACAAAAAATTGGAGTGCTACCTTCCTGTTTCTCTAACAGCAGACCGCACTGAAACTGCCATGGATACGTATGAGAAACAGTGCATCATTAAAAGCGAATCGATTGCACGTCTCGAAGCGCCTATCTTCTATTAGTATTGTTTTCCAAATTAGTCGTATGTTGTATCCTAGATACTCGTATGTTGTATCCTAAATATGCAGTAGCCACTGAATAAGTTATCCTATGTCATGCCTAATTTCTCTCAACATTTTGGGTACTTCCATGCTCTCATGGAACCTTCAGGCAAATATGGTCAGTAGGACTGTGGCTGTGCGGGTGGATACAAATTGATCCATTTGACGTGCTTTAAGATCAGACCCGATCTTATGTTGAACCGTTATTTGTTTTCTAGTTGGTTACCTTTTGTATATTTGAATTTGAGTACTCTTTGAATCTCATGCATATTTATTTTTGCTTGACTCTGATATGCACCAGTACAAAATCATCATCCCAAAAGACAATACTTACAACCCCTTGGGCAAAACAAGTACTGTAGATGGCAGTCGCTCAATGGTGTACTTTTGTATTTACCTGTCGTATCTAACATGCCTGTAGATAAAACCTAGTGGTATATAAATTCAAGGACTTGTACTACAAAATCGTCATCAGACAAACCATAAGGTCAATCATCTGGACGGATAATGGTTCAAAATTCCAATAATGCATAGACGAGCGTTGTCTTTAGACTATTTTCAGCATATAACAGAGGACTGATGTCTTTGCTGCAACGGGCGTCACGTGTTTAAGAGTTACTACCTCCGTCTAAAAGACTTATATTATGGAACGGAGGTTTTACCAGTAATCGGTCCAGGCTACTCCACATAGTGACATAGTAGACAGGTGCAGATTCCATTCCATAGCCGCCTATATCTATACATATAGGCATATCAGTCATATATTCAACTTCTCTAAGACGTTATGACGTGGATATAGTTGCGCTAAAACAAAAATTATTTTTGCTTGAGACTCTGAGATGCACTAGTACAAAATCTTCATCATCCCAAAATGACCCCTAGGCCAAAACAAGTACTCCTTCGTGAGAGTAGATGGCAGTCGCTCAATGGTGTACTTTTGTATTTGCACGTCGTTATCAAACATGCTCGCAGACAAACCTAGATATATTCAAGGCCTTCTTATAGTAATACAAAGTCGTCATCAGCCAAACCTCAAGGTCAAGCGTCTGAACGGAGATTTTTTCACGGGACTAGTTATTGTCATCTTATGTTCACGACAAAACAGAGGACTGACGCCTCTGCTGCAAAGGACGTCGCCTGTTGAGGAATTATTATGAGGTGTTTTGTGGTATCCCAAATAAATTACTGCCCTTTATTTTGTTCCATCCAATGGACTACAAAAAATCATACTTGTGGCAAATAGATGACAAGTATTTATCAAACTTCGACAAGTATTTATCATACTAGGGCTAAATCGGGCTATAGCTGGCTATTAGCGGCTATTCTCCATTTAGCCTATGAACGACAGCATAGCGGGAGGCCTCTCGAAAGGCTATAGCTAGCGGAGCTATAGTTAGGCTATAGCCGGCTATTTAAACTTTGCTAGCCACCCAAGAAGTAAAACGTGGAGGGAACAAAGCAGGAGGAAATGAAGGCAGGAGGCCTCCTCGCCGTGGTGGTGGCGGTGCTGCTGCGCGGCACGGTGGCAGCACCGCCCCACCAGCCAGTGGACGTGCCATTCGAGAAGAACTACGTCCCGACGTGGGCGGAGGACCATATCCACTACTCGAACGGCGGGCAGGAGGTGCAGCTGTCCCTAGACAAGACCACTGGCACGGGCTTCCACACCCCAGGCTCCTACCTCTTCGGCCACTTCAGTATGCAAATCAAGCTCGTCGACGGCGACTCCGCCGGCACCGTCACAGCCTTTTACGTATGCATGATATTCTCTCACAACTACATTGTGCATCGCCTTTTCGTTCTTGTATAGTTCCTTTGTATGATTTGCGTTCTTTTGTATGGCGGATGGATTTCAGCTGTCATCACAGAACTCGGAGCACGACGAGATCGACTTCGAGTTCTTGGGGAACAGGACCGGTGAGCCATACATACTGCAAACGAACGTGTTCTCCGGCGGGATGGGCGACCGGGAGCAGAGGATCTACCTCTGGTTCGACCCAACCAAGGACTACCACTCCTACTCCGTCCTCTGGAACCTCTACATGATAGTGTAACTAATGACCTCTCCCTCAGTTTCCTGCTACTGTTGGTACTCCCTGAGTAGTACTAGTTGCTACCTGAAAAAGGAAGTTAATTCTTATTTTTTTGGTTTTTCGTGATAAGTAAAGAATCGAGCTTGTCACTAAGACACCAGTAGTGATTTAATAATGGCTAGAATATCATTTTGGAAAGGTACGGTTGGAATATTTGAGACACAAGAACAACGAAACTAGTACACCAGCAGTAGATTTAGCATCAAGATTAAAACCATGTCCGAGTAATGTGAGAGCAAAATAAAGGCTTCAACTATCTCGGTTTAGTATTGAATGCATTATTTACTACTAGTCGATAGTACTGGCCAAAAGCATAATGTCTGAAGCCAGCACAACACCTAAGATCGCGCTCCTGTGCAGTAGATGAGCGGCGCGTGTACATGTCACGAACAAAGAAGTTGAAATACTAGTACTCCTAGGTCCTACCCACAAGGGTCTCGCTACTCCAGACAAGGCAATGATGCTATAGGTCTATAGGCTCGTGGCGTGTGCAGTACAAAACGGAGCATTTCACTACACCGCCCATGTACCTGCATGCGCCATAGATTGCCACGCCATATTGCTAGTACTGCAAAGTTGAAGTCAACGGACAGGATATCGGACATATTGACACGCCATAGATTTATTTAGCATTCCAAAAAGAATGCAAAGAAAAATCAAAAGCTGATGTGATGTGACATTTGGGCATGCCGATCCGGGTGTTCAAAAATAGCAAGGACCTGGGGGTGCGCTACCCGTTCGACCAGCCGATGAAGCTCTACTCGAGCCTGTGGAACGGCGACGACTGGGCTACCCGCGGCGGGCGAGACAAGACAGACTGGTCTAGGGCGCCCTTCGTCGCCTCCTACCAGGGCTTCCACGTCGACGGCTGCGAGGCCTCCGCCGAGGCCAAGATCTGCGCCACCCAGGGCACCCGCTGGTGGGACCAGAAGGAGTTCCAAGACCTCGACGGCGAGCAGTACCGCCGCCTCGCCTGGGTCAGGAAGGAGCACACCATCTACAACTATTGCACTGACCGCGAACGATATGCCACCATGCCGCCCGAGTGCATGCGCGACCACGACGTTTGAGCACAACACACCAAGCTTCCATGCACGCTGCACGTTTACTATCGACAATGATATTGTTTGTCTGTACCACTGGTCGCGATGTGGCTGATGAGCATCGCCATTTGTGTATCGTCATGTGTGCTTCGTTATTCTGATTGCCCATGCATGGTATGAACTACTATGAAATATGACAGAGTATTTTGCGTAGATGGTGTGTGGCTCATGTTGGAATGGCGCAGTGCATTGGTTTTGCCATTTTTATTCTATCCTCTCTCTCAAGCAATAGTCAAGAAAAAGTAGCAACAATAGCTATGGTGAAAATGGGGCTGCTAGAGCATCTCCGCCAAGGGCCCCATATGGCCCCTAAAGCCTTATTGGGCATTGGTCCATAAATACGCTTATACCAGCGCGCCTTAAAATCCGCAGGACATTTACAAGTCCAATAGAATAGTGGGCAGACCCACGTTGGCTCCTGGCGCAAGCGCAACACTCTACTAGGAGCGTCGCCACACGATGCCACCTTGGCTTTTGGGCGCATGTCCCAACTAGCAGCCAAACATACATATTCCCCATCCCTCCTAAGCTTCCGATCCGCCTCCCGACCACATAATCGATATCGTCGCCGCCACAGACACCTCCCCGTGCTTGCCACCCTCCGTCCGCCTGCATTCAGAATTGCCATAGAATCGAAATCATCGCCAACGCAGCCACCTCCCCGTGCTTGCCTCCCTCCCGCCCACCTACCACTATAATCACCACACTCAACGTCGCCGACCTCGCCACTGTCCATGAGCCGTTTGTTGTGGAGTGTCGCTAGCACAAGCATCTCCGTCTGTCTCTGGCCCCGCACCCTCCCTTCTCCACCGCACGACATGTCGATCTAGGGAGACAAAGAGATGAGCAGTACTTCTTAGCTAGGCGATGTGAGTGTTTCTCCCCCCTTGTCCCAAGTCGTTGTTCCTCTGGCACCGTTTCTTTGTGCAATTTAGGATTTTTAGTACATCGTTTTTAGCTTGTTCACGGATTCGTAGTGTCTGACGTAGATTATGCACCTGAAACCAACGCCGACCCTGCATGGACCGGCGTTGCTCTCCTAGCGGATCTTAGTTCGGATGATCTCTGTTGTGTCCATCGGCGTGCGGCTGAGAAAGTCATTGCTTTTGAGGGAACGAACATAGTCTGAGGATTCTACGCTTGTTCACAACATGATGTAAGTATTGTGTGCTACTGCTTCAATTCTACATGTATTGGTAGGATGTCCAACGCTTCTACATTTTTCTTAATTTTGTTGCACACTGAAATTTATGGGCTGGCATAATAAACCGTGGCTTTGTGGGTTGGGATGATCCTAAGTGGCCTTTGCCACTACAACGTGCATTATCCATTTGTGGGATATGTATGAGAAGAACAACTATTCAAGGATGGAGGGGAAGATTCAAAATGTTGAGTTGGTCAAAACTTGTTTGAAAGGAAGATAAGTTGGATGCCAAATACAATAATTTGTTGGCATATGTGAAAAGGTGGATGGATACCACTAAGAGACAGGTGTTGCAGCAAAACATGGCAAAGTTTGCCTGATTCATCGTCCATATCTGTAGGCACTACTGGGTAGGATTGGTTAAGTCAGCCTATGTCTATGTCAACAATTCCTTGAAGAAAAGTAATGCTGCATTTCGACCATGCACGATTAACCAGTAGAAGCTTGCAAAATCCTTGTCATCGGATCTAACTTTGAAAAAACAACCTACTAGTTTCTTTCCAGGTCCATGATCTGTAGGAGACCTGCCTACCTCGTGCTATACCGGGTATTGATCAGGTACCGCATGCATTTGGCAATAGATGCGTACGGACGGTATGATCTTCTAAAGCTAATGGGATTAATTAGGGAATGACAACAATCACATGTCCGGCTTAGATAGGATTGGTACATGGTCGTGACTGGCTGATGAGGCCGGCATCCGCTCAAGCAAGTTTGCCACATCCATGGCGTTCCTATGTGAGAGAGGGAGAAAGTAGACCACGTACCTATTGTCTCAGCTGGAGATTGTGCCGGAGATATTCACCACTACCGCGACACGATTTAGAGGTTTTTCATTTTCAATTATTTTTTGGTTATATAATATAACTTGTTGATGCATATATAATATACATATGTTGATGCATATATAATGTAACTTGTGTTACAAGCATACATATATATATAATTTGGTTACATGGAGATCAAAACCCGGACTAGAGCCCCTCTATTCGATTACATACTTTCATCTATGACATGGAATTTTCCCATTGGGTCTATGACATGGTCAACCAAAAATCCTGCCAATTTGTCTTAAATTGCTATTAGGCGCTCCCTCGGTTCGAGTCCCTCCCGTATTCTTTCCAACTATATATAAAAGAATCAAATCAATATGAATATCAATTGTCATAACAAATATTATGAATGACACTCAACACAATTGATGGTAATAAACTCAAATTGTGAATATATTGTTCACGTACTTCTATAAATGTCACGGGGTTCCGCTCATTGACCACCGAGCGAATGTACTCGCAAACGAAGTTTCCACACAAATGAGTCCCTCGTGGCTGCCTCTTGCACTTTACGAGAATAGAATTCAATCAATTAATAAGCAAGCATGATATAATGGTATTGAAATTGAAATCAAAGAGATGTGTGGAACTAGCTCGTAGTACTTACATTGACTGGATGAAAACTAAGCTCATCCTTAAAAGCACCAACTGTCCTCTGGGTGAATTCTTTCGAAACCCTGCCCGACAAATAAATAAATAAATGAGTTATTAGTTACTTGATGTCTCAGGAAATGAATGAAAGAGACCGATATAGTGCGATAATGACTGAAATTACCTCTGGAGCACATCTATAATCATTTTGTACTCCGATATTGCTTTATTTAGTGGGTCCTTGATTTCAACTCCTCCAACATCAACTTCAATTATTAGTAGAATGTAATGAAAGCTACGCACATTTATATACGTCAGTGAGTCATCAATTGCAGTTAACATCGAGTAAGAAAAAGTGAATGTGTACAAAACAATATAACAATCTTGCCTGAAGTTGTAAGGATACAGATGCCGCCTAGAGGGAGGTGAATAGGCGGTTTAAAACGTTTACGAGAGGGGCTCAACAAAGGCGGAATTAAACTAGCGTTTACTTTATCAAGCACAAAACCTAGAACAACTAGGGTTCACCTATATGCACCAACAACTTATGCTAAGCAAGACAAGCAAGTATGTGATAGCAAGATATAGACTTCAAGCATGAAGGCTATCATAAAGTAAAGTGCATAAGTAAGAGCTCGGGTATAGAGATAACCGAGGCACGCAGAGGTGATGACATTTTACCGAGTTTCTCCCAACAATGGAGTACGTATCGTTTGGAGAGGGGTTAGTATCAAACCACCAACACCACAACAAGCCTCCCTTATTCTCCGATGAATCTCACCCCCAATGGGGTCGATCCACCCTTCCACTATATCGGCAACCTTCGAGGTGGTAGCCGACACCTTTACAACAAGTTTGAGGCACACATCCACAAGTTAATTGGAGGCTCCCGAATCCAAGCAAGCTTTCACAACAATCAAAGAAAAGCTTGAAAGAATCAAATCAACCAAAATAAGGATTAGGGTTTCCAATGAAACCCTAGAGTAGGGGGCCCTCAAGTGAATGAGGGGGAAATGAAGATCTCTCTTGGTGAAGCTATAGATCAAGGCCTCCTCCTTCGATTCCCCAAAGATCAGGGACTTTGGGTGGTTGGGGAGGAAGATCTTAGTGTTTTGGTGGCTCTCAAATGGTGTTCTTCTTTTTCTGGGACGAACAGGTTGAGGTTGAAGAAGAGGTCCCCTATTTATTGGCCCACAGATTTCTGACCATTTTCTGACTATTAGGGAGTATCCACACCGGAGACTCCGGTGTGCAGACCGAAGACTCCGGTCTACACCGGAAACTCCGGACTGGCTCTCGGTCTGTCTTGGGCAGTGTCTTGTCTTTAACTCTAGGGATCTGTTAGGAACTCTGGACTGGGGAACACCGGAGACTGGTGTTTGCACACCGGAAACTCCGGTCGGAGCACCACACCGGAGATTCTGGCCTGCCTCCGGTACATCTCCGGACCATCTAACAGATTGACCATGGGCACTATCTTCGATCCACTCCAGAGACTTGCGGTGAAACTCCGGACAACACCGGAGACTCCGGTCTGTACACACCGGAGATTCCGGTCCAAAAAACCTGCAGAGGCAAAACTTAGAGAAACAACAAAACTATAATGATCATAACATTTGCATCCGTACTCAGATTGACCCGAAACCAATTTTGTTGGAAAGGGGGTGACAAGAGCTACCCAACAAGAGAGAACATTTCATGTATTATGATGTGAGAAACCTCTCTTGGTGAGAAACCGGAAAAACCTCCAAGATAAAAAAACGCAAATAAGCTATAAGGGGAAATCCATTTTTGATGAACTAGAGCTTGTTATGAATATTACCATAAGCTCTAGGACCTCACATGGATAAGGTACAAATAACAACCAAGAAAGATGATGCCAAGAATGCAAAGGTTTGAGATCTCTCCGAAGGATATGATCAAGTTACTCACTCGAGAGCCCCTCTTGATAGCACGGTTATCTATCCTATAAACCGGTTTCTCCAACTAACACCGCGAGACCGGTAAGAATGAAACCCTATCAAGACCATACCTTTGCCTTGCGCATATTCCACTTGAGGTTGATGATGACGATCTTATCCACCTCAAGATGGAAAACCTTTATTGATTGCGCTAGCTTGGTGAAGACTTGCAAATTGCTTCCCCATACTCCACTATGGTGGAACTTCTCTTTTAGGCATATCATCTTTCCATATCCATGATCACCATAGGATGGCAAGCTTTAAGCAAATGATCTCCTCGAGATGGCTCATCTTGAACTTGCACATCAATTCTACTTTCTTCATTATGTTGGTGTCTTGATGGTATATAAGAGATATCACTCCAACTTTATTCTTCAAGACACACTTGCTATAGGCCCAACTCCTACTTGATCTATCTCTGGATCACTCATTGAAACCTTGATCAACACTTGATCTTCTCTACTTTCTTCTCCCAACCTTGAAGCCAACATATGGTCCAAGCATTGCCTATGGACAAATCCTACAAGTAACTCAATGCAAACATAAGTCCATAAAGATTATCATTAATTACCAAAACCACACATGGGGGCACACATGCGCTTTCAGTTGCTCAAGGAAACTCTTAGCCCACTTTTTGGATTTCTCATCATATATCTTCTTTGGCTCGGGCATATTTGGTGCAAAAAAAGCTTTCACTGTTGCATCACTGAACGCTTTGGTTTCCTGATCATTCATCTTGTACGGTAACTTTTCAGGAGGCGACGGGGGTTTCTTTGCCCTTCTACCTTTTTCTGAGTAGTAGCACCAGCTTACTGAGCGGGGGCCTTCCGAGTCGCCTGACGTGGGAGCTTAGTCGGCTCATGCGACGACGGAGTCGGCTGACGTGGCGGCGAACTTGCACTATGGTGGTGATCGTCCTTCTCCTCTTCATGTGGACTTGGAGGTGGTGAGATGCGACTTAGAGGATACGGTGGTGGCCTGGGCGCCGAGCTTGGAAACATGATGTATTTCTTCTGCCATAGAATGATACGACCACCGACTTCTCCTAGTGTTCTCTCCTCTTTAGCTCTAGGGATTTCTAGATCTAGTGATTCATATTGTTGTAGCACTTAATCCACCCTGACACGAGCAAAGCCATCTGGAATCTCTTTGCCATGCGAGGTTACTTCAGGTGCACAGGATAAAGCAAAGCCGATAGCCGCCTTGAAGGATAAGTTGAGCACTCCCACATGTAGCTCACAACTTGTCTTCTCATTGATATTATCTACGGGGTAGTGATCCATCAGATCATCCGTCGTGGAAGCCATGCTGCTTCTCCACTGAGATGGGCTACCATCACTTTCTTGCTGCAGCTGATGATTTGGCCCTTGCTGGTGCATTTCATCTAGTTGCTTCTATTGCTCCTTTAGCATGGCATATAGTTCGCATGTCGTTCTTTCCATGCCACTCCACCAGTCTACCTCCTCCTGCTCCTTCCGCTTCTTTTCTCTCTCTCGGCTTCTATAAGATTCAGTGTCCTCGAGAAACCCAATCTTCCATGGCACGGAAGGTACAAAGCCTCATGTTCGTCCTAGTTTTTCAGGATTCCCGAGGGCCTTTGTCAGCTCGTCGTTCTCCCTGCCAGGTTTGAACTTCCCCCCTCAAACCTCCTTGATTGTTCGAAAATTGCTTCATGAGGTGTAGCAATTTTCTTATTTTTATCCATTATTAACTCCCATGTTTTCATGTCATACTTCGCCCCATGCACGAGTAACCAATTTCTTACCCTGATGGGCTAGTCATGTGTAGCTGGAGTGATCCTTATTCACGCAAGGCGGCCACATCTTTACTTAGGCACATAAGTCTTGTAGCCACATGTCCCCATCCTATGATGATATTTATTTTTTGCAGCATTTTACTCCTTTTCAACCTTTTTTAGCTGGCTCTGATTCCTTGTACTCCAGAAAGCTGTCCCAGTGATGCCGCTGCTTATCTAGTGTGCCAGTGAATTCTGGAACTTTTTTACTCGAGATATTCAGTGTATAATCTTTTCTTGTAGTTATTGAACCGTTCGGCCATCTTCTTAAGTGCGAAATGCTTTACTTTGTTCCTCATAGCCTTCGTGTCGTCATCAGACTCCAAGAACGGTAGAGTGAAATGTGAAATGAGCTTCTCCCATAGTATGGCTTTGTATCTATCCTGGACAAAACTATTACGATCTTCATCTCCCGTTTCTAGCTTATTACAATAGAGAATGCTGATCAGGATGTTGTCCCTAACAATAAATCCGTATTGATGCATAAATGTAGTTGCATTGCTTTTGGGAAGCATCTGTTTGCCTTCTGAATCGACGACATCAACTGTGAGATGCGCATCGGTGACAATCTCTTTGACCGGGCCTCGTTTATTACTTTTATCAAAGGTCTAAAATAAAAAACATTCGTTAATACATATCTACACAAACCAATTAATGCATCTATCTATTGATCACAAGAGGCTTAATGTACCTCTCTAGACTTTGTTACGGCCGGTCCATCATTTTGCAAGTTGTCGTCACAATCAACACTCGTCTACGCTTTGTCTATTGGTGGGTATAACTACATTCCCTCAACAGACTCATTTAGAAATCGTGAGCCATCTTCTGCTTCATAGTCTTCTTCTATACCCTAGTCGAAGAGCACTATACTAGGATTGGGTAGCGCTCCACCATTTATCATGTCGAAAATATGCTCTTCACCTTATCTTCTGTTGAAGTCCATAGAATAAATGCTATGAAATAATGTGAATATGAGTAAAATAATTAACAATGTACCATAATATAACTAATACATCTCGAATAATCTAGTTAATACAACAATAATAGCATATAATATAACTAATACATATCAAATAACACCTCGCTCTGTCAAGCTGGGTGTCGATTCCCGGGTCCTGAGCCACAGGTGGTGAACATCCAAAGGGAAGGAACCATCACACGAGCATAGCTCGGGTGATGTCCCGGAATAAATTGCCAGTAATTGGTGGAACTGGCGTCCAACATATACATATAACGACAGACGTGCTCGTCCTCCTCCCTGACACGACGTCGTACCACCTCCTCGGGGGTTGACTCCCTCTGCACCGACCCTGGACCACACGACCACCACCAAAGAAGCTCCGGGTCGATGACGAGACCGGGATTCCTCCCTAGCTACGCGTCCCGGAAGGTATCACCTCCTAGTGCCAGCCCGACGGAGCCTAGTCTCGGATATGTCCGATGGATCCCATTCCTCCGTAGTTGTCACCGAGTCGAGTCCGAGGATGCGGGTTGGGTATATCCTAAAGTAGGCATTTAATCGATATAATTCTAAGCAATAATATTAGGACTAATACTAGCAATATCCCTAAATCACTAAATACTAGGAAATATCCCTAATTACCTAAAGTAAGTCCCTAAATAATACTAGTAAATATCCCTAAGTACTAGTAATCCCTAGATAATACTAGCAAATATCCCTAAGTACTAGTAATCCCTAGATAATACTAGCAAATATCCCTAAATACTAGTAAATCCCTAAATAATACTACTCCCTCCGACCCATATTAGTTGACTTGGGTTTGTCTAGATTTAGATGTATCTAGCACTAAAACATGTCTAGATACATCCAAATCTAGACAAACCCACGTCAACTAATATGGATCGGAGGGAGTAGTAAATATCCCTAAACACTAGTAAATGCCTAAATTATACTAAAAAATATCCCTAAATACTAACAAATATCCCTAAATAGTAACAAATACCCCTAAATAATACTAGTAAATATATATAAATTACTAGTAAAATGCCTAAATACTAGTACTAAATACTAGTAAACAATACTACTAAAAACGCCTAAATACTAGCTAAATAATACTCGTAGAAGTGCCTAAATACTAGCTAAATACTAGTAAATAATACTACTAAAAATTCCTAAATACTAGCTAAATAATACTAGTAAAAATGCCTAAATACTAGTAAATACTACTACTAAATACTAGTAAATAATACTACCAAAATGCCTAAATACTAGCTAAATAATACTAGTAAATAATGCCTAAATCGCTAAGTACTAGTAAATCCGGCGAGACTCACCTACGGGCGGGGACGGACGGTGGCCCGTGGACGACGGCGGGGACGGACGAAGGCGCATGGACGGACGTCTCAACGGAAACACGTATGGGTGGCGCGTCGGCGATCCTCCCGCGCGGCGCGGACACGGGCGACAGCGACTCGTCTGCGTGGCATGAGGCTCCTCCCTACTTCTAGATGGGCGGAGGCACTCCTCCTGGCGGCGACACTCCGGGCTGGCGGCAACATCGTCGGAGAAGAAAGGGGAAAAGGGGCTCTCCCGGTTCGAGCCTCGAACCGGGAGAAGAGGCAGCTATTTATAGCATGGATCTCTAGTCCTGCCTAGAGCCACCAACCGGGACTAGAGGTGGATCCAGCCGGGACTAGAGGCGTTTTTAGCCGCGCCGTTTTGCGCGTGCGCCACAGACCTCTAGTCCCGATTGGAGCCTCAAGCCGGGACTAGAGGTATTTTTAATTATTTTAAATACAGAATTTTAATAAATATTGTAAAATCAATATTTATCATTCTGTAATGAAGCAAATTATGTATTATATATCAAATTTTTAGTAAAAACAAGATCAATAATTTGAATATATTATCATAATCTGTTACACATCTAATTTTTGTGCATGATTTAAATTAGAAATACATTAAATCATATTTTGGCATACTATCGAATTTGATAAAACTTTCAACATAAAAAGTGTTTGAATTTGATTGACTAATCCAAAAACTTTTTCTGTATTGTAAAACAGTTGGTACAACTATTAAAACTAGTAACTAGGACTAAAGATATTTCTGGGGCCTTTAGTGCCCGTTCGAGCCACTAACTAGAACTAAAGATATTTCTGGAGCCTTTAGTCCCGGTTGGAGCCACTAACCGGGACTAAAGATATTTCCCGCCATTCTGAGGGCTATCGAGCCACATACCATGCTTTCCCGCCATTTCCCTCCGCTTTCCGCCATGTTTTCTCGCCCTTTCCCTCTATATATGGGCCGACCGCCATGGCCATCCACACCTCCACACCTTCCCCTCTCACAACAATGGACACCGCATACTGGGCCATTCTGACCCTCGAGGAGACCGAGGCGCTGTGAGCCTCCAGGTACCCATGCCCGTCGGGCTACCGGCTTCTCGTCGACTAGATGCTGAGCGCTGGAGGGGTTCCTATCCCTCCCATGACTCAAGATCCGCACGTCAGGCGGCCATCATGAACCACCTCTACCTCGAGCTCCCCATTGGGATCCTGATAACTACGACACATGGAATGCCTTCTTTGCTAACCGGCGGGAAAGGGAGCTCACTAGGTACGAGGGTGACGACCCTCCCCCGGTGAACCACAATGAAGCCGGGCACTACCTATGGTGGGTGAACCGGACTATCATCGTCGTGGTGCGCTACATCGCGTAGGGAGATCATCCTCACCTGCGGTGCCTGCACCTGCCACCGAGAGATAAGGGTAGCGGTGGTGAAGGCCACAGGCGTAGCGACATCATCATCCGGGAGCCCCCTCCCCCACACATCGTGAATCCGAGGCCAGAGTGGTAGGTGCCCCATGAATATCCTATGGCTGGGCTGAGGATCCAGCCATGTGCGCCTAGCGATGACGACGATGATGATGATGATGATGACGATGACGAAGATGACCTAGAAGCTGAGTACTATAGGGCTAGACATGAGTATGACTAATAATGGGGGGCCTTTAATCCCTATTTCGTAGTCCCGGTGTTTTAATATCAATAAATGTCTTGAGTGCTAGTCCCAGTTTATGGCTGGACCAGTACTAAAGGGGGGCTTTAGTCTCGATTCCGTAGTCCCAGTTAGGAGACTAGGACTAATGTATTGTTTCCTACTAGTGTTGGTCTCTCTACAACTTTCCCAAACTATGAAGATGTTGTTCTATTCTTGTGTCGGGGAGCTAACTAATTTCACATATTACGGAGTGCATCTATGGACAACTTGTTGGATATGCCAGAGGACTAGGCTCCGGCGGCATCTCCCTCAAGCTATCCGTAGTGTTGTCCCTGCTCCCGCACACCATCTTGTAGTTCATAACTTCTCTAGCTAGATCAATACGCTGGGGAGCGAACTAATTTCACATATTAGAGAGTGCCTTTATGGCCAGCTTGTTGGAGATGCCGAAGGACTAGGCTCCGACGGCATCTGCATCAAGCTGGTCGTAGTGTTGTCCCTACTCTTGCAGACTATCTTGTTTGCAGTTGATAACTTCACAAGGATGCCTATTTATAGATTAAGCAGCACAACATGGTGTCGACACTCACGACATAATGTCGACAACCACCCCTGCCATAGTGCTGCCAGCCACTGAAATAGTGTCGTCACCCACTGGCATAGTGCTGCCACTCACGAAATAATGTCGACACTCACTGGCATAGTGTCACCACTCACGTTTAGTCCTGTATGGTGTCTCCAACCTGGACTATATGTTCATCTTTAGTCCCGTTTGGATACACCATCCGGGACTAAATGAGTTCATCTTTTGTCCCGGTTGGAGACACTATCCAAGACTAAATCATTTTTAGACTCACAATATGATGTTTCTTTAGAGATCACATGCAAGTTTAAACTTGGTATATTGATTACATCCCAAAACCAGCAAAGGAAAAATTCAGAATACATATAGTCTCTTGGTTCCCAAATTGCCTTTCTTATGACCATGTGGCCATAACCATGGAGCATCTTCATCAATTAACATGATGCTTGGGTCATCCTTCACCACGAAGGGAGGAATTTCATGAAACTTATCATAATCTTCCAACATGTCTGTCTTATCCTCCACTCCCATGATATTTCTTTTCCCTGAAAGAACTATGTGGCGCTTTGGCTCATCGTATGATGTATTCGTTTGATTTCTTTCCTTTTTCTCGATTTGGTAGACATGTCCTTCACATATAAAACCTGAGCCACATCATTGGCTAGGACGAATGGTTCGTTTAAGTA